>CM053031.1:259998411-260679874 GCA_028564925.1 Lithobates sylvaticus
CCCTCCACCCACACACACAACCTACAAATCACATCAAATAGTGGGTGTGGTCAAATTTCACGAACAGTAGGAGGGTCTTAAAGGGGCATTAAATACCAGGATTGCATTACACACAGAGTGCAGAGTTGTAAACAGAGAAACCGGACTTCTGTGTTTACAAGTGATGGTGGTGAGCAGCCCCCCCAAGGGTCTGAGCCAGAGGTGGTGGAACTGAGTTCCACCAAGTTCCCCCTGAAAAAAAGCCCTGTATATATTTACATATATATATATATATATATATATATATATATATATATATATACATACACACACACAGTATCTCACAAAAGTGAGTACGCCCTTTACATTTTTGTAAATATTTTATTATATCTTTTAATGTGACAACACTGAAGAAATGACACTTTGCTACAATGTAAAGTAGTGAGTGTACAGCTTGTATAACAGTGTAAATTTGCTGTCCCCTCAAAATAACTCAACACACAGCCATTAATGTCTAAACCGCTGGCAACAAAAGTGAGTACACCCCTAAGTGAAAATGTCCAAATTGGGCCCAATTAGTAATTTCCCTCCCTGGTGTCATGTGACTTGTTAGTGTTACAAGGTCTCAGGTGTGACTGGGGAGCATGTGTGTTAAATTTGGTGTTATCGCTCTCACTCTCTCATACTGGTCACTGGAAGTTCAACATGGCACCTCGTGGCAAAGAACTCTCTGGGGATCTGAAAAAAAATAATTGTTGCTCTACATAAAGATGGCCTAGGCTATAAGAAGATTGCCAAGACCCTGAAACTGAGCTGCAGCACGGTGGCCAAGACCATACAGAGGTTTAACAGGACAGGTTCCACTCAGAACAGGCCTCGCCATGGTTGATCAAACAAGTTGAGTGCACGTGCTCAGCGTCATATCCAGAGGTTGTCTTTGGGAAATAGACGTATGAGTGCTGCCAGCATTGCTGCAGAGGTTGAAGGGGTGGGGGGGGGGGGGTCAGCCTGTCAGTGCTCAGACCATACGCCGCACACTGCATCAAATTGGTCCACATGGCTGTCGTCCCAGAAGGAAGCCTATTCTAAACAGTTTCCCGAAGACAAGCAGACTAAGGACATGGATTACTGGAACCATGTCCTGTGGTCTGATGAGACCAAGATAAACTTATTTGGTTCAGATGGTGACAAGCGTGTGTGGCAGCAACCAGGTGAGGAGTACAAAGACAAGTGTGTCTTGCCTACAGTCAAGCATGGTGGTGGGAGTGTCATGGTCTGGGGCTGCCGGCACTGGGGAGCTACAGGTCATTGAGGGAACCATGAATGCCAACATGTACTGTGACATACTGAAGCAGAGCATGATCTCCTCCCTTCAGAGACTGGGCCGCAGGGCAGTATTCCAACATGATAACGACCCCAAACACACCTCCAAGATGACCACTGCCTTGCTAAATAAGCTGAGGGTAAAGGTGATGGACTGGCCAAGCATGTCTCCAGACCTAAACCCTATTGAGCATCTGTGGGACATCCTCAAATGGAAGGTGGAGGAGCAAGGTCTCTAACATCCACCAGCTCCGTGATGTCATCATGGAGGAGGGGAAGAGGACTCCAGTGGCAACCTGTGAAGCTCTGGTGAACTCCATGCCCAAGAGGGTTAAGGCAGTGCTGGAAAATAATGGTGGCCACACAAAATATTGACACTTTGGGCCAAATTTGTACATTTTCACTTAGGCTACTTTCACACTGGAGCGGTGGCGGTAAAGCGGCGCTATATTTAGCGCCGGTAAAGTTTTACCGGCGCATTTCGGCCGCTAGTGGGGTGGTTTTACCCCCCGCGAGCGGCCGAAAAAGGGCTAATACCACCCGCAAACCGCCGCTGCAGCGGCGTTTTGCGTGTGGGTTCGGCGCGCTGCTACATTGTTTTCAATGGGACCGGGCGCTATAGGAGCGGTAAATATACCGCTCCTATAGCGAGCCAAAGATGCGGCTTGCAGGACATTTTCCAGCGTCCTGCAAGCGCACCGCTTCAGTGTGAAAGCCCTCGGGCTTTCACACTGAAGACAGCAACAGCTGTTTCGGGTCGGTTTGCAGGCGCTATTTTTAGCGCAATAGCGCCTGCAAACCGCCCCAGTGTGAAAGGGGCCTTAGGGGTGTAGCCAGCGATTTAGACATTAATGGCTGTGTGTTGAGTTATTTTGAGGGGACAGCAAATTTACACTGTTATACAAGCTGTACACTCACTACTTTACATTGTAGCAAAGTGTCATTTCTTCAGTGTTGTCACATGAAAAGATATAATAAAATATTTACAAAAAGGGGTGTACTCACTTTTGTGAGATACTATATATATATATATACATAAAACACTCTTATCTTTTAGAATTATAACAGGAATATGCCTAATTAAAGTGTTACTAAACCCACAACAGTAGAATCAGTCTGTATATGCAGTAAGACATGCTTGTTATACTCACTGTGGGACCTAAGGGGTTAATCCTTGCATTGCTAAACCTAAGCATTGTGTAAAAAGGCTGTTTTATCCTGTCTCCTCTGATCCTCCTCTTCTTCCACTGTCCCCAAACCATCTCCTGATAAGACAGAGCCCTGGGGCAATCTGCACATTCTCAGTTTGGTGTGTATTGCTTTTCTTGGGAGAGTGCATGTGATCGGCACAGAGCCAATCAGCACTGTCCAGACAGAGGGTCAGCAGTCATGCAGCCTCATAGGACAATCAGGGGCGAATGAGAACTCCTCCAAGCTTTAACCAGACACTGATAGAAGTCACAAGACTGCTATATACTGCTGATGAGTAAAGGTATTTATATTTACTAAAATATTTGTATTCCCATCTTCTGTGTACTGTGGGAGACCAGATATAGTGAATGCAGGGTCCTGGGTTTACGGACATTTTACTGTACTATTAAGTAATTGATCTGTAAAGCGCGAACAAAACATATCTGCTGCCACAGTTCAGTTTAGCATTTAGCACATTTGGAGGGTCCTTTTTATGCCCCCAGTTTTTGGTGCCTTAGGCAGGTGCAGTGGCGTCGCTAGGGGGTGGCTTTTGGGGCTATAGCCCTGAATCTGGGGCCCATAGGCCCAAGTCTCTGCAGGGGTCCCCAAGGGGAGGGGAGGTTCTCTGGGGATCCTGATGTAAGTGGGGGGGGGGGGGGCTCTCTGGGGACCCTGGTTTTAAGGGGGAGGCTCTCTGGGGACCCTAATATAAGGGGGGCTCTCTGGGAACCCTGATGTAAGTGGGGGGCTCTCTGGGGACCCTGATATAAGGGAGGGCTCTCTGGGGATCCTGATGTAAGGGGGGGCTCTCTGGGGTCCCTGATGTAAGGGAGGGCTCTCTGGGGATCCTGATGTAAGGGGGGGCTCTCTGGGGTCCCTGATGTAAGTGGGGGGCACTCTGGGGATCCTGATGTAAGGGGGGGAGCTCTCTGGGAACCCTGATGTAAGTGGGGGGCTCTCTGGGGATCCTGATGTAAGGGGGGGGGGCTCTCTGGGAACCCTGATGTAAGTGGGGGGCTCTCTGCGGTCCCTGATGTAAGGTGGGGGCTCTCTGGGGACCCGGATGTAAGTGGGGGGCTCTCTGGGACCCAGATGTAAGTGGGGGGCTCTCTGGGACCCAGATGTAAGTGGGGGGCTCTCTGCGGTCCCTGATGTAAGGTGGGGGCTCTCTGGGGACCCGGATGTAAGTGGGGGGCTCTCTTGGGACCCAGATGTAAGTGGGGGGCTCTCTGGGACCCAGATGTAAGTGGGGGGGCTCTCTTGGGACCCAGATGTAAGTGGGGGGCTCTCTGGGGACCCTTATATAAGGGGGGCTCTCTGGGGACCCTGATGTAAGTGGGGGGGCTCTCTGGGACCCAGATGTAAGTGGGGGGCTCTCTGGGACCCAGATGTAAGTGGGGGGCTCTCTGGGGATATACACACACACACACACGTATATTACTGTATATACATGCGTTTGCCCGCCCAAGCGTATGACTTTCTTTACTACGCTGCTATTGGCTCTAGCCCCAGATCTTTTGTAGACCTAGCAATGCCCCTGGGCAGGTGCCTCTATAGAGGTTATGACCCTTCCTTGTATTTTGTGCTTCATCCTGGCAGAAGTAGAATGACACAGGATATTCTCCCTGGATCTGAGTCCCATGCAGTCCTCCAGCCTGTGTTTTAAGCCCCATCTGGATGTGCAGTGTTAGTATACAAAGTCACATACCTAGGGCTGGAGGAATTCAGACATCCGTAGGACCTATGTACACTCCGCATTCCTTCCTAGCAGTGATGTATTATTTGTATATGAATCCGCAGCAGGAATTGGTTTGGAATGAGCCAGATTAACACTTTACTACTTCGCTGGCTGGTCTGTTTACTCTGGATTTCGGCTTTCCCTTTTCTTTTCTTTTTTCATGTCGCTATTATATAAATTGTTTTGTTGTTACAAAATAAAGAAATGAAGGAGACCTGGTCACTAGTCAACCCCTGACCCAGAGATGGTCATTAAAGATTTTCTAAACCCCCGAAAACAGAACATAAAGTATATTGCAGCTTACCAGTCCTTAGATGTGGCGGCTGCATTTGTTTTTACTTTTCAGCCTAAAAATGTTTTCAGCAAGTGCAGGAAACACCTGTTGATCCTGCCAGAAATTATTTGTCCTTGTCACTTCCTGTGAACTTGAAGAAAGCACAGAGATCCTTATCTTTATTGTGTAAACTACTAGTCCCATCAATCCATTATGTATTTCAGTGGTCTCCAAACTGCGGCACAAGGACCCTTTACTTGCTTTTATCTGGCCCTTGGGACACTATTTCATTCCCCGACACCAACGAAGGGGCACAATTCCTCCCAATGTCACCAATAATTGTCACAATTCCTTCCAATGACACCAAATATGGGGCACAGTTCCGCCCAATAACACCATTAATGGGGCGGAATGACACCAACCATGGGGCATAATTCCTCCCAATGACACCAATGATGGGGCACAATTATTTCCAATGATACCAATGATGGGGCACAATTCCTCCCAATGATATCAATGATGGGGCACAATTCCTCCCAATGATTTCAATGACAGGGCACTATTCCTCCCAATGACACCATTGATGGGGCACAATTCCCCCCAATGACATCTACAATGGGGCAAAAGTTCCCCCAGTGACACCAATGATGGGGCACAATTCCTCCCAGTTACACTATTGATGGAGCACAGTTCCTACCAATGACACCAACGATGGGGCACAGTTCCTCCCAATGACACCAACAATTGGGCCCAATGACACCAATGATGGGGCACAATTTCTCCCAATGACACCATTGATGGGGCACAATCCTCCCAATGACAGCTACAATGGGGCACAATTCCTCCCAATGACACCAATGATAGGGAACAATTCCTCCCAATATCACCAATAATTGTCACAATTCCTACCAATGACACCAAATATGGGGCACAGTTCCGCCCAATAACACCATTAATGGGGCTGAATTACACCAAAGATGGGGCACAATTCCTCCCAATGACACCAATGATGGGGCACAATTATTTCCAATGATACCAATGATGGGGCACAATTTCTCCCAATGATACCCATGATGGGGCACTATCTGACACCAATGATGGGACACAATTCCTCCCAGTTACACCATTGATGGGGCACAGTTCCATACCAATGACACCAACAAAGGGGCACAGTTCCTCCCAATGACACCAACAATTGGGCCCAATGACACCAATGATGGGGCACAATTTCTCCCAATGACACCATTGATGGGGCACAATTTCTCCCAATGACACCTACAATGGGGCACAATTCCTCCCAATGACACCAATGATGGGGTACAATTCCTCCCAATGACACCAATGATGGGGGACAATTCCTCCCAATGACACCATTGATGGGGCACAATTCCTCCCAATGACACAAACGATGGGGCACAATTCCTACCAATGACACCAAGGATGTGACACAGTTCCTCCCAATGACACCAACAATGGTGCCCAATGAGAGCAATGATGGGGCACAATTCCAGAGGAGAATTTTGGGGAGGGGGGATTTCTGCTCAATGGGGAGATTTTTTGGGGGGGGGGGGGGGGGGATTTGGAGAGATTTCTGCTGGGGGAGGATTAATGCTCATGTTTTGTGTTGGTTGCAACTTCTTTCTCCTCTAGTTGGGTGATTAGCTACTCAGGCCAAAGCACTGTATCCTGGGAGAAGGTCACATGCTTCTCCCTACCCAGAAGGACAATTAATTTACCTAGGGCTAGGTGGATATTAGTGGTTGGTGGGGTTGCTCCAAAAGGAACACCCACCACCCATTGATAAGTACCATCCTTGTTCTTCTCCACCACTCCTTTCGAGTGCAGAGTCCTAATGCTGTGTAAGAGCCATATTGGTTGCAACTTCTTCCTCCTCCTCCTTCCATGTTTCGGCGACTGGCTGCTTAGGCCAAAGAACTGAATCCCGGGAGAAGGACATCTGCTTCTCTATACCCGGAAGGATGGTTCATTTACATAGGGCTTAGGCTGAGCAGGGGTGAGTTGGAGTGAAGGTGGGTATTAGTGGGTGGGTGGGTTGTTCTCACAAAAGGCCCTGTCGCTTTCCCTTGAACGAGAAGACTTTATCTAGATGCTTAGATGTATAAAGAGTCCTTCCCAATCACTTCAAGGTGTTCCTTTCTGTTCAGTAATAAACTGGCAATACATCAGACTACTTTCAAGCAGAAAAGCCTCTGGGCAAAGCTGGCAGCCTTTCTAAACAATGGATATGCCAGGGGTTAATACTATGTGTAGGTAATCTCTCTCAGAGGCTTTACATTGTACCCATACCATGTACAGTATTAGGAGCTGTCAACTACGGATTAGCATTTAAATGCAACATTATGCCTGCAAGCCAGTTACAAATCTCTGGTATGCGGCCATGAAATGTATGCATCGGAGATGGCTGGGTGTGAACGCTGCTATTCCGCATTTTACAAAAATAATTAAAGAGACGATGGATGAATGAACTGGGTTTCATACTTCGTAGGCTTTGGCTTTTCGAAGCTGAAAAGACAATTTCGGATTTAAAAACCTTCATTTTGCTTGCTGTACAGTACAGAATGTTCTTAAAGTGCTTCTCCACACAAAACTTTTCTTTTTAGTTCTGAATTCAGCAGGGAAGAGTTTGAGCCCCTTTTGGGTTTATGGCGCTGGGGATATTCACCCTCTCTGTTTTGGTGACCATTGTCCAAAAATTGTCAAGAAATATTCCAGAAAACCAAAACCAGGATTAGAGGAAACACTTGTCTTATGCCGCGTACACACGAGCGGAATTTCCGTAAAAATTTCCGTAAAGAATTTCCGGAAAAATCTTGGATGGTTTTTCCGCCGGAATTCCGCTCAAGCTTGACTTGCATACACACGGTCACACAAAAGTTTGCTGAACTTTGGACCGCCAAGAACGCAGTGACGTACAACACTACGAAAAACCGAGAAAATTAAGTTCAATGCTTCCGAGCATGCGTCGAATTGTTTCCGAGCATGCGTAGGAATTTTGCGCGTCGGAATTGGTACAGACGATCGGAATTTCTGTTCGGAACTTTTTCCGACCGAAAAATTGAGAACATGCTCTTAATCTTTTGCTAGCTGGAATTCCACCAGCAAAAATCCGATGGAGCATACACACGGTTGCATTTTCGGACCAAAAGCTCTCATCTGACTTTTGCTGGCGAAATTTCCGCTTGTGTGTACGGGGCATTAGATGGGATTTTGCCTCGCTTTGAAAAAGGTTTCCTCTCATTTCCTGGTGGGTAGGTGGGTGCAGCTTGGTGTGCCAGCAATAACACATACTCAGTCCAGGTGCAAATAATAGAACTTGTATTGAAGTAAAGGCGAACACCCACAAATGTCAACAGCGTGTAACGAAGCAGGTCTCGGCTGAACTGCCAGTCTGTCTGGAGGGGCGGAATGTGGCCTGGCCGGTCCAAGCCCAAATGGGAAGGTGTCCTAGGAGAGGGGTGGCCTTTTTCTTTCCCTACTCATCTGGAACTTTTCTCTACCACTAATACTGTTCGTGACAGATAGGCGGCCTGGTTGGGGACCCCCTCAATAAATAGTGAATGGTGCCGCAAGTGCGACATGTGTTTTAGTGCTTTTTGTGAAATTGCGCAAAATTGCGTGATTTGCCCTTTTCACACATTACTGTAATGTGAATGGAACCTTACACCGATCCCCTCTACCACAGAGGACTCCAGGACCTTTCCCTTCCATGTTATCAAGGTGAAGAGAGCGGGAGGTGATATTTAGTCCTGTGAATGAATGAATGAATAATTTGTATAGTGCTACAATGCGAACTAAATCGCCTCAAAGCCTAATGTAAAAAAAGGTACAATACAGTGAATGAATGTTGTCACCTTAAGACAGGAAATGTGTTATTGGCAGGCTCGCCAGATCAAAATAAATTAAACAAATCCCGATAAAATAAAATAAATGTAGAGCTATTGAGTTAAGATATACTTTACCTTAGAAGTAATGGCAAAGTTTGTTTCATTTTGGATAGAATAAAGGAGGGTTATAAACGTGTCAGGTTTTTTTTTTGCCATCTATTTCCCATTGGGGAATTCGATTTCCCTTTATTTCTGCCAAAACAGGAAGTGAGAGGAAATCCCTTCAAAGTGAGCGAATACCTAGTTGTCATAAGAGATTGTGCCCCCATTGGAAGATTTTCACTTTCACTCTTGGTGATAAGGGTCAACAGGACAAATAGAGGGTGAATCTCCCTAATTGGGGCAAAGACAACATTAGAAATCTGACAGGTGTTTTGGTGTACGTAGCGAGTGCAGAGTTCAGGAGTGAGCTACGCACAGAGTGCAGAGTTTAGGAGTGAGCTACGCACAGAGTGCAGAGTTTAGGAGTAAGCTATGCACAGGGTGCAGAGTTCAGGAGTGAGCTATGCACAGAGTGCAGAGTTCAGGAGTAAGCTACGCACAGGGTGCAGAGTTCAGGAGTAAGCTACGCACAGGGTGCAGAGTTCAGGAGTGAGCTATGCACAGGGTGCAGAGTTCAGGATTAAGCTACGTACAGGGTGCAGAGTTCAGGATTAAGCTACGTACAGAGTGCAGAGTTCAGGATTAAGCTACGTACGGGGTGCAGTGTTCAGGAGTGAGCTACGCACAGAGTGCAGAGTTCAGGAGTGAGCTACGCACAGTGCAGAGTTCAGGAGTGAGCTACGCACAGTGCAGAGTTCAGGAGTGAGCTACGCACAGTGCAGAGTTCAGGATTAAGCTACGTACAGAGTGCAGAGTTCAGGCTTAAGCTACGTACAGGGTGCAGAGTTCAGGAGTGAATTACATACAAAATGCAGAGTTCAGGATTACCCTACATACAGAGTGCAGAGTTCAAGAGTGAGCTACGTACAGAGTGCAGAGTTCAGGAGTTAGCTACGTACAGAGTGCAGAGTTCAGTAGTAAGCTACGTACAGGGTGCAGAGTCAGGAGTGAGCTACGTACAGGGTGCAGAGTTCAGGAGTGAGCTATGTACAGAGTGCAGAGTTCAGGAGTGAGCTACGTACAGAGTGCAGAGTTCAGGAGTGAGTTACGTACAGGGTGCAGAGTTCAGGAGTGAGCTACGTACAGAGTGCAGAGTTCAGGAGTGAGCTACGTACAGAGTGCAGAGTTCAGGAGTGAGTTACGTACAGGGTGCAGAGTTCAGGAGTGAGCTACGTACAGAGTGCAGAGTTCAGGAGTGAGTTACGTACAGGGTGCAGAGTTCAGGAGTGAGCTATGTACAGAGTGCAGAGTTCAGGAGCGAGCTACGTACAGAGTGCAGAGTTCAGGAGTGAGTTACGTACAGGGTGCAGAGTTCAGGAGTGAGCTACGTACAGGGTGCAGAGTTCAGGAGTGAGCTACGTACAGGGTGCAGAGTTTAGGAGTGAGCTATGTAGAGAGTGCAGTTCCAGGGGTGCCCCATGCACAGAGTGCAGAGTTCAGGGGTCTGCTGTGTACAGAGTGCAGGATTTAGGGGCAAGCTATACACAGTGTGCCCCAAAGCTTCCTTGCTTCTCACTCTCCTCTAGTACCTCTCTGTGTAGGTAGCTCTGCCTCGCCTTGCAGGGAAATTGTTTTCTCTCTCAGAGTCTGGAGATCTGTTCCCGCTGTGCCCCACCGTGAGTGCATACAGGGATCTTTTCATTTCAGAAGCCACTGAGAGCAAAGCTGTCTTTTATAAAAACAGAAGGTGTCTGTGTTTACAAGTTTACAAGTCGGGAGCGGAGGGTAAGACCTGTAGGTGGCAGAATGGAGTTCATCCATGTTCTATCTGCAAAACTAGGTATGAGGGCCACATGTCAAGGCCTTACAGGCTGGATTCGACCCACGGGCCTTGTGTTTGACGTATCTGGTCTATACTGTGTACATGTTTGAGTTTACATTTTCAGTGTCTTCAAACTTGCATAAAAATAAAAAATAAAGCTTTATGTGAAAAAAAACCACACATCAATGCACGCCAACGCAAGTGCCTTTAATGCATGCAAGTGGTGTGAATCCAGCCAGAACTGTTTGTAAAATATTTGCAGCCTATAGGAAAAAAAGCTTTTATTATTTCCAGAACAGAAGCAGGTACTGACAAGGCAGGAGTTTCACTTTCATAGAAACTTTTTTTTTTACAGGCAATGCAGACAGTACTCCTTTCAGACCCTCAAAGGCCCTTGTTGCTCCCTGGGAAGATAGGAGTTGCGTAGAGCAGGCAATTATCTTTATTAGAACGATCCGGAAAGAAGGAAATGGGCAAAGCTAGAGAGCTGACAATCCAACTCTTCCTGACAGACAAGATATTGTACGGGGATGTGGTGTAAGGTGGACGAAGGAAGGTGGGGGTTCTTAAATAACGTCTGGTTGCTAGGTAACCATTGTGATCATCCAGGGAATGTATGAGGAAATTGCAGTGTCGAGAATTTCGGAAGCTCTTTTATTAACCGCTTGTAATATTTATCTAATATTCTCTGGATGTCCCTTTAGTAACAAGGCAAACCCAGTCCGCCATATAGATCCGAGATCTCCCATTAACCCGTACCTTCCCTAGAGCTGGCACTTTCCCGTACAAGGCTGATCCATCCTATAGGTTAAAAAGTCAAATGGTTGGTCTTTTATGGTTCACCCCCAACAATAACATTTGCTTCCCCTCACATTCCTGCTGTTCTGTATATTTTTATTACATTTTTAGTGACTGAGCCCCTACCTGAATAAAGCAAATTGGACACAGGACCCACCTTAACACGACGGGTTCACCGAGCACAGTGTAGCTCACAGGAACCTCAAGAGGTCTTTCACTAGCTTTTCACAAGACCAAGAAGCCTTGTAGCTTTAAAAAGCACAATATGATATTTGAAGCTTGTAGTTATTTCACTGTACATTCCATGTTCCTTTTTCTGAATCACCCTAGAGCTCTGCGTGTTATCAAGTTTTTCAACCAACCTCCCCCAGTACCTGAAACATGGCATTATTTGAGGCGTGCTTTGTGGAGCTCCTGCCCTAAGGTGGCTGGAGATTTCAGAGGGTCATCAGGCATGCTCATAAACATGAACTGCTTAGGTAACATTAAGCATTAGGATAATATCATTATTTTATTTTATTATCATTATTACTATTAGTGATTGATTATGTTTATTTCTTTCCATATTCGATTGATTGTTATTATTATTATTATAGTAATTCACTATTATTTTTATTAGGATGATGTTGGGGTTACATTTTAGGGTTTATGTTCAATTAGGGGTTATGGTTCACAGTTTATTTATTTATGTATTCCTGTTATCGTTTTATTACTATATTATTATTATTATTTTATTATTTAAGTATTTATTTTGAATTATTTCTTTCTTTCTTTAAATTATTATTCCCGTTCCTCTACCTGTGTCCCAGTGCGCCCAGTGTCTTCAGAGCTCCTTTGTGCCTCTAAGGATGCACTGAGTGCCCCTTCGTCTCTAGTGCACCTCTGCACTTCTGTGCAGCCCCATGCCTCTAGGTGTGCCCCTGTGCACCCCCATGTCCCCAGTGCACCACTACATCTCTAGTCTCCAACTGCACCCCAGTGTGACCCAGGTTTCCAAATGCACAGTTGTGCCTCTAAGTGTGCCTTGTCCACCCCTGTGTCTCCTAGTGTTCCCCTGTGCACCTCTGCATCTCCAAGTGCACCTGTGCACCCCCATGTGACTGTGTGCCTCAGTGTGCGCAGTGTCTACAAGTATGCCCCTGCGCCTTTAAGTGTGCCTTGTACACCCTAATGTCTCTAATGAACCCTTGTGTGTGATTGTGTCTCCAATTACTCCTTGTGCCTCCAAGTGCGCCTGCGCACCCCCCACATCTCCAGTGCAGCCCCATGTCTACAACTGCACTCCAATGTGTCCCAGGTCTTCAAGTGCTCCTGTGTCTCCAATGCACCACTGTGTCTCCTAGTGTGCCACTCTGCCTCCAAGAACACTTGTGCACCCCGTGGCTCCAGTGTCTCTAGCCAAGTGCACCCCTGTGCCTCCAAGCACACTTGTGCACCCCAATGTCTCCAGTGCACCCCTGTGTGCCCGAGTTTCTCTAACTGTGCCAACCATGCCCAATGTCTACAAGTGTGCCCCTGTGCCTTTAGGTGTGCCCTGTATGCCCCAATGTCTTTAATGAACCCCCTGTGCGACCCTGCGCCTCCAAGTATTTCCTTGTGCCTCCAAGTGTGCCTGTGCACCCCACATCTCCAGTGTGGCCCCATGTCTACACTCTACAACTGCACTCCAATGTGTCCCAGGTCTTCAAGTGCACACTTGTGCCTCTAAGTGTGCCTTGTGTGCTCCTGTGTCTCCAATGCACCACTGTGTCTCCAAGTGTGCTCCTCTGCCTAAGAGAACACTTGTGCACCCCGTGTCTCCAGTGCACCCCTGTGTGCCCCAGTATCTCTAACTGAGCCCAATGTCTACAAGTGTGCCCCGGTGCCTTTAGGTGCACCCTGTATGCTCCAATGAACCCTTTGTGCAGCCCTGCGTCTCCAAGAAGACCCTGTGCCTCCAAGTGCGCCCCTTGCACGTCTTTGCCTCCAGAGCACCCCATGTGCACCATGCAGCCTCTACTAAGCTCCTTCAAACACAGGACACGGTGTTGTCCATCGCCCAGTGAATATGGACCCCAGTCTATGACGCCTAGCATCCCAACTACTAATGGAATCTGATGAAATTTAAAGTGTCAGAGCTCATTCAGGTCTGCGCATATCTACACCAGTGTCGGGGATGCCATATTGTAAAAAAAAAAACAGGAGTCTTGAGCTGTTATCTTACAATGTAGCAAACACAACCAAGCAGCAAACTACAGCGGTGTCCTAAATATCGCAGCTAGTCAGTGTGCATCCATTGACTTGAAAATGACTTTTCTGCTTGTTAGATGACAAATAATGGCGAGTTTGATGCTTTAACCTCTACACAGACATGTGTACCAATAAATCATATTTCTTCAAGGAATATTGCAATGAATCACGACTTGTTTTCCAAAATAAAGCTCATTGTTGATGTAAACATAAAACGCGTTTTTTTTTTTCTTCGCGTGGAAACTTTGCGAGCATGCTGCTTGACCTGACTGAGAGGATCATGGGATTATTAAACAGTTAACACCTGCTCCATATTGTCTGCACTGTGCGCGGTGGGGAAGGATGTTGCTTAGCAACCACAAATGTCCCCGGTCCAAGCTTTGTTTATTACATGACTCTTGCTGGATGGCAAATAATTTAGTATATTCCCACTCTCAGTATGTAGCTGGCAAACAGCAACTGGAGTTGTAGTTAAAAAAAAAAATATATATATATATATATATATATATATATATATATATCAGAAATATGATTTGGTCATGCAGCTTTCTCTTGTGAGCTGAAATAGTGACATCACAGAGGTGTGAGGCGTTTGGTGTCTTTTACCTAATCAATATCCTCCATAGAAACAACCCAGCAATCTCTGTGGCCGTACTTTTAGGGCTGGTGGACATCAGATACAGTCAGGTTCAGTTTTAAATGCAGCATAAATGCAGTACGATTGCATATGGAAGAAAAATGTATGTATTCCAATGAGCCTAGTTTACACCATTGCCAGGACCGTCCTTAACGTGGGGTAAAAGGGGCCGCTGCTCCTGGCCCAGTCATTTTTGTGGGGCCCAGAGCAGCTGCCCCTTGAGCCTGCAAATAGTTGATTAGTGGATTTGGCTTTCACTCAGGAGATAAGGGTGGAATCGAATGTTGGGGGCGCTGCTGATTGGTTGGATGCAGCGACGGCCAGTCCATAAGGGGCTCATAGCACAAGGCAACACTCTGGTAGGAGGCACTTAGAATCCCCACAGAAGTAATTGCCAGTGGCGGGACAAGGTCATTTAGAGCCCAGGGCGAACATGCCAAATTGCTCCCCCCCCCCCAAGATGTATGGGCATTATGTGTCCCATTCCCACTCCCAACACAAATCCCCCCCAAATCACAACTCCTAGCACACCCTCCCTAAATTTGCCCTCCTAAAACAATTCTTACCCCCTGAAGCCCCCCAAATTCCCCTTTTTAACACAAATTCCCCGCCCCCTAATCTCCTTGTGGTGCCCCCCCCCACCTCACATGATACCACAGTGCCCAGGGCAACCGTCCCTCCTGCCCACCCCTTGTCCCGGCCCTGCATTTCAAGCGATGCACGCAGGCTGCAGCTCCCTTATAATCTCAGATGCAGGTAAAATTGACAGTCCCATGAAAAATATATGGAATACATCTCTCTACGCTACATAGAGCGCTGGGATGTGGACCGGTCTATAACTAACGAGAACCGATCACTTACCATGTGATACACCTCCCATCTAGCCACTCCTGTTTATGTTGTTCTACCGTACTGTATAGACTTTGTTCTTTTTTCAAGGCTCTGATGAAGAGGGGTTCCCTTTAAGTGCGTCAGCCCACCTTTGAGCACTTGCCCTTGAATGGGCATGTCTAACTTTTAATGTGTATATTTTGTAACCCAGCTTTTATGAAAACGTAGAAACTTTTTTATATGCATTTTCTATTTTGTATATGAATAAACTGTATTATCTTGATCCAAGCGTTAGATCACGTGCCTTTCGCCCCCTTTTTTTCACACAGGGGCACCCCCCCCTAATCTCCATGCGGGGAGCCAGACGCATGGATTTCTACAGGTTTTTTTTTATTTGAGGCTCTAATTGGCTTCAAAATTGGCTAATTGGCTTCAAAAAGGTTGGACTCGGGGTGCAGAGCACTGCGCCCTGAGCCCACCCACTTGTGACGTTAGCGAATCAAAATTTGCTATTGTCTTCCTGCTTCTCCTCCCAGCCAATCAGGACAGAAAGCGTGTTCTAAGACCGGATAGGCCGGGAGGAGAAGCGACCAGATTGGCCAGGAGGAGAAGCAACCAGATTGGCCAGGAGGAGAAGCGACCAGATTGGCTGGGAGGAGAAGCCAGGGATGCCGCTCAGGACCTGGATGGGGTAAGTGCGGGTGGGCAAGCGGGCGAGCGTGCTGGTGGGCGAGTGTATGTGCGGGTTTGTTTGTTTGCCCCCCCCCCAAATATTGAGCCACTAGTCAGATGTCACACTAACCCCCCCCCCCTATTACTATGTCTGACCATCGGCCCGCTAAAGAACTTCTTAAAAAAAAATAGTGAATTTAATACATTAAAAAACACAAACAATTTTGATACATTGAAAAAAATAAAAAGATAGTACATATAAAAAGAGGATTTTAAGGTTACATGCACACATTGATCAACACACGTCAGCTCATATACGTAGAAAAAATCATTGTATTCCAATGGCAGCAGTTGCAATGATGTGCACTGCCCTGAAAAAAGTAGAACATGCCCTACTTTTTTTCAGTGCCACATGACGCACCGCATGTAAACGCAACGAAACACACATAATACATGAGTCAACAAAACAGTCAGTTGATGTTTCCTTTACAAATAAAGCTTAATGAAGTGTAAAAAAAAAACATTTTTGAAAAAGGTATTTTAGCACATGCAAAATGAAAAGCAGTATGAAAATGTACCGTATATCAACGCAAATGTGCAGTATATAGGTGCGCTTGAAAATTAACAAAAAATAAACACATTTTTTTATAATTTTTAACGTAAAGTAAAAAAAACTTTTTAGTACATTAAAAAGAATTGTAATACATAAAAAAAAAAAAAAAAAGTCAAGTAATAAAGTCTTAACTTTACATTTTAAGCTTTAAGGCTTTAACTTAAAGTGGGGTGCCCCTTAAAAAAAAAAAATTAAGTCAGCAGCTACAAATACTGCAGCTGCTGACTTTTAATAATCGGACACTTACCTGTCCCAGGGTCCAACGATGCTCGGCGGCGCCGGCATTCTTACTGTGGGTGCCCGGCTGTGGCTTCACAGCCGGGCACCCACTGCACATGCGCGAGTGGCGCTGCGCGCCTTGATTGGGCGTGCAGTCATCTGGGACCTGTCACGTGTCCCAGGTGACTGACTGCGCCGAGGAGAAGTGATGTCACTTAGCCCGTGCACTGAAGGAGGCCGACAACGAGGGACCCCCTAGCAACAGGCATTTAGAGGTGAGTTAAATGCTTTTTTTCCAAATGTTTTATTTTTTTAGGAATTTTAATCATATTTTTTTTTGGGGGGGAAAAACCACTTTAAATAATAGAAAAAAAGAAATTATGTTTTTGGATAGAATGCAGAGTGATTAGAATGGTTCAGTTTTCATTTCTGTCTGTCCCAGCTAGGGGGATTCCCCCTCTCGATTTGCCCTGTTTACTATTATCATTGAAAGTCAAAAAAAATCCCAAATTTTTGGGTTGTCTCCAGAATAGTAATAGAGGGGAAATCTTCCAATGGGGACACTAGTTCTGATGGCCTGGGGATCCCCAAGGAATTCCCTTAAATAGCCGTTGTTTCCTCTCACTTCCTGTTTAGCTATAAGAAGTGAGTAAGGGGAAATCCCCCCAATGGGAAAAAAAAATCTTACAGGGGTTATAACCCTCCCTTACTCTATCCAAAATGAAAAAAGTTTTACCTATAGCTCTATAGTTTTACTTTAGTATATTTTTTTTAAATCTAAAAAAAATTAAAAAATAAATAAAAAGAAGGATAATATGGGTCAATCCACTGCGTTTTCTTCGCTCCCCACAGTCTTGCTTGATCAACATCCAATATGATAATTTTGTTAAATCAGATATCGATCCTTCATTTTTTTTTTGCACTGTGTATGGCCACCATAATGCACCCACCTCATTTACTGTAAGGACTGCAAAGCTGCTAAAAAATATATATATATTTTGGAGTTAAAGCCGAACTTCAGTCCTGCTCTGATCAGGCTCTGCCACGCGGGCAGCACCATTATGGCGCATGTGCAGATTCATCCACAAGGCTCTGCCCGGCCTTTGGCTCCTGGCAGAACTAGTCTACACATCTACGCACATGCAGGGAGTTTTCCATGCACATGCAAAGACAGGGAAGGACTCCTCTGTTAGTGTTTTTGCACATGTGCATTCATGGGCAGATGTGCAGGATGAGTCGGGCAGCACATCTGCGCATGTGCGGGGGATGGGGAAAACATGTTGCCTAGGCAAGAATTACAGAAATAAAGTGTATTGTTAAAAAAAATTTAAAAAATGAATGTCCACTGGTGGGAGTGGGATGGGAAAAAGATGTTTAAATTAAAATTTTGAGGTAGAAAATGACTTAGAACCCCCCAAAAAAAAAAAAAAAAAAAAAAAAAATATATATAATATATATATATATATATATATATATATATATATCTATTATATACATTTTTTTTTTTTTTTTAGCAGAGACCCTAGAGAATAAAATGGCAGTTGTTGCAATATTTTATGTCACACTGTATTTGCGCAGAAGTCTTTTAAATGCATTTTTTTGGGGGGGGGGGGGGTGTCAAAAATACACTTTAATGAATAATAAAAAATAAAAAAAACAACACAGGAGTTAGCCCATTTTTTTTTGTAGAATCTGAAAGATGATGTTCTGCCGTGTAAATAGATACCTAGCATGTCATGCTTTAAAATTGCGCACGCTTGGGCAATAGCGACAAACTGCGGTACTGAAAAATTTCCATAGGCGACACTTTTTAAATTTTTTACAGGTTACCTGTTTAGAGTTACAGAGGAGTTCTTGAACTAGAACTATGGCTCTCGCTCTAACGATCGCAGCGGTACCTCACATGTGTGGTTTAAACACTGTTTAAATATGCGGGCGCGACTTACGCGTGCATTCGCTTCTGCATGCCAACACGGAGGGAAATATCCAAAATTAACGAAAACCCGTTTAACAAATTTTTCCAAATATTCAAAATTTCGTAAATTAGAAGATTTGAAAATCCAAAAATTTGTAAATTTTGAAAATTTTGAAAATTCGAAAATCCAAAAACCCAAAAATTCTAAAATCTGAAATAGTAACTAATAACTTAACTATTACTAACTATTAAGTTACAGGTATTGGAATTTCCTTTCACATTTGGCTGTTAGTGAACGTAACCAATACAAATTTATCCGAAGTTTCGAATTATGCGAAATAACTAATGCCGCATCTAAACGAATGGAACGTAATGACTTAATAATAATAAATTAAAATAATAATAATAAAAACTTTTTTATTATTAGTATTATTTATTATTCATTCTTTCCGTTCCATTTCTTTAGACACAGCATTTGTTATTTCGGATAATTCCTAACTTTGCATAAATTTGTTACGTTCACTAACAGCCAAATTTGAAAGGAAATTACAATACCTATAATTTAATAGTTTGTTATTATTAGTTAGATGTTTTCGAATTTATGAATTGTGATCATAAAAAATGACCCGTAAAACGAGCAAAAAAAAAACGAATGAAAGGAAAACGAACACATTTTTCGGCAGTGCACATGTCTATTTAACAGTTCTTCTGCAATATAAAAAAAATCCAGTGCGTTTCAGGGCACAAGTTCTTCTTCATCAGGGCTTAACGATTTGAAAAGCTTACATGTACCTGAGGACACACTTTAGCAAACAAAATCTGTATTCAGATGCATAATACAATTTCCAAAACTGTGTTAACGGCAGTATGCCAAACTGAGGTTTGCTAATCTTTTCTAGCCATTTAAATGTCAGTTTTACTAAAGAAAGCTAACTTCTGATTGGCTGCTGTGGGCTGTTTCACTCTGCTCTTTGCTTATATGCGGTCATGTTCACACCGGCTCACCACGTCATCTGTTTTTTTCAGCGAGAGAATTAATTAGGAATAACGCTTTGCAAATACATTCATCGAGCTGCCTTTGAATCAAAGATAAACAGGTTTTTTGGTGTTATAAACATTGATGCGGGTGGGATGATGTAGGAGGGGTTCCCATGATCCTCAGCTGAGTGTGCCAGTCTGTGAAGAAGGGTGCCAGCTCTGGCGTCTGCTGTTTCCAAAGACTATCGGCGCTTTGAGAAAGGGAGGGGCTATTTATCTGCTATGGAAAGGTCATAGTAGTCCAAAGCAGCATGTTGCAATTCATCAAGGCTTTGTTTGTCAATAAAGTTTATTGAAGTTCAAAATGTCTCTTTAGACCAAAAATAGCACTGATCAAAGTGTCTTCTAGACTCTTAAAGTGGATCTAGAATCAGATATACTTTAGCTTTCCAAATTAAATAAGGTATAGGTGCATAGCTCCCCAAAAGTCCCTGATTTGGAGCAATGTCCCTCTGTCCCTCTTTTCCCCTCATTTGTCCCTCATTTTGGTCTGATCTATATAGTTGTATATTAAAATAGTAGTGGTAAAAAAAAAAGCCCTTGTGGATTTAATTAACCTTTTTTTGTTAATTCTCCTTTAAGTGGGCGTGGCAGGGGGCGTGTCCTCTGCCTGCATACGTCTTCTAGTAGGTGTCCCTCATTCCCATCTCAAAATGTTGGGAGGTATGTAGGTGTAACATTTCCAGGTAGTTATTACCTCTCACTAGGGTTGCCACCTTTTCTTCAAGCCAAACCTGAACACTTTGGGTGCCCCAAGGAAAGTAGTAATGTGATGCGCATAGCGTACTGCAGCGAACAATGGGTGTGGCCAAATTGCTCTTGCTGACAGCATTACCCTGCCCCCCCCAATGATGCCGAACCTGCCCCCCTGTCAGTCCCCTTGACGCTCCCGGACAGCAACAGATTTGTGTGTGACTATCTTGGTTTCTCGGGGAGCCACAGCCCAGTCTGACTAATGTGTCCGGGTTTTAGTCCGCCTGATACCCAGACACATGATTCAAAACCCGGACTGTCTGGGTGAATCCTGGACAAGTGGCAACCCTGCCTCTCACAGAGATCACAGTATTCCCCTCCTGACAATGCCTTCATCTGCTTTTCTCTCCAGAAGGACAACACCATCTTTGTTCAGGTATCAGGGTCACCATCTACTTATTGGACTGAAAATTATTATTATTCTGCTGAATATTGTGATAGGACATTAATTATTTATCTATAAATAAAAGGTAGAGGTCTACTTTAAGCACCTATATCTCTGATCTCTCTTTAAAGACAGAGAATAAAGTGCCACTGGCCATCATTGATTGGAGGTTTAAGGGTTTTAAATTGTCATTGACCACCAATAAATGGGGAATTGAGGGATTTAAAGTGCTACTGACCACCAATGATTAGGGGGGTTAAGGGATTTAAAGTGCCACCGACCACCAATGATTGGGGGGGGGGGTTAAGGCATTTAAAGTGCCCCTGACCACCAATGATCGGGGGGATAAGGAGATTAAGGCCCCTTTCACACGAGGCGGACTCCGCTTCCACGGAGTCCGCCTCTGTCCGCCGCTCAGCGGGAGATCTCTCCGTTGATCTCCGCTGAGCCGGCGGATGACAAGTCCCTCTCTGCTCACTGAGCGGGGAGGGGCTTGCGAGCGCCGCTGGTCTCTATGGAGAGATCGGATGAAAATGGACAGTGTGTCCGTTTTCATCAGATCTCACCCGATCCGATCCGCCAGCGACGGATCTGGACGTGGGGCCATACGTCTGCTTTTGGCGGATCGGACCGGGTCGGATGTCAGCGGAGATGTCTCCGCTGACATCCGACGCTCCATAGACTTACATGGAGCGCCCGTTCAGATCCGCCATCAAAACTGACAGGCGGATCTGAACGGTCCGTCGATGTGAAAGGGGCCTTAAAGTGCTACTAACCACCAATGATTAGGGGGGAGGGGTTAGGAGATTTAAAATGCCATTGACCACCAATGATTGGAGGGGCAACGAATTTAAAGTGCCACTGGCCACCATTGATGGGGGTTAAGGGTTTTAAAGATCCACTGACCACCATTGAAGGGGGTCAAGGGTTTTAAAGATCCACTGACCACCATTGAATGGGGTCAAGGGTTGTGAAGTGCCACTGACCACCAATGATTGGGGGGTTAGGGGTTTTTGTTGAGTGTAAGCACAATACATTAGTGTGAATGGCCCCTCATCTGAGGATAAGAAACAGTTTTTTTATAACCTTGTAACTGTACATTTTAAATCTTATTGGACACGGGAAATAACACATTTTCTTTAAAATAAGGATCCTTATCCTGGTATTTTGCTTTGAAATTGAGCCTGTTGGGTTAAATTTTGAGTTTTTCTTTTTTTTTTAATGACAGACTTTGAAATGCAATAAGGTTCATATATCTTACTTTAATAAGCATGATATAGACAGAAATTAATATTTCGTTAGATGAGTTTATTTTGGTCACAAAACGCCCCTGGAAATTATTTTCAAATGTCAGCAGTTATTTGAATAATGTAAATATGTATATAAGGAAATAAAAAACAATTGGGTTATTATTACTATATTGCTTTTATTGTTATAATGAATAATTTATGCAGCTCTCCCACTGTGCTGTGCACTGGAAACAAAAGCGCATAGCACAGATACATAAAGAATTGGGAATAAAAGGTGCATAGAAGTGTGCAGGGAAACAAAAACCGCATAACAATGGGAGGGGGAGAGGACAGTCTGATTGCACGATATCCTTTGACTGTTTGGTAAGGGAGCCACCTGATTGGATATAAATTGAACTGATTGTTTCGGTAGGCCCTTACACAATGTATCTTTTGGCAGATTGTATAATCAAATTTCAGTGCGTGTAGTCAGTTTAAGATTAAGATACACATATATTTATATATATTATATATATATATATATATATATATATATATATATATATATATATATATATATATATATATATATATATATATATATATATATATTTTTTTTTTTTTTTTTTTTTATATATATATTTTATATATATGTATTACACACATATATCCTGGCCGAATTTATGATTTCTTGCCCATTTTTCAGAGAATATGAATGATAACACAAAAACTTTTCTTTCACTCATGGTTAGTGTTTGGCTGAAGCCATTTATTATCAATCAGCTGTGTTCACTCTTTTTAAATCATAATGGCAACAAAAACTACCCAAATGACCCTGATCAAAAGTTTACATACCCCAGTTCTTAATACCGTGTATTGCCCCCTTTAACATCAATGACAGCTTGAAGTCTTTTGTGGTATTTGTGGATGAGGCTCCTTATCTTCTCAGATGGTAAAGCTGCCCATTCCTCTTGGCAAAAAGCCTCCAGTTCCTGTAAATTCTTGGGCAGTCTTGCATGAACGGCACGTTTGAGATCTCCTCAGAGTGGCTCAATGATATTGAGGTCAGGAGACTGAGATGGCCACTCCAGAACCTTCACTTTATTCTGCTGTAGCCAATGACAGGTCGACTTGGCTTTGTGTTTTGGTACATTGTCATGTTGGAATGTCCAAGTATGTCCCATGCGCAGCTTCCTGGCTGATGAATGCAAATCTTCCTCCAGTAGTTTTTGATAACATTCATCTTGCCAACGATTTCCTGTGCCTTTGTAGCTCACACATCCCCAAAACATCAGCGATCCACCTCCGTGTTTCACAGTAGGAATGGTGCACCTTTCATCATAGGCCTTGCTGACTCCTCTCCAAATGTAGTGTTTATGGTTGTGGCCAAAAAGCTAAATTTTGGTCCCATCACTCCAAATGACTTTGTGCCAGAAGGTTTGAGACTTGTCTCTGTGCTGTTTGGCGTATTGTAAGTGGGATACTTTGTGGCACTTGCGTAGTAATGTCTTTCTTCTCGCGACTCAACCATGCAGCCCATCTTTCTTCAAGTGCCTCCTTATTGTGCATCTTGGAACAGCCACGCCGCATGTTTTGAGAGAGTCCTGTATTTCACCTGAAGTTATTTGTGGGTTTTTCTTTGCATCCCAAACAATTTTCCTGGCAGTTGTGGCTGAAATTTTAGTTGGTCTACCTGACCGTGGTTTGGTTTCAACAGAACCCCTCATTTTCAACTTCTTGATTAGAGTTTGAACACTGCTGATTGGCATTCTCAATTCCTTGGATATCTTTTTATATCCCTTTCCTGTTTTATACAGTTCAACTACCTGTTCCCACAGATCCACAGATCCTTTGACAATTCTTTTGCTTTCCCCATGACTCAGAATCCAGAAACATCAGTGCAGCACTGGATGAAAGATGCAAGGGTCTGTCATGAGTCCAGAAACTCATTGACCTTTTATACACACACACTAATTACAAGCAAACAGATCACAGGTGAGGATGGTTACCTTTAATAGCCATTCAAACCCCTTTGTGTCAACTTGTGTGCATGTTATCAGGCCAAATCATCGTATGTAAACTTTTGATCAGGGTCATTTGGGTATTTTCTGTTGTTATTATGATTTTTTAAAAGAGTAAACACAGTTGATTGATAATAATTGGCTTCAGCCAAACACTAACCATGAGTGAAAGAAATGTTTTTGTGTTATCATTCATATTCTTTGAAAAATGGCCAAGAAATCATAAATTCTGCCAGGGTATGTAAACTTATGAGACCAAGTGTATATATCGAAACAGTGGATAATTTTCAATCTGGCTCAGTCAAGTTTTAAAGGTGGTGCTTGCAGGGCCACCCACGAGTCAAATATCTGCCGATTGAACATGAATCAGAAAGATTTCAACCCATCTATGGCTAGCGATAAAATAATCACTTCTAGTCTCCTTTGAAGACGAATATAAGAGGGTAACAACACCAGAGCACAATTGAGAGGCAGGGAAGGAACGTTGTCACCTTTAAAACAGGAAGTCCCTTAACAAAGACCTTCAACAGGCATTATTTTAAAATAATTTGGTGAATGCTGACATATGTCCTACTGATGCAAATCATGTGTGAATTTTAAGGATAGGCCCACTTTAAAATGATCATGCGTGGCAAGGCAAGGGTTATGTTGACATAGCTTGTCTAGGTCTCTGAGCATCCATCCCAACCTCAATGACGAAGGGACATCATTTTATATCAGCAGGTGGTCCCGATACACCCCACGGACACCACCATTTGTGTTCCATATCTCTCTGGCTCTGCCTTATTGCATTCTTGCCCCCAGGGCATCTCAATTAACCCCGTAACTGACTAAATATCTTCCAGAGCAAGACCTCTCTGTTACCTAAAGCTGGTTGTAAAGAAATTGTAATAATAATAATAGTGATAATGATAATTACTGAGCTCATCTTGAATCATAAATGTGATATAGGCCTCATGCCAAGAAGTCCAAAAGAATAACTAGTCTTATATCCTCTGGCATCTTGTTTGTTTTCCGGTGGATAGGTATATACATTAAGCCTGTAAAAACATAGCATGGAGAGCTATAATAACCCAGAGAAACCAATCAGAAATCGGTTTCTAGTTACATCAGGTTTTATTTGAAGAAGAAAACTGCAGTAACACATTAGATATGTCTGATTCCTCAGTCCACGCACCTGATCCTTCTGGGTCAGTAAGTAGCAATCATATAGACTTAACCACTTGAGTACAAGCTTCTCTATACTGTCCATTGCTGGGCCATTTATCAGTTCTCAGTCATAGTTTGACTGACCATTACTCTGTCTTGCCAAAATGAATTTTATGTCTTTTTTTTTTTTTTAGACAAGTAGAGCTTTCTTTGGGTGGTATTTCTGCTATAAAACATAAAATAAACTGCATGGGCAGTACAAATATCCCCAAAAGGATTTTTTGGGGGGAAATGAAAAACATGCTGATATGGAGGTATTTAAGTTGCGCCTAAACTAGCCTTTAATAATCACACACTGAGGTTTTGGCAAAAAAAAAAAATGTCATATTTAAAAAAAAAAATTTAAAAAAAAAAAGAAAAACATGCAGTCATTGGTGATCTAAGGATCCCACAATCATTGGTGGCCAGGAACACAATCCCACAATCATTGGTGGTCAATAGCTCTTTTACTCCCTCCCACCACATTTGAAAAACAAACCCACAATTATTGGTTTGTCAGTGGCACTTTAAAAACTCCCAACCTTGAATCTGCTGCCACTAATCTATTCCTTTCCCTTCTTTCCTCCGTTGTGAGCAGAAGGGGAGGATTGAATGTTTGTAAACAGAGGGAGAGTTTATACTTGTGATTGCTGTGATTGGTTCACAGCAATCACAAAGTACAAAGTCACTCTGATCGGCTCTGTACATTTTGCCTGTGATCTGTACTGTCTAATCACAGCTTGATCACAGGCATTCAACAGGCATGCTGTCAATCCAGGGGTGCTTTCTATAGTGCTGCCACCTACCCATCATTTTTTTTACAATGACGTGGTAGTAAGGTGGTAAAAGTGAACCTTTGCTTCAAGCCAGCTTATTTAATTGCCCCTTCTACCCTCCATCAATGGGTAACAGAACAGCAAATAACCCGGCCCCGGCATTTTTGCATAGGGGTGGAACAAGAGTCCCCCATCTACGTCCCTCTTGTGGATTCCCTCACTTTCCCCTTCATATCCTATCACTTTACTCAAAGAATGACTGCATTGCCCATACCAACCAGTCATATTCACCTCTTTACTTTGAACGCACCTCAGAGGACCAGAACAATGGCTTTCTATGAGCAGTGCTGGGACAGTGTCATCCAGTGCTAAGGGTAATTATAGGAAACTGGGCACCCACCCCCACGGCACCTCATAATCCCCGCTCCCCTCCCTATCTGAGTTGGTGGTGTCACTGGAAGGAAAATATGCTCCTCTATCACCACGAAAAAAAGCCCTACTGAGATCTCAGTCACTCCTGTCAGTGAGAGGCAGGGGGAAGGGAACTGCTGGATCTCCCAGCATTGCCCCCCCCCCTGCACATTAAGCTGCTGCGCCTGGGGCTTGTGTCCCTTATGCCCCCCCCCCCCACCTCTCCATGTATCCCAGCCCTGGTTATTGGCATGGCAGACCCATTGTCGATAGATGCGGCTAATTGTCCACCAAGAAGGTCTTTCCCCAGAATCCTTTGCAGCGGTGGAGTTGGCATGGCTCCATAAACAGATCCACAAGAATAAAGATGCATCTGGGGTCATTTTCCTCTTAATTAAGATTGTACCGGCCCTGACAGGCCTGTTTATTCCACCATGGCCTTCGGTGAGTCTAAATCCCTGTTTTGGCTGCTTTATTAGAGCTGCTGGGAAAAACAAGAACAGACAATGAGGCAATTTTCACAAATAGATTTCCATAATCTGGAGACCTCCAAGGGTTTGTCTTTCCCCACCACCTATTCAGCCACAGATGTTAGACGAATTTTCCACTCGTGCCAGGTAGCTGTTGTCTGAGCGCTACCCATCACCGCCGCAAACATCGCTTTCATTAACCTGCAAACTTGTTTTGTCTGATTAAATCTTTATAAGGAGCTGATATAATGCCAGCTTTCACATTTGAAGGACAACTCTAGACAAAAATCTAAAATGTACAATTCAAGCATCTCAATTAGAACAAGCATATGCAAAAATGTTGTAAAGCAATGTATATACAGGGGGTCCCCTACTTACAAACATCCGACTTACAAACGACTCCCTACTTACAAACGGAGGGAGACAACAGGAAGTGAGAGGAAATCTACCCCTAGGAAGGGAAATTCACTCCTGTAAGAGTTAATATGGGAAAAAAGGTGTCTCCACTGGTGCTTTATCACCAGTCCATGTTTCCTAACAACCCAAAATTTTCAAAATCTAATTGTCATTAGGACAGAATGTGAGGTGAAATCTTCTGAACAGGGGCACAGACAGAAAAACAAATGTTACAGGGGTGAAAACCCTTCTCTATGTTATCTAAAAAAATTAAAAATAGATTTTTTTTTTTGGCTGGAGCTACACTTAAAAAATGTACCTGTTCCGACTTACAAACAGATTCAACTTAAAAAACCTACAGACCCTATCTTGTTTGTAACCCGGGGACCCCCTGTACTCCTGATCACACCCAGCTCCATTGTAGGGTTCCCTAGGTGTACAAACAGCCTGTAGTTGTGCATTACCCCACCTCCTGCTGTTTATCATCCCCATCCTGGTGAACTCCCCCCTTCCTGCCTTGTGGGAACTTCAACTACAGCTTCATTTTCACAGCTCAACATTTAAGCTAATTTGAACAACTTGATTAAACAAGTTTTAAGATATTTCAATGCATAAAAATATAATTATAGAAAAAAAAAAACTTTATTCAAAATTTAAAAAAAAGATAAAACTGTTTTGGCTTGAGTATAACCCATCAGTTTTCTTTCTGCCCTTTGTGTCCCATTGGGGAGATTTCTTTTCACTTAGGGTTTATATTACAATTACAATAGGTCTAAGGTTTAGGAGTAAGGTTGGAGTTATATCTATGTTTGGGGTGCTGTTAGGGTTTAGGGACAGGGGTTGGGGTCAGAGTTAGGGGAGAGGTAGAGGTTTGGGGAAAAGTTAGGGTTTATGTTAAAGTTAGAGAAGGTTTAGGGTTTAGGAGTAAGGCTGAGTTTATAGCTAAGGTAGAGATAGTAGTAGGGCTTAACGGTGGGGACAAGGGTTGACATCAGAGTTAGGATGGTGATAGGGTTAGGGGAAAAGTTAGGTTTTGTGTTAGAGTAGGTTTAGGAGTAGGGTTAGGGTTATAGTTAGGGGAAGGGATAGTATTAGCAGACAACTTCTTCAGACTGACCAGTGGCCAGTGGCTTCATAAAACCCTAATCTCCCTGTGACCTAACTCTCAACTTCTTGTAATTCCATGGGTTCAATATCTGTTAATAGACATGTGCACAATAGAAAAATTTGTTTATTTTCGTTTTGTTTCTGTTCGTTTCCTTTGATTCGTAACGATTCGTAATTTCATAAGTCGTCGGTGTTCGTATTCGTAACGATTCCTAAATTCGTAAGTCGTCGGTGTTCGTATTCGTATTTTCGTAAGAGTTATTTTTTCGTTGATTCGTTTTTCCGTTAGTTTCATTTTCGTTTATTCGAAATTCGGACGCATTCGTATTTTTGTAGATTTAGTTGCATTCGTACTTTCTTTAGATTGATTTATTCGTACTTTCGTAACATTGTTTTCGTAGATTCGTAATCGGAGCATAATTCATAATTTTATGTAATGTGTATGCTATTATTACATTGTAAGAGACACGGAAAATTACGAATCGAAAAAAAAAGTTACGAATGTACAAATTTTTTCCTTCAATCCATTCGAAGCACGTTAAGCAGCGCAATTGTAAGAGACACGGAAAATTACGAATCGCAAAAAAAAAAAAAGTTACGAATGTACGAATTTTTTCATTCAATCCATTCGAAGCACGTTAAGCAGCGCCATTGTAAGGGACACGGAAAATTACCAATTCAACAAAAAAAAAAAGTCACGAATGTTTTCGTTCAATCCATTCGAAGCACGTTAAGCAGCACCATTGGAATACCAATTCAACAAAAAAAAAAAAAGTTACGAATGTACGAATTTTTTCGTTCATTTTGATTTTCGTTGTTCCTATTTTCGTTTTTCGGATTTTCTTCTTTCGTAGTTTTGTTGTTTCTAATTTGGTTATTTCGGATTTTCGTTGTTTTTCATATTCGTTCGATTCGATAATTCGTTAAAATTTTTAGCGAATCATTCGTTCATTCGTACGATAACGAATGAACGAATATAACACATTTTAACGGAAAATGAATAAAAACTAAACGAATTGCACATGTCTATCTGTTAATACTTTGTTCATGTGTTAGAAACTTATTGATGGGCCATGGGATCACATAAGTACTGCATTAAGAAAACACCAACTCTTTTTTCATAATTTCAGTTATATACTTAGGTGGTTGTAAACCTCAGACATGAAATATGAACAAAGCATATCCCTTAATGAATGTCTCAATTAACAGGACTAAAGCCCCATACACACTATCAGTTTTTCTGCTGAGTTTTTTATTTCAGATTTACAAAACCATATAATTTGAGGTCAAACCTTAGGAGCTTCAATTTGTATGCAATCAGGCAGGCCCTTGCACTACATGGTTTTGGTAAACCTGAAGGAAAAACTGATAGTGTGTATGGGGCTTTAGTGTCACTTTTGTCTTCCTTCATCTGCTATCAGCATGAATCTCTTCTGACAAGTCTTCCTGACACCAAGAGAAAAATGGTGACAGGGGAGGGACCTCCAGCTGATTGACAGCCTCAACTCGGTTCCTGTGTGCTGTGTGGAGTGGGGTATGTCTCTTCCCTCCAATCAGCTGTTAGACCTCTCCTCGCTGAGCTCTGCAGAGTGTAACTTCAGCACTCTTTTCCCTTTTTTCTGAACTCTCAGACAAGCTTTAAAATTCAGCAATTTGAATGGATGTAGAGAAGAAAGGGCTGCAGATAAACAGAAACAACTTATGTAGGAGGATTTGTTTTATCTCTGTGTATCATCTGAGGCCAATCACTTCACTGGGTATATGTGATGCCGCGTACACACGATCGGAATTCTCGTCGGAAAAAGCTCTGACGGTTTTCCCAGACGGAATTCCGCTCAAACTGTCTTGCCTACACACGGTCACACCAAATTCTGACCGTCAAGAACGCAGTGACGTACAACACTACAACGAGCCGAGTTCAATGCTTCCGAGCATGCGTTGCATTGTTTCCGAGCATGCGTAGGAATTTTGCGCGTCAGAATTGCTACAGACGATCGGAATTTCCGATAGAAACCTTTTCCATCTGAAAAATTGAGAACATGCTCTCAATTCTTTGCTGTCGGATGTCCGATGGAACCTACACACGGTCGCATTTTCCGATGTAAAGCTCTCATCGGTCTTTTTCTGGCCGGAATTCCGATCGTGTGTACGCAGCATTAGACATGTGCGCTTCATTTCATTCCCAATTATCTTTCTGACACATTTTTTCGTTATTCGGAGATTTGGATATATACGAATACCTGAATTACAATATAAACAAATTTTACCGAATGCTCCAAATAACGAAACGAAATTCGGACTGAAATTGGAATCAAATTCAATTGGGAATTGTGCTTGGATGGGGAATTTAGGGAGTAGAAGATTTGTGCTAAGAGGGGAAAATGATTTTCTGCAGGGAAGGGGGAATTTTGCTGGGGGCATATGAGGAGAGAGAGGATTTGAGCTGGGGGGGGGGGGGGCAAAGAAGGAATTCCGATCGTGTGTACGCGGCATTAGGGTTTACAACCACTTTAAGTCTTGAAAATGTGAGTTGTGGGGCAAAGGAAACCTTTGAAATTTTTGCTCATCATTCCCTGATCTAAAAAATACCCCAAACTGTCGGTTTCCACATAGAGCCTCTTTTACTTTCTGCTGTCTACAGACAGATGCTTCAAATTCTATATATAAAGAGCCGGTCTACTGTGAAGGATCATATACCCAGTGCTTTTGATGTTGCTGGTCCTTCTTGCTTAGCAACTGCTTCAATCTATAGCATGGATGTATCTACAGCCAGCTGACCTCAAGTAACCTGTTTTTAAAAAGCGAGGAAGCTTCAGCTGTTATATAGTATTAAGATATCTCAAATTCTTTTCATAATCCTCAGCACAAGTTTTGGTTCTAAAGCCCCCACCTGTCTGTGTAGATGGAGTTATGCAACTGTGAACTGTGGGTCATAGGAAACTGTTTATGGTGACTGGAGCCTAGGGTATAAGCACCAGAAGACCACAAGGTTCAAATAATAGTATATTTTAGATCTGAGCTTGAGGAAAGGACAACTAACTGGATTTACCTTGTGATGTGGACCAGTGGTTCGGGGTATGGTGAAAGGTGGGTGTTCCTTAAGGACTTGGTTAATTCTGACACATTCACAATCTTGGAGAATCCTTTGTGGCCCTTGACATTCAGTCACAGTACATCTTAGAGCCACAAATAAGCTGGCATTGGAAGACTGCCCTCTGACCACAGAGCTGAACAAAACATTGGTAGCTATATAATGCCCACCATGTGTCACTGGCTGGTGGTCCTAAATAGTGAAGTATCTCTACTTAGGGCCACCAGCCCAACATATCTTATTAGTACTGGCCCAAGGGGCTAATGCACCCAACCCAGCCTTCCCCTTGGAATGCTTTATGTAGGAGCTCTTAGGGGTTTTCTGCTGTGGAGGGGTGTAAGCTCCTCTTAAAAAAAAGTTGGTAATACATTTTTGGTAAGTAACCAGATACAAAAAACAAAAGATGTGTAGCTATGTAATGCCCACCATGTGTCGCTGCTGACCGGGGATCCTAATTAGTGAAGTATCTCTACTCAGAGCCACCAGCCCAACATACACTATACTACCTAAAGTATTTGGACGTCTGCCTTTACATGCCCATGAACTTTAATGGCATTGGTCCAAATCATTTGGTGGTGGGGGTATTATAGTGTGGGGTTGTTTTTCAGGGGTGGGCTTGGCTTATGGCGTCTGCACACCAAGACATTTTGGACAATTTCATGCACCCAACTTTGTGGGAACAGTTTTGGGATGGTCCCTTCCTGTTCCAACATGACTGTGCACCAGTGCACGAAGCAAGGTCAATAAAGACATGGATGAGCGAGTTTGGGGTGGAGGAACTTGACAGTCCTGACAGAACACCTTTTGGATGAATTAGAGCAGAGACTGCGAGCCAGGCCTTCTCGTCCACATGAGTGCCTGACCTCACAAATGCGCTTCTGAAAGAATGATCAAACATTCCCATAGACACCCTCCTAAATCTTGTGGACAGCCTTCCCAAAAGAGATGAAGATGCTATCGCTGCAAAGGGTGGGCCAACTCAATATTGAACACCTACAGACTAAGACTGGGAATGCCATTAAAGTTCATGTGCGTGTAAAGGCAGTCGTCCCAATACTCATGGTAATATAGTGTATTTTAATAGTACTGGCCCAAGGGGCTAATGCACACAACCCAGGCTTCCCCTGGGAATGCTGGGTAGCTACAGTATCTCACAAAAGTGAGTACACCCCTCACATTTTTGTAAATATTTTATTATATATTTTCATGTAACACCGAAGAAATAACACTTTGCTACAATGTAAAGTAGTGAGTGTACAGATTGTATAACAGTGTAAATTTGCTGTCCCCTGGCAACAAAAGTGAGTACACCCCCAAGTGAAAATATCCAAATTGGGCCCCAAGAGTAAATATTTTGTGTGGCCACCATTATTTTCCAGCACTGCTTTAACCCTCTTGGGCATGGAGTTCACCAGAGCTTCACAGGTTGCCACTGGAGTCCTCTTCCACTCCTCCATGGTGACATCACAGAGCTGGTGGATGTTAGAGACCTTGTGCTCCTCCACCTTCCATTTGAGGATGCCCCACAGATGCTCAATAGGGTTTAGGTCTGGAGACATGCTTGGCCAGTCCATCACCTTTACCCTCAGCTTCTTTAGCAAGGCAGTGGTCATCTTGGAGGTGTGTTTGGGTGTCGTTATGTTGGAATACTGCCCTGCGGCCCAGTCTCTGAAGGGAGGGGATCATGCGCTGCTTCAGTAGATCACAGTACATGTTGGCATTCATGGTTCCCTCAATGAAAATCCAGCAGGAGCTACAGAGTATAAAAGAGAAGAGAGGTGCCTCTAAGTGTTGTAATATGGTTACATTTAATGAAGGTACAACATGTGCCCGTTTTAATCATCAACAATGTGACTTGCTAAATGTTTTACCTTCGTTAATGTATCGATGTAACCATATTGCCACACTTATCCTGCGTACACACACAAATGTTCGATGGGAGCTTGTTGTCGGATATTCCGACCGTGTGTAGGCTCCATCCGACATTTTCCATTGGAATTTCTGACAAACAAATTCTGAGATCTGGATCTCAAATTTTCCAACAGCAAAATCCGTTGTTGGAAATTCCGACCGTGTGTACACAATTCCGACGCAAAAAGTTCCACTTATGTTAGGAATCAAACAGAAGAGTCGCACTGGCTATTGAACTTCAATTTTCTCGGCTCGTCGTACGTCACCGCGTTCTTGACGTTCAGAATTTCCGACAAGCTTTGTGTGACTGTGTGTATGCAAGACAAGTTTGAGCCAACGTCAGTCGGAAAAAAAACATGGATTTTGTTGTCGGAATGTCCGATCAATGTCCGATCGTGTGTACGCGGCATTAGGGAATTTTCATGGTGAAGGGGTGAAAGCTCCTTTTAAAACAAAAAAGTGAGTAACATAAATCTTTGTTAAGTAACCAGATGTAAGAGTGAATATGCAAATGCTTGCATTATACTAGTCTCTTTTAACCACTTGAACTCCCGCTTATTTGGCTTCAAGGTCTAAACCATGTACCCCATTAAAGCAATCTAGTTTCCATATCCTAGGAATATGAAGTGGGGGCATTGAATTTCCTGGAGTTCTTCTGATTTTAAAGTGACGGAAAGCCATTTGTTTTGGCCCCCTTGCTGGCACATATTACCAGAGCGGGCGATAAATAACTCTTCTCTGCTATACAAGTGACTGGACCCCATGTTGATTCCCCTTATTTGATGGCACGTGCCGCCTGCTTTTATGTCTTCCCCAGTAATGGAAGTCGTATTTGTGCTTTCTTTAATGACTCGTTATCAATATGGGCGCGCACTTTCCCGCGTTAATGTGACTCGTAAATTTTGTGTGGGTAAGAATGGCGTTTTATTGTTTTGCTGGCAATGTTACAAAATTCCTTTCAGCCCTTGTCTGGTAATTCGAACTGTAATATGTGTATTTATCTAGTCCCCTGCCAACAAGCTGAAAGATGAACACAGGCTGAGAGTGGGGGCTGCATTAAATGAAGTAAAAAGGGGTATAAGAAATGTAAAGAGTATGTAAAGCTGAAGCAACTTTTTTAACCGTTTCAGCCCCGGAAGGTTTTACCCCCCTTCCTGACCAGAGAACTTTTTGCGATTCGGCACCTGCGCCGCTTTAACTGACAATTGGACCTACCTGACACGCATTGACCCGGCTGACACAGATACACTGACCTACACTGACCTACCTGACATACATACACTGGCGGTAGTGACATACACTGACCTACCTGACATACATACACTGGCGGTAGTGACACACACTGACCTACCTGACCAGGGTCATGTGCCCTGCAGCAGCAGCTCAGCCGTGGTGTGCGGTGACCGTGCGCGCCCATCATCACAGAAGGCCGCTCGGGGCTATTAATGGAACCTTGCCCACTCAAGACCCGGGGCTTTTTGGGGACCCACTTGGGACTTCAGCCACGGTCAGCCCCCCCACCCTGCCAACGCCACTGGCCCTAAGCATAAACTCTACCTCCTCCCAGTACAAATCTGCCCCCTGTTGAAATCACCCCTCCAAGCACAAATCTTTGCCCCCCCCCCCCCAGCTCAAATCCTCTCTCTCCTCATATGCCCCCAGCAAAATTCCCCTTCCCTGCAGAAAATAATTTTCCCCTCTTAGCACAATCTTCTACTCCCTAAATTCCCCCTCCAAGCACAAATCTGAATTGAATTTGATTCTAATTTCAGTCCGAATTTCGTTTCGTTATTTGGAGCATTCGGGAAAATTTGTTTATATTGTAATTCAGGTATTCGTATATATCCAAATCTCCGAATAACGAAAAAAACCTGTCCGAATGATAATTTGGAATAAAATTAAGTGCACATGTCTAATGCTGCATACACACGATCAGAATTCTGGCCAGAAAAAGACCGATGAGAGCTTTTCATCGGAAAATGCGACCGTGTGTAGGCTCCATCGGAATTTTGCTGGCCAAATTTCCGACAGCAAAGAATTGAGAGCATGTTCTCAATTTTTTAGACGGAAAAGGTTTTTATCGTCTGTAGCAATTCTGACGCGCAAAATTCCTACGCATGCTCGGAAACAATTCGACGCATGAACTCGGCTCGTCGTAGTGTTGTACGTCACCGCGTTCTTGGCGGTCGGAATTTGGTGTGACTGTGTGTAGGCAAGACAGTTTGAGCGGAATTCCGTTGGAAAAACCGTCAGAGCTTTTTCCAACGAGAATTCCGATCGCGTGTACGCGGCATTATACAAATCTGGTTTACTCTTTTGAGCAATACAAGCTGTCTAGGACAATTCTTTTCTCGCACACTTCAATCAATGAAGTCTTCTACGATAAACTTGTGAATTAATATCAAATCACTTCTTTCTGTTATTGCCGAGAGTCACATGAGCAAAACAGAATATTTTTCCTTTGAGAGTGTGACAGATGTAGAACTTCCTGACACAAACACGGAGAGGAAGAAAAAAAATTTGAGAAAGAGGGGGGGTTCTTAGAAACAAGCAGATAGCGAGCTCTTGTAGTTGGCGTTGCACTTCTTAAAGCCAATCTGCTTGCAGACTTCACAAACACCATGTTTTCCTAGAGAGGAATCATTGTCAATGGCGGATGGGGAGAGAACAGAAGAGATGGCAGATTGGTGAGCCGAGGATCAGATGGGAGATTGGGAAGTAGTGCCCAAAAAGTGAACACCAGATAACTGCAGATGGTTCAGCTGGGCCAACTTCACTCAATCGGCCGGGAGATTCAACTTAAAAGACAGAAATCGAGCTTGATGTGCCAAGACGATCCTTTGCTGCTGAAATCCATTAGCACACTGTTAATTGAAGAATTATCTCTTGTTTATGCAATTTTAGAGGAAATCGTTTTTCATCTAAGGAGTATTATAGATGTAATAAACAAACATAAAATAAAAAATAAATTAAAAAAAAAAGGAGTTTAAAGGAAAATGGTAACAGTTAAACTTTTTTTTTTTTTTTTTACCAAGAATAATAATTTTACAAGTAAATATTCGCAAAGGGTAAATCCATGATACTGAAGTCACAGGGAATGGGGAGGAGGAGGGGAGGGTTCAGTTGTGATTCTATATTGCAGCTTGAACTACTGAGTTCTATAAACACGCTTCTTTCTCTCTCCTTTTTTTTTTCTTTCTTTTTTTTTAACAACTAAGAACAAATGGATAAATACATTATTATCAAAAGTATATATACTATATTGCCAAAAGTATTGGGACACCTGCTTTTACATGCACGTGAGCTTTAATTACATTGCAGTCTTATACTGGCAAAAAATCACTATACGAAAAATCGGCCGACCCCATTTTTGTAAAAATGAACATTCGGCCGTGAGCGCAAATGATAGTGCCATCATGTAATGGTGTAAAACAAATTTTTACACCAGAGTTCTAATGCCCCGTACACACGAACGGAATTTCTGTCGGAAAAATCTTGGATGGTTTTTCCGACGGAATTCCGATCAAGCATGGCTTGCATACACACGGTCACACAAAAGATAGCTGAATTTTTTGACCGTCAAGAACGCGGTGACGTACAACACTACAATGAGCCGAGAAAATTAAGTTCAATGCTTCCGAGCATGCGTCAAATTGTTTCCGAGCATGCGTAGGAATTTTGCGCGTCGGAATTGCATACAGACCGATCTGAACTTTTTTCCGACCGAAAAATTGAGAACCTGCTTTCAATCTTTTGCTGGCTGGAATTCCACCAGCAAAAGTCTGATGGAGCATACACACAGTTGCATTTTCGGACCAAAAGCTCTCATCGGACTTTTGCTGGCGGAATTTCCACTCGTTTGTACGGGGCATTCGTTTAAGAAAAATGTATGTATTTCTTCAAAAATCTAATTTTTTTTTATTTTTTTTATTTCAAGCAATGTAATTAGTTGATCCCTCAAGAAACCATATTGATTGCTACAGGCAACAAATCTATATTGGAAGGTGCCAGAAGATCAGTACGTTAATGTACATTAGATTACATTGTTACATAATTAAATAAGCAAGGAAAAAAAATGTAGATTTAGTTCAACCATTAGAAGAAAATAATAACTAAATACAATAAATTACAAGAAAAACCTGCATACAAAGAACCCTATACCGCATCGTTAATAAGTTATATACCGTATCTAAAAAGTTTTGCCTTTGAAACTATATTTTATGTTTTTCCTTTTGAGAACAATGTATGCATTCCTTCAAAAATTACAAAAAGTTTATATATTTTTTTAATTCCCAGCAATGTAAATAGTTTATCCCTCAAGGAACCATATTGCTTGCTATGGGCAACAAATCTACTTTTGATAGAAGGAATTGGATTTGTTGCCAACAGCAATGGCTTTATTTTTCTTCCATAGTTAAAAAAAAATTTAAATCCAATTTTGTAAAGCAGCCACTTGCTGTGATGGGGCGGAATTCCCTCCAGCAAAAGATTGAGAGCAGGGTCTCTATTTTACGGTCGTAAAAAGTTCTGATCGTCTGTACCAATTCGGACGCGCAAAATTCCTACGCATGCTCAGAAACAATTGGACGCATGCTCAGAAGCATTGAACTTCATTTTCTCGGCTTGTCGTAGTGTTGTACGTCACCGCGTTCTTGAAGGTCGAAAGTTCAGCGACCTTTTGTGTGACCGTGTGTATGCAAGTCAAGCTTGAGCGGAATTCCGTCGGAAAAAACATCCAAGATTTTTCCGACGGAAATTCCGCTCGTGTGTACAGGGCATAACACTTTATCTTATAGCAGCCAACAACATCGCCATTAAACCTCCAAATCTTGACAGACAGCTCATATAATGCCAGGAGCTGCTTTCTCAGCACCGTGTACGTAGCCTTGGCACATACGTGTCATTGTTCTGCCAAGTCGTGGTATGATTAGCTGAGCATGTATTCGCGTGAATTGGGGTGATAATGTGACTGGTGTCATACCGAATCTAGAGATTGTGTGTATAGACGTTAAACAAAGTGAAATGTTAAAAGACGTTAAAGTGAACCTGCAATTTATCCATGCATGGCAAAGTAACAAGAAAAAGAACTGCTGTCCAAGGTGAATGAAATAGAACTGGTTAGAATATCTCATGGAGTGCCAGCCCTGGCCCGCCTCTGTGGGAAACATGGAAAGAAGAAATAAATGGCTGCACATCCAGAACTTCTGATTGCCTTTTCTTGTTTTTTGTTTCTTTCACACACCTATCCATCTTGTGCTTAATCATGATTAAGCACAATATGTATGTGTGAAACGTGTCTACGTGACCACAGTTTGGTGTCTTTTATGTTATCTTTGTGAACCATAAAAGGCAATTGAAAGTTCTGGATGTGCAGCCATTTCTTTCTTCTTTCCATGGCAAAGTAACAGGCACACTTTTAAGTTGCCCCTAGCATTTTATGCTTGCATTCCTTCACTATCCCACCACTCTGCCATTGGAAGAAGAAGAAGCTATCTATGAACTCTAGTTGATTGTAGCCAGAGCTTATACGGGTCCAGTCCCATCCCATTGGGTGCTGAGCGGACAGTCACCAAGCACCAGATCTGTCATGCCTAGGAAAGGGGAGTGGGTTATATGTTCTTCCATACCCGGAAGTGTTGGCTATTTGTCTTTGTTCCTGACAGCAAATGGAACAGCAGGGGAGCCATGCCGTTTTACCTTGCATAAATTAAGATAGGTTCACTTTAGATGCTGGAATGTATAAGTTCCTGTATCTGTCTTCAGCAATCCTACAGCGCTCAGAAAGATGCTAAAAGTCAAAAGCTGGGCCTAGAATGAGGCTAAAAGTCAAAAGTTGGGCCTAGAATGAGGCTAAAAGTCAAAAGTTGGGCATAGAAAGAGGCTAAAAGTCAAAAGTTGGGCATAGAAAGAGGCTAAAAGCCAAAAGTTGGGCATAGAAAGATGCTAAAAGTCAAAAGTTGGTCCTAAAAAGAGGCTAAAATCCGAAAGTTGTACAGCTCAAACAGCCAATATGTTTTTTTAGGATGTACTAATACTAGGGTGTATTACCATGCACAAGCATGTTTGAACCTTAAAGTCTACTTCGTTTGATTAGAGAGATATTATTGTTGCCTGGCCCACTTGAAAGAGGTAGTCTGGGACATGGTACTCACTGTAATCGCTAAACCGTGCCCAGTATACCCATATTCTTGGTTAGAGTGAGGAAAGGTTAGAACTTCTGTCAGGCTTGATGAAGAAGAGAGGGCGCATCAGCCTACTGCTTTCTCCCAATAGCCTTTTATCATTAAAAGTTAGCAAGTAGTGACTACTTACAAACACAGAAGTAAGCCAGGCTCATCAAAATGGTAAACTTGTTCAGGCCACTCCGAATGCTCCAGGAGCTTGGGAGGACATCTCCTGGATCGAGCCAGATTACACGTTTCGAGGGTAAACCTACTTCCTCAGAGCCCAAAAAAAGAAAGTAAAGGAAAATCTCCCTAGCAAGGACTTGGATAGCAAAAAGCACCATACAAAGCGCCCAACCCCCCCTCACTCCAAAAGGGTGGACTATAGTTACATTTTATGTCTTTCGTTACACAGGGTTTGCATATGACAGACTCGCTGCTCTACAAGCCATAAACCCTAAGGGCCCATTCACATATATGATGCAATTAGCTCATGAATTATGTAGAGGGGGAGATAGTAAACATTAACATTTCAGATAGATGATGCATGCAATTTTTTGCAGTTATCAATTCTGTGGGTTTAGCATGCATAAATGCACAAAAATGCAGCATGCCCCATTTTTTTGTAAACCCACTAAGCTGCATAAAATAGATGTGAGCTCGCTACACAGAAGTCAATGGGATTTCCAGTTGAAAGGTATTTTCATGATATTCAATTTACTGCAAGAAAAACGTAACGGTGTGAACAGGCCTTTATAACTGTCACATGCAACAAAGGCTGAGCCGGGAAAAATCTGCTTCAACTTAAGTGACAGTCTCTAACTGTATAGGATGAAGTGACAGTACAACGCGGTACTTATCCTTGAAGGTAGACTGAGGGGTACTCATTGCTTCAGCACAGTGGAGGTTTCATATCTGGTCAGTCATTACCTGTGGTGAAAAGAGCACTGTGCAGGAAAATTACATGGTGAGATGGTTTTCTCAGAAAAATAGGAATATTGTACAGAGGGCGGTACAGGGGGGGGCAAAAGGTGCTGAGGAGACGGGAGTCCATGAGATCAGAGGGGCCCAGGAATATCTGCTATCCCCTTTATTTTCCCAGCACAGATTGGTTTTCCTATCCATCATTTTTCCCCTTTATGTTGCATATTGTGTTTTTTTTTATTGCAATTCTGTTGTTTGTTTGTTTTTTTTTTTGTACATTTTGATTTGTTTTTTACTTTAAGATGAACAAAATTAAATTTTTTGAAAGGAGCCTGTGTTCTCTTGAAACCTACAAAGGCAACTTATGGCGAGGTGAAAATAGGTCATAAATAAATACCTTGCAGAGCACTCAGATCTACCCCCTGCCACATCTTATTGATGGCCACTGAGGATGGGCATTGTAGTTGCTGTCCCTGGCTTTTTCTGACATTTGTTGTTTACAAGTAAAAATCTCTATTTTTTTCTAGAATATTACATAGAACCCTCAAACATTACAAAAGTGAGTACACCCCTAACATTATTGTAAATATTTTATTTTCATGTGACAACACTGAGGAAATTACACTTTTCTACAATGTAAAGTAGTAAGTGTACAGCTTGTATAAAAAGGTACATTTCCTGTCCCCTCAAAATAACTCAACACACAGCCATTAATGTCTAAACCGCTGGCAACCAAAGTGAGTACACCCCTAAGTGAAAATGTCCAAATTGGGCCCAAAGTGTCAATATTTTGTGTGGCCACCTTTATTTTCCAGCACTGCCTTGAGCCTCTTGGGCATGGAGGTCACCAGAGCTTCACAGGTTGCCACTGGAGTCCTCTTCCACTCCTCCATGATGACATCACGGAGCTGGTGGATGTTAGAGACCTTGTGCTCCTCCACCTTCTGTTTGAGGATGCCCCACAGATGCTCAATAGGGTTTAGGTCTGGAGACATGCTTGGCCAGTCCATCACCTTTACCCTCAGCTTCTTTAGAGCGGCAGTGGTCATCTTGGAGGTGTGTTTGGGGGTCGTTATGTTGGAATACTGCCCTGCGGCCCAGTCTCCGAAGGGAGGGGATCATGCTCTGCTTCAGTATGTCACAGTACATGTTGGCATTCATGGTTCCCTCAATGAACTGTAGCTCCCCAGTGCTGGCAGCACTCATGCAACCCCAGACCATGACACTTCCACCACTATGCTTGACTGTAGACAAGACACACTTGCCTTTACATTCCTCACCTGGTTGCCTCCACACACGCTTGACACCATTTGAACCTAATTAATTTATCTTGGTCTCATCAGACCACAGGACATGGTTCCAGTAATCCATGTCCTTAGTCTTCTTGTCTTCGGCAAACTGCAGGCTTTCTTGTGCATCATCTTTAGAAGAGGCTTCCTTCTGGGACGACAGCCATGCAGACCAATTTGATGAGTATGGTCTTAGCACTGACAGGCTGACCCCCACCCCTTCAACCTCGGCAGCAATGCTGGCAGCACTCATACATCTATTTCCCAAAGACAACCTCTGGATATGATGCTGAGCATGTGCACTCAACTTCTTTGGTCGACCATGGCGAGGCCTGTTCTGAGTGGAACCTGTCCTGTTAAACCGCTGTATGGTCTTGGCCACTGTGCTGCAGCTCAGTTTCAGGGTCTTGGCAATCTTCTTATAGCCTAGGCCATCTTTAGGTAGAGCAACAATTATTTTTTTTCAGATCCTCAGAGAGTTCTTTATCATGAGGTGCCATGTTGAACTTCCAGTGACCAGTATGAGAGAGTGAGAGCGATAACACCACATTTAACACACCTTCTCCCCATTCACACTTGAGACCTTGTAACACTAAAGCCCCATACACACGCGCGGACAATCCGTGGACCAGGTCCGTCGGACCATGTCCGTCATACTTTGTCTGATGTTGGTTTTGCGTACACACGATCGGACAAAGTTGTCGGAAAATCCGATCATTCTGAACGTGGTGACGTTTGTTGCCTACGACGGGACTACGTAGAGGCTAGTAGCCAATAGCTTTGGTCTTGTAATGTGATCTGAGCATGCGTAGCACTTTGTCCGGTCGGACAAGCGTACACACGCTCGGATTTGGTGTGATCGGACCGGGTTGACGGGAAATCTTTCCAGCAGGAGATAAGACTTTGTCCGACGGACAAACCGACGAACACTGTCCGATGGTGCATACACACGGTCTGATTTTTCAAAAACCTTGTCCGATAGGACCAAATTGATGAAAAAGTCCGACCGTGTGTATGGGGCTTAACAAGTTATATGACACCGTGGAGGTAAAAATGGCTAATTGGGCCCCATTTGAACATTTTCACTTAGGGGTGTACTCACTTACTTGGGGAAAAAATACACTTTAATGAAAAAAAAAAAAAATTATGCTATGCCGAGTAAATAGATACCCAACATGTCATGCTTTAAAATTGTGCACACTCGTGGAATGGTGACAAACTACAGTACTTAAAAATCTCCATAGGCAACGCTTAAAATTTTTTTACAGGTTACCTGTTTAGAGTTACAGAGGAGGTCTTGCACTAGAATTATTGCTCTCGCTCCAACGATCGCAGCAATACTTCACATGTGTGGTGTGAATACTGTTTACATATGCGGACGCGACTTACGTTGCAAGACATATCTAAAGCAGCGCTAAAAAATTTAACTTAATATTGTGAAAACACAAAAATAAATTTAATATAATGACATCAAACTTATTAGGTGAAAAACGCATATAGAGTAACCACACCAAATATGTAAATAAGTGTGCATAAGAGCCCATTCACAAGGGCTAAAAAGGGAATAAATAAGTGAAACAAGAAAGTCCAAAGGAAACAAACTATCCACATTTCACTTGCTCCACCAGTGCCCCTGCAATCAAAATTCATAGTGCTTCCACCACCAGGTGACACCAAGTATTAAGCCTCTTATCGGATCCTGTGGACCATCATATAGTATGGTCAAATGCACATGTTACATCTCCTTATGAAGGGAAAATAAAAAGTGCCAAACGTGATCCAGTCATGATTGGTTCATCAGCAGGATGAAAAATAAAAAAGCATATACACCCATAGTGTAACCCATAAAAAACATTTATTCAAAAAACAACAAGTAAAACTTGCAAAGGGAATCACACTTAACAAATCCTTGGGCAATAGATTTAAAAAAACTTGCATATAGCAATAAAAACAGATACAATTGCTCTCCCAAAAAGCAGCTCAACAGCTAGTCAGCAAGCGTACGTGATGACCAAGCATCATAGCCACGCCCAACTAGCGACTTACGTTGCGTTCGGTCCTGCGTGTGAGCTTGGAGGAATGGCGTTTTTTTTCTTATATATTTTACTTTTATTGTTCTATTTTTACACAGTCCCTTTAATTTTTTTTTTTATATCACTTTTATTCCTATGACAAGGAATGTAAACAACCCCTGTCATAGAAATAAGCATGACAGGTCCTCTTTATTGAGAGATCTGGGGTCAAAAAGACCCCAGATCTCTCATTTACTTTTTAAGGCAAAAACAAAGAGAAAAAAAAAATTTTGACTAAGAGAAAAAAAAAATCCTGTCAATCGGACCGGAAGTGATGTCCGAGGTCGCTCCGGTCCTCCAAGGGCATAGAGCCCTTTCTTCCTAGCCATCAGCCGTATCGGATCGGTTCCAGAGCCGTCGGTAAGCTCAAAATTGACCGGGAAGAGGCGGGGCACCTCTCCCACGGCTTATAAAAGTGATCCCTTGGCGAATCCGCCGCTGGGATCACTTTTACTGACCACTGCCATAACTCAGGTATTTTACATCAAATGATGACGTATAATTACAGTTAGGCGGTCGGCAAGTGGATAAGGAGCAGTGAGAGGAAGGAGGGGCAGACCAAAGGCTGACTTCAGCAGTTGAAGTCAAGATTTGCATATTCTAGAGGAGTACCTGGGTTTAGGCACTCATGGGGCTCTGAAAAGTATCTGGATATGATTAGACAGCCATAGGTTTCTACTTTTCAGTTCTACATCCACTTTAGTGGAGCTGCCATTTTTAAAAAGGTATACATCAAAGTAAAAAATTCCATCATGTGAAAAGATCTGTGCTCTTGAAAATATCTGTGTTTGCCTTCACATATGAGTCTTAAAAAATAAAAATAAAAGTTTAACCATATCTTTCCCAGTACTGCGTGACAGGTCCTCTATGGTTGGTGTATGTTTTTCACAAGGTCTAATGTTGCGGCAATAACAGAGACGTTTTAAGAGTTGTCCTTGGTCAGAAGACAGCTCATTGTTCCCATGTACAGTAAACAGCATTGCACAGCGTACTGTCAGCATTCTGTAAAGAGAAGAGGCGAGGTGTAAACGAAATTATTAATGTAACACGTGGGTAGCGAGGTCACTGCTCCCCCCCCTTTTTTGTACATTCTTTAAGGGAATAGATTCAATTCCCACTAACAGGTTCTCATGCATTTTCATCACTTTTTAATTTCTCGTTGGTTGCTTGGACATATGTCCGGGTAAAGTGGAACAGTTTCCAAGTTGGCACCAGCCCTGGTCACACGAGACCAGCGAAGGTGACCCCGGGGTGGTCACACTGAAGCTCATAGTGTAAACCAGACTTGGGCATCCTATGCCTTCCAGATGTTGAAGATCTACAAGCGATGTGTCTTGTCAAATGGGACTTGTATTTCTTCAGCATTTGCAGAAATGAATATTATCAACTTCCAGCAAAATCTGAATCTGCACATAATTCGATATTGAACAGGAACCAGTCACCAACGTCAATGGTCAATCCACCCAAAGCTTACACTATACACTGCATGGCCAAATGTATGTGGACATCTCTCCAAATGATTGAGTTTAGGTGTTTCCAGTGAAGGAGGGTTCATGAAAGCATAGAAAGTGGAAAATTGTATACTCGCCATATTGTAACTTTCCTTTCCTGGTGCATCTTCATGGCAGCATACAATGGGTTGTGACTTCGCCCCCACAACCTGATTGGATGGGTTAACTATAAATCAAAGACAGACCCGGCTCACAGCATTCTCTGTAACTCTCACCATTTGGGTGGGCATCTGTATGCTGCCATGAAGGTGCACCAGGAAAAAAAAAATTACGGAAAGGTGAGTATACAATTTTCTGTTTTCCTGGTGCATCATGGCAGCATACAATGGAAACTAGCTCGCCATACGGGAGGGTGCAAGAAAATTTTTGTAATCAGTAGCATAAGTATGCACCATGAATTTCTCAAATTTTACTGTTGTGAGCCGGGTTCACCTATTAAATTGTAATGAAGGTGTCCTGGGAGGACCATATTGCTGACTTGAAAATAGCCTCAGGAGACTCAGCAATGAGCTGTCACAGAGCTGGCACTACCCTAGTTGAATGTGCTCTTAAGAGCTCCGAAACAGGAAGGCCTTGTGAAGAGTAGGCTCTTTTGATTGTCTTAACAATCTAGGAGGTGACTGAACGTGCTGATGCTGACTGACTCTGCCTTAAGCCATGCTGGAACCAAGTACAGATTTCAGCTTTCCTGAATGAAAAGGTAGCTGCCAAGCAGGTCACTGGAGTTAGCTTAACATCCAGGGGATGTGGTTCTCTCACTCAACCAAGAAAGATGGTAAATTGACTTCCTGGTTAAATTGGAAAGCGAAAGACACCCCATGGATAAAAGTAGTCTGGAGTTTTAGGACTATTCTGTCTGGGTAGAAAGTTAAGTGAGGCTCCTTGAGTACAAAGCCTGCAGTTCTGACACCCTTTTTCATAGAGGTTGTAGCAACCAGAAATACGGTCTTCAGGGTAAGATTGCAGAGTGTAGCCAATTCTGTAGGATAGAAAATGAGGCCTTGATAGAGATGAGAACCATAAGCAAATTTCACATAGGGAACAATGGTTTCCTGGGAGGTCTAATTTCATGCAAGCCTTTTAAGAATTGCCTCACTGAAGGGTTAAGGATTCCTTAAACCCTTGTAAGTGCAGACAAGGCTGAACTTTTATATTTAAACATATTTGAACCTAGGCCCCTGTTCAGCCCCAGTTGTAAGAACTGTAGAACCTTGGCTGGTTTAGGTGATAAAGGATGCCAGGCTTTTGCTGTGTGAGATCTGTATAGTTTTAACATATTCTTTGGTAAGACACATGGTAGGCACTGCCTGCACTGAGCACCCTTGACTTGGTAGCCTCCGCCTCTCAACTTCCATGCCATCAAAAGTAGCCTCTTGGAGCTGGATGGCAAAACTGTCCATGAGAGCGCAAATCCGTCATCACTGGAAGCGGCAGTGGTGATTCAATGCTTAAGTGTAGGAGAGACAGACACGAGAGCATCCTAAGCCAAAATTGTATATTTGCAATTATTGATACAGGAAGTTCCACTGACAGCCTAATGCCGCGTACACACGACCGGTCTTTTCGACGGACTAGGTCTGACGGTCTTTCCGACGGACTTTCTGCGGAGTTCCGATGGACTTTCCGAATGAACGGACTTGGCCACACACACAATCACACTAAAGTCTGACGGATTCAAACGTGATGACGTACGACCGGACTAGAGTAAGGAAGTTCGTAGCCAGTAGCCAATAGCTGCCCTTGCGTCGTTGTTTGCCCGTCGGACTAGCATACAGACGAGCGGATTTCTCGATAGGAACTTCCGTCGGAAAAAATTTGAAACATGTTCTATTTCTAAAGTCCGTCAGATGTTTCGACAGCAAAAGTCCGATGGAGCCCACACACGATGGAATTGTCCGACGGATTCGTTCCGCCGGACCTTTGCTGTCGAAAAGTCCGCTCGTGTGTACGCGGCATAAGAATTCTACCCATCCACTGCTGTCTAGGCATAGTACAAATCTTGCAACTCTTTCTAAAAGGAGTGAATGACAGAAGTACTTTGAACACTACTCTCAGTTCAAGAGCATTCAATACTATGCCTCATAAGCTTAAAGCGGGACTCCACCCTAAAGTGGAACTTCCGCTTTTCGGAACCCTCCCCCCCTCCGGTGTCACATTTGGCACCTTTCAGGGGGGAGGGGGGTGCAGATACCTGTCTAAGACAGGTATCTGCACCCACTTCGGGCATAAACTCCCATGGGAGTTTATGTCACTTCCTGTCTGGAGATGTACAGACCGAAGGGGAGGCACTGAAACTGGTAGAATATGAATTGGCACAAGTAGGTGTTTGATAAACCTACAGAGCATCCAGTCTCCCAGATTAATGAATAATATAATTGATTTGAGGTTTTCCATCTAGCACGACTCCAACTTCATGTGCTTGTTGAGTTTTTTTTTTTTTTTCCTCACTTAGCACTGGGCACAGATTAACTGATTTAGATTGTTCATTTTTTTGCTAGAAACAGAGGTGAACCGAATCCTCATCTCCTCTGGGCAACTGGAACCTTCACGGTTGCTCTTTTTTTTTTTGTTTTGTTTTTTAATCCAGCTACAAACTGGACCAGAATTTTTTACTTTTCCATAAACTCTGGTAGCCTGGCTGACTGAAAGAGATTAAAAGGTGGACTTCCCACCTATCAATGTTATATGATCGTTATGCTCATTGACTGCTTCACAGATTTTCCCAGAAGTCTACACCAAGATACAAGTTTGATTTTTGGCATCCACATATACTCCCAATAGGAAACCACATCTAAACGGATGCAGAACCTGCCACTTTCCTCAGAGTCCTGCAGGTGCAGCAGCTGGTTGATAATTATGAACCACTTCCATTAGACTCACTCAGCACATGGGCTCGTTTTTGCTGGTCTGCCGGCACCTGCAGATACTATAGTATGTAGGAGCACTTCAGATCTAGATCTAATTTCAGACTCCTTGAATGTGACAGCAAGGTGACATCTCTTGCCAGCTACATTAATGATGCATTCTCCATCTGAGGAAACTACTGCAGGTTGACCTTTAGCTTTTTCAGGGTATACAGTTTTGACAGCCTGTTTATACAGGCATTTTTCTCTGACCCCTTCAATTCTTCCTGGATTAACTCCTCCAGTTGTTCAGTGAAGGGAATGAGTACTTTCTAACCTTGTGGAGAGTTTCCTCTACTTCACACCAGGCAATTTCTGCCCTTGCAAAAAAGCTCTATTGGGCAATCTTCAAAGCTTGTGGCTTCTTTAACGCTTTCTTCCCATGGCAAGCTTTCCAATTTTGACACCACCTATTGGCTCTGGTTGGAAGTTCTAGGCAATTCAGCCACCGACTGGGGAGTACAGGCTTCTTGTATTAACTCCTTGGCTCAAGGCGGCTACTTTCCTCCCATCTTTGCTGCAAGTGGGCTTGACATGCTAGCTTGTAAAGCAATGACTGTTCACCATTCCAAGACTGTGTCTTGGAAATTGCAAATGCCCATAACACAGAGAAAAGAAGTAAAAAGCATATGGAAAGCAAAGGGAAATGCTGTCACTTATTTTAAAGCTTGTTTAAAGCTTTTATTTGACAAGCCTGCACCACCAGAATGGGGCTCCAACCATATAGCTCATTTAGAGACTGTAGAGGAAGGACTTCCTCCCAGGAGAGGCTGAAATATGCCCCCCCCCCCAGACCACCAGAATGGGGCTCCAACCATATAGCTCATTTAGAGACTGTAGAGGAAGGACCTCCACCCAGGAGAGGCTCCCCCCCCCCCCAGACCACCAGAATGGGGCTCCTACCATATAGCTAATTTAGAGACTGTACAGGAAGGACTTCCATCCAGGAGAGGCTGAACCTGGCTGGGGCAACAAATGGTAAGGGAAACCTCGTGATTCCAGTGCTGATCAGATGAGGAAAAAAAGGAGAATGCTGTGAGCCAGGTCTGTCTTTGATTTATAGTTAACCAGTCCTATCAGGTTGTGGGGGGAGAAGTCACAACCCATTGTATGCTGCCATGAAGATGCACCAGGAAAGACATATGAGACAACTGTGTGCTTCCAACATTGTGGTAAAAAATCCCATTTTGCATGACTGACCCCTAGTGCACATATCAAGCTCCATAAAGACATGGTTTTACATGTATGGTGTTAAGGAACTCAAGTGGCCCTGACCTCAACCCTACTGAACACCTTTGACATGAATTTGAACACAGTTTACAAGCCAGGTCTTCTCATCCAACATCAGTATCTTACCTCACAAATGGTATTTTGTCTAAATGGGTGCAAATTCCCATAGGCACACTCTAAAATCTTGTGGAGGGGGGGAGGCCACTCCATATTATTGCCCATGGTTTTAAAATGGGATGTCCAATAAACTCATATAGGTGTAATAGTCAGATATGCACAAACTTATGACCATAAAGTGTATCTTTCTGTTTTTGGGAGATGCTAGAGATTCAGTCCAATTTCTTATGTCTCTCTCAGGGACCCTGGTGGTGAGATGTTTACACGTGAGATCCCAGTTGGCCAATATAAGGACGTGTGGGTACATTTTAATTTATATTGTATTACTGAGAAGGAATTTGGACATGAGGGGACATCCCAGCCTAAGCAGAGACCCATAAAACTCAGATTTGGGGGGAATAAAACCATGGGCAATAGCATGGATTGTTTTTACCACTGTGCTGCTGTTGCTGATTGGCCTGACTTTTCACATGGGGCGGGTAGAGAGTCCTTAGCCCTTAGTAAATTCCAACTCAGGATTTAGAGCTTACACAGTAATAGCTTCCTTTGCTAAACCTGTTTTTTTTCCATAGTAAGGTTCTTCTGAAATTGTACTGGGTTTAGGTGATCAGTTTACAAAAACTGTTTAGAAGAGTTCTCCTTTAAACTAAGCCTTCATGCTGGGACGTGTAGTTCTTTGGCAGGCAGTGGACTCACCCTAGTTTACAAGTTTCTTTTTCCTGGTGTTTTTTGAGCCATGCAGGACTTGTTTGCTCCATATAAGTTCAGTGAAGTTTACCAGAAGGCAGCTGTGACGTGGGGAATGTGGACAGACTAAATACAGATGAAATCCAATGCCATTTTCCCTGCTCTAAATATCAGTGACATGGTTCCCTCAGTGCTTTGCCCTTACTTGTTATATTACTATGCAAGTGAACCTCTGAATACGTTTGTATGTCCTATACTGACAACACAAACATCAGTTCTATTCTACTCTCTTCTCTTCTCTCTTCTCCCCTCCCCTTTCCTAGCTCCTCTCCCTTCTTTTCTCCTCTCCCTTTTGCACTCATCTCCCATCTCACTTCTCCTCTCCCTTTTCCACTCATCTCCCTTTTCGCTTCTCCCCTCCCTTTTCCACCCATCTCCCTTCTCGCTTCTCCCCTCCCTTTTCCACTCATCTCCCTTCTCACTTCTCCCCTCCCTTTTTCACTCATCTCCCTTCTCGCTTCTCCCCTCCCTTTTCCACTCATCTCCCTTCTCACTTCTCCCCTCCCTTTTCCACTCATCTCCCTTCTCACTTCTCCCCTCCCATTTCCACTCATCTCCCTTCTCGCTTCTCCCCTCCCTTTTCCACTCATCTCCCTTCTCACTTCTCCCCTCCCTTTTCCACTCATCTCCCTTCGCGCTTCTCCCCTCCCTTTTCCACTCATATCCCTTCTCGCTTCTCCTCTCCCTTCTTTTCTCCTCTTCTTTCTCATCTCTCTTCCTTCGCCACACCTCTACCTTCTTCTCTCCCTCTCTTTAACGACTCATTTTCCTTCTGTGCTCTTTTCTTCCCTCATTTCTCCTCTTTCTCCTTCCTTCTACTTTCCCTTCTCTGTTTCTATCCCCTCTCCACTACCCCCGATTCTCCCTTCTCCTATCCATTATCCACCTCCCTCTCTTCTCCTCCCCTCCCATGCTCTCACATCACTTCTCTCCTCTCCTCACATCACCCTTCTCTTTTTACCCCTGTCTTCTCCACCACTCTACCTTCTTCTCACACCTCTCCCATCTCCCTTGTTTTCATTTCTTAATGCGTATTCTTTCCTTTCTTTTCTCCTCTCTCCTTTCCTTTACCTTCTCCTATTTCTTCTATGCTCCTCTCTGTTCTCCACGTCTTCCCCCTCTCCTCTCCTTTCTTTCTTCGGCCCTCTCCACTCCTCTTCCCTCTCTCCTCTCCCTTTTTTACTTTCCTCTCCCTTCTTTTTTCACTTCACCTCTTTCTTCTATTCTCCTGTTCCTCCTCTGTCTTCTGACTTTCCCCATTCTCTTCCTCTTTCTCTTTCTCTCTCTCTCGCCTCTCCTCTTCTTCTTGCTCTTTCTCTTCCTCTTCCTTCTTTCTCTTCTCTTCCTCTTCTCTTTTATTCATCTTCTCTTCCTCTTCTCTTTTCCTCTCCTCTTCTATTTCCTCTTCTATTTCCTCTCCTCTTCCTCTTCTCTTCTTCTTCCTCTTCTCTTCTATGTCTTCTTCTCTTCTCTTCCTTTTCTCTTCCTATTCTCTTCTTCTTCCTCTTTCTCTTCTTCTTTTTCTTCCTTTTCTCTTCTTTCTCTCTTCTCTTCTCTTCTCTTCTCTTCCTTTCTTCTCTCCTCTCTCCCTCTTTCCCTCACCCTCTCAAGTTTCCTCTCCTTCGCCCTCTCTTTCTCCTTCTCATCCCTCTCCTTTATCGTCTGTTACCCACTCCACTTTCTTTTCCCTCTTCTCCTCTCATTTCCATTTTCCTCCCCGCCCCACTCCTCTTCTCCTTCCTCCCCAGCTCCTATATTACTATCATGACAGATTCCCTTTTATGCAAATCTGCAGACAGATCAGCAGCAATGAAAGTGTTACTCAGACAGCTGCATGCCGTGCCACAAAGTAACATGGCAGTGTGCTGTGTGAGTAATCAATGTATACATAATGCACAATTACCGTCTCTTAGTGAAGTGCATTAGCCTGGATCACTTGCTGATACCTCGTGCAATTCCTTTAGGAAGTCAACCATCCCCGTCGTGATTTCCAGCCCCCGGTCCTGTGGCTTCACGTTATTCCTCGCAGATAATGTTTCCTTTCACGTTTTCTCTATACCAGATACATTAAACAGTTAATATTTGGCAGAGTTATTTAGCAGTAGACTTGGGGAAGGAGATTAAAATAAGGTAACAGCAAAATTGTAAAGTATATATTTTAACAAAGCATTAAGTGACAGATAAAAGTTTCCTGCTATGGACTTGACTGTGTGTTAGAATAATTTTTGCATGCAAACACATTGAAAGAAAGTCTTAAAGGGTCAGTCCACCCAAAATTAAATGGGTGGATGCTGGTGGTCTATCCACACATGCAGGCTTCTTCTAACTCTTGGGGGCTTTGAAAGTGAGATCAGTTTGCTAGAATTCCCATTATCAGCAAGCTGTTGCCACTATTATAAAGTCACCTGGTGGCTCCATATGATGAATTCTGTATGATAGGGAAGTCAACAAATATATGAGCCACTTATCCAGGAGAGAGCCATACTTGACAGAGACTCAAGACTACTGAAGGAAACATCTTCATTGGAGTCTAAAAAGCCAGCAGGTGATTTAATCTATTAGTGCCCACTTAGAACAGAAATATGGGTGGAGTTGCCTATTTGTAATTCTCCCTCTAAATACCTATAATTCTTGGTAACTCCATGGAAAACCTTACAAAAGAAAAGAAGGTGCAGCCTTGTGGTTAAAATAATTTGTTGGGAGTGGTAGCAAACAATCTTAGCTACCTCAACTCAAAAGTATCACCTTCAGCAATATGGCTGAACAACAAAAGAGAGATTGAACAGCCACTGCCACTGCCCTGCCCACCCAGAGATGTTTCCCTATAATAAGCCCTCCTGAGCACCTTCACTGCCGCACCTTTTGCCCACCTTGAGGACTCTCCTTCTTAACAGACCACATGAGTATCTTCACTGAACTGTCTTTAGCCTACCCTGAGCTTCCCCCTTCCTGTAAGTCCTCTTGAGCACCTTCACTGCCCACTTCCTGCCCATAATGAGCTCTTTCCATCTACTGCACACCTTGAGTTGTCTCCTCCCTATAAGATCTCCTGAGTACCTCCATTGTCCCACCTCCTGCCCACTTTGGGTTTTTTCCTAACAATAAGCCCAACTGAGCACCTCCAATGCCAGTCCCACCTCCACTGCCCCATCTTCTGCCACCTCAAGCTCTTTCCTTCCTAAAAGTCCTCCAGAACAACTCCACTGCCCATCTTCTGCAAACCCTAAACTTTCTCTTTTTTTTTTTAAGACCTTCTGAGTATCTCCAAGGAACGGTGCTCAGAGGTGTGTAGGGGGTGGAACCAAGGGACAGTGCTCAGAGGTGTGTAGGAGGTGGAACCAAGGGACGGTGCTCAGAGGTGGGTAGGAGGTGGAACCAAGCGACGGTGCTCAGAGGTGGGTAGGGGTGGAACCAAGGGACGGTGCTCAGAGGTGGGTAGGGGGTGTAACCAAGGGACGGTGCTCAGAGGTGGGTAGGGGATGGAACCAAGGGACGGTGCTCAGAGGTGGGTAGGAGGTGTAACCAAGGGACAGTGCTCAGAGGTGGGTAGGAGGTGGAACCAAGGGACGGTGTTTAGAAGTGAGTAGGAGGTGGAACCAAGGGACGGTGCTCAGAGGTGGGTAGGAGATGGAACCAAGGGACGGTGCTCAGAGGTGGGTTGGAGATGGAACCAAGGGACGGTGCTCAGAGGTGGGTAGGTGATGGAACCAAGGGACGGGGCTCAGAGGTGGGTAAGGTGTGGAACCAAGGGACGGTGCTCAGAGATGGGTAGGGGTGGAACCAAAGGACGGTGCTCAGAGGTGGGTAGGTGGCGGATACTAGGAGTGACTCAGAAGGGGGGAGTTCCTGCACCTATTCTCTGAGAAAAGAAAGCTCTGCCTATAAGAGCTCCTGGGTACCTCCACCTTCTGCCTGCCTGCTAACTTTCAGAACAATTACCCCACTGCAAGCCCCTTTTCAACTTTCAGCTGGAGCATAGCAGCTTAGTATAAAGGTAGGTTTCAGTCAACTAGCTTGACAGAAAAAAATAATATTTCAGAAGATCACTGAAGAATAGTTTGACTGTAAGTCACAAACCTCGTCTACGTTACAGCGGGGGTAATAGAGTTAAAGATTTGCCATGCACCATGCTGCATTAGATGGTAATGACTATGTGCAGTCTGATAGTATGTTCTGGATTTTAATTGTTGTTTAGTTAGGCAGGCTGCAGGCTGTAATTATACAGCGTCTGCAGATCTCGGGCCTCTGTGGATGAGCCCGCTGGGACGAGATGGCTTAAGTGGCACACAGAAAATTGGTGCGATTTTTAGTCAGGCGTTATGGCATAGGGTGGTAGTAAATATCAGTGTTACATCATGTCACACATACATGGCACAGATCCATAGAGAAAAGTTGGCAGCGTCATCAGACAGCTGGGTCTGGCAAATGAAAATTGTGGCACATGGCTTTGTCGAGGATCCGCTTAAAGGGAAACTAAAGTCCGTTTACAGTCTGCGAAATGTAACGCGTGAATGTAAATTATTAAATGTTTAGGGCCCAATCACACTATTGTGTTGCAGTAGCGCGCTGTAAAAAAAAGTAGATTGTCGCAATGCAGGGTAAGGCGTGGAACCCGCGTGGTGCCATTCATTTTGAACAGCACCTTAATACACTCAACACACCCGGCTGTTAGGTCACTGGAACTTGCAGATCTTTCATTGCGGTGCGATTAATTGTAAAAAATGTTGAACGTTTGTTAAAATATGCGACAGCCCCTGCAAAATTTGTAGTAGTTAGGTAGATATATGAAGGGATTTTTTTCAGCCGGGATGCGGGGGAATGTAGTTCCGCCACCTCCAGCACTGAATGTATATACCAAGGGATGCAGGGATGTGCTGGAGGGTCTACTGATGCTGGTGGCTCTATTGTCACCTGGCGGGATCTATTGTTGTTGGGGAGCTTTAATGCTGCTGGTCGGGGGAATTGGTTGTTTCTGTGGGGTCAATTGTTGATGGAAGAGATTTGCTGTTGAGAGAGGGGTTTCTTTTTGCTTGCTGCTGTAGAGTCTATTGATGCTGGATACTGGGAGATATATTGTTGCTGGAGTGGATCTATTTTTGCTTGTTGCTGGGGGGTATTTGCTTGTTGGGGATCTATGGTTGTTGGGGGATCTACTGTTGCTGAGAGGGATCTATTGTTGCTTGGAGGGATCTATTGTTGCTGGGGAGATCTATTGTTGGGGTTTCTATAGTTTCTGGGGGGAGGGATCTATTGCTGCTGGGCAGATCTATTGTTGCTGGGGGATCTACTGTATAGTTACTGTAAGGGATCTATTTTTGCTGGGGAGGTCTATTGCTGCTTGGAGTGTTTTAATGTTGCTGGGGAGAGCTATTGTTGCTGAGGGGATCTATTGCTGGGAGTATCTATAGTTACTGTGAGGAATCTATCGTTGCTGGGGAGATCTATTGTTGCTGGGGAGATCTATTGTTGCTGGGGTGTCTATTGTTGCTGGCTGCAGGGGACCTCTTTTCCTGCCTTTCATTAGCAAATCCATACAAACTAGTTAGCACTAAAAAATTATACTTTGCTGTATTTTCTAGGTAAAGGGTGGAGCCAAGGCACAGTGCTCAAAGGTGGGTAGGGGGTGGAACCAAGAAATGGTGCTCAGAGGTAGGTAGGGGGTGGAACCAAGGGTCAGTGCTCAGAGGTGGGTAGTGGGTAGGGGGTGGAACCAAGGGACGGTGCTCAGAGGTGGGTAGGGTGTGGAACTAAGGGATGGTGCTCAGAGGTGGGTAGGGGGTGGAACCAAGGGACGGTGCTCAGAGGTGGGTGGAACCAAGGGACGGTGCTCAGAGGTGGGTAGGGGGTGGAACCTAGGGACTGTGCTCAGAGGTGGGTAGGGGGTGGACCCAAGGGACGGTGCTCAGAGGTGGGTGGGGGGTGGAACCAAGAGACCGTGCTCAGAGGTGAAACCAAGAGGCGGTGCTCAGAGGTGGGTAGGGGGGGACCAAGGGTCTGTGCTCAGAAGTGGGTAGGGGGTGGAACCAAGGGACTTTGCTCAGAGGTGGGTAGGGGGTGGAACCAAGGGACGGTGCTCAGAGGTGGGTGGAACCAAGGGACGGTGCTCAGAGGTGGGTGGAAACAAGGGACGGTGCTCAGAGGTGGGTAGGGGTGGAACCAAGGGACAGTGCTCAGAGGTGGGTAGGGGGTGGAACCAAGGGACGGTGCTCAGAGGTGGGTAGGGGGTGGAACCAAGGGACGGTGCTCAGAGGTGTGTAGGGGGTGGAACCAAGGGACGGTGCTCAGACGTGGGTAGGGGGTGGAACCAAGGGATGGTGCTCAGACGTGGGTAGGGGGTGGAACCAAGGGACAGTGCTCAGAGGTGGGTAGGGGGTGGAACCAAGGGATGGTGCTCAGAGGTGGGGGGGGGTGGAACCAAGGGACCCTGCTCAGAGGTGGGTAGGGGGTGACAGTGCTCGGAGGGGGGTAGGGGACGGAGACAAGTGGTGACTAGGAAAGGGGGAGTACCTAGACCTATTCTCTGAGCCAAAAAGCCCTGGATATACGAGTAGATATACATTCTTAATGGATGGTTTGCTGAAGCTTTGTGCATCATGAAACAGTTGCAGTTCTTTTTTTCTTTTTCTTAAAATACTGTTTTTACATTTATTTATTTTTTGCATCTCAGTGATGCTCCTCTCCCGCAGCGTCTGTCAGTCACTTCCTGTTTACATGCTCTCACTCCAGAATCAGGCTCCTGATCAGCTTCTTGATACTTACAACAGTGGACAAACCCTGAGCAATGTGTGCAGTCACTTGTAGTCTCTAGCAGGGGCACATATAACAACGCAGGAGCATAATTGGGAGACAGTTGTCACCCTATAGCAGGAAACGCCTGAGCTAGGACCTTCATGGCAGGGTCACCAGATTTTCTTGTAATAAAAGCTGCAAATTTACAGTAAAAAAGACTACAAACCACTTTAGACATAAATAAATTAAAGAAGTTTTGTAATCATAAATACATTTTAAACTACTTTTAGAGCAGGCTTTTTTTGGCAAAAAAAGTTTAAATCAGTATTTTATGGAAGAAAATGACTTAGAACTCCCAAACATTATACGTACCGGTATTTTTTTTAGCAGAGACCCTAGGGAATAAAATGGTGATCGTTGCATTTTTTTTGTCATACGATATTTGCGCAGCGGTTTTGCAAACACTTAAAAAAAAAATAAACATAATGCATTTAAAAAAAAAAACAATATACACCCCAAATTTTTTTTTGTGAAATGTGAAAGATGATGCTACGCTGAGTAAATTGATACCTAACATGTCACTCTTTAAAATTGTGCACGCTCGTGTAAAATGGCGACAAACTACGGTACTTAAAAATCTCCATAGGCAACCTGTGTCCTGTTTAGAGTTACAGAGGAGATTTAGTGCTAGAATTATTGCTCTTACTCTACACATGTGAGGTATTTCGCCACAATACCTCTCATGTGTGGTGTGAATACCATTTACATATGCATGCGCACCTTACCTGTGCGTTCGCTTCTGAGCACAAAGGGATGGGGGCGCTTTAACCTTTTTTTATAAATAATCACGACAGGTCCTCTTTATGGAGAGTTCTGGGGGTCAAAAAGACCTCAAATCTCTTCTTTACCTTTAGAAGAAAATTTTAATTTAATTTTTTTTTGATCTTTTAAAATAAAATATTTACTTCCAGCCTGAAGCGGAAGTGACGTCCTCCAAGGCCATAGAGACGATCAAAGAGGATCTACTCATTTATCGCCTATGGGAGCAGCCGGCCACACCCTCAGAGCGTTTCTAGGTGAACCTGCAGAAACGGTATTCTGAAATGGCTTCTAAAAGCGTTCCAGCAGCTCATTAGCCGCTCCGCTTTCATGAGAACTCACATTTATTTAAGAATATAAAAACATTGATATAAATCCATCAGGTGTATCTCACTTGTTGCGACGGGTTCTACCACCAGGCTCCACCTCTACTAGTTACGCCACCTCCCTCGTGGCTTCATCTGGATGGATTTTATATCAATGTTTTTTTATTCTTAAATAAATGTGAGTTGAATATTTGCTGGGGTGGTGAGGTTCTGTTTTTAATCCCCTTGGTACTGCACTATCGGAAGCATTTTGTTTTTATATGTCGCTGTGGAACTACCGGCAAAAACTGAGGAGCCTAATGCCGCGTACACACGATCGGAAATTCGGCCAGCAAAAGACAGATAAGAGCTTTTGGTCGGAAAATGCAACAGTGTGTACGCTCCATTGGACTTTTGCTGGCCGAATTCCAGCCAGCAAAAGATCGAGAGCATGTTCTCAATTTTTTGGTTGGAAAAAGTTCTGATCCGAAATTCCGATCGTCTGTAGCAATTCCGACGCGCAAAATTCCTACGCATGCTCGGAAACAATTTGACGCATGCTCGGAAGCATTGAACTTCATTTTCTCAGCTTGTCGTAGTGTTGTACATCACCGCGTTCCTGACGGTCGAAAGTTTAGAGAACTTTTGTGTGACCGTTTGTATGCAAGCCAAGCTTGAGCAGAATTCCATCGGAAAAAAACACCCAAGATTTTTGAGATGGAAAATCCGCTCGTGTGTACGCGGCATAGGTTGAACCAGCTAACTGGGAGGTCATTCCATTTGCTGTGGAGCTTTATCTATCTAGAGGGACCATAAGTAACTACCCGGGACCACTGTGGAGCATTCCCCATAGGAGAGGTGTGTGCAAAAGTGTGTTTGACCCCCTGCTGGGTGAGCGAGCATTGAACGCGGTGGTGGGAGCACTGTTGTTGGTAGAGCAAGTGAAGCACGTGGAAACAGCTTTTTTTTTCTTGTATTTCGTTTTACTTGCTTTTTAGCAGAAGAATTGTCACACATATTTGGAGGTTTTTCATTGATTACTATTTTTCCTATGTTGATTTTTATATTTATTATTTGAGCTTATTATATATGCAGCGCTGTCACATTCACTTTATTATAGATGTGAACGTATCCCATAGGAAACCATGTTAATTTAACTGTAGTGCGTTTATGCAAAAAGCACCAAAAAACATATACGTGTGAATTGAGCCTAATGTCCCCTACACACGATCGGATTTTCCGACAACAAAACCATGGATTTTTTTCCGAAGGTTGTTGGCTCAAACTTGTCTTGCATACACACGGTCACACAAATGTTGGCCAAAAATTCCGAACTTGAGAACGCTGTGACGTACAAGCAGGGGCGGACTGACCATTTGGCCACTCGGGCACTGCCCAAGGGCCCCGGGCCACTAGGGGCCCCATCAGGGTTGGCAGCCTCAGTAAAACCAGGGACAGTATGTAAAAATCTGTGTTTTTTTTACATCTGTCTCTAAAATGTCCCTTACCGACATCCTTTTGGTCTAAAAATCCAGAGATTATAGCTGCCCCACCTCTTAAGTAACTTCTCAACCAATAGAAACATGTCTGTGTATACTGTGTGATTGTATACTGTGTGTGTGTATACTGTGTGGCCCCATAATCCCCATAATCCCTGGGGGCCCCATAATCTCCTATTGCCCGGGGGCCCCATGAGTTGTCAGTCCGCCCCTGCGTACAAGACATACGACGAGCCGAGAAAAAGGAAGTTCAATAGCCAGTGCGGCTCCTTCTGCTTGATTCCGAGCATGCGTCAACTTTTGTGCGATGGACTTGTGTACACACGATCGGACTTTCCGACAACAAGTCTTGTTGTCGGAAAATTTGAGAACCTGCTCTCAAACATTTGTGTGCGAAAATTCCGACAGCAAATGTTCGATGGAGCATACACACGGTCGGACTTTCCGACAACAAGCTCACAAGCTCTGGAACATTTCCAGTCGGAAAGTCCGATCGTGTGTACGCGGCATTAGAGTGAGCACAATAAACGGCCTTGGTGGGCGTTTGTATGGAACTGTGTTGGGAGCATTCGACTGTAATGCCCCGTACACACAAGCGGATTTTCTGTCGGAAAAAACTTGGATGGCTTTTCCGACGGAATTCCGCTCAAGCTTGTCTTGCATACACACGGTCACACAAAAGTTCTCTGAACTTTCGACCGCCAAGAACGCGGTGACGTACAACACTACGACGAGCCGAGAAAATTAGGTTCAATGCTTCCGAGCATGAGTCAAATTGTTTCCGAGCATGCGTAGGAATTTTGCGCGTCGTACAGATGATCGGAATTTCGGATCAGAACTTTTTCCGACCGAAAAATAGAGAACATGCTCTCAATCTTTTGCTGGTGGGAATTCCGCCAGCAAAAGTCCGATGGAGCATACACATGGTCGGAATTTCCAACCAAAAGCTCTCATCGGACTTTTGCTGGCGGAATTTCCGATCGTGTGTACGGGGCATTAGCTCCATCGCAGCAGGGACTATTGCGCAGCGCTGACCATACAAGACAGGGAGATCCATAACAGATAATTAAATACGACACTTGTAGACTGGTGTTATGGGACTGTTTTGCATTTGTAAGTCTCAGCTGTCACAGAACCTCTAATAAAGAGGACCTGTCAGTCAAGGCTGACATTTGTTTTGTGCTGTGTGATGTAGCAGGGTGACTGACAGGTCAAACTCCCAAAGGAATTTTAAGCAGCTGCAACCATTCCCCATCTCTTCCACACATCTGGGTGGACAGAACAATCCTCACTTTAATTAAAAGCAAAAAAAAAAACAAATTAGTAAATTAGTACAGATGGTGAGCTGATTCATCATTAGAAAAGATTTTCGGGGCTAAGAGAAAACGTTTGCATAAGATGAAGATAAAATAATTGTCTGAAAACACATTTAACGCCATTTTATTTCCTACTTGATAACCTGGCCGTGACCACAGACGTTACAATTATCGATCATTCAAAATAATTGTTTAAATAATTTACCAAAAGTATTTAATGTTTTAAAAAAATCGAATTTAAATGTTTCTAATTAATTCCATGTGTTTAATGAGTACATGCTGTTTTTTTTTGTTTTTTTTTAGTATTTTTTTTTTTTATCACATTCTATCAAACTGTCTTCAGATTCAGAATACTTTATTAATCCCAAAGGGAAATTACTACTTGTTTTGTTCTGTTGAATTATATTGTGTATGGTATGCTTTTATGCTGCTTTGTATTGCAGTTCTAACGTGCTTGTGTAAAATGATTTTCCTTCGATAGACTTTTATGCTGCTTTGTATTGCAGTTCTAACGTGCTTGTGTAAAATGATTTTCCTTCGATAGACTTTTATGCTGCTTTGTATTGCAGTTCTAACGTGCTTGTGTAAAATGATTTTCCTTCGATAGACTTTTATGCTGCTTTGTACTGCAGTTCTAACGTGCTTGTGTAAAATGATTTTCCTTCGATAGACTTTTATGCTGCTTTGTATTGCAGTTCTAACGTGCTTGTGTAAAATGATTTTCCTTCGATAGACTTTTATGCTGCTTTGTATTGCAGTTCTAACGTGCTTGTGTAAAATGATTTTCCTTCGATAGACTTTTATGCTGCTTTGTATTGCAGTTCTAACGTGCTTGTGTAAAATGATTTTCCTTCGATAGACTTTTATGCTGCTTTGTATTGCAGTTCTAACGTGCTTGTGTAAAATGATTTTCCTTCGATAGACTTTTATGCTGCTTTGTATTGCAGTTCTAACGTGCTTGTGTAAAATGATTTTCCTTCGATAGACTTTTATGCTGCTTTGTATTGCAGTTCTAACGTGCTTGTGTAAAATGATTTTCCTTCGATAGACTTTTATGCTGCTTTGTATTGCAGTTCTAACGTGCTTGTGTAAAATGATTTTCCTTCGATAGACTTTTATGCTGCTTTGTATTGCAGTTCTAACGTGCTTGTGTAAAATGATTTTCCTTCGATAGACTTTTATGCTGCTTTGTATTGCAGTTCTAACGTGCTTGTGTAAAATGATTTTCCTTCGATAGACTTTTATGCTGCTTTGTATTGCAGTTCTAACGTGCTTGTGTTAAATGATTTTCCTTCGATAGGGGGATAATCAATCAATTTCTTGATTTTTATTTTTTTTTAAAGCAATAACTTTTCAGGAAAGACTTGTGTAGTGGCATCACAATGAATGCACGATCACAATACGCAAGCTTACTTATATAACACCCCAGATAAATCATCTCTGCTTATAAGATATTAGAAAGTAGGTCAAGATATAGTTTACAGTTTATGCAAATTCTATGGAATCATCTTCAGGTTGTTATCTAATATATGTTACATCCTACGGAGACAAAGAGCCTCACACCTAGCCAATCTGAAGCTATGCAGTGAGCAGGTCATGTTGGGTCTACAAGGTTCTCTATCTGTATAGAGCACTGGTGGACAGTCAACTAAATCAAAGGGGCCTCAACTGTGGCCCCTGACATCTCCAGGGGACCACACATAAAATTATATATATATATATATATATATATATATATATATATATATACACACTATATTACCAAAAATATTGGGACACCTGCCTTTACATGTACATGAGGTTTAATGGCTTCCTAGTCTTATGTCCCGTACACACGGTCAGGTATTCCGATGGAAAAAGTCAGATCGGATTATGTTGTCGGAAAATCCGATCATGTGTGGGCTCTAGCGGGCCTTTTCCGTCGGAATTTCCAACGGAAAAAATTTGAGAGCAGGATCTCAAATTTTCCGACAACAAAATCCGATCAGACTTTTTCTGACCGTGTGTAGGGAATTCTAACGGACAAAGTGCCACGCATGCTCAGATCAAATTACGAGACCAAAGCTATTGGCTACTAGCCTCTACGTAGTTCTGTAGTACGCAACGAACATCACCACGTTTAGAATGATCGGATTTTCCGACAACTTTGTCCGACCGTGTGTATGCAACACCAGAATCCGTCAGAAAAAATCGGACGGATTTTGTGGTCGGAATTTCCAACCGTGTGTACGGGGGCTTAGTCCGTAGGGTTCAATCCCTTTGCAGCTATAAAAGTTTTAACTCTTCTGGGAAGGTTGTCCACAAGGTTTAGTTTAGTGTGTCTATGGGAATGTTTGACCATTGTTCCAGAAGCATAATTATGAGGTCAGGCACTGATGAGAAGGCCTGGCTCGCAGTCTCCGCTCTAATTCATCCCAAAAGTGTTCTATCGGGTTGAGATCAAGACTCTGTGCAGGCCAGTCAAGTTCCTCCACCCCAAACTCGCTCAGCCATGTGTTTATGGACCTTGCTTTGTGCACTGGTCCAAATCATTTGGTGGAGGGGGGATTATGGTGTGGGGTTGTTTTTCAGGGGTTGGGCTTGGCCCCTTAGTTCCAGTGAAGGGAACTCTTTATGCCGCGTACACACGGCCGGACTTTAGGGCAGAAAAGGTCCGATGGAATCATTCCGTCAGATATTCCGATCGTGTGGGCTTCATCTGACTTTTTTTTTCAAAAATTCAGACGGATCTAGAAATAGAACATGCGGGAAAACCATTCGTCTGTATGCTGGTCCGACGGACCAAATACGACGCAAGGGCAGCTATTGGCTACTGGCTATTGAGCTTCATTTTCTAGTCCCGTCGTATGTCATCGCGAAACGAACAGACTTTGGTGTGATCATGTGTGGGCAAGTCTGTTCGGTCGGAACTCCATCGGGAAGACCGTCTGAGTTTATTCTGATGGAAAGTCCGGTCATGTGTACGTGGCATAAGGCGTCAGCATGCCAAGACATTGTGGACAACTTCATGCTCCCAACTTTGTGGGAATAGTTTGGGGATGGCCCCTTCCTGTTCCAACATGACTGCGCACCAGTGCACAAAGCAAGGTCCATAAAGACATGGATGAGCGAGTTTAGGGTGGAGGAACTTGACTGGCCTGCACAGAACACCTTTGGGAGGAATTAGAGTGGAGAATGCGAGCCAAAACTTCTCGTCCAGCATCAGTGCCTGATTTCACAAATGCACTTCTGGAAGAATGATCAAACATTCCCATAGACACACTCCTAAACCTTGTGGACAGCCTTCCCAGAAGAGTTGAAGCTGTTATAGCTGCAAAGGCACTGTATGTTTAAAACGTGCCCTCATACTTTAGGCATGTAAGATTTGCTGTACAACATCTTAATCTCACATTACATATCTCTCTGGTAGCGAAAGGGTCCCGTAGTGTAGAAACCATGTGTTTTCTACTACTCTGCCACCATAAAAGTGGCGGGAATCCCCTCTAACTTGTCTCGTAGAGAACCCCCTAATTGGAACTCTGCAAAGAGCATCCATCCCTTTAATCTGATTTTATCAGCAGCTTGAAACTATGGCAACAAAAGTAGATTAAAGGGAGAAAAAAAAGTATTTTTTCCGAGCCAACGTCATCCGCAGATTTTCTCTCGTCGCAGCATCAGAAAGAATATAATAGGAAAAAAAAAATACACTTGTCATTGTTTTTCTTCCTGAACGCGCGCTCATTTTTCGCAGAGAAAATCTGCAGCGTGATGGAGAGATTAACTCTGTCCTAGTTGTGGAAGTTCTCCAGTGACATCCATTCCTTCTGATCAGCACACTATACGGTGGTGTTCCATATAAGTCGTAGATATAGAAGGTGGTACAGTTTTTTCTCCCAAAAGATTGGAGTGAAGGTTAGCAGAGGTACCCATAAAGAAAAGAGGTGCTTGATAGCTTGTGTCTTCAAATGATGGAATTTTATTGGTCAGAGGTATACAATAAAAACACCTTTGACGCATTTCAAGGCCAGCACTGGCCTCTGCTACAGGAAGGTATATCAGAACACTAATAGTGGTGGGCTTGTATGACGCATCGTGGTAGAATTGACACCAAGAGCACAAGTCCCTACCCCGCTCCTGTCCTTTTTGCAAAAACACTATCCCTGCTGCTGTGCCCCACTCCAAGCCAAAGGCATCCAGATGATATCCCCCACCATTGACCTTTATATCAAAAGGAAGGAATGTCCACACATAAATGTAGATTTCCTGCACTTTACTGAAGGAATTTAGGTAATGGCATAACAGTCAAATCACATCGACATACAATCTTGAGTCTCTTGACATTACACAGTCAATCACAATTAGTGGACGGTACGCAGCAGTCATATGTGAAAGCTTATGCAGCAGCTTCAGCAGTCATTTCTCTTTAACAGTCCCTCCTTCCACCCGGGGTCCTTCGTACTCCCCTCCTCCTTAGGTACACCTCTTCTGGGGCCCTCCATAGCTCCCAACTCTCCCTGATTTCGAGAAACTGTCCCTCATTTGGAACAAAGTCTCTCTGTCCCTCTTTCCTCATTTTCATGACAAAAGGAGGAGTTTCTTTAAAAGATACCATTGCTGTATATTGTGACATGTATCCATGCAGACTTGTAAAACTGAAAAGTCCACTTTATCAACAGTTTGGTTGCTATAAGCAACACCATAGTGTATCCTGTTTTGAATCCGTTATCATCATCTAAATATTAAAATATTCTAATACCCACATTCAGAGTTTTTATTATCGTTTGTAACTTGAGCTGCATTGGAGGGTCCCAGTAGAGAGGCGAGGAGACACAGCGTTCTCCCGTACTGCGCAGCGCTCCCTGAACCGCTGCTGGTCTAATGTCAGATGCCATCCAGAAAAGACCATGATTAAGTCATCTCCCACAGCCACCCGCTGCAAATGACTGCAATTGTGGCAGTGAGGGATCACCTTGACCTAGTTTAAGACTTGTCTTTAACAGCAAGGGCCGCGTGCTTTGTCGCATTCCATTTTTTTTTTGCTGCAGTCTATGTATTAGAGACACAGCTAGGTTGTACCTAGAGAAACCGCGTCATAGATGTGTGATTCCACATGACTCAACGGTATCATACGTGTCTTGCGGTGGAAGAAAAAGTCCAGTTTTTATACATGAGTCACATATTGATCTCTAAATGTGTATCTTTTTGGACATAATTACTGTAGAGCCTTTACACGACATTGTTGTGCATTTTTTTTTATGTTCTCAGTCATAAATGGGTGCTCCACCCAAAATTCATGCTTATCCTTACATTTATTGGTTTCTCCCCAATTGCTGCCCACTCAATGGGCCCTTGAACATCCTCCAGTATTGTGCTGAAAGATATAGTTTATGGCGCCATGTTCTTGCAATGGTGTACTTGACCAACCACCCATAGAACCTGCATACAATAAGAAGTAGCTGCAAAGGTATGTAGCACCCTCTAGTGTACAGTCTAGTTGTGGGGAAAATGTATTCTGACTCACAGTTACTGTAGGTCAGGCTGGAGGGCTCCACAGGTCAAGCCTCTGGTACCTCCCCCTGGGTCTAGAAACTACCAGAAGTTTCTAGAAGCTAGTGGGTGGAGGGGAAGAGGTGCTGATCTGCATATTCATGGGAATCTGACCAATCCCCAGGCAGGAGGCCTGGCAGGGCAGTTGGGTCAGCCCATAAATATTGTGGTTACTGGCCAGTAGAGGGGTTGTTGTTGGTCGGTGGAAGATGGAGTGCTGAGGCTGTGTCGTGGAGCCTGTAAGGGGACCCCCCGGGCTGGGGGGCTCTGCCTCCAGGCTGGAAATGAGGAAGAAGAAAAGCTGAAGAGTGGGATCTCCACTCTCCTTCAGTCTCTTCTAGGAGATGCCCTGCCTAGTGTGGGAAGACTTGGACAGCAGGAGGCTTGAACAGCAGTCTTATCCAAAGCAGAAGGATTGAAGGGACAGTGTGAGAAACTCTACACCCCCAGGGCCACACAAGGGAGAAGGCTGCCAGAAGCAATATCCAGCAAGCTTTCAAGGGGCAGTGTCACAGCTAAACCTAAATCCCTTTCTCTGGGACATTTTACAAGGCATCCAGGTGGGCTGGTATTTCCAATTCAGTTGACACAGAGCTTCTGCAGGAATGGGACTTTGCTAAATTCCACTAAGGGGGCACTGAGTTCTATACCAGAGGAATTCCTTTTTTGCTAATGCAAGAGACATTGATATTGTTCCAGAGGGAATACAGTCCTGGATTTGCAATTTTTCTGTGTCTATAGTGAGGGAAGTTGACCTCAAATTATTCTATCAAGTCAAGTTGGGCATCCCATAATTCTTTTTCCCCCAATAAAACAACAAAAACACACTCATGGAGTGATTTCTGTCTTCGAGTGAAAGTTGGAGGGCCTCTAGGGGGTAGCGCTACAGGTTGTAGAGCGGAATTTTAGGTATGCATCAAAACTACCAACAAATCTGTTGGAAGTGGGACAGTTTCCCCAAATGATGGATTCTTCAGAAAGTTTGCAATGGGAACTAACTGCAGATAGTGAGCAAAACTTTACAGCAGGGGTTCTTAACTTTTTCATGATTACAGACCCCCCAATGGATTGCTCGGTAAGTCCTCTCTAGACTGTCAAAATCATCATCATCACCTGTCCTATTAGGAACTGGTATGTTTTCAGAAGATGTCAATATCTTGATTTTTACTTTACACAAGGATAGCTAAGAACAGAACAGCTGAAAAAAAAATCATAAGAAATGTAACATATTTTATATAAAAAACAACTATTGAGATTTTTGCTGTTTTTTCTTTTCATATATTTCATACTTTAGAAAATTACAGTAATATATCTATATAAATATGTGTAGTATGTTTACAGAGAATGCATAGTTTTTGTCTACTCTAGGGCTTAGTTCCCACTGGTGGCAAAAAGGGGGGGTAACAACAGATGGTTGATCCATGTGTGGGTTAAGTGCAGCGTTGTGCGGCGGGCAGAAAACACACACAGAGACTGAATTCAGCAGTAACATTGTATCTTAGAAAGTTTCAGCAAGTACAACAGGCCCAGTGGGGAGGCACACTTGACTGGAGCCACTTACAACTGAGACAGCAGTGGTTGAAGGTTAGAGGATCTACCACGAGGAGCGGAATGTCGCCTGGCTTGTCCACTAGGGTTGCCACATCATCCCTTTAATCCAGGACACACATTAACTACACAGGTTCTGTGGCTGATTAAGGTGGTAATTAAACTCACTTGGTGCCTTATCTGCATTAAATCAGCCTCAGAACCTGTGTATTTCATATGAGTCCTGGATTAAAGGGATGATGTGGCAACCCTATTGTCCACACCCAAGATGGAAGACTTTCTGGATGGTAGACGTACTCCCTGCACTGTCCCTACTCCTCCAGAACCTTTCCCTATCTCTAGCACTGTCCCTGACAGACAGGGATCATTTCCCTATGCTACCCACTCGCAAAAAGCATGCCAAGCCCAGAAGTCAGAGTCTTAAATAGACTCAAGGCCTGACCCAAGATGGCCACCAAAATCACATGGGGCGTCAGCATCCAAATCAGATAGGTGCTGCTCTGTAACCCACAAAATCATAGAGGAACCTAGTTCCTCTTGACTTCCTTCTCCTCCTGCGTTGCCATTGTGGTCAAGCACCACATGCAGTAGAGAATACAGACTGCAGCTGCCTACAAATATTTTTACATCACACCTCCAAACTTACATGATAACTGGAGGGAAGCGTTCGCATCGCCACAAAGTTTCGTTTCGCAGTAATATTAATTTGGCGTGTCCGATTTCACAGGTGCCACCGCTATGACATTTGAATGCAGAAGTTCAATGTAAAATCATCATTTGCATAGAAAAAAACAGGGATTGAAAAACAGGCATGCTGAATGCTTGATAACTGTCTTTCAACCACAATCTGAAAAGCAATTCAAGATAGACAGAATGGCCTCTTTAATGCCTCTTGTGAAGCACTCCCCTTCTCTATCCAAGATGTTGTCCTCATTGTCCTTAAAAGAATGTCCCTTTTCCTTACGGTGTAAAAAGTCCTGACCTGTACAGTTTGCCCTGATACATTGAGCCATATATTTGCTGAAAGGTTGTTTTGTTTTTCCTATGCACAGGTCAAACAGTAACAACTATCTCGGAGAAGGATGGGGCCCTCAACACCATCTGTTCTCCACATATACGGTTATGTTGTTTTAACATCTCTACCCGAATGATGCTTTTGTGTTGGGCTATTCGTTTGTTGAGATGTTATTTTATTTCCCAATGTACAGGTCAAACTGGAACAACCATGCCTGGGTAGGGATTCGGGACCTTCAACACCATCTGTCTTCCACATATAATCCATTTTAACATCTCTACCCTAATGGCCCTCCTGTGATGGGACATTCATTTGTTGAGATGTTGTTTTTTTTCCCCAATGTACATCTCAAACTGGAGCAACCAACCCTGAACAGGGATTGTGGACCTTCAGCACCATCTGTCTTCCGCATAAGACCTGTTTAAACATCTATACCCAAATGGCCCTCCTGTGTCAGGCCAGTCATTTATTGAGATGTTGTTTTGTTTCCCCAATGTACAGGTCAAACTGAAACAACCATCCTTTAACAGAGGTGGGGTCTTCAACACCATCTGTCTTCCAAGTTCCACATATAATGCCATCTTAACATTTCTACCCTGGCAATTTGACAACAATTCACATCTTTAGCCAAGTAAATGGATGGGTTCACACCTTTGCAGACTTCCTTGTGTCAATTATGGGCACTGTAATTATTTTAATAATAAAAAAAAACATCTAAGTACCTTTTTCCTAATCAATATACAGCTGTCATGAACCAGATCTTTCCCAGCCTATCTGCAGGGAAACATAAGCAGGAGGAGCTTCTAATCCTCTACTGCTGGTCAGATGTTCAAAAAAAAACAGCCTTTGGAATACAGAGTAAAATAAATAATTAATATCATTAAACTGTTTCAAATTGTTATACAAATATATATTTGAAATCAAATATTTATTATTGTGACTGACTTCTGCCAGTCACAGGCTGTGTCACACCACACCAGCCTGTGTCTTCGAATAAGTGGGAGATGAAGCCTCCATCAATCTACATGTAATATCCCACCCCCATTGTGTTTAGCTGGTTAGTGGGCGTGGAGGAGAAGGGAGGGAGTAGGCTGTCATTTACCACTGTGTATACGCCCACATGTGTGACTCTATAGTAACATGGGCTGCTCAGATGTGATAGGGAGGAAATGCTCAGTATAGAAACTCACTGAAAACTGAGCAAGTGCAGAGCTGCCAACACTGCTCTGCAAAATTCCTAGCTGAATTGGGGACATGGACAGAAGGGGGAGATAGAAAGAAGAAGGATCAACCAGTTTTTTTGCAGAATACGAAAAACCTCCTAGTGACTGAGTGAGTATGAACAGCATGTAACCAGGATGGTAATTTCTCACTACTCAAGTAGTTTACAGCGTTTACTTTATAAATAATCCTTTTCGTGATTGAGAGTTTGAAGTTGAAATTTTTTTGTTATGAAATTGGCACGCTTAATTTTTTTGAAAACATTTTTCGGCACACTGTGCTCAAAAGGTTGCCTACCCCTGAGCTGAGTGATATGCTGGAGGGGATGAGAGCTGACAGTATACATCAGTTCCTTCCCTGTAGGGCACAGGGAACTCAGTCTCTCTGAAAGAATCCAGGGAGTGAGATGCTGCAGGTGTCCAAGGTCTGAGGTCCATTCACATGTGATGGCAGTGCTCTGGGAATCCTAGGATGAGGAAGGCAGTGTTCATTAATAGAGGCAGATGCTGTATTATAAGTCTTCAGGTTGTGGGCAGAGGAAAAATGCCACGTACACACGACCGGTTTCTCCGTCAGAATAAACTGTGACGGTTTTTCCGACAGAATTCCGCTCAAGCGGTCTTGCCTACACACGATCACACCAAAAAAGGCGGACAAAACTGTCCGCCATGTGTGTAATCCCCCGGCGTTCTCCGAAGGCCGAGGCCCCGCATCTGCGTCACTTCCGTCGCAAATGCGTGACGTCATCGACGTGCGCGCGCGTGCGGGGCCCCGCACGCGCGCGCAACGTCCGGAAGTGTCGGAGGACGCCGCCAGCAGAGGACCAACCCCCCGAGACGCCCAGGACCAGCCTGGACGTCTTGTGGGGGGAGGATAGAGGGAGGGACAAAGTTAAAAGTCCACTCCCTCACCTTTGCTGTGAAGATACATCGGATCCGGACGTCCAGAGTCCCGTCATTACCAGGGGGGAGTGGGTGATGCCACCTAGAGGGGGAACAGGGAAGTAATGGTCAAATACAAAAAACAATTAGAAACAAACATATTTAAACAATGAAGTAGATATGGTTGGAAATTTGGTCTATATCTTTTTGGACAGTCCGAATACATTATACTGTGATGTCCATATTTTACACATAGTGCAATGAAAGCACTTTATGTTTAATAGTCCTTTATTTTCTGATAAATTTTCCTATCCTTTTTTAAAAAAAATACCGGGACGGTTTTTTCCGACAGAATTCCGCTCAAGCGGTCTTGCCTACACACGATCACACCAAAGTCCGAAATCTAGACATATATACTTGTCAACGTGAATTCCTTAAATTTGAAATTCACAATGACTCACGACCCAGACACTATTACTTTCCTTGATGTACAGCTGCTGCGCAATACCAAAAACGAAATCTCTACCACACTATTCAGGAAAAGCACAGCGGGCAATACGATCCTTCACGCCTCCAGCTTCCACCCGACATCTTAAAAGATTCCATACCATATGGACAGTACTTGCGACTACGTCGCAACTGCTCCGAGGACTCTTCTTTCAAAATTGAGGCAGGGCATTTACAGGAGAGACTTTTGGCACGAGGCTATAGCCGTTCATGCCTACGGAAGGCCTATAATAGAACCATTCTAGAAACACGTTCTAACCTACTGTCTAAAAACTCCAAAAAGACGAATGAAGTAAACAATACCAAAAACGATCACATTCGAATGATACTCCGTTTCTCCCATCAGCACAAGCATATTCGGAACATTATAAAAAAAACATTGGAGCATCTCTTGGATGACCCCAAAGTAAACACCTTTCTGTCCGACCAACCAGCAATCACCTTTAAAAGGGCCACTTCCCTTAGGGACAAACTTGTACAAAGTGAGTATAAAAACGAACAAAACCGTCGTAAACATTGCACCACACTTGGGTCTTTCCCTTGTGGGCATTGCTCCTTCTGCCAATATATCAGACGGGATAAGACTTTCATTTTACCTAATGGGACTACCTTTAAACCTTCTCATTATGCCAATTGTCAAACTAGAGGCATTGTCTACATGATGTCGTGTGAATGTGGGGCTTTTTATGTGGGGAAGACGAAGCAGGAGTTCTATCGCAGGATGTCTAAACATATATATTCCATGCAAATTGGCAATCACTACCTAGCCTTGGGTAGGCATGTTGTTGTACAACACAACTACAAAATGCCCTGTATTTCTTTCACCGCCCTCGACCGGGTACACATTCCCGGTCGAGGCGGTGATTGGAATAAGACACTCTTGCAGCACGAACAAAGATGGATTCACAGGCTGCAGGCTAATGTGCCTCCAGGACTCAATGAATCCGTCTCATATGCTCCCTTCCTTAAGGGTTTCGTGTCAGGCAAGACCCAATAAAGTCATTATTACAATCCTGCGATCATTCCTGCTTCGTCTTCCCCCTCCTCTCCCCCCTCCCCTCCCCCCCTCTATCGACACCATAAGGGACTAGGATCCAATAATAATAAAAACAAGGAAATTCCTCTTTCTTCCCTTTTCCTTGTATATCCTTGTATATTTGTGGTTAACCTTTTTTCACCATTCACCCTATCAAGAGAATTACCTAACATGCGGACCATCTTTATGTATATTTGGCGCTTGTGTATCCCTCTCATTGCTATTCCTTTGTTCTCCGTTTATTCCTATTTTTTTTAAAAAAGGATAGGAAAATTTATCAGAAAATAAAGGACTATTAAACATAAAGTGCTTTCATTGCACTATGTGTAAAATATGGACATCACAGTATAATGTATTCGGACTGTCCAAAAAGATATAGACCAAATTTCCAACCATATCTACTTCATTGTTTAAATATGTTTGTTTCTAATTGTTTTTTGTATTTGACCATTACTTCCCTGTTCCCCCTCTAGGTGGCATCACCCACTCCCCCCTGGTAATGACGGGACTCTGGACGTCCGGATCCGATGTATCTTCACAGCAAAGGTGAGGGAGTGGACTTTTAACTTTGTCCCTCCCTCTATCCTCCCCCCACAAGACGTCCAGGCTGGTCCTGGGCGTCTCGGGGGGTTGGTCCTCTGCTGGCGGCGTCCTCCGACACTTCCGGACGTTGCGCGCGCGTGCGGGGCCCCGCACGCGCGCGCACGTCGATGACGTCACGCATTTGCGACGGAAGTGACGCAGATGCGGGGCCTCGGCCTTCGGAGAACGCCGGGGGATTACACACATGGCGGACAGTTTTGTCCGCCATTACTGGCCCTGGAGGCCTCGATGGGACTCCGTTCGGTCGCGGTGAATTCCGGGAGGGGAAGGGGCGGGACCCGTTCGGCCATCCACCATTATCCTGAACCAATCAGGACAGGGCACAGACATTTATAAGCAAGGCATGTCTGGGTATGGCACCTCATTCCTGCAGGAGGCCCAGCACATCTTTGATGCACTTGAGCCCTCAGTAAGTACACCTTACCCCTTAGGGGAACTTTCTCTTGTTCCCTATATACAATTTTTAAAGAAAAGGATCTCCAATGGAAAACCTTTCCTTTTTTTTTTTCTCCCCTCCTCCTTCTCCCTTTTCCTATCTTATTTATAGATTCTATCAGAGACCTTTTTGCCTGATCTCCTCAAAATTGGTGCACCGCTGTGGAGAATCAGGTGCATTACTAGTCTGTGGCCTAAACGATTCAACATCATATCGCAGGTAATGACAATCACCAACATAGAGCACATGTCCTCTCTTTCCTCCTTTTTCCTCCGGCTTTCCCAAAACCCCCCCCGTCTTCCCCTGCCCCACCCCCTCCCCCCCCCTCCCCCCCCCCCCACTTCCATCCACTCACATGCCACCCCCTATTCCATCCCCAATCCCCCCTTCCCTTCCTTGCCTCACACCACCACCTTCCTTTCTTCTTCTCCCCCCTTTTCCTCACTCCATTCCCTCCACATCCCCTTTCCCCTCATCAGCCCCCCACTCTCACCCTCCCTCCAGTTAACAAGATCCCAGCACACATATTTCACTCACCACATCTACACTGTCACTACTCACTTCACATGTACCCCACTCACCAGTTTCTCTTGTTTTGATTTGACCCCCCTTTTCATTTACTTCACTCTTCCCCCCCCTTTCCCCTTTTATCCCTTCCCCCCTTTCCCTTCACCATCACCCCACACATCAATACCCATCATCCCTTCCATAGTTCCTTTTCCCTAAGGGCTTGGTCCCCTTCCCCTCCACACTCCCCCCCCCCCCATCCCACCACTCCTCTGTCCCCCCCTTCCCCGCCCCCTTTCCCTCCCCTTATCCCCTGTTCACTTGCCAGAAACTGTTCACCTCTTTTTTCCCCATCCTACACGTCCCCCCCACTCCCACACTATTATCCACACTCCCGATTCCACTTCTGGTTTAGCTCACTACCCAACCCTCCCTCCCCCCCCCCCTCATGTTCCCCCCTTTTCCCCCCCCCCCCCCCCCCCGTCGGGCTGCCTTCCCCCAGCTCTTCTTTTTCTACCAGGCTGTGTGCATGAAGCGCGCCATACACACATGCCTCCCACATGTCCCCCCCTACCCCCCCCAGTTGCCCTCCCCTTTTTCTCCCCTTCTTCTTTTCCTATCTGCACCCCCCTTTCCCTATTATTCATTTTTTTTTTTTTTTTTTTTTTTTTTTTCCATTAGACATATCTCTATTTCATTACCTAATTCGCCTTTGACCACACTCTAATCTCTATAAATATCTACTTCTCTATTAAATAAGACATACTCTAACTATGACCTCGAGGAGGCTGAGGCCAACCCTCTGAGCCACACACCTAACAGCTGGAAAGGTGCCACTCCCAACCATGCCCGAGTGACTCTCTCTTACAAAGAGTACTTTCTCTCCTTTGTGCCCTTATCACATATAGATATGTGCCATAATGACTTTTTGGTATATTCCAGGAGTCTGTTACCTGTGGACGCCCTACCGCCTGGTCCTCCCCCTACCCCTTCTTGGGGCCCCCCCTCTCGGCTCCCCGTGACCCCGGGGTCTCATCTAGGGGTCTCCTCCATGAGGCAAGTTGAAATGTGTGACTCCTCGTAAGATACATACGGTTTGGACGATCCCTTGTACCCGGACTTATCGGTAGGAAGTGGGAATTGGTAGCCACCAGGAACAACGACGGGACCCCCCTACAAATACCCATGCAGAAGACTATATATATATATGTATAACACGTACGACGGGACTAGAAATATTAAGTTCAATAGCAAGTAGCCAATAGCTGCCGTCTCGTACTTGCTTCAGACCATGCGTCGTTTTTGGTTCGTCGGAACAGCATATAGACAAGCGGTTTTCCCGATAGAAATTGATTTAAAACATGTTCTATTTCTAGGTCCGTCAGAATTTTCTAAAAAAAAAGTCCGATGAGGCACATGCACAATCAGAATATCCGATGAAAAGATTCCATCTGACTTTTCCTGCTGGAAAGTCCGACCATGTGTGCGCAGCATAAGTGGTGAAAGCAGGAGAGGAGCCAGCGCCATCAGCGCCAGTAGCTGTGGTGAAGGGCCCCATCCCATGCAGGGATGAGCATAGGGGAAGGCTGCTGAGTGTAGAGGAGAGACACCTTATGGTCAGAGCAGCAGTTTTCAGGGGATGTGATGGCTGAGAGATACACTCCGGTGTGGGTAGCAACAGGGGTTCATGAATTATAGGAGAGGTCAGGGCTATGTAAATGATCCTGTAGAGCTGAGGGCAGAGTGGGGATTGTAGGGGTGGAGGCAGCAAATTCATTGCCAGTGGCTCCAGTACTAATCCAATGTCTGACTGAATTACTTGGGACCCTACAGGGGCTGGGGACCAGTCAGTATGGTGGATCAGAGCACCTGTGAGATTTTTGTAGTGAGGGCCCTGGGAAAAGAGAAGGGATACTCACCTAACAACTCTTGTGACAGTTGAATCACCTCAGAGCAGTTGGATGAGCCTCAGCATAGCCTTTCCCTAGAGTTCAGGCTCCATCCAGTCACCTCAGGTCTTGTAGCCAGGGCCGGGACAAGGGGTGGGCAGGAGGGGCGGCTGCCCCTGGCGCAATGGTTTATTGCAGGGGTGGGGGGGCACCCTGACCCTAACCCTAAGGGAAAGGGGGGGGCGCAGTTTGGCATGTTTGCCCTGGGCGCTGGATGACCTTGTCCCGGCACTGCTTGTAGCCAATCCTAAGAAAGCTACTTTAACTTGCCTTTTAGGTTCACACCCATGGTGATGCCATGCTACCAGCAGTCAAAGCTCCCTTTCCCTAAAGGCAGTTCAATGGGCCTTCATTAGTGCTATCATTTATACAGATCTTTATGTCAGACCTAAAAGAGGGACAGACATGGCAGGCACTCTAATACAATAGGCTTGAATCATGTCTTGTGCTATCACCTGGGTAAGGTGGCCTGGAAAAAGTTTCCGGTTGCCAGGAAGCTTCTAGGTGTGCGTACGTTGTTCAGATTCCCGAGGGGGGGGGGGGGGGGTTACACTTCCTATCATCTCCTTCGAGGTTTTTCAGGATTACAAAGTAAAACAAGAGTAAAAGACCTGTTATGTGAGCAGCACACCGGCTATTTATGCTGCCTTTGAAGGATCCCCAAGGATATAAAGACGCACAAAGGATGAAAGACGTCACTCCCTTGATTGGCCCTCTGGCCCCAGTGGTGATCAGGCGCACGTAATCCCCATATGCAGCGGAGCACTTCATTAAAATAATACCTTGATTTATCGTCAGATCTTTCCAGGAAGTCCCCCCGAAACCATGTTAGTCATCATGTTAATTTTACTGTCACCCGTTTCCAGCAATCAGTTGTGATATTCCAAGCATAAAGCGGGGGGCTGCGTAACGAAAACCGGGACCGGGGGGAACACACAGTTTACCTATGCTGACCTCTCCTTATAAAAATGTTATTTTTCTGGCTGTTGTGACAATACGACAACTTCAGTACTAATTCACTGGCCCACAACAAGAAAAAGGATCAGGAGTTGTGACGTTGCCCTGGCTATGCTTGTGTTGGGTCATTCATTGAGAAATTATCAAATTCAGTGTCAGCCAGGCAACTCATTTTAAAGCGGTTGTATAGTGTTTTTTTTTAACTTTTACCTACAGGTAAGCCTATAATAAGGCTTACCTATAGTAAAAAAAAAATATCTCCTATACCTGTACGGTTTAGGAGATATTCCCCTCGAAATGAGCTGCTGACTGCAGTGGCGCATGCGCACAGGGGATTCTCGGCTGAAAGCCCGGCAACCGCCGGACCCTGCCGGGAGGAAATCTCCTGCGCTTGTGCGCGGAAGTAACAATATAGCGGCTCCGGCCACTCACAGCGCCGGAGCCGCGATACCCGTAAGACACGCCGAGGAAACATGTCAGCTCCCTCGGCGTGGATCTGGCGAGATGTCGGGGCCTCGTTCTAAGGTAAGTATTTCATAATGAGCTAGTATGCGGTGCATACTAGCTCATTATGCCTTTTCCCTTGCAGGTCTGAAAAAAAAAAGAAAAAAAAACATCAGCGGGTATACAACCGCTTTAAGAAATAACAAAAAAAAACAGCAATGATAGTATCCATATTTCTGCCATATTTTTTTTTATTTAAGAGACCCTGTCACCAGACCATTTATATTAACAAAAATCTTCCCATAAGATTATATGTGCACTTAATTTCTTTATGCATGTTATTTACAGTATCTGTAAAAGCCTCCCTTGTGTAGATATCCAAAAGCTTTGGAACTGCTGCTAGGAGCCGCCATTTTGTATCTGATGTCAGCACCTCCAGCAGACTCCGAACTATCACTCTACAGCAGCCTTTCTCAACCTTTTTACCCCAGAGGAACCCTTGAAACAATGAAGGTTTAGGCGATCCCTTGCTAAGAACAATTCATTAGGGCCAGTAGGAAAAATGGCCCCTTTACAGTGGCGATTGCAATGCCAACCCTTACAGACTGTTAAAAAGATCATTGATGGAATGCCACTGGCTCCTCCTATTGATGCTGGCCTTGGATTTTTGCAGTCACCATTAAATGGGAGGCCAAACAACCACAGCTCAAGGAACCCATAGCAACCTCTGGAAGAACCTTAGGGTCCCTGTTTGAGAGTGGCTGCTCTATAGTATTCCACTTCCCTCCTCCCTGGCAGCTACATAAAAGGTTAGGGAGGTGAGGTTAGGGGCGAAGATGCTGGGCCAACACAGAGTGTAATAAGGCGTTCCCATAAGAGGAGAGGGCTATGACATGCAAGGAATGAAGGGTGCTGTGCTAGGGAATTGACTTCTCTTATGCCCCATACACACGGTCGGATTTTCCGACGGAAAATGTCCTATCGGACAATGTTGTCGGAGATTCCGACCGTGTGTAGGCTCGATCGGACTTTTTCCTTCGGATTTTCCGACGGACAAAGTTTTATCTCCTGCTCTCAAATTGTCCGACAACAAAGTCCTATCGGACTTTTTCCGATCGTGTGTAGCGAATTCCGACGGACAAAGTGCCACGCATGCTCAGATCACATTACAAGACCAAAGCTATTGGCTACTAGCCTCTACATAGTCCCGTCGTACGCAACGAACGTCACCACGTTCAGGATGATCAGATTTTCCTACACTTTTGTCCGACCGTGTGTATGCAACACCAGTGTCGGACAAAATCCGTCGGAAAAAATCTGACGGATTTTGTGGTCGGAGTTTCCGACCGTGTGTGCGGGGCATAAGAACGTCTTGGATAATTTATCCCTCTCTGTGGTTTCATCAGCATTGAACCCTTCTTTACCCAACTGTGTGGATTGCAAGTTAATTCTCCTGATTGCACAGTGATTATAGCATTTGCGATACTACCAGTTCTCCTGAAGAAGCCTTATAAAGGCGAAACATGTAGAGACTTATCGACATTGCAACATTGCAACTTTTCATATGCATTCAGTGATGTATTTCTTTTAAATGTTATGAAATTAATTATATATATGTCTTTTTGCTAATTGTCTAAAAAAAATTATATTTTTTATATCAACTTCTGCATTTACGCATCCACACCAAAATTTTCCAAAATATATATTATTCTAAGGGATGTGGCGCCAAAAATGCTGTTTAAGTATTTCAGCTCTTTCTCAACTCTTTTTTCTTCTTAGAACAGTCAATATTTCTATTAAATTCAAAGGCATTATGCAAAAGAGCACCCAATCATTCACAAAAAAAAATAAAAACTGCATGTAAGCATTTAAAAAAGCTTGATTTTTCTGTGCTTTTACCTGCTATATTTTAAGTTGGTGGCAGTTTTTTTTAACAATTTTCAAACTGAGTGCCGATATACCTTAATTTCTAGGTAGCCTCTTGTGTAGTTCCATTTGGTGGGGCTAGTCCTCTTTTGGGAGCAAATTTCCCTGTTCCTCTTTTATAGTCTGAAATATGACTGTTATAAAATATGCACTATTTACTTGCACTAAACCTTTCATCCAATCTCTATGATTGAATTTGTTATTTGGAATAGCCAATACAGGCAAATTTGGTGGTGAAAGAAACAGCTTGTAGAATATTATTATACAGGATGTATATAGTGCCAACAGCTTACGCAGCACTTTACAATATAAAAGGGAGACAATACAGTTATAATACAATAAAATACAAGAGGATTGAGAGGGTCCTGCTCAGAAGAGCTTACAATCTAATAGGGTGGGGCAGGTGGTACAAAAGGTTGTAACTGCGGGGAATGAGCTGATGGAAGTGGTGAAAGATTAGTTGGAGACGTGATAGGCTTTCTTGAAAAGATGAGCTTTCAGGGATCGCCTGAAGGTAGCTAGAGTAGGGGATAGCCGGACAGGTGGAGGTAGCGAGTTCCAGAGGATGGGAGAGGCTCTGTAGAAATCCTGGAGATGAGCATGGGAGGAGGAGACAAGAGAGCTTGAGAGTAGGAGGTCTTGAGAAGAGCGGAGAGGACGATTTGGGTGATATATGGAGACAAGAATAATTTTTTTCATATTGGTCCATGTAACTGGGGTCAGGTGTGTCCTTTGCTTACTGTACATTCTTTGTGCTAAAAAGGTTCCCCTGCTTCTCATCTTAGAAAGTTGAGAGATATACTTTTTGCTCTGTCTGTGTTTGTATTTGAGAAGGTAATAGTTCCACTTAGTAAACTTTTACATTTTTGATAGAGTAGCAAAGGGTGAAAAGGAAGGAAATTTCTCTAATGTGAGGAACATCCTCTTTTGGACAGTTATAGCTAGCAGTAGTTAGTTAGGCAGCCCATAGATGGTGTAAATTTCTTTCCCGCAGTCATGGGATAGACACAGTGTTGACAGGGGAATCCCTCCTGCCACGCAATTGTCTTCTCCCGGCGGGGGAGATGGGAGCGCGCCAGAGAACACAGTGATTATCGCTATAGCTGCCGCTTGCAATAATCGGAAGCGAATCCGGCACGCTGGTTGTACCCCAGTTGATCGATCACATTCAGCGGGCCCATTATTGGTTTTAATCTCGGCCGGTTCCTTCTGTGTATGGCCTGGCCAGCCTTAGCCACATACAACTGGACTAGTTCTGCAATGTTGAAGACATTTGGTAGCTTACCCACTTCTTCTTCAGTTCTTATTAGTGTCAGCATTCATATCCACCCAAGTAGCACGTTAACCTGAATCCAATCACCATACAATGTGTAGATACTGCTTGTCCAAGAACAGGATGGGAGGCCTGAAAGCTGTGCAACCACCCTGCTTTAATTATATAATATCATCCTTGATGTCAAAAGTCTGCACAGGTGTTAATCCTTTGATTATGTTCTTGGCCAATAAACATTTGTCTTGAAACTTTCCATGGTGATTAGATTGAAGGCGACTAGCTATGGCAACCTATGTATTTCTTTCAGTCCAAGTTGCATTTATAGGAGAAGTATACTTTCCTCCACCTTCTCCTCTTACCTAAGTCTAGCTCAGCCTTTTCCCACCAGGGTGCCTTTTAGGTTTCTTCAGAGTGCCTTGGTAAAATGCCTAAAAATTGTCTAAAATTTGTATGGGATTAATCCTGCTTTTTAGTTACACAAAGCCACAGGTTTTCATTGTGCTCCATTACAACCTTCTAGCCACCAATGATGTCATCGGTTGATAAGGAGGACATCGGGTACCTTACATAGCCTCATTGTTTGAGGGAGAGAAATTAAGGGAGAAGACAAACTTTGGAATACTAGTCAGTACCAGTGTCATGTGCAAAGGTATATTTGCTTTGGAGGTATAAATCACCTCCAACGTTGGGTGTCCTACATGTATGGATGTTAATGCGTTAGGTAAAACTATTAGAATAGTCTTTTTACATTTTAGAATGGGGTGCCTTGAGATTATCCATAATTTTAAAGGGTGCTCTGACTGAAAAGTTGTTCAAGAGTACCCCACCCTTTCTGCCCCAGATGTATAATTAGCTTCATCCCAATATCTCCATCTTCACCCTCGGTAGAATGTGCCATAGTAGCATACAGGGATCCAGGTTTGTGAGGTCCAGAGCCATGAGATACAAGTAAGTACAGGTCTGGGACTGGGGGTGAGTGAGTTCCATTGGAAAGGGGGTTGCCAAGTGCTTTTAGCCCCCGTACACACGGTCGCAAATTCCGACCACAAAATCCGTCATTTTTTTTCCGACTGATTTTGTCCGTAACTAGTGTTGCATACACACGGTCGGACAAAGTTGTCGGAAAATCCGATTGTTCCGAACGTGGTGACGTTCGTTGCATACGACAGAACTACATAGAGGCTAGTAGCCAATAGCTTTGGTCTCGTAATTTGATCTGAGCATGCGTGGCACTTTGTCCGTCGGAATTCTCTACACACGATCGGAAAAAGTCCGATTGGATTTTGTTGTCGGAAAATTTGAGATTCTGCTCTCAAATTTTGAGATCGGAAAAAGCCTGCCAGAGCCCACACACGATCGGATTTTCCGACAACATAATCCGATCAGACTTTCTCCATCGGAATATCCGACCGTGTGTACGGGGCATAAGCCTTTAAATCTAAAATAAGGACTACAAGGTGGAAATCTCTTTGGATTTGGCTCTCAATGCTTTCCATTTGGCTATAAGTAACTAAGAAAAGAAACAGAAGGGTAATTCATCCTTTCGGGCACCCACCCAGTTTTATATGGAGCTACCCTTTAAGAGTATAAAACAGGAAGCCTGTGTTGTCGTGGACAGGGGCGGACTGACCAATCGGCCACTCGGGTACTTCCCGAGGGCCCCGGGCCACTAGGGGGCCCCATCAGGGTTGCCAGCCTCAGTAAAACCAGGGACAGTATGTAAAAATCTGTGTTTTTTTTACATCTGTTTCTGAAATATCCCTTACCGACATCCTTTTGGTCTAAAAATCCAGAGATTATAGCTGCCCCACCTCTCCAGTACCTTCTCAGCCAATAGAAACATGTCTGTGTATACTGTGTGTACATGTCTGTGTATACTGTGTGTACATGTATGTGTATACTGTGCGATTGTATACTGTGTGTGTGTATACATAATCTCTGATTTCCTGGGGGCCCCATAATCTCCTATTGCCCGGGGGCCCCATGAGTTGTCAGTCCGCCCCTGGTCGTGGAACAGCATACCAAAGCCATGCATTGCTGGAAATGCATTGCTGGAAATTGCAGAATCACAAAAACTGGATAACACAGACCACCATGAGCCAGCGTCCCGTTTGTGCGTCACACAGCGCTATCCCCGCCTCTCCCCTCTTAGAGATGTCTCTGAATGAGGATTCCTGGGTGGGTTAACTGCTTAGCAAATATTTCTCGCTGGATACCTCGGGATAGATCTATCCAAATAATGCTATTAATAATCCGAAGCCAGCGTCGGACTCTTTTGCAGGGACCCCTCATGAGGATACAGGCAGAGTGAAAACAGACGCAGGAGCCGAGCCCGCTAACATTGTGTAACTGAGAAGATTCCTCGTTTAATTAGGAACAGCGGAAAAAATTGTCAAGAGGGAGCCTGCCACAGCATTAAACCTTCAAGCTGGAAATCGGGGTCCATTTAAAGTGTAATTCCACTTTTATTAAAAACATTATTGAAAGATTTTTATTTACAAACAGATTAAGAAAGCTTGCCAAAGTGTCCATTAATGTAAAACATCGGGTTATACATAATTGTAGTGGAACGTTTGAGAAACAACAATTCAGACTCGCTTGTGGATAGGAATATATTATTTAGATTGTGTTGGTTGGTGAGGTGCCTCCATTACTACAGAAGAGCTTAAAGTGAACGCTTTCTTTTTCTAAACAGGGCTAAGTAACATGTCCCATTTAGTAGCTGCAATACTCACCTTCATAGGCGTGTGCACAGGGTGTGCCTGGTGTGTCTGGGCACACCCTAATCACCCTTTGCTGCGCAGATTCCCCCTGCTGACTGGCTGCAGAGAAAGGGATTGGGGAATCTCTGTTCTCAGTCCCTTTCTCTGTCTCAAAAGTGACACATCAGGGGCCTGTTTGGACCCCTGATATTTAACCAAAGCCCCCCAGTGTTGCTCCTAACAAAACTGTAAAAAAAAAAAAAAAAAAAAAAAATGTATTGTAAAAAAAATAAAATTGTAAACAAGTAAAAATAAAAAATAATAAAAATAAACTACCGACACCAATCTCTGCCCTACTGCTACTGACACTGTCCACTACTGACACTGTTCATTGCATGCCCTACTGCTATATATATATATATATATATATATACACACACACAAATGCATATGTGTTTGAGCTTTGGGGTGCATACCCTAATGCAATAGGCTGCGCACACCTATGCTCACCTTCATTTTGGTCACTTGATGTGCCACCTGGCTGCTGGGCGTGAAGGGAAGAACCCCTGTATACTGTATAAGTCATGACTCGGTTAGAGGAACCTCTGTGTAACATCTAATGCCCCGTACACACGGTCGGATTTTCCAACGGAAAATGTCCTATCGGACGATGTTGTCGGAAATTCCGACCGTGTGTGGGCTCCATCGGACCTGCTCTCAAATTTTCCGACAACAAAGTCCTATCAGACTTTTTCCGATCGTGTGTAGCGAATTCCGACGGACAAAGTTCCACGCATGCTCAGATCACATTACAAGACCAAAGCTATTGGCTACTAGCCTCTAAGTAGTCCCGTCGTACGCAACGAACATCACCACGTTCAGGAAGATCGGATTTTCCGACAACTTTGTCCGACCGTGTGTATGCAACACCAGCGTCGGACAGAATCTGTCGGAAAAAATCTGACGGATTTTGTGGTCGGAATTTCCGACCGTGTGGGCATTAGTCTCGCACAAATGTCAGAAATTCCAAACGTCAAGAACGCGGTGACGTACAATATGTACGACGAGCCGACAATAATGAAGTTCAATAGCCAGTGCGGCTCTTCTGCTTGATTCGAGCATGTGTGGACTGATGTGTGTCAGAATTGTGTACACACGCTCGGAATTTCCGACAACAAGTCTTCTTGTCTGAAAATTTGAGAACCAGCTCTCAAATTTTTGTTGTAGGAAATTCCGACAACAAATGTCTGATGGAGCCTACACACAGTCGTAGTTTCCAAGCTCACATCGAACATTTGTTGTCGGAAATTGCGACTGTGTGTAAGCGGAATAATGGGTAAAAAAAAGCGCTTGAGCGGAATTTCCGTCGGAAAAATCTTGGATGGTTTTTCCAAAGGAATTCCACTCAAGCTTGGCTTGCATACACACGGTCACACAAAAGTTCGCTGAACTTTCGACCGTCAAGAACGCGGGGGCGTACAACACTACGACGAGCCGAGAAAATTTAAGTTCAATGCTTCCGAGCATGCGTCAAATTGTTTCCGAGCATGCGTAGGAATTTTGCGCGTCGGAATTGCTACAGACGATCGGAATTTCCGATCAGAACTTTTTCTGAACGAAAAATTGGAGAACCTGCTCTCAATCTTTTGCTGGCTGGAATTCTGCCAGAAAAAGTCAGATGGAGCATACACACGGTCACATTTTCAGACCAAAAGCTCTCATCGGACTTTTGCTGGCGGAATTTCAGCTCTTGTGTATAAGGCATCACATGATAAATAGTAGAAAAGGCAGACAAGGAAAGGGGAAAGAAGTGTAACTTAAGTGGAAAGGAAAGTACAGAGAAGAGAAAATCGATGGGCTGCCGATAAGGGTTCCCTGGGGTTTGACCACACTCCTTTGCAATCTAGGGCAGAGAATGGCAGCTTCCAACGAAAGCTTCTCACTCAGATATCTCACTTGATTACAGATCCCCGTTAAAGCTTTCAAATAAATCTGTGTTTTTTGCAGCACTAAACAGGGGCGGACTGACCATTCACCATTCGGCACTGCCCGAGGGCCCCATGCCACTATGGGGCCCCATCAGGGTTGCCAGCCTCAATAAAACCAGGGACAGTATGTAAAAATCTGTGTTTTTAAAAAGATCCAAAGATTATAGCTGCCCCGCCTCTCCAGTACCTTTTCAGTGTGTGTATGTGTATTCTGTGTGTGTATACTGTATGTGTGTATACTGTGTGGCCTCATAATCTATTGCCTGGGGGCCCCATAATCTCCTATTGCCCGGGGGCCCCATAATCTCCTATTGCCCGGGGGCCCCATAATCTCCTATTGCCCGGGGGCCCCATAATCTCCTATTGCCCGGGGACCCCATAATCTCCTATTGCCCGGGGACCCCATAATCTCCTATTGCCCGGGGGGCCCCATAATCTCCTATTGCCCGGGGGGCCCCATAATCTCCTATTGCCCGGGGGCCCCATAGTCTCCTATTGACCGGGGGCCCCATAATCTCCTATTGCCCGGGGGCCCCATAATCTCCTATTGCCCAGGGGCCCCATAATCTCCTATTGCCCGGGGGCCCCATAATCTCCTATTGCCCGGGGACCCCATAATCTCTTATTGCCTGGGGGCCCCATAATCTCCTATTGCCCGGGGGCCCCATAATCTCCTATTGCCTGGGGGCCCCATAATCTCCTATTGCCCGGGGGCCCCATAATCTCCTATTGCCTGGGGGCCCCATAATCTCCTATTGCCCGGGGGCCCCATAATCTCCTATTGCCCGGGGGCCCCATAATCTCCTATTGCCTGGGGGCCCCATAATCTCCTATTGCCCGGGGACCCCATAATCTTCTCCTATTGCCTGGGGGCCCCATAATCTCCTATTGCCCGGGGACCCCATAATCTTCTCCTATTGCCTGGGGGCCCCATAATTTCCTATTGCCCGGGGACCCCATAATCTTCTCCTATTGCCTGGGGGCCCCATAATCTCCTATTGCCTGGGGGCCCCATAATCTCCTATTGCCTGGGGGCCCCATGAGTTGTCAGTCCACCCCTGCTTTCCTATGAACATTTTCAGTCCTGCAGCAGACTTTGCCACAAACCACTCCACATCCCTTTCCTCCACTCCCCCCCCACCAATGTACATTACATTTCAGAACTTCCACAAGAGCGCAGCCAGCTCCCGTTTTATACGGCGCCGTGTCACTTACATCAGGGAACAGCTCCCTCTAAAAGTCATTTTCAGTTGTGTCTGTGTGAGGCGATAATTAAACACCCCTCGTTGTTTCTATTAACCTTTGAATCAGTGCCCACCTGTAGTGGAACACAGCCGCAGGAACAGAATTAACCCTCGCGATATGATGACAGCCAGGCTGACCGTAATGTACGTGATACAACGGCGGTACAAGAGAAACTTCAAGAATTGCGTGCGTTCTGTATCGGTCAACAAGCAAACAGCCGCTTGTTTATGAGTGTTTCGATGAAATTTAAAGGGCACCTCCAACCAAAAGGTCGGGGTTTGTTTCACACCTTGTGCGTTAAGCTGCATTAATCAACACAGGCTCAACGCAAGGGCACAGGAAATGTTATTGCCATCTATGTACTCAATTCACACTACAGCAGTGTATTAATGGGCACAGGGGAAAATTGTAGACATGTTTCATTCTTCATTGCAGCACACAAAAATGCATTACAACATGTGTCAACATGCTGCATCCCGCTGCCCTGCATTGTATTACATGATAGGTAAAAAAGAGGAGAAACATTAATGCATTTTGACACTACCTTTGAACTAGTAAACCCTGAATTGAGGTGGGTATAGCATCTGTGCAGCCTGCAGCTGCATAGGGACCCTCAGGGACTTAAGTCGGCCATAGATGGAGCGATTTTCTTTCCTGCAACCACAGATTTCAAGAAAGAAATTTGCTTGATTCCCCCATCAACACAGTCAGTGTTGATGGGAGAATCCCTCCTGTGGAACCATTGTGTTCTCCTGGTGGGGGAAGAGGGGGGTGCGGTGAGCCGTCCTCGCCAGGACAACACAGTAATTACTACTAACGGCTATCTAGCAATAATCTCATGTAAAATCCGACAGGCTGGTTGTACCCAAGTTGATTGATTGATCACCTTGGGTACATTCAGCCTGCCCATACATGGGTCGAATCTCGGCCAGTCCCTGCTGAACCAGCTGTCCTTCGAACCATCTATGGTCAGCTTTAGGAGCCCATTTATGCTAAAAGTAGGTGAGATGGGTACTGGGGCCCTGCTCACGGTCACATAGATCTGGACATACAGACATATCCTGTAATTGATTTGCACCGGTGGGTGTATGCAACTCCTGTGAATCCTGGGCACATAGATATGGCTGTTTTTTTATAGTGTATGGTCCTTTGCATCCATGACATCTTCCTAATCAGACAGGGATAACAAAAAAAATCGCAAACATTTATTACTCTATCCAAAATTAAAAAGATGTTTAAGCTTAAATATACACGACAATTCAGTTATAAGCTCCCTACCCCAGATTTGGACCCTTGCCAAAGCAGGAACAATGGCTTTCCACTCACCTCGCTGTGTTTTCAGTTCTTTTACAGGATGCGGGAAGTGTAGAAACAAAAAGTTGGTACCATTACTAAACCTTCACATTGGCCAAGGACAAGACAGCTTACTATGGCAGGGAGAACTTGTCGTTGGGCTGCCCAAGAGTGGAAACTAGTGGATGACTTATGCCACGTATACACGTACGGACTATCCGGCGGATCAGAGTCCGCCGGACAATCCGCCCATGTGTGGGCTCCCGCAGACTTTTTCGTCCCAAAAGTCCGGCGGACTTAGAAAGAAGTCTTGACTCCAAATTATCAGATGGACTCGGCAGTCCAGCGGACAATCCGCCCATCTGTGTGCTAGTCCGCCAGACTTTTGAAATGAATGGACTTGCCGACACACGGAGTAAAGTCCGTTCATTTTGAACGTGACTCCAGGTAGACGGGACTAGTGAAGGAAGTCAATGTCGCCGCCTTGATTGGCGAGATTGACACCTTGCTAGCCCCGTCGCCTGGAAACGGCGTGGGGGTCCCCCCAAAGTCCATACCAGACCCTTATCCGAGCACGCAGGAAAGGGGGTGGGGACGTGCGAGCGCCCAACCCTCCTGAGCCGTACCAGGCCGCGTGCCCTCAACATGGGGGGGTGCTTTGGGGAGGGGGAGGGGGGGGGGGCCCTGTGGCCCCCCTACCCCAAAGCACATTGTCCCCATATTGATGAGGACAAGGGCCTCTTCCCGACAACACTGGCCGTTGGTTGTCGGGGTCTGCGGGCAGGGGGCTTATTGGAATCCGGGAGCCCCGTTTAATAAGGGGGCCCCCAGATCCCGGCCCCCCCCACCCTATGTGAATGAGTATGGGGTACATGGTACCCCTACCCATTCACCTGAGGGAAAAAGTGTTAATAAAAAAACACAACACAGGTTTTTAAAGTAGTTTATTAGACAGCTCCGGGGGTCTTCTTCCGACTTCGGGGGTCTTCTCGCCGGGCACCTCCGCTATCTTCTGCTCTTTTATCGCTCTTTTACTAGCGGAGGAGCCCGGATTTCTCCTTCGTCGCCGCCATCCAGGGGTCTTCTTTCAACTTCGGGGGTCTTGTCCCGCTCTTCGTTTCTTCTGCCGGGCCTTCGCTATCTTCTTGCAGCTCTTTTACTAGCGTTGGCCCGGTCTTCCTCGAAAAGTCCGGTCGTGTGTGGGCGTGTGTGGGAAAGTCCGCTCGTTCGGAAAGTCCTGCGGACCTCCGCTGGAAAGTCCGGCGGATTGTCCGCCAGACTAAGTCCGCCGGATAGTCTGATCGTTTGTACTTGGCATAAGCCTACCATATTCCAGCTATAGCTAAAATATTATACATTGACTATTATACACTACATTGAGATGGAAGGCAGAAGCTCTGGTTAGTGTAGGCTGTGTCCCATGTAGGAACTCCCCACAGTGACTCCTGCAGACAACACTTGGTTATATGTCATTTCTGCAAAGAAAACTTTCAAGATGGCTCATTTTCAGATAACCGACCCCCTACCTGTTTATAAAGATTCCACACGGGAGACATTTTTGTCTGCTGACAACTCTACTTGACCAGAGTTCTGACAGCCAAGCAGTTAATATGAATTTCCCTTTCTTGACTGACGAAGGGAAGATAGAGCTCGGTAGGGATCAGACGCAAGCTTTGCCCAGGCCTGCGTTGGCTTCCCCATGGAACGGCAGCGATGTCTTCTGAACAGCTGGGATGAGTAATTTAATGTGTTACATTTTTATTGAGAGCTAAACCTACAAACAGCTGAAATGACAGTCCACAGAGACCGTTTCACATTACAGTGAGTACTGGTCACGTGGCGGCCCACAGATGGAGGTGTTATCACAGAGATCTTGCTTGTTCCGCTCTATTTTAACAAATTAACTGCAAAGCTATGTTTTAACAAATAAATTAGGTGCATAGATGTATGTTGAAGCTCCTGCCTGCTTTGCCTGCAAATCCAGCATCAGCATGTGGCTGCAGCATTAATCTGATGCTGCAGCTGTACCCCGCTGGCTCTAAGACTGGGAAGTGAGTGATCACGTGACTGCTGATCGCTCAGTTCTCAGTCTTCACTGAGCAGAGAGTGAACGGCTCTCTGCTCTGCCCCTCCAGCACTCACTGGAGTGCCAAACTGTGCAGGGGGCAAGAGCGGCTGACTCTAGGTTGAGCCAGCTGCCGGTCAGGCTTCTGGGTGGATCCCAACATCATTGTCGGGATCCCTGTAGAGCCTGGGACAGCTCTGTAATGCCAACTACATCTGGGTCACAGGAGAACAGAAAAAAAGTGCACTTCCGAGGCCCACAGAAGTATGTCCAGAAGAGCTTTGGCCACACTTCTCCTTAACTATCAAAAAAATTACAAATTTTCAAACAAAATCCTGTTGACATATAAAACTCTTGAAAATGAATCTGTTGTAATTCTGAATGACCTGTAAAATAGTACATTTGTATTGTAGCGGCCATAACCCCCGAGGGGCAGCCTTGACTTTTCTGGGCTTATCAATTACCTCCTCGTAGCTCGTCGGTTGTTGTCTAGGGGTTCCCAGGGTTAGTACCCAGCGACTTCAGATGCTGTCACATAAAAGTCCTTTTCAAGGCTTTTATTTTGCAGGGGTAACATCCAACTATAACACAGTCTCAGGTGGGAATAGAGGGCGCGGGTGATAAAACTCAGGCACTTTGAACTGCTGACATCCACTGAATGACTCTAATTAACCCAGAGAGTAGCCACTCGCAGCTGGGTGCTTCACTGCTGAACAAACCTCTAGCCAGAGATCTAGCAGCCAACATGTGATCCGGAAACTTTGGAAAGTATCTGCCAGAGACTAGATTGTAACTGAAGATAAGTAGGAACCTTTCCCACAGTACCCGGATCTCTCAGCCTTCTTGGTGATACTGTGTGAAGTGTGGATTCTTTAGTGTCCATACAACTCAGCTCCCAGGCTCTTACCGAGCAGCCAGCTTCTTGTCCCTCCACCGAAGAGTCCTCTCCTGGTCACTTGTATTGCCGTGTCCCTCCAATACCGAGAGCACACCGGGACGCCTTTGAATCCTCCTTCAGTTACTGGGCCTTGAACTAACCAGTTCCGAGGCTCGGGAACGGACGGATCCCCACCCCAGACCATGAGGGCCTCTGGGGCTGGTCAGGGTGACTATGCTTGCGGGACGACAGACGCTCCTGGGCCCGGGACCCCTCACGGGGCTGCCCGGACCGGAATCAGGTATCAAAGCAGCAGCTGAACATTGAACACGTGACTTCAGCACCTTAAATACCCCTTCCCAGACTACACAGCTGGGCCAGACGCGCCCACTGATTGGCTCCGAGAAAGATTGGTACCGAACACGTCCAACCAGGCTTGGTTCTCAGCCTGTCACAGCCAGGTGCCTCACTGCACCTATGACCAGGGGGAAGCTCAGTACAGCCCAGCCAGACTGATGCCAAAGTAAATCCTGTACAATTAACCCCCAGAACTCCATTACAGTTCTGAGAAAAACGAAATGTATATTGATAGCGCACACTTAATAAAGTGTGGGCGCTACAGTATTATTTAATATACTATAACTAAACTGGTATCTGTGAAAAGTACATTTAGTGTGTCGCAACTACCAGCACGCCAAATAGAAGTCACTTTATCTGAATTAAATTTTTACCAGGAAATTTGAACGGCCTTTGATGATTACAGTGCAGCTCTCCAAGGCAAAGCAAGAGAAAGAGGAAAGGCTGGGAAAGTTCTATATTCAAACGTGTATGATTTGCCTCAATGCATTTAGGCAGAAAAATGTGTGTTTAAAGTGTACTTACTGTATTGTGCCATGTATGCAAATGTTTCAATATGAAAACCGAAGGATATTCCTGTAACAGAATAAAAGGAAGATAGAATATCCCTAAAGAATATAATTAGGTTTTAGCCAAGGCTGTGCTCCCGTGTAGCATAATATTCTCAATATGTTCCTGCCACGAGTCTCAGTCTCTTCATCATCTATTAATCTTTTGGATCCATTGTAGCTTTCCTGTGGTCTAGACAGGTGAACTCCAGAAAGACCTCATTTGTCATTCTGATTCTTCTGCAGGACACACTGTGGTAACCTCAGCGGGGACTACTTGACTATAGCGTGCCAGAGCCAGGCATCAGTACACAGAAGGCTAGGGAAAACTTCACTTTTAGCCCCGTTTTTCCATATTTCTCCTTGTAATAGTTCCAGAACCACTTTTTAGCCCTTTGTTTTGTCAAGGACCATGATCCTTCTGCTATTCAATTTGAAAGGTGATGCAGCAAACATATAACATCGATCTGTGTCGGTCGGAACTCCGGCCAAGTACAGATCATGCTCCTTCTCATCCAGGAATAACAAGTAGCACAGGAGAAGATATCACTTTGTCTTCTTTATTATAAACTGGCAGGTAAAGCACTGGAACGCTTATAAGCTTAGTGTTAGTTATTAGTTTGTAGCACAAAACGTGTAAAAGGTCAAGTGTTTCATTTCAGGTAAGTCTAAACCAGCCTTTCTCAACCTTTTTACCCCGGAGAAAGTTCTAAAAAAAAATTTCAGGTATCAAAAAACCCTTATTAAAACAAATTCATTAGTGGTCAATAGTAAAATGGCCCCAAAACATTGGTGGTCAGTGGGAGGAAGACCCCTTACATAGGTGGCCAGTGTGAAGAATGTCCCTTACCATAGTCATCAGTGGGCAGAATGCACCTTACAATGGTGATCAGTGGGAAGAATGCTTCTTACATTGGTGGTCGGTGGGGCGAATGCACTTTAAAATAGTGGCCAGTGTGAAGAATGACTCTTACCATAGTCTTCAGTGGGAAGAATGCCTCTTACCATAGTCATAAGTGGGAATAATGCTCTGTACATTGGTTGCCAGTGGGAAGTGGGAAGAATGTTCCCTACATTGGTGATCAGTGGGAAGCATTCACCTTACACTAGTGGTCATTGGGAAGAATGCGCCTTACATTGGTGGCCAGTGGAAAGAATGTTCCTTACATTGGTGGTCATTGGGAAGCATGCTTCTTACACTAGGGGGTCAGTGGAAAGATTGGCCCTTACATTGGTGGTCAGTGGGAAGAATGCCTTTTACATTAGGGGGTCAGTGAAAAGAATGCCCCTTAGATTGGTGGTAAGTGGGAAGAATGCCCCTTACATTGGTAATCAGTGGGAGAAAGGCCACTTACATTGGTTGTCAGTGGGAAGAAGGCCGCTTAAGTTGGAGGTCAGTAGGAAGAATGCTCCTTACATTGGTGGTCAATGGGAAGAATGCCCTTTACATTGGTGGACAGTGGGAAGAATGCCCCCTACAGTGATGGTCAGTATGATATCATAGTTACATAGTAGCTGAGGTTGAAAAAAGACACAAGTCCATCCAGTCCAACCTATGTGGTTGATTATATGTCAGTATTACATTGTATATCCCTGTATGTTGCGGTCGTTCAGGTGCTTATCTAATAGTTTTTCGAAACTATCGAGGCTCCCGCTGAAATCGCCCCCTGTGGAAGGGAATTCCACATCCTTACAGTTTAAGGTTAAACCTCCTTTCTTCTAATTTTAATGAGTGGCCACGTGTCTTATTAAACTCCTCTCCGCAGAAAAGTTTTATCCCTATTGTGGGGTCACCAGTATGGTAGTTGTGAATTGAAATCATATCCCCTCTCAAGTGTCTCTTCTCCAGAGAGAAAAAGTTCAGTGCTTGCAACCTTTCTTCATAACTAATATCCTTCACACCCTTTATTAGCTTTGTTTCCCTTCTTTGTACTTGCTCCATTTCCAGTTCATCCTTGCTGAGGATTGGTGCCCAGAACTTGACAGCATACTCCAGGTGAGGCCGGACCAGAGTCTTGTAGAGTGGGAGAATTATTGTTTTATCTCTGGAGTTGATCGCTTTTTTAATGCATGCCAATATTCTGTTTGCTTTGTTAGCAGCAGCTTGCCTTCAACTTCCCACCCCTGACCATTCTGAGGATTCCCCATTTATCACCATCCTCTAAACTCATCCTTGTAGTCAATTTTCAATCCATGTACTCGCCCTAAGGTCCATGCTAATGGACCATACTTTGTACAGTAAAAATTTGTGCGGAATTGTGTCAAATACTTTTGCAAAATCCAGATACACCACATCTTCGGGCCTTCCTTTATCTAGATGGCAGCTCACCTCCTCAAAGAAGGTTGAATCCATGCTGATTACTGCTAATGATACCGTTTTCATTACTAAAATCTTGTATATAGTCCCTTATCAACCCCTCCAAGAGCTTGCATGCTTCTGATATTAGGATAACTGGTCTGTAATTACCAGGGATGTATTTGGGCTCTTTTTTAAATATTGGCACTACAGTGGCTTTTCTCCAATCAGCTGGTACCATTAATTACTAAACTTAGTTCCCTGAGTACCCTCGGGTGCAAGCCATCTGGTCCCGATGATTTATAGATGTTAAGTTTCCTAAGTCTATTTCTAATTCTGTCCTCTGTTAGCCATTAGGGTGCTTCCTTTTATGTGTCATGAGCACAAACACTGCAGTTTTGGTTACTGAAGCCCCCCGATTCCCTCTTGAAGACTGAGGAGAAGAATAAATGAATACCTTTGCCATCTCCCCATCCTTTGTAACCAGATGTCCTTCCTCATTCTTTATGGGGTCAATATGGTCTGTCCTCCCTTTTTTACTGTTTATATGCTTAACCGCTTCAGCCCCCGGAAGATTTTCCCCCCTTCCTGACCAGAGCACTTTTTGCGATTCGGCACTGCGTCGCTTTAAACGTTTTTAAGTTGCACCGAAACAAAATTGTCCTTTTTTCCCCACAAATAGAGCTTTCTTTTGGAGTATTTGATCACCTCTGCGGTTTTTATTTTCTGCGCTATAAAAAAAAAAAGAGCGACAATTTTGAAAAAAAAAATCTATATTTTTAACTTTTTGCTATAATAAATAACCCCCAAAAATATATAAAAAAAATGTTTTTCCTCAGTTTAGGCCGATATGTATTCTTCTACATATTTGTGGTAAAAAAAAAATTGCAAAAACGTATATTGATTGGTTTGCGCAAAAGTTATAGTGTCTACAAAATAGAGGATAGTTTTATGGCATTTTTATTATTAATAATTTTTTTACTAGTAATGGCGGCGATCTGCAATTTTTATGGGGACTGCGACATTATGGCGGACACATCTGCACTTTTGACACATTTTTGGGACCATTGACATCTGTACAGCTATCAGTGCTTTAAAAATGCTCTGATTACTGTAAAAATGTCACTGGCAGGGAAGGGGTTAACACTAGGGGCAATCAAGGGGTTAAATGTGTTCCCTCTCTGTGTTCTAACTGAAGGGGGAGGGGACTTTCTAGGGAGATGACAGAGCGCTGTTCATACTTTGTATGAACAGACGATCAGTCTCTTCTCCCCTCAGAGAACTGGAACCTGTGTATTTACACACACAGATCCGTTTCTAGGTGTGTCACCAGCAATCGCGGGAGCCCGGCGGTGATCGTGACCACCGGGCACTCGCATCGGCTCCGGGGGCGAGCAGCGGGCATGGGCCCCTAGTGGCTACAGGGCGAAGCAACGTTACATAACGTAGTTTCATCCAGCCGCGCCATTCTGCCGCAGTAAAACTGCGGCAGCTGGTCGGCAAGTGGTTAAAGAATTTCTTGGGATTTTCTTTGCTCTCCTCCGCTATGCGTCTATCATGTTCTATCTTAGCCACCCTATCTGAACCCTTACATATCTTGTTGCATTCTTTGTAAAGTCTGAATGCTGAAGATGATCCCTCAGCCTTATATTCTTGAAGGCCTTCTCCTTTGCTTTTATATGCATTTTTACCTTTGGAGTTAAGCCATCCAGGACTTTTGTTCGCTCTCTTTTAAATTTATTTCCCAATGGGATGCACTGGCTAATGCCCTTATTTACTATACTCTTAAAGCAAACCCATCTCTCCTCCGTGCTGACTATGCCCTCCTCTGGACCCTCCCCCATTGCCTAGTTTAAAAACCCCTCTAACTTTTCGGCCATCTTCACTCCCAGCAGATCTGCGCCCTCCTCATTTAGGTGCAGTCCGTTCCTTCTATAGAACCGGTGACCGTCTGAGAAGTCGGTTCAGTTCTCCAGGAACCCAAACCCCTCCTTACTATACCAGCTTCTCAGTCACTTGTTTACTTACCTAATCTCCCTCTGTGGTGGTGTGGCTTGAGGTACTCGTAGTATTCCTGAGAATACTACCTTGGAGGTCCTTTTCCTCAATTTAGCTCCTAAGTCCCTAAAATCGTTCTTTAGGACACTCCATCTGCCTCTGACTTTGTTATTGTTGCCAACGTGCACCATGATAGCCAGGTCTTCCCCAACCCCTCTCAGTAATCTGTCCACCAGATCCATGATGTGTCAAACCCAAGCTCCCGGTAGACAGCATACAATTCGGAGCTTCAGGTCTTTGTCACAAATTGCCCTCTCGGTCCTTCTAAAAATTGAGTCCCCTACCACCAGAATCTGTCTATCCTTTCCCTTCGCTTCCCCCCCAATCTCACTGGAGGAGTTCTTCCCCGGCAGCTAGGAGAGTCCCTCAGCTCCAACAGTGCTGGTCCCTGACCGGTTTCACCTATGTCACTCAATGGAGCGTACTTATTGGGATGCTCCAGCCTAGGATTGGCCTCCCTGGCACTTCCCCCTCTATTCTTCCTGACTGTCACCCATCTACTAGTTTCTAGTGCCTGCACCTCTTTGTCTCTCTGTGCTGGCCCCTGCCATCACCTGCCGGGTACGTTCCTGGCTCTCCTTTAGTATGGAGGGTCGTCTCAGTGTTGACAGTTGCTTCCCTAGATTCAGAACCTGGACTTTCAGGGAAACAATGTGCTTACATTTTGCACAGCAGTATTCATCCTCGATCAGATGATCAGGGAGCGCATACACGCCGCAAGATGTACATCGAGTCGCATCTCCACACCCGCCGGGGATCGTACCTACTAATTTAATGAGGATTGAGGATTATACCCTGTCCAAATTACCTAACAACTAGCTTCATGGCACTAATACTCAACAATACAATACACAGGTACGCAACAAGAAACAAGACAATACACAGGTACTCGCAGACCACGTGCACTCGCAGCCCACGTGCACTCACAGACCACGTGCTTTCTCAGCCCACGTGCACTCGCAGACCATGTGCACTTGCAGTCCATGTGCACTCGTAGTCCACGTGCACTCGCAGACCTTACAGACTGCTCAAAAGCTCATTGGTGACAAGCCGTTGGCTCTGCCATGTGACATTGACTCTGGAACTATGCAGGCTCCATCAAATGGAAGGTCAATCAGCCACAACTCAAGGAAACCCTAGCAACGTCTGGAGGATCCCAAGGGTTCCATGGAACTCTTGCTGAAAATAGCTGGTTTAACCGATGTCAACACATTACTGCACAGATTAAAGAATGACCTGGGCACACTAAAATGCCAGGAGGGATGCACTGCTATTAGATGGCCCCATGTGCAAAAAGCCCTAAGGCAGGAGGATCAACATGACAGCCAGACAACTAGAATTTACACAAAGAGGTCAGGAATGGCAGGTTTCATTCAGTGTTTCTCTCACAATGGGATTCCTTTTTATCGAAGGAAAGGGTTCGTAAGGTGGTCGACACTGAGAAAAGGAATTTATTTGTCAGAATGGAAGGTTTTTATAGTCTGGGTTTTAGTTCACAAGGATGTTGTGGTTGTTGTTGTCTGCAGTGAGGAGGGCAGGTCATAGGTCCTCAAACTGGTGACCGAGTTCTGCGCAAGATAAGCCGGCGCCCTTTTGCCGCGTAGGCCGGAAACACAAAGCAGGATCTCAGGAAAGAGCTTTCCTCTGATCTCTGTATCTCAAGATATGTTCCTGACAACCTGCATCTCATCACAAATGATACACAGCCCAGAGCAATTGTATTAATAACTCAGGAAAATAACCAGCGCCAGCCTCTGAAGTTGAGCTGCTCCGAGTCTAAAACGGCTTTAACAGATTCACTGCCAAATTTCCCCCAAGTCCCCCTTTCTTATGGCCCTGCTGCCACAGAACACAATGGCTCCCACAGGTCATGTGACATTTCTGGCAGTAAACAATCTCTCTGTATTTCACGTAGGGCCACAGATGGGAGGGTACAGGCAGCACTCGTGGTACTGGGTCCGGGCCACATTGGGTTCAACAGGGGCCCGGGCATGTCATAGCTTCCCTTACGGCCTCAGTGCAGGAATGCACACAGAGAGCCAAAAGCCTCCTCAGTTTATTGTCACTGACTGGCAACTTCTTAAAGGATTAGTTCACATTTACCAAAAAACTGCCTATGCAGATAAGGGGTGTCTGTAGATAAAAACAAACTGTGCAGCTCTGACTAAAATTGAATAAGGCCCTTGCTATAGGTGTAGGTAGGGTTGCAACCTGTCTGGGATTTGAATCATGTGTCCGGGTTTTGGTCCCCCAGAAACCCGGACACATTATTCAGAGAGGAATGTGGTTTGGAACAGGGCCTGACAGGATGGTGAGTGGGCACTACATGCGCCACATTACTATTCTCTTCGGAGCCCCCAAAGGTGTCCCAGGTCTGTTATCCTATAGTGTATACTAAAAATAAAAATAAATTTGCTGTGCGCCACTAAGGTGTTCGGGTTTGGCTTGAAGAACAAGTGGCAACCCTAGGTGTAGGCCATTTTCATACTTTCTGAAGCCTGACTGGAATATGTCCATGATTTTGCTAGGACATTGCTAAGTGAGGCCTAGTCGTTACTGCTCACCTCCACCATCACAGGAGTGAGCTCTTTCTCTGCTTAAAACCCCCTCACATGCCCTTTCTCTCCCCTAATGCAGTAGCTCTGAGCTCAGCATTTGAGAGCTCACTCCTGTGATAGTGGAAGTGAACACTAGGCCTCACTTAGCAACGTCCTAGCAATGTCCTGGGAGTATTCCAGTCAGGATTCATGAGTACTTAAAGGGCCTATAGAAAATACATTATTTAACTTTAGTCAAAGCGGCACAGTTTGTTGTTATCTGTAGATGCCCCTTATCTTTTTAGGAAGTTTTTTGGTAAAGGTTAATTAACCCTATTAAGTTGCTTTGTTTACTTGAGTCATATGACTGCTGTTTCCATAGCAACAAAAGCCTTCTACGGAAGTGAGCCTGCTGTGTAATGCACATATGCTGTCGGGGTGAGGCCTTGTCAGGTAGGCTTTATTGGACCCCAAGATTTCTAATGGTGGCACTTATTTCATTTAAAAATGTAAAAGAAATTCACAATAGGCATGTTTCAGAGAGATATTGCCTTTGCATTCAGGTATTTAGAATTCCGAGGTGTTTGGCCTATACAGAAATAAGGGCACTGTTTTGTTTTCAGGGCAAAGCGGCCCGTCAGTTTGGTTGCTATGGACAACACATTCAATTTTATTGCATCAAAGTTTTAATTTCAGTCACAGTACGAATCTATGGTCCGTAGGCCAGCACAGTTGTCTTCACTTGCCGAAGGATTTGTATTTTTGTCCATCCAGTCCATAGATTTCCACAACCCTGCCACACAACACAGCCCTGTCTGGCAGTGAAGAAAACCATATTCTTCTCTACCTATTAAGGATTCATTCACACGTGCAGATGTACAGCCACCACTCTGAAAAGAGATCCGCTGTGGGCGTTTCACTGTCTGCTTTAACCCTAAAAATGCTGGCCCTCTGCGCTGCAACTGCATCCATTGCCCGTGGTTGCAGGGCAGTTGCGCTGCAGCCCTATTAGATTGAATGGGTCGTGTTTGGCGGTGGTGCGACATTCCATTTCATTTTTGCTGCCCCCCCACTATGTAAATGAGCCCTTAAGCACTTAAGCTAGCCATACACGGGCTCATATTTTGGCCTATTCCTGTGAAACGGTTGAATTTTGAGCCATGGGTGGCCATGCCAACATCACCCAGCAGGGAAAACTTTTGAAAAAGGTAAGGAGCAGGGCGGAAAAAAAGTCAGCAATGCATAGATTAAAATTAAGTGTTATTTTGTGACACTTCAATAAAGTTTAAAAAGAACAAAAATGTAAACAGAGCAATGTGTTTTAACAATGCATCTCACCATCCTTCACCATTCCTACACAATGTACACTTTTTATAACAGGCATGCTGGCATGAATGGGCCCTTACATGTCTTGTCCCGTCCACAACCTGTGACTAGACAGTAAAAGGAGAAGCAGCAGACTGATGAGCTCATCTCTCTGCTCTCTCCTCCTATCACTACATAAGCACTGCAGTACAAATGACTGATTCCTTGTGCTGCTTCTCTTTCTCCCAGTATAAGCTCTGCTGTACAGGGGCTGCAAAAATGTCTGACACCAAGTCAAATTCAGGTGCTTACCTTTAAAAACATTTATTTAATGCTGAAATAATTGTAGCAAGGTCCCAGGCCTCCTTTGGTCTAATGAGAACCTCCAGGGCCAGAGTTAGCTGACATCCTTCTGTATGTGGTGGGTTGTAAGGCATAGTGGGTGTAATGCAGGGTAGATTCAATGGGCGCCAGACACTTCTTGAATGCAAAGAGATTTTATCTCTCTTAACAGAACTTTGGGAGAGAGGGCTAGGGCCAGGACACCTTTAGATAGTTGCAAGATTAATTGGAAGACTCTGAGACTTCAACAGGAGGACAGCCATACAGGGAAAGGCATCCATCAAGACGCAACATCTGCATGTTAGGAATGCTGTCTCCTATGGCAACAGTCTTTAACAGTTTCTAACACAAAGTGTAACAGTTCCTTCACTTCCACTACAATCACTTCTTGTAGTTCTTGGGCCCACTGAGCTCCCAGTCTCTCTCACTGGACTAGATGATTCTCTGCCACTGAATCCTGTGAGCCCCTCCAGTCTTCACGGTGGTATCTTCCTCAAGCGTCACCCCCGCCTCTCTGCTGGGTCCCTAGCTTGGCACTCAAGATACCGCTCAAGCTTCACCCCACTGGCCTGCTCGGTTCCTGGCTTGACACACAAGGCTGCTCTGCAAGCGTCACCTCTGCTAGCTGGGTCCCTGGCTTGATACCCACTGAAGTTTCCAGATTCTTCACCATCCCCGGTTGGTAAGAACACTGCTCCAGTACTTGCTTCAGCTACTCACGGTGGTCCCTGGTAATAAGGTGGTTGGTCCCTTAGTGGCGACAGCTTCCCCTCTACCTCCGACCGCGACAGGTTCTCCGGCCGGCAGAACTGTCACTTCTGGTTGGACTGCAAGCCGCAATCCCAACCCTGCGCTGCTCTCTTGCTTCTGGATAGGCCCTCAGACAGCCTAGCAGCCTGGGATAGGCCCAATCTCCGGCCTAGCAGCCCAGGCAATACAACACACGTCCACCCAGACAGCCGTCCAGGTGGCACAGAACATAGTTCACCTGACTCCACCCGAATATATGGGTTCTCCCAGCAGGCCAAGGGATTTAAGAAAACCCCTGCCCATTGGCTGAGATACCCCATATACCCATAATCTGACCTTGCAGTGCCCCTCTCCTATCTAATGCCACCAGGTACCCGGCCACCTAGCTGCAAACGAGAGAAGTGCAGCAGTTACAGACTTATGCCGCGTACACACGAGCGTATTATCCGTCGGAAAAATCTTGGATGTTTTTTCCGACGGAATTCCGTTCAAGCTTGGCTTGCATACACACGGTCAATGCTTCCGAGCATGTGTCAAATTGTATCCGAGCATGCGTAGGAAAATACAAAATTATGTTTTTGAAAAAAAAAATTAACAGAATTCTGAGTTTGAAAGTCAGAATTCTGAGATTAAAAGTCAAAATTCTGAGATTCAAAGTCAGAATTGTAATGCCCCATACACACGGTCGGAAATTCCGACCACAAAATTTTTTCCGACCCACGGATTTTTTCCGACGGATTTTGTCCGACACTGGTGTTGCATACACACGGTCGGACAAAGTTGTCAGAAAATCCGATCATTCTGAACGTGGTGACGTTCGTTGCGCACGACGGAACTACGTAGAGGCTAGTAGCCAATAGCTTTGGTCTTGTAATTTGATCTGAGCATGTGTGGCACTTTGTCCGTCGGAATTCGCTACACACGATCGGAAAAAGTCCGATCGGACTTTGTTGTCGGAAAATTTGAGAGCAGGATCTCCAATTTTTTCCGACGGAAAAAGTCCGATGGCGCCCACACACGGTCGGATTTTCCAACAACATGGTCTGATAGGACATTTTCCATCGGAAATTCTGACCGTGTGTACGGGGCATAAGTTTAAAAAAAAAAAAAAATTCTACAGAATTCTGAGATTAAAAGTCAGAATTCTGAGATTCCAAGTCAGAATTCTGAGTTTCAAAGTCAGAATTCTGAGATTTAAAGTCAGAATTCTGAGTTTCAAAGTCAGAATTCTGACTTTCAAACTCAGAATTCTGTACATTTTTTTTTTTCAAAAACATAATTCTGTTTTTTTTTTTTTTTTTATGATGGCCCCAGGGCTCTTCCATAGTATGGTAGATAAACAGGCACAACTTATGTAGGAGTATTTGTTTGTTTCCTCTCTATGTATCCCGTGAGGCCAGTCACTTCACTGGATATACAGTATAAAAGGGTGTACAACCACTTTAAAGAAAAAAACGGAATATTTAATATTCAGCTCCTGTCACGTTGGCACAACATAAATCTTTTTTTTTTTTTTTACATCCTTGCACATCGCTCTTTATGATATTTTCCCATCCGCGGATTGCGCAAATTTGTAAAGACTTAGTCGATGATTTCTCCAGTTCATTAAAAACAAATTGCCATGACCCCATTAAGAAAGTACTGACGGAAACACCCCCTCACCACTTCCTAGCGGACGCCTGTAAAACGCTCCGTTAATAATTTATGATTACGATTATTGAAGAAAAAAAAAAAAAGCAGAACTTCACAGATCTCTACGCCGAATGATGGAATGGCGTAGTAAACAAGCCATCTGCGCTCGAGAGCGGCACGACGGGACAGCTGGGAGATTTAACCGTACCCAGGCACCGCTCTGTACGTGGGACGCCGGGCTCTTTCGCGGCACCCAAGCGGTTAAACACGCGGTCACGCTGTATCTTGTCCCTGCGATAAGATAGGATGCGTTCACCTCTCCCATGATGGATGGCTGAATCGAGAAGTTGGCTCGGGATTGACCAGATGGTGTTGAGAGAGAGGAGAAGAAGAAAAAAAAAAAAAGATAAGAAAACGACCACAAAAAATTAATAATTAAAAGGAAAACATTCCCAGATTTTCTCTAAGGAACAAGGAGTGAATTTCAAATTCGTCTTAAGTGCGCTCCAATATGTTCCAAATGAAAAGCAATAATCACTGTTTTCTAGAACATTCATTTTTTTTGTTTTGTTTTTTGTTTTCAAAGTGCTCCTTCCATTTTATTTATTTTTAATTAATAAAATACATTTCTTGTTGCTTTAGTTTGAAACGCAAGGTCACTTTAACAGCAGTTTCTACCAGGAACATACTTGTCTTCTTCATTTTTTTTACTTTATTTAATTAATATTACTTTCTTTATGGTTGGGGCTATAAAATCAGTGATTGGGGGTAAAAGAAAAAAAAAGATTGTTTCATGACAGCTCCATAAGGCATTCACACTAGCAGTTGAGGGGCAGTAAAAACCCACCGTTATCACCCCCCCCCCCCCCCCCCAACCATCAGCCCCTTTCTGGTATTTTTTGTTTACACGGAACAATCAATATTTTTTGCTAGAAAAAATCTGAGAACCCCAAAGCTATTATATATATTTTTTTTTTAAAAAACAGAGGCCCTAGAGAATAAAATGGTGGGTTTTGCAATTTTTTATGTCACTCTGTATTTGTGCAGCAGTTTTTCAAATGCGATTTTTGGGGAAAAAATTGACTTTTTTTTTATTTTAATGCAAAAAAAAAAAAAAAACACAATACATACGGGTAACCAAATATTTTGGTAAGATATAAAAGATGATGTTAGGCCAAGTAAATAGATACCAAACATGAAACATGAAAAAAAGTGTATTTTCCCCCCAAAATTGTATTCTCTAGGGCCTCTGCTTTAAAACACACATATATATATATATATATATATATATATATATATATATATATATATATATATATATATATATAATAGCTTTTGGGTTCTCAGATTTTATATAGCAAAAATATTGATTGTTACGTGTAAGCAAAAAATACCCGAAAAGGCCTGATGGTTAAGGGGGGGGGGGGGGGGGGGGGGGGGGGGTGGATGCTAACAGTGAGTTTTTACTGCCCCTCAACTGCTAGTGGGAATGCCTTATGGAGCGGTCATGAAACAATCTTTTTTTTCTTTTACCCCCAATCACTGATTTTATAGCCCCAGACACCCATGCAGCCACGACAAACAATGTCATTTTACTATCCTTAGGCGACGCTTTAACCCTTTTAACCCTTTCGCTGCCAGAACCGTTTTTGTATTTTTTTGCACACATGTTTAAAAAATCATTTTAGGCCTGACGATTACACAAAACCCCCAAATATTATATATTTTCTGAAAGCAGCAAACCCTAGAGAAAAAATTGTGGTAGTTCAAATTTTTTATGTCACACGATATTACCGCAAAGGTATTGTTTCAGTAAAAAAAACACTAACGTGAATTTTAGGGCAAACAAACGCAATAAATTACCTACATTTTTGGGATAATATAAAAGACAAGGTTGCACCGAGTAAATAGATACCCAACATGCCAAACCTTAATTTTTTGTTCGCCCGTGAAATGGCGTCAAACTTCAGTACCCTATATTTTCTATATGCTTCAAAAGCCCCCTATAGGTATCAGTTTAGTGTTACAGAGGAGGTCTTGTGTTAGAATTATTGCTCTCACTCTGGCGTGCACGGCGATAAGTAATATGTGTATTGCACCCCAATGCATGTGTTTACGTTCGTGCATGTGTATATGTGGGGGGGGGGCTCAACATTTTTTTTGAGGGGGGGGGGTTTGTTTACTTGTGTACTTTTTTTTTTTTTAACTTAACTTTTTTTTTTTAATCACACAGAGGAAAAAAAGTCAAATTGCATGTCAAATCATGCCGATGTGGACAGAAGCTCAAGATATCCCAGTCTACGTCTGTAGGGTTGAATATTGAGTTGGCCCACCCTTTGTGACTATAACAGCTTAATCTCTTCTGGGAAGGCTGTCCACAAGGTTTAGGAGTGTGTCTATGGGAATGTTTGACCATTCTTCCAGAAGTGCAATTATGAGGTCAGGCACTGAGGGTGGACTAGAAGGTCTCGCTCGCAGTCTCTGCTCTAATTCATCCCAAAGGTGTTATATCTATTATTTAACACCTAACACATTTAAAGTGTGGGCCAACTCAGTATTGAACCCTACGGACTAAGACTGGGATGCCAGTTCATGTGCGTGTAAAGTCAAATGTCTCAATCATTTTGGTAAAAAAGTGTAGATGATCACAAGATGGACCTTTTACAGATCTGTATGACATGCAATAATCAAAATATGGAACATCAAATCAGTGAAAATGTGAATGCCCCCGGAGAAAATTAAGTTGAATGTTAGAATATTGAATCAAAATGTGTGCTTACTATGGTACAGTATCTCATTCAGACATTGACAGTTATGCATTTCCGATGTTCCAGAATGTCTTTCTGCGTGGAATCAGTGTGTCTGTTGTGTTCACCGTGGCTAATCCCTAACCAAGCAGGTTTCGTCAGAAGAGCCGTATTGACATCAGCTGGTAGCACTAAAACTCTAGCAGTTTGGTCAGGGAAGAATGGTTATCTATCTATATCCAGTCCTGCTCATCCCCCGCAACGTGATTTATGCCCCTGCAGAAACAAATAGCGCAGGGTTAGATGGGATTAATCCATAGCTCGCGCATCTATATTGTGAGGATTATGCGCGGCGGTAGCCAGGGACTAGTGAATTATCGATGTTCGGCTGGTAACTGTCAGGATTATTTGGGATGGATCAATACCTCCCCCGCAGTGTACAGAGCCTCCAATCAAGGGTTTCTAAAGTTCAGCAGCGAGAGAAGATGAACGCGTCTCAGATAAAGCCGAGAGAAAATGCATATTGATGTATGAATGCCACCGCAAATAAACACAAATGGGTTGGCTTGTGCAGACAATGAGGTGGGTTGTTTGAGACAGAGATGGTAGTACGAAGAAAAGAGGATTGAAGCACCATGTTAAAAAATGTCACCTCCACCGCTATAGTTATGGGCGGATATCGAACGCTCATTCACTCACTGGCCTTCTATGTGTTTTGCACGTATTGAATAACCCAAAAGTGAAGCGTTGTTAAAATGGAATCCAAGAGACCTTTTTTTTTTTTTTTTTGCCCTCCTAGTTTAGAATAGGCTGCGAGGCAAACTTAGTAATTTTGTTTAGCTCCACTGTAATCAGTGGAGCAGTGGTGGATTGCTTAGGGCTGCTCAGTGTTTCACAGGCTGCTGCTCTGTTACTTCCCCCTGTATTCTAGAGATTTCTAGAACCTAGTGGGAGGGCAGAGTCTGCAGCCTAAATATTTATGGCACTTCAACCAATACCTGGGGAGGTGTGCCCAGAAGGTGGGGAAGAGACCATAAATAGCCTGAGCAGCAGGGGCAGCAGGACCTGTGTCCAGATCTGCAGGAGGAGACCCCTTTTGACTGGCTCTTTCCACACAAGCCTGGGAAGAAGCCAGCCTGAAAGCTCATTCACAATAGTGGCTGGGGGACAGTCAAATCCTGTGGTTGAGCCCTGGATTTATCGCCCACCCACCACCGCTTTGCCTTCAGCTGCAGGGGCAGTGGCAGAGGTGTACACATGCCACAGCTGTGAAGCAAAGGAATTATACTCCCTGATTGCAACCTGTTCAAGTGAATGGAGCCGCTCTGCAACCTTGTGCAATGCGCGCAGTTGTGGCTCATTACTGCGGGGTCCATTGGGCTAAAGCAGGTGGTTAGGAGGCCATACAACACCTCTATACTGCCTGTCAAACACCTCTGAAAAGGGATCCAAGCATGGATTGCGTTTCAGAGAAGCAGCAATTCATGCCGCACATGCCTGTGTCTCATTGGGGAGATTTTCTTTAACTTCCTTTCTCCACGAGTCAGTGATAATTTTGGCAGCAAATTTTGATTTCGTTTTAGTCTTAGGACTAAAATGGCATTTTAGTTTTAGTCCCATTTTAGTCTTCTGCAATTGTTTTAGTTTTAGTCGTATTTAGTCGACTAAAATCTCCAGTAAATTTTAGTCGACTAAAATGATTTTAGTCGACTAAAATGATTTTAGTTGACTAAAACTAATTTTAGTCATCTAAAATCGAATGGGTGTAGTTAAATTGTAATGCATTATTGAAGCATTTCTCTACAATTTCCAAACTCATTATATACTGCTGGAGTGAAAAGTTGAATATGTTATTATTTATGGTATTGAGGTATACACGTGCATTACAGATCCGTGTTCATTTTGACGTCAAATTTCAATTTAGTTTTAGTCTAAGCCCCCGTACACACGGTCGGAAATTCCAACCACAAAGCATATATACTCACTGATGCAATGCCATACAAAACTCTAGTTTTTTAGGTAGCTTAGATAATGAGGAATGCCTCCACTTCTTTGCCCCAACCCTTCATCCAATCTAATCTAATCAGTGACTCCGCCTAGTCTGACCAAAGCATAGCAATGTCTTTATTTCACAAAGAAAAACCTGCATACCAATGTCTAGTCAGCCCCAACCCCCCACCATGTTTGTGAAATATCCAACGGACATTGGCTGTGCCATCAACGGATGGGTCCAATATCGACGAGCTCTGATTCTGGACCTCTCACGCAATTTGCGACGACGTTGCTGCCTCATCAAGAGCAACATCAGGAGCATTTCCTGACATATATTCAATATGGGATCCATTTCCAAAAAAAAAAAAACACAGAAAGAGAGGCAAATGCAAGTATACAACTGATCTCTCTGCTGCTGCTGCTCACTCTGATCAAAATGGCAGAAATAGTTAATAATACATGCTTTCTGAGCTTGGGGAGGGTCTATATGATGTTATCTTTACAAACGCTTATAGACGCAAACACGGTAAAACGCGGCTAAACGTGGCACGAAAGCGCGGCAAAACGCGCGTTTTTAAACGCAGGTTTCTGCTTTTTAAAACATGCGTTCAGCAGAGTTTGCATCGGCGCCTCGTGTGTATGGGGCCTTAGTCGACGAAATTAACACTGCCACGAGTCCAACCGTTCCCGAAATCTGAAACCAAAAAAATGGATATACTTGAAGTCCATCATGTGAGGCGTGAGGCTTACTGTAATTATCATTGCTCTTTTTATACAGCTACCTTTGCTAAATAAACCCCGTAGAATTTATTGGGCCTCAGAGGAATGTAATGCAAATGGCAAAAGGATGAAAGTGTAATATAAAATTACAGACCCAAGAAATGGACTTGAAAATTACACGTGGCTTTAAATAAGCGCTCGAAATGCCAAAAGACATTAATTCCATCATTACCGCAACACACATGTTATTACATCTCCAATATAGATTTAATAGGCCGATTTGCGCAATGACGTTTTCTTGTTGTATGTAAATTAAATCCAAATTGAAAGAATCCCATTACGGCTATGGTCGAGATGTGCGCGCATTCCGCCTTGCTGACCCCGCGCTCTGCCTCATTGTTACCGACGTCTGCTGTTCGCTGGCTCAGGAAACAAATTAAATGTCATAAAGTAAATTGATTTGGTATAGGGCATGTTAGACAAACAGGATTCGAATAAACATTAGGTGCAGCTGTTATGGGCGATCGAGAAAAGCTTATTTACTACTTAGATTTAAAGGGGCACTCCAATCAGACAAGAAAACATACGGTATGACTTCCACTGACTCTCGCAGACAACCCCTAATGTCTACCACATATAATGCAAGCGTTGTAATAAGCAATATCACACATTCTGATATTTTTTTTGTTTGGGTGATATTACAAATACCCTATGGGTGGGATTGGATTAGCGCAAAGCTTATCAATGAGTGTGGGAAGCAGACATATCTATTTCCCTGACTGATCTACTTAAAGTGGTTGTATAACTTTACATAGTGACTAGGCTCAGCCGATACATGGAGATGAAACAAATCCTTCTACATACCTGTTGTACCTGTTCATCTGCAGGATTATCCTCAGCCTTCTAAAGCACACAGACCAAAGGTTTATTCTCAGCTCCAGAAATCAGGGGGTGGGGATCTGATGTCCCACACTACACTGCATTCGAGGAGAGCTGAGTGTAATCTGAGACCTGAGTGGAGGGAAAGGACACACACCCCTTTACATAGTATCATAGGGGAAAATTCACCGCTGAGGCTGTCAATCACCTGCTGTGTGCTGAAGGGTGGGGGAAAGGTTAATGCCGCGTACACACGAGCGGACTTTCTGGCAGTAAAGGTCCGATTCTGGCAGACATTCCGGTTGTGTGTGGGCTTCTTTGGACCTTTTCTGCCGAAAATTCCGACGGACCTAGAAATAGAACAAGTTTCAAATCTTTCCAACGGACTCGATTCCTATAGAAAAAAACTTTGTCTGTACGGACCGAAAACGACACAAAGGCAGCTATTGGCTACTGGCTATTGAACTTCCTTTTCTAGTCCAGTCATACATCATCACGTTCGAAAGGATCGGATTTTGGTGTGATCGTGTGTAGGCAAGTCCGTTTCGTCAGAAAAGTCCTTCGGAGTTCAGTCCGACGAAAAGACCGGTCGTGTGTACGCGGCATTAGGCCGCCTCCCAGGGTTGCTTGGTGTCGAGTTAGACTGTCAGATATGCAGATAGCAGAAGAGATCAGAAAAGGAACCACACTAGGTGCTTTGGAATGAGACAAGTACGCACCATAGAGGGATATGCTTTGCTCAATTTTCATTTCAACCACTTTAACGCAGATAGTGAAAGAAGATGTCTCTACCAAGAGACTTCATGGATGTTGGTTAGCAGAGGCATTAGTTACAGTTTAGTGAAGCACACTATATCAAAGCTGCTGAATATTTAAAAAAAAAAAAATAATATATATATATATATATATATATATATATATATATATATATATATATGTGTATATATATATATATATATGTGTATATATATATATATATATATATTTATTGTGAATATTTAAAGCAGCATAAAAACCCTTCCTTTAAGTTCAGTAATTCGGGGTCTATGTTCACAACATTTACCATGAAGATGTCTTAAGCATTTGGTCAGGAATGATCACCATATAGTATGATTATCCTCTTTGATCATCAGCTCCACCTACTGGCCATAATGCAGTATTCTCCTGAAATACTTAAATCACTAAAAATACACATTAAGGCCACTAGATGGAGCCGATGATCAAATGAGATAACCATATTATAAACACTACGGTGATCATTCATGGCACCTGTGCAAATGCTTAATGCGGCGTACACACGGTCGGAATTTCCGATGGAAACAGTCCGATGGGAGCTTTTCATCGGATTTTCCGACCGTGTGTATGCCCAACGTGTGTATGCCCAACGGTCTTTTTCTGTCGGAATTTCCGACGGACTTTGAATTGAGAACCTGTTCTAAATTTTTCCGAAGGAAAACCTTTCTATCGGATTTTCCGATCGTGTGTATGCAATTCCGACACACAAAATTCCGACGCATGCTCGGAAACAATTCGACGCATGCTCGGAAGCATTAAACTTCCCTTTTATAGTGCTGTCGAACGTGTTTTATGCCGCTGTGTTATTGACCGTCGGAATTTGGTGTGATCGTGTGTAGGCATCACAGCTTGAGCGGAATTCCGTCGGAAAAACCGTCAGAGTTTTTTCCGACGAGAATTCCGATCGTGTGTACGTGGCATAAGACATCCGTATGTCAAGCTTTTTATATATGGACCCCTTGGTGTCACTAAACTGGAACACCTAATGCAATACTCCCAATGCACACGTTCCTGCACAAAGGGTTGTATCTTAAATTGGGTGCTGAAATGACCAACGGCTGTAACCGACTGCAATAGTGAAAAGGAAGTGTCACCAGCACACCAGGATGTCCAAAATTGGGTCCAAAATTTGAATCACATAGTATCAAAAAAATAAATAGAAGGAACATTTCGGAGCCACGCAGGACCCCTTCATCAGGCATGTGCCTGATGAAGGGGCCCTGCGTGTGTCCGAACATCGCTTCAATTTTGGACATCCTGGTGTGCTGGTGACACTTCCTTCTCACTAAACTGGAAGAACGGAGATGAGATATTCTAATTTGAAAACTTGTTTGCTGAGTGACTCAAATAGGTTTTCAAACCAGTGGGCTTGCATGACAGTGGCCTACATTGTGCATAAGGGCGTCCAGGGCTTGTCCACATTCTGGAGATAGAGCAGCGGAGAGGGATGGCTGTCATAGAGAGAGTGGGATAAGGTTAGTGTTCTTCTCTAGTATATCCCTTACATGAAACAAGCATTAAACCCTTACTGGGGGGGGGTAAGGAGGCTATGAAAAGAGGCTGGTTGTTATGACCTGAGTTTAGAAGGAGAAACAATGCTCAGATATGTACTATGTTTGTCCCAACATGTATTAAATGCAAAATACAGCATTCAGGAACACAGTCCATCTACCTGTACAATAAGGACATTTCTTTACAGGTTTGCTTAAGGCCCAACTCTGGGCAAAAAAAATTAAAAAAATTCCCATACAATGGGTCTGTGTCTGCACTGCACAGGTCAACTACTCATTTTTGTTTAGGGCAGTGGTCCCGAAACTGCGATCCAGGGGCCCTTTGCTTGCATTTATCTGGCCCTTGGGACACTATTCCACCAACTAACACCAATTATGGAGCACCATTCCACCTACTGACACCATCAATGGGGTACTATTCTTCTCATTGCTATCACCAATGGGGCACTGATTACCCCCACTGGCCACAGTCTGGGGATCTAAATCCACTTTGTGTGTACCCAATGCCTTTACAGACCCAGATATTACCTTGTAATGTAGTAGTGACCAGTGATGTAAGTAACTCAGTTAAAATAAACGTTACTTAACGCAGTTACTTTAGAGGGTAACGAGTAATCTAACTGATTACTCTTCCCCTCATGGTAACGCAGTTCCCATTACTTGGGCGGCATTACCGCAATTACATCTACCGCCCGGGAGGCCCGCCGTGGCCGCGCTGCCTGGCCGCTCGTTCCGCCGGGGGGAGGGGGGCTTCTGCCCGCTGAGCTGAGAAGAGGCTGAGACTCAGAGAGAGTGTCTGGACCGCCCCATCCCGCCCCGCCTATCCAGAGAGAGAGAGTGTAGGGAGGCGGGGCGGACACTGAAAAATGAAGTCAGCTGACCAGCTGGCACCAATCGAGTGAAGGGGAGGGTCTTTCTCTCTCCCCCCATGAGGAAAGGCATCCCTGGAGGCATTCAAGTAAGTGACTGTCTGACGATTTGAATTGCAGTGCAATCGATCCATCCCAAGTCCTCCACCACCTCTGCTTCTTACTGATCCCATCCCCACCCACCCACCATCACTTCTACAACAGAGGTGATGGGGGGGATAGGATAGGGATGAGATCAGTGGTGGTGGGGGATGGGATCAGTAAGAGGCAGAGGTGGTGGTGGGAGAGGATGGCACCACCACCGCTGCCACCCCCCGAAATACCACCGCTGCCTGCCACCCCCCCAAGTACACCACCGCTGCCACCCCCCCCAAGTACCACCGCTGCCTGACACCCCCCCCCCCCAAGTACACCACCGCTGACACCCCCCCAAGTACCACCGCTGCCACTCCCCCAAGTACTGTACACCACAACCACTGCCACCCCCCCAAGTACACCACCACCACTGCCACCCCCCCAAGTACCACCGCTGCCACCCCTCAAGTACCACCGCTGCCACCCCCTCAAGTACCACCGCTGCCACCCCTGTCACAGGTACTTTGCTGAGTAACTAATTACTTTTCCAATGTAGTAACCGAGTTACTAACGCAATTACTTTTTGGGAGAAGAAATTTATAACTAACTAATTACTTTTTTAAAGTAAGATGACCAACACTGGTAGTGACATAACCACTGTGCTATACATAGCCTGTGCAGAGAGCAGAGGTGTGGGAGGGTCACAGCAGGCCTCCCCCCCCCCTCAGAAAACTACAGGAGGGGGCGGGTACAAGACCAGTCACTCTGCACAAGCGAGAGATCAGCAGTGAGGGGTCTTTATTACAGGAAGCTCCTGCACAGAAGGAAGTTCTCACAATGGATTATTGTAGAGATCTGGAAGAAATACACAAAGCACACCAAGATTCAAGGAAGAATGCACATGATGAATGGACTTAGACAATATTTTCTTATCCTGGAGTTCAGCTGTAAGTAAGTCTGGAGGGGATAATCACATAGATCTCAGGAGAAATAGAAAACCCCTGATAACACGGAGAGAACATTTGGAAACAATGCACGGTACTGCGATGCCATATCAGAAAAGAGCTCAGCTGGAATGCCTGCAATGTTCCTCTTGATTTTGCACCGAGATGGATAAAATGCACATATTTTATGATATATTATTGTTCATGTGGATGAATCCATAGTGCTTTTGCCTGGCACTGGCAGATGTTGGAATGCGCAATTACTGTGTTATCCAGGGCTCTGAATACATCTGAAATGAGACGGAGATTTGTCCTGCTTGTCCGGCCTTTCAAAGAGCTGAGCACAATAGAGCCGGCTAATTGTCATCTGCTGTCCAAGGTCCCAGGTGCGGTGACCTCTTGCTGACAAAGTGGACCTGACATGTAAAAACATCTGCCATTAATCCTATAGAGTGGTGGTGTGGGGGATGCATTTATTAAAGGAAGATTTCGCTTTTTTAGGTCGATGTAAACTCAATCACTAAAATCTCCTATATTTATCATGATAAAGATGAACTCCAATTTTTTGCCTTTCCAATCCAAGTGCCTGCATCATCTTTTTTTTAGCCCTGATGAAGGCTGAGCCCCCGAAATGTGTTGGTTGTTACAAAATAAAAATCCTTTAAAAGTCTGTACAAGCTGGTGTTGCTTGAGACTCCCATCTTTTCAAAACTTTGACAAACTCTTCTGGGGGTCCAGCAAGACCCCGCAGTTGCTAGAGAGCAGCCTCTAAGACAGGGGTAAGCAACTGGTAGCCTTCCAGCTGTTGTGGAACTGCATTAACCATGAGGCATTTGCAAGGCTGGCAGTTACAATTACTCCCAGAGGCATGATCAACTAAGAGGAACTGAATTTATTCACTCTTGAGAAGGGGAGAATAAGGGGGGATATGATCACCATGTATAAATATATAAGGGGTCCATATAGTGAACTTGGTTTTGAGTTATTCACTTTACGGTCAACACAGAGGACAAGGGGGCACTCTTTACGTCTAGAGGAAAAGAGATTTCATCTCCAAATACGGAAAGGTTTCTTCACAGTAAGAGCTGTGAAAATGTGGAATAGACTCCCTCCAGAAGTGGTTCTGGCTAACTCAGTAGATTGCTTTAAGAAAGGCCTGGATACTTTCCTAAATGTACATAATATAACTGGGTACTGACATTTATAGGTAAAGTTGATCCGGGGAAAATCCGATTGCCTCTCGGGGGATCAGGAAGGAATTTTTTCCCCCTGCTGTAGCAGATTGGATCATGCTCTGCTGGGGTTTTTTTTTTTTTTTGCCTTCCTCTGGATCAACTGTGGGTATAGAATTGGTTATATTGGATTGTAAGATATTTTTTATTTTTATTTATTTATTTATTTTTTTATAGTTGAACTGGATGGACTTGTGTCTTTTTTCGGCCTAGCTAACTATGTAACTATGATGGGACTTGTAGTTCTGCAGCAGCTGGAGGGCCCCAGGTTGCCTTCCCCCTGCTCTAGGACCACACACCACCCATCGCCTTAAAATGCATCAGCATAAGCTTCAGCACCCCTACATCACAAAGATGAACTCCAGGCACAAATGCTCTCCACAAATGATATAAATCTACTTTACAAACCTGGATATCAAAATGTAAAAGTAGCAGTGACATCATCACGATACTGTACATAGCCTGTGCAGAGAGCAAAGCTGTGGGAGGGATCCAACCGGCTCCACCCACTACAGAAGACTACAGGAGGGGCGGAGACAAGACCTGTCACCCTGCACAAGGAGAGAGACCAGCAGTGAGCGGTCTTTATTACAGGAAGCTCCTACACAGAGCGAAAGTCTCACACTGGACAGATCTAGGAAAAATACACAAAGAACACCAAGATTCAAGGAAGAATATACATGATGAATGGATTTGGTTGAAATTAACATATCCTGGAGTTCAGCTTTAATGTAGTTTTAATGTAATTCAAAGTTTTACAATTTTCAGCTTTCGTTAAAATAATCCCTGGTGATCCCACCATAAAGGACCTTTTTGGCCACTTCCTGGTGTGAAGTGACAACACTCTATCCCTGGCTTCATAGTGTCCATAGTCCACACGTAGGCTACAAGAGGCCATTTCAGCAGGACACGGTCATGGTCCTCTGTTGTTGCCATCGGGAAGCCTGCCCTGACAAATGCCATGGAGCCATCACTGGAGAGCATGTAGACAGGAAACGTTTGCAGAACAGCTGCAGGAGGATCAGCAACAAAGAATAAAAAGAAATAAAACAAAAAAGGAAAAAAGTAATCGTTTGCTTTAGCAAATTAAATGGTAGGATGTACATCTACTTTAACCCTATCCTCCATCGTCTTCTACTACACTTTCCAAGATTAATTTATTGTAATTCCCTGGACACTGACATATCGATTCTCCTCTGGTCTCCTGAGGAAGCAAAGCTGCAAAATGTGTCGAAATCCACTTCCCCTTTCACCACCACAGTGTTGCATTAATAAAATAATGTAAATAATGTAAACATTCTAATATTAGTATCTACATGTGTCTTCTTGTATATTTAGATCTATATATCTATATTTATATAGATATATGTATAAATCTATATCTATATATATATATATATATATATATATATATATTTATATATATCTATATATATATATATATATATATATATATATATATATATATATATAGATAGATAGATAGATAGATAGATAGATAGTACATTTATCTTTTTATATTATATATATATATATATATATATATATATATATATATATATATATATATATATATATATATATATATTATTTATGTATATATATATATATATATATATATATATATGTATATATTTATGTATATATATATATGTATATATATATATATATATATATATATATATATATATATATATATGATTTATATTTATTAATTTATTTATTTATTTATTGTAAGATGATCAGTTGTAAGGAAACCTCAAATTTTGGTCACATTTGCAGTGAGTCACATATTACAATAAAACTTTTCTCCCAAAAACTAGCTAAAAATGTGATAAATGTTGACACTCCATGGTTCCCTTTCACACCTCTCCAGTGTGTCATGGAGCATTACTGCACACTTTTTAATGTGTAATATTTCGCACTGTTACAGATGTATTTTTCAGCATAGCACACAGAAAATGGACCTGTTCCTTTTTTATTTAATGCACCACACCACATGGACGGTTCCTATCTGTGCGTTCACATGCACCACAGCGTACATGCATTTGGAAAATGCACTGAGTTGCCATTTATTCAAAATGAATGGCAGCACCATGCATCATGCAGACAATGTGAAGTCAACCTTAAAACCTAGGAGCCCAGAAACCTGGGCCACTCTAATATGCAAATATTGACTGTTGGGCCACTCTAATATGCAAATATTGACTGTTGGGCCACTCTAATATGCAAATATTGACTGTTGGGCCACTCTAATATGCAAATATTGACTCAATGGTGGAAAGTCAAGGTCAGAATTCACAACTATGTACAAGTACCTAGGCCACACTAATATGCAAATATTGACTGTTGGGCCACACTAATATGCAAATATTGACTGTTGGGCCACACTAATATGCAAATATTGACTCACTGATGGAAAGTCAAGGTTAGAAGTCAGCACTATTTACAATTAATCATGGATTATATAATATCCCCGATGTACAGATGTCTCATAAGCTTGGCTTCAGCTGTAATTTCTTTAGCCATATTAAACTTCTAGACTTCTTTTTACATCCCTGACTTTTGAGAAACATAAGTCCTCCAAGGCAAAGTATTCTTACGTGGCACATTGTCCAGCTGATGACAGGTCCACTTTGTCACATTCGGAAAGTTTTCATGTTTTTACGCACAACCCTTTTTTCTTCTGATCTTAATATTTGTGCAGGCAGATTGGACATAAAAGCTGTATTTATCACTAATCCAGTGAAATATGCCCCCTATAGCTTTTATTGTGATTAAACAAGCCATTGAAACCTTTTAGACTATAAAAGCTGCTATAAAAACCCTCTAATTCAACTGTACATCCAGCCTAATTTTCTGAGTTGGGTTGTGCCCTGTACATTGCAGATCTATTGCATTATCGCCATTTAGCTTGGAAACTACCCCGAAAACATCTCTCAGACTGCTGCATTAATGTCAGACTGATTGGATCTTAGGGAAGTTTGCTTTGATTTCTTATTATAGTTCCCTAGAAAGAGGTATGCCCCGTACACACGGTCGGAAAATCCGACCACAAAATCCATCAGATTTTTTCTGACGGATTTTGTCCGACACTGGTGTTGCATACACACGGTCGGACAAAGTTGTTGGAAAATCCGATCATTCTGAACGTGGTGACGTTTGTTGCCTACGACGGGACTACGTAGAGGCTAGTAGCCAATAGCTTTGGTCTTGTAATGTGATCTGAGCATGCGTGGCACTTTGTCCGTCGGAATTCACTACACACGATCGGAAAAAGTCTGATAGGACTTTGTTGTCGGAAAATTTGAGAGCAGGAGATAAAACTTTGTCCGTCGGAAAATCCGACGGAAAAAGTCCGATGGAGCCTACACACGGTCGGAATTTCCGACAACATTGTCCGATAGGACATTTTCCGTCGGATAATCCGACCGTGTGTACGGGGCATTACTATACATTGCAAAGAATTTAGAAAACTTTGAGGCAGATCCTTACATGCTCGTGTTCTGTATGTATTGGGATAGTTGGTTTTGATACGCTCACTGGAATCTTACAAAATGAGTGTGAGGTTCGGTTGAACTGGTTCTGATACATTTTCTGAATCCTTTAACAATAAGTGTGAGGTTCTGCCTTCACCACAATCGTACCTTTTAGTCCTAACATTGTAAATAGAAATATTCCTAATTCTAAACCCTGGTAAATTATGTGTGATAGTGCAGGAAGATGGTGACGGCAATTCGTTTGGATGTATATGTAGCCATGCCGCCATAGGGGTGGCTGAATTTAGTGGTTCACCTGTCACCTTGTTCAACCTGGCATCCATCTCTCAGACACTCAAAGACACAGAACAGTTCATAATCCAGGGGATTAAACTTGGAGGGAAATGGGAAATTATGGGATGCCCAGGAACATTCAGTGCAACTTGCTTGGAACTTCTATATACACTCCAGTATATACACTCCAGTCTTCTCTCCAGCACAAACTCTTGCTTAAAGTGGTGTTTCCCCCTAAAAATATTTTTTTTTACCCACCTCTAAATGCCTGTTGCTAGGGGGTCCCCTCGTAGTCTGCCTCCTTCATTTCCTGGGCTGGTGACATCACTTCCCCTCGGCGCAGGAAGGGCTCCCTCCCTCCTGTCAGTCATCTGGGACACGTGACAGGTCCCAGATGACTGTGTGGCCAATCACGGCGCACGGTGCCGCTAGCGCATGTGCAGTGGGTGCCCGGCTGTGAAGCCACAGCCGGGTGCCCACAGTTGCAATGCCTGTGCCGCCCTGGACCCTGGAACAGGTAAGTGTCCGATTATTAAGTCAGCAGCTGCAGTATTTGCAGCTGCTGACTTTACATTTTTTTTTTTTTTTTAGGGGAACACCTCTTTAAGACCTCTTATCCCTCACTCCTCCAGCACTTCACTTGCTGCATACCGTTACTCCACCAGCACTTCCCTTGCTGCAGACTGTTACTCCTACATGCTAGCTAGCTGTAACACCACATGGGTAGGCCTGACAATAACTCAGCTAGGCCTCAGTGAACTGCCTTTTGCGGGCAGGGACCTCGGTCCCCTGTGGTGTAGAAACAGTGCAAGTGCTGACTGTCCTCTATTCAGCTACCAATCCCAGATAGCTTCCTGACCCTGCCAACCAGCCTGGCTGCAATGACCTCTCTCCACTGCCCTTCCCACAGTCCTCTCTTCTGGTTCTGCACCCATCTCAAACTGCAATCTCCCAGTTCTCTCAGGCGTGCCTCCCCAGCCCTCCCAACTGTGCTCCACTCACCAGCCCTCCCCCGCTGGGACCAGTTGTCCTCCCTGGAGTCTCTTAGCAGTGTTCTCTCCCGCTGTCCTCTCCTTACTCTCTCATGTGCCTCTCCTTCCAGGATCTCTTCTCTCCTTATGGATGCACCCGAGCCCCGACGCAGGGTCACCCACCCACCCCAGACTGGGGAGCTCCCTGTGGGTTCTGACAGCCTCCACACTCTCTCACTCCAGCTCTTCCACCCGACAACTCCTCCCCAGCTGGGCTAACCCCAGGTATTTAACCACTTCCCTACCGCCCACTGTCATATGACGCCCACAAGGTGGATCTCCCATCCTGGGTAGGCGTCATATGACGTCCTCCCATTCCCGGCCACCTAGGGGGTGCGCGCGCGCGCGGCGTCGCTCGGGATCCGGTGTGAGTGCCCGGCGGCCGCGATGTCCGCCGGGCACCCGCGATTGCCCGTTAAAACAACGGGACCGTGCGGGACCGTGGAGCTGTGTGTGTAAACACACAGCTCCACGTCCTGTCAGTGGAGAGGAGACCGATCATGTGATCCCAGTACGGAGGAACACCGATCGGTCTCCTCCCCTTGTGAGTCCCCTCCCCCCACAGTTAGAATCACTGCCTTAGGGAACACATTAACCCCTGCAGCGCCCCCTAGTGTTAACCCCTTCGCTGCCAGTCACATTTACACAGTAATCACTGCAATTTTATCGCAACGATCGCTGTGTAAATGTGAATGGTCCCAAAAATGTGTCAAAAGTGTCCGAAGTGTCCGCCGCAATGTCGCAGTCAGGAAAAAAAAATGCAGATCGCCGCCATTACTAGTAAAAAAAAAAAAAAAAATGCAATAAATCTATCCCCTATTTTCTAGACGCTATAACTTTTGCGCAAACCGATCAATATACGCTTATTGCGATTTTTACCAAAAATATGTAGAAGAATACGTATCGGCCTAAACTGAGGAAAAAAATATTTTCAAAAAATTTTTTTTTAAAAAATGGGATATTTATTATAGCAAAAAGTAAAAAATATTGTGTTTTTTTTCAAAATTGTCGCTATTCTTTTGTTTATAGCGCAAAAAATAAAAACCGCAGAGGTGATCAAATACCACCAAAAGAAAGCTCTATTTGTGGGAAAAAAAGGACGTCAATTTTGTTTGGGTGTAACGTCGCACAACCGCGCAATTGTTAGTTAAAGCGACGCAGTGCCGAATCGCAAAAAGTGCTCTGGTAAGGAAGGGTGTAAAATGGCCCGGTGCTGAAGTGGTTAAGGAGGCCTGCCCCCTGCCAATCCAAGTTGGGGATTGGTCAAGGCTCCTAAAAATACCCCAGACAACTCGACCTTTCCTCTCCTTCAATATATTACATTTGTATTTTCAAATTTAGATACTCAGCCTTATAAACAGTTGTGTGATGTGTGATCAATCAACAGGAATGGTGTTCGAGTCTACAGTATCTCCAGGAACCCAGTTATTCCTCATTGGGTATCACCATCTTGCCTATTATGCTGAGCATGTGAAGGCTTTCAGTCACAGCCCATCCATCAAAGACACCTTCACTCTTTCTGTGATGGTCATGTGCTACAGCTGCCTAGGAGGAGTGGTTAGAGGTAGAAATAAGGCCTCAGTTGTTGACTTTTGGCAAAAAGTCAAAATTTTCCTATCAGTAACAGTTTGTTGGTTTAAACATTTTGGAAAAAAGGAGGAGAGCTTTGTTGGGGCAGGCTATGAAGCAGCACTACATCTACATGCTTGTGAAATAGGGAAGTTCACATATTTAAAACTTTTATTCATTCCAGTTTCACGGTAAGAATCTTGGCTTGACATATTATTGGCTAACAAGGCCTTTAAAATTTTTACACAAAAAAAAAAATCTGTGGAAACGAATTTTTCTGTAAAATCCAGCTGCCGAGCTTCTTGATAAGAGCACATGCAGCTTTCTTGTCAGTTTCAGCACCATGGCCAGTACTGCAGACTATTATCTGCAATGTGCGCCGCCGCCGAGAGGTCACCATATCAAGGGAGCTCAGGGATCATGTAGAGAAGCAATGCAATGCAAGTTTAGTTTCCTTCAGATCTGAATTAGATTTTTTTTTTTATTATTGTTCTTTTTTTAGACCTTTTAGACCTTTTTTTGTTACTGCTCTGAATCGGCTGGCAGCTTTGAAAGGTGTGATAATGTTTTTTATGGGAAACTCCAGGCAAACTCTTCGGGGGTGAGGGCTTCTAGTGTAGTCATTTATTCTAATGAACCAGGGCTCCTTGTTAAAGCAACCTTGTTAAATTGTCATTGGAGATGTACTTAAACGCATTCAGCTAAATACATGTTTCGGCGCATTTATATCTGTCAATGGATTTGTGCTTCTGCCCATTTTTTTTTTTTTTGAACCGCAGTTATAGTGTATGTAAACTCTTGCAATGAAGGTTTCCTATTTAGTCCATTTGGTCTGTTAGGCTTGATTCACACTAGCGCGTTGTTTGATGCATTTTGCATTTTGCAGAAATGCAGGGAAATTTTTTAACATGGGTTCCTATGGAACATGTTCACATCAATGCATTTTTGTGCCTCTGCATTTTTGGAAATGGTCGGGGACTTTTTTCATGCAAAATGCAGCATTTTGCATGTAATAGAAGTCAATGGCCCGCATCCAAAACGCAAGTACCGCGTTTTTACCGCGATTTTGCCGTGATTTGCGTTTTTTTTTAACACTGTATATAGCTGGTTGCTAAGCAACCACAGTGTAAAAAAAAACGCAAAACGCGGTGAAAACGTGTGTCCAAAAACGCGGCAAGCACCGCAAAAAGCACTGCAAAAAACGCTCAAAAGCAACATGCATAGATGTGAATCGAGCCTTAAAGCTGAATTCCAGGTATGGTTTGTATTGCCTAGTTACATTGGTCCAGCACAGTTTCATTGGTGCCATATATGTGGGATTACTGTGAAAGTGAGGAATCACTGAAGTAGTGGCGGTCTTTGGTGTCCCATGCTCGGTGGCTACCCTGCTGCATAATAACCACAGGTCACTCGCTCGGCACAGTCGCCATTAAGAGAATGCCTTGAATTTCTCTCTGATTGGACAAGGTGGAGAGGCAGAGTGGTGATCCCTCACTTTGGTTAACCAGAGAATGCTTTGCCCCCATTGAGAAAAACACAAGGTGCTCTATGAATGGCTACTGTGCCGAGCAAGCGACCCCCTATAATTACAATGCAGCCACTCAACATGGGACCCGGAAGGCCATGGCACAGTGTCAGTCATAGAACACCTTACATTATTCTCAATAAATGCAAAGCATTCTCTGACTAGATGAGGTGCAGAATCATGCCCAGCCTCACCCGCTCGTTCAATCAGAGAAAAATGCAAGGCTTTCTCTGAATGGCAACTGTACCATGCAAGCAACCCCCTGTGGTTATTATGCAGCAAGGCAGTCGCAAAGCATGGGACCCAGAAGACCAAGTCATGGTGTCATTCATTGAACGCCTTACTTTATTCTCAATGAATGCAAAGCATTCTAGATGTGAAAGAGACTAGATGTGGAAGAGAGAGACACCGCCCTGCCTCACCACCTCATCCAATCAGAGAAAAATACAAGGCTTTCTCTGAATGGCAACCTTACCATGCAAGCTGTGGTTATTATGCAGCAAGGCAGTCGCGCAGACCTGCAAGAGAGCAGCAGTCACTATAGCTGTAGATGTGACTACTGCAGTGATTTTCCACTGCCACAGCGATCCCAGAGGTATGGAATATACATATCGTATATACTCAAGTATAAGACGACCCGAATATAAGCCGAGGCACCTAATTTTACCACAAACAACTGGGAAAACGTATTGACTTGAGTATAAGCCTAGGGTGAGAAATGCGCAGCTACTGTAAGTGGAAAAGAGGGTCAACAATGCCCATTTGCATGTCTCACTGTGCCCATTTGCAGCCATAGGTCCCCCGAACTTCAAACTTGGTAGTTAAGGGTTCCTAAATGCCCCCTAGCTGCAGCCAATTTTGGGGTCTCTGGACCCGAAGGGTCCCGAAATGACATTGCTGCAGATGGACACAGTTGACCAACTTTGGGACCCTGTATCTCGGGGTCACTTGGTGCTAGGAACCCCATCTGGATATGTTGTAGCGCTATTTCCACTGGGTTTGAATACCAAATTTGGGGTTCCTAGCACCAAGTGGCCCCGAGATACGGGGCCCCAAAGTCGGGTCGGAAAATGTCATTCTCTGCTGCAGAAAAGTCTTTTGCCCCATACACACAGTCGGAAAAAGTTGTCGGAAAATCCGATAATTCTGAACATGGTGACGTTCGTTGCGTACGACGGAACTACGTAGAGGCTAGTAGCCAATAGGTTTGGTCTTGTAATTTGATCTGAGCATGCGTGGCACTTTGTCCGTCGGAATTCGCTCCACACGATTGGAAAAAGTCCGATCAGACTTTGTTGTTGGAAAATTTGAGAGCAGGATCTCAAATTTTTTCCCACGGAAATTCCGATGGAAAAAGTCAGATGGCGCCCACACACGGTGGATTTTCCGACAACATGGTCCGATACGGGGCATTAGACTCCAGTATAAGCAGAGGGGGGCATTTTCAGCACCAAAAAATGTGCTGAAAAACTCAACTTATACTCGAGTATATACAGTACTTGCATTGGACCAACATAACTATACACTACAAACCATGCCTGGAGTTCAGCTTTAAATATGCCAAAAAGGAGTTTTGTTTTCTGTGCTTATAATATTTAAAATTAGTTTTTAAATAAGATTAAACTATTATTAAAGTTTAAAAAAAACAAAAACAAACACACATGGCATACTTACCACCTCTGTGCAGTGTATTTGCATAGAGCAGTCCCTATTCACCTCTTCTCGGGTCCCCCGCCAACGCTCCTGGCTCCTCCCTCCTGCCAAGTGCCCCCAGAGCAAACAGCTTGCAATGGGGGTACCCGAGCAGACTCCTTCCCGAGCCGCTGCTCTGCGTGTCTCTTCTCATTGGTTCACTGGCTGTGATTGACAACAGCGGGAGCCAATGGCTGTGTCTCAGCCAATGGGGAGGGAGATTCCCTGGAGAGCCGAGGCTCTCGCGCCAATCACTGGTTCGCAATGGGGCTCAGGTAAAGCCCCATACACACGGTCGGACTTTTTCATGGATTCTGTCCGATCGGACAATGTTGTTGAAAAATCAGACCGTGTGTATGCACCATCGGACAGTGTACGTCGGTTTGTCCGACGGACAAAGTCTTATCTCCTGCTGGAAAGATTTGCCGACAACACGGTCCGATCACACCAAATCCGATTGTGTGTACGGTTGTCCGACCGGACAAAGTGCTACGCATGCTCAGATCACATTACAAGACCAAAGCTATTGGCTACTAGCCTCTACGTAGTCCCGTCGTAGGCAACAATCGTCACCGCGTTCAGAATGATCGGATTTTCCGACAACTTTGTCTGACCGTGTGTACGCAAAACCAACATCAGACAAAGTATGACGGACATGGTCCGACGGACCTGGTCCGCGGATTGTCCGACCGTGTGTATGGGGCTTAAGTAAGGGGAGGCTGCTGCACAGAGATGGCTTATTTTACCTTCATACATAGAATGCATGAAGGTAAAAAACCTTGAGCCTTTAGAACCACTTTAATATGTAAAATCGTATCTGAGAATTTAGTAATTTTTACATCTACTTTAATTGGTTGTATTTAGTGGTTTTAACAGTTCCTCATTTTAAAGCAAAACCTCGATTTTCTGTTTGACACAGCTATTCTCGAATAATAATAAAAAATAAAAAACACAAAAAAAAAACATAAATCTGTAAATCTGCTTGTTTTATAGAGCAAAAAGCGGTAATTGTCCCGTGAATCAAAAGTACATGTCGTGCTGAAATATTTATTAGATTTGCATTCTTTACATGTAAACGTTCCCCACCGCTGTGCGCTGTACCTGTAATTGTGTGCTGCAGGGTCTTCTGGGAGTTTGGACAAGCCGGTGTAGTTTTTTTTTTTTTAGTTTTTTTTTTTTTTACAACTTCCTTTTATTGCATCACATCTCTATCCCCTAGTGAGGACCCCAAATATGTTTCTGCCTCCCTGCAGCTCGTTCTCTGCGGATATCGGAGACACAGAGAAGCTGTGACAGCATTAATCAGGGACATTCTTAACACAATACAATTCACAGCACAATTAGCCTGCTCAGCACTGCCTACAGATAGGAAGCATTGCAGGATTATGTAACGGGCCCATTACAACGCATTGCATCTGTGCCAATTAGTGTCTTAAAGGGAATGCATAGCCTTTTCAACTTTTTTTTTTTTTTTTTTCATCATATACTTAAACGTGATCAGAATAATGCAAATAAAATGTGTTTTAGCCCAACAGAACCCTAAGAAAATTGTGCCAGTATCTTCCTTATGAATTATATGGGTAAGTGAGCAGAGTCTCAACGTTTATCTAGGTTGTAAAGCAGCCCACAGCAGTAGTTAATAGTCTATTCAAGTCTATTCGCCATCAAGCAGAGAAGTCGGATTGCAGTAGCTCTCTCTGCTATAGTTCAATGTACCCCCCAAAGCTCAGTGGACAGCTCTAGCTCTAATCCATGGAATGAGGGGGGGGGTCAAACCGCAGCAGAGAGAGATATGCTGCTTACACAAAGCACACCTCTAGATCAGGGGCCTCAAACTGGTGGCCCTCCAGCTGTTGCGAAACTACAAGTCCCATGAGGCATTGCAAGGCTGACAGTTACAAGCATGACTCCCACAGGCAGAGGCACGATGGGACTTGTAGTTTCACAACAGCTGGAGGGCCGCCAGTTTGAGACCCATGCGTCTAGATGTTCTCTCCTCCAAAGAGGCAAAGTCCAAAGCTCTCTGTCTCCACTCCATTGCCATCTTGTTCCAGGTCCAGCTTCTTCTTGCTTCACTTATTGGGCAGCTGTTGATGATGTAACATTATGCAAGTAGGAGTTAAATTATCTTGGCATCTAACTCCATCCATCCTCTGCATCTTATGGCCACATCTTGAGCATGCCGTCCAGTTCTGGTCACCAGTCCTCAGTATGGATGTGGAACTGGGGAGAGTCCAGATAAGGGCAACAAAGCTAATAAGGGGGCTTAGTTATTACAAATATTAAGGTTTTAATTTTTGTTAATGTTATTTTAATTTTTTTCTTAAATAACAAACATATCATACTTACCTCCACTGTGCAGCTCGTTTTGCACAGAGTGGCCCGAAACGACTCTTCTGGGGTCCCCCGGTGGCTCTCGTGGCTCTCGTGGCGCCTCCCCCATCAGAAACGCTGTCCCTGGGGGTTACCTTGTGGGCGCGCTCCCGAGTCCAGCATTCGGCATCCCTAGAGGCCGAATGCAGGACTTGGCCCTGGTCCCTGGCGCCCGCATCATTGGATTTGGTTGACAGCAGCAGGAGCCAATGGCTGTGCTGCTATCAATCTATCCAATCAAGATCCGTGAACCCCGGGCAGAGAGACGGCGCATCCCCATGGGTCAAGTTGTAGGGCTCAGGTAACTAAAACTGGGGGGCTGGGGGGCATTAAGGTGAAAAAACACGTAGGTTTTCAACCCCTTTTAAGCGGGGATATGATCACAAAATACAAATCTTTAAGTGGTAACTAGCATTGAGAGGAAATTATTTAACCTAAAGTCTCCAAACAAGACAAGCGGCCGCACAATGAATTTGGAAAAGAGGCAGTTTCCCTACTGTTAGATTGGTAAGGATGTGGAACTCCCTTCCACAGTCGGTGGTGTCAGAGAGAAGTTTGGATTAATTCAAAAAACTTTTACATGTGTTTCTTAGCAAACACAATGTACAGAGATATTGAAAATGGTAGTGACATAAACACACACATACGCTCAGGTAGAGCTGGATGGACCAGTGTCTTTATTCAACCTTTACTACAGTCAAGAGCTGGCAACTCGAAAGGGTAAAATCCAATTAAAAACGATGTTGAGAAGACAGTTGACACATTTCAGCCTATGCAGGCCTTAGTCATAGGCAGGCCTTCGGCATAGACTTAAATGCATCAACTGTCTCGTTCCTGGATTTTTACCCCAACATTGTTTTCAATGAAGAAGATTGGATTTTAACCTTTGGATTTGCCTGCTCTTTTGATGGTTTTATACCTATAGCTTGCAGAGGCTTTGAGTGGGGCAACGATAAGGTATCTAACCTCATTCGAATTTGGATTACAGGGTGGTAGCACTGTTATGCTGTGTACACGCGATCGGAATTCCGGCCAGAAAAAGACCGATGAGAGCTCTTCATCGGAAAATACGACCGTGTGGAGGCTCCATCGGAATTTTGCTGGCCGAATTTCCAACAGCAAAGAATTGAGAGCATGTTCTCAATTTTTCAGACGGAAAAGGTTTCTATCGGAAATTCCGATCGTCTGTAGCAATTCTGACACGCAAAATTCCTACGCATGCTTGGAAACAATTCAACGCATGCTTGGAAGCATTGAGCTCGGCTCATTGTAGTGTTGAACATCACCGCGTTCTTGGCGGTCGGAATTTGGTGTGACCGTGTGTAGGCAAGACAGTTTGAATTCCGTTGGGAAAACCGTTGAGGCTTTTTCCGACGAGAATTCCGATCGTGTGTACGCGGCATTAGTATTTGTCATTGTTCTTAAAATCAACCTTACCAACTATCTATGTAACTATGTATGCTGGAAATGGGAAGGGACTATACACAAAAATTTTCCAGCAGATATGGAAAGAGTTTTTTCACTACCAAAAAAACTTTATTAGCTGCTGTTTTTAATTTCAATTTAACATCAACCCATTTTACTTGTATATTTAAAAATGATTAAAAAGACTGTATATTCTTTTTAAAAGTGATCAGCGCCTCTTTGACATTATCAGAATTCATCATCAAAGGGACACTATTATAATTCCTGTATGGTGAGATGCATATTTGCCACCATCGTGTGTTCTTTGGTTGCCACCTTCTGAGCTTGTGCTACTGAGAGAAACGTTCTGCCCAGAGAAGACTGTGTGCTTATTTTAGCCTGTGGATTACAAGTTCTCTTTGTTGAGAGAGTGGGCGCTCCACTGAGAGTTAAAGGGCCCAAACACCAGTAGGACTGTAGTTAGATTTTCTCATGGCCAATGGCTTAGGTTGAGCCTGAGAATGATAGATTGGCCATTCTTCTATATTCATCCATTGTGCTGTAATCTAACGTTGAACGTGACATTATTTGATGTGTTGCTGACCTTGTGCTAGTTACATTTGCTCAACACAACCTAAGGGCCTTTGCTGGTTAATAAAGCCCATTTGACTGGTAACTGGTGTGTTGGTAATTGTTGGACCCAAGTACATTGCGGGTCATTACAGGGCATGGCCAGGGGCGGACTGACAACTCATGGGGCCCCCGGGCAATAGGAGATTATGGGGCCCCCAAGCAATCAGAGATTATGGGGCCACACAGTATACACACACACAGTATACAATTACACAGTATACACAGACATGTTTCTATTGGCTGAGAAGGTACTGGAGAGGTGGGGCAGCTATAATCTCTGGATTTTTAGACCAAAAGGATGTTGGTAAGGGACATTTCAGAAACAGATGTAAAAAAAACACAGATTTTTTACATACTGTCCCTGGTTTTACTTAGGCTGGCAACCCTGATGGGGCCCCCTAGTGGCCCAGGGGCCCTCGGCAGTGCCCGAGTGGTCGAATAGTCAGTCCGCCCCTGGGCATGGCAGAAAGATGCAAACAAATCCAGCAGCCCCTCCTGGGGTAGTTCTACATTCTAAAAAAAAAAAAAATTAAATGCAGGAGCTAGAAGATGAATAGTTTAACTGTAGTTTCTAATGGCAGAGCTGTTTAGACGATAACAGTAACATAGTAATAGTTTTGTATCTCTGGTGAGAACTGCAGATATGCAAATTAGCTGATCTCCCAAAAGAAAACCCTAAATTTTTTGCTGTCTGTGCCTGCATCTCTTTAGGACCCTTTGAAAGATGGTGGTAGCCATGCAGTGCCACCAATGACAGCTTTGGCATGTTGAATGGGAATAGAGACCATGCCCAGCAAGGGGGAGCAGGATCCAATAAGGGTACAGGGGGTCCCCGGGTTACAAACAAGATAGGGACTGTAGGTTTGTTCTTAAGTTGAATCTGTTTGTAAGTCGGAACAGGTACATTTTTTAAGTGTAGCTCCAGCTAAGAAAATCTATTTTTAAGTTTTTTAGATAAAATAAAGAAGGGTTATCACCCCTGTAACATTTGTTTTGCTGTCTGTGCCCCTGTTCAGAAGATTTCACCTCACCTTCTGTCCCAATGACAATTGGATTTTGAAAATTTTGGGTTGTTAGGGAAGCATGGACTGGTGATAAAGCATCAGTGGAGACACCTTTTCCCATATTAACTCTTACAGGAGTGAATTTCCCTTCCTAGGGGTAGATTTCTTCTCACTTCCTGTTGTCTCCCTCCGTTTGTAAGTAGGAGTTGTTTGTAAGTCGGATGTTTGTAAGTAGGGGACCCCCTGTATATGGTAATCAAAGAAAGGCATTTATTATTTCTGAAATAAGTTACCGCTTGAGATGTTCTTGAGATTCTCTTTGGACTTGGTTTTTCTAAAATCTGAGTTTTGAGCCTTACCAATGCTACATCAATTTGCAAACTACTTACAGTATCACACGAGAAAAGTTCAGTTATGGTTCCCTCGCGCCTATGGCACCAGGAGATTTGAGATAATACTTGCTGTTTCATCTACAGAGAGAGAGAGAGTGGAAATCTCCCTTGCCCTACTCCCTATATCGTCCGCCTTCCCATAACAGTGAAATAATCTGTGAACACAGGTCCGCTCAGTTGGAATTCGAGCTTTGGGACAAATTAAACTAGATGCTTATCATCAAGGGGCTTATCAGCACCCGCCTAGTCAGTTCCTAAAACTTAATTATTGGGATTAAATGCTTCTTTTTTAACTTATCTGGTTCAAACGGATGGACTTTAATTAAATCTATTGAACTTTGGCTCAGTTCCTTATTAAAGAAAAGCAACTTATATTCTCAGTTCATACGTCAACCAAGGCAAGTCCAGAGGAATGTTGACGCAGCTAGCGTAATCTCGGGTGCACGAAACACATCTGTTACACAGTCACCATAACCATACTTCTATAGCTTTCATCTGTTGTGTATGTGTGCAACATCGTCGTGATCCATTTCAGACACATGAGCCACACCGCATTACAGGGTAGTGTAGTAACGTCTTAAATGTTCCTAGCAATTTTGGCTCTATTTAGTTCAGAGATGACAATGTACTTTTTCATGCTTTAGATATCTCTACATGCATAACAAAACATGGGCTGATTTTTCATTTACAATGAAGGGTTGGGGTTGCTTAGACATGTGTCCATGTTTGGACCCACGATGATCATCTGTGGAACTCAAACAAAAGGAGAAGAATGGCACCCGCTTACAAAAAGTTTAATCTAGCAAGGTGGACAACACAGTTGGGTTCTTTCCATGATAGTTTTATTTTTTTATCTGTTGTGTGTGTGATAGCGCTCGACAGATAGAAGTGAGACTTGGTTTTGATGGATATACAATGAAGTGCATCTTCTTATTAAGGGCGCTGATCTGTGATGAAGGCATAGTACAGGTGCCTCCAAACTTTAAAAACAGGGGGCAGGTTTACTGCCCTTAAGACTTTAGGATGGCCAGACTGTGGCCATTTGGAGTAGAAAACACCCCATCTTTGGTGTCTGGGAGGGATTTTGCCCCATCATTGGGGTCAATGGTAGAATTGAACACCATTGTTGGTGTCATTGGGAAGAATTGTGCCCCATCATTGGTGTCATTGTTGTGGGGTATTGTTGGTATCAGTGGATGAAATAGTACCCAAAGGGCTGAATGAAAGCAAGCAAAGGGCCGCATCAGTTTGGAGACCACTGGTATAGGGTATGTGGACCTTGTTTTGGTTCTTGGCTGGTACCTCTCTTATCACGGCAAAGGGGGCACTCAGCAGATGACTACCTAGCACAAAATGTCATATCACTGGAAGATCTTCTTGAAGCAATTATTGATTAAGGTATCAAATACATCTAATGCAGTTTGGGGGAAAGAAGGGAGAATCCTTCTTCCTTAAAACAGGTTGGCTGTATTTGAAGCTCCTACACAATAAATGTTTAAAAAAAGACCTTCAACTGATATGAGCTTTTCTACTAGGCATTCATCGATACCCATCTCACACTTTTTTTTTTTTTTTTTTTTGCGCTAGCAGTTAACATTTCAGGGCAAAATTTCGGGGTGTCTACCCTCTTCTTCTAAGATCCAAGCAGTGGTGGAAAATCTCTGCAATCACTAGTACTTCTCATTACTGGAAGTACAGGCTGTGCCCACTGGAGGAGATCTACATTGGCCAGTCATTACAGGAGATACTCAAATCAGGCAAGGATCAGGCCACAGAGGAACACCTTTTGCATCAGTGACAGAATCTTGTACAAATAAGAAAGCAGCAGAAGCTTTTCTTGTATATTCCGACCGTGTGTATGCCCCATCGGGCTTTTTCCGTTGAAAATTCAGACGGACTTAGATAGAGAACATGTTCTATATTTTTCCGACTGAAAAAATGACTATCAGAAAAACCACTCGTCTGTATGCTGTTCCGACGCACCAAAAACGACGCATGTTCTGAAGCAAGTACGAGACGGAAGCTATTGGCTATTGAACTTCCATTTTCTAGTCCTGTCGTACGTGTTGTACGTCACCACGTTCTTGATGGTCGGACTTTGGTGTGACCGTGTGTATGCAAGATAGCTTGAGCGGAATTCCGTCGGAACTTCGTCGGAAAAACCTTCAGAGTTTATTCCGATGGGAAAACTGGTCGTGTGTACAGGGCATTATTGTTTACAACAACCTTGACATCTGATCATTAGTCTGAAGCAGAGGTTTGAGAATTGTCTTCAAGAGATGTTTAAATCTCTGAGATAAATATACAAGGAGTCTCCTTACCAAAGTCAATGTTATAGGTTATGCTGCAGGAAGCCTTCCCCCATGTTATATAGATAAGAGGAAGTGTTCCCTAGTGGTGTACAGTACTAGGGTGGCAATGTTGCTCCTCCATAGATACAGTACAGCGAGTGAGCGTTGTCACTCTAGGAAGTATGTTACTGGTAGGATCACCTGGCTAAAATAAGAAAACTAATGCATGTAAAGACTGGAAATCTGCAATATATTATATTTTTGTTTAGATACCCATATTCAAGACTTGTTTTTTAACTTCTCTGCCTTCTTGTGTAACCAGCTATGTTAAATTTGTATAGTATTGCACGGGAAGCTCTCTCCTTTATATGCAGAGTTTCAGCTAAAATTTTCAGCCACTGGTCTGCATCCTGCAGAAGAACACTAGCACAAGGAGTCCACCCCTCTTCCTCCCTATTCCTGAATTTACACAGACGTTTCCTGTTGCAATAAGTCAAGGCAAAATCAGAAAAAAATATAAACCTATATTGGAAGTACTGTGCTTTAGTGCCTACTAGGGTTGCACCGATACTAGTATCGTTATCGGTGCCGATGCCGAGTATTTGCACAAGTATCGGTACTCGTGCAAATTTACTGATACATGAGACCGATACTTTTTAGGCTCGGTTCTTTGATCTGTCAGTGGGTCTCCCCCGTTGACAGCTGAAGAGTTGAAGTCCGGTAATGGAGCTGTCAAAAAAAAAACAGCCGGCAATGTTTATTAACAACATTGCTCAGCCGCTGAACATTGTTTCTTTTTGAATCTTTCTGTTTCTTCATCTGCAGATCAAAGGGATGAACAAATGTTCCTCTGTTTAACCCCATATTAACCCTTAATTTACTCTAATCAGCCTTAGTTAACTCCCTATTCTCCTCCATTTTTTTGTTCACGTCTATTTTATAAACAATAAACGATTAAAACTTTTTTTTGTTTGTTTGGTAGTGAATATTTTTACACATATATATTAACATACCATATATACTCGAGTATAAGCCGAGTTTTTCAGCACATTTTTTTGTGCTGAAAATGCCCCCCTTGGCTTATACTGGAGTCAAGCACTTTTTTGCAGCAGAAAATTACATTTTCCGACCCGACTTTGGGCCCCGTATCTCGAGGGCACTTGGTGCTAGGAACCCCAAATTCAAACCCAGTGGATCTAGCACTACAACATATCCAAAGATGGGGTTCCTAGCACCAAGTGACCCCAAGATACGGGGCCCCAAAGTCGGTCAACTGTGTCCATCTGCAGCAATGTCATTTTGGGACCCTTTGGCTGCAGCTAGGGGGCATCTAGGAAGGAACCCTTGACTACCAAGTTTGAAGTTTGGGGGACCTATGGCTGCAAATGGGCACAGTGAGGCTGCAAATGGGCATTGTTGACGATCTTTTCCACTTACAGTAGCTGCGCATTTCTCACCCTAGGCTTATACTCGAGTCAATAAGTTTTCCCAGTTGTTTGTGGTAAAATTAGGTGCCTCGGCTTATATTCGGGTCGGCTTCTACTCGAGTATATACGGTATATTTACAAATTTCACATTGAAAAAGTGCAAAATTTAAATAAAATCTATTTTATTTAATTTGTAAATAACTTTTCAATGCTTTGTACCATTGCTGACAGCTGAAGTGAAAACAAAACAGTTGCGGTAGGTATTGGTAATTGGTATCGGCGAGTACTAAAAAAATAAAAAAGGATCAATACTCGTTTTAAAAAAAATGGTATCAGTGCATCCCTAGTGCCTACCCTTACTCTGCAACCCATAAGTACTTGGTGATAAACACAGCCCCGACATTTGTTCCTACATAACTGTGCTGTTTGTACATTTTGGCAGTTTAGTGGCCTGTGTCCAAGCCCTAATATATAGTCTCGTTTTATGAAGAGCTAAAATTCATCATCTCTGTGAATCTATGAAGCAGAACCGCATCTTAACTCTTTTATCCCCCAGAACTTTACATTCTAATTTGGTCCTTGATTTTCTGTCCATTCCCAAAACCCAAAGACATCAATTACCAATAAATGACTTGCTTTTTTATTTCCTTGAAATATTGCCCGAGTGCCGAGATGTTATCAAGCTGCGTTGTCAGTTATGATTAAATCATGTTCACCTCACCATACAAGCGGGAGACGTGAAGGAGATGGAGAGGTAGACGGTATAGAAGCTGAAAAACTGGGAATGACAAGGGGGTCTGAGAGCCCATGGAGCCGCGCCACTCCCAAATAGGATTTACAGATTAACGTACTTTGGGTACAATTGAGATACTGCATGAGACTTCCTTTATGAACAACGTACTTGGCTAATACTGGTAAGCATGGCAGATTTTTTTTTTGGAGTTATTAGCAACCATTGCATTTAGAGAATTTCATTGTTAACTATCACGGTTGCAAAGTGTTTTCTCCTACAGACATCATGAGGAGTTCCTTTTGGTCCTCCTTGCCAGTGTAGCCAGCAAAGGTGGTACGATATTGCAAAGACATAGGCCCACTTTTCATGGATGTTATCTCCGCCCACTGTAGCCATTGCTGTCTTCTTAAAAGAGGCCCTGTCATTTTACTGCACTTAACGCAAAGTCGCACTGTTGTTCCACCACCATGGGGAGGCCCTAAGATGAGAGGGAGGGGGGCCGCTGCAGAACATGTTAAAGAGTCCCACTCTTTCACATGTTCTGCTCGGTTCACACTTCTGCGACCCCAAAGTTGTGCGACTTGCTTGTGATTTCCTTACGACTTGCTTGCGACACTTGTGACTTAACATTGCAATCTATGGTACTCAAATCAAAACAAATTTGCAGAAAAATAGTGCAGGAGCCCTTTTTGTTTTTTGCTGTGACTTGAGTCGCATTGATTAGGACGGCACCTATTGAAATAAATGTGTTTTGACTTCGTATGAGTCTTTATTTGTCGCAAGTCGCATGATAAGTAACAAAAGTGTTGTAAAGGGCCCGGCGGCCAGAGTAAAGGGCCCCAGGATCAGCAGAACGTACCCTGTGCCCAGACGGAAGGGCCCTGGGCTCGGAGGGAAGGGCCCCAGGCTCAGAGCAAAGGGTCCCGAGACTGATGGAAAGGGCCCTGAGACCGATGGAATGGGCCCTGGCGGTCAGGGGGGCCTTCATGGTTTCTTGCACCCTGAAGGTTCAAGTTCCATCTCTGTCTGTGACTGTAATTTTCAAATCTCATTGGACTCATTGGCTTGAAAAAACTATCACTTTTTTGAAACTAAAGCTCCTTACCCTGGTATGTTGGCAATAAGAATTGAGACTATGGTCTCTGCTGAAGGAGCTTTGAGGTCTGATGTTCAGATAAAACTAGCCAATCAGAAGCTCTGAAAGAACACTCATTTTATTGTTGGACAGCAGTTGATCAGGTGACTGGTATAGGAAGGGTGAAGAAGGGGCGATTCCAAGAAAAAGACGAATCTTTCACGCCCTTCCTTAGCTAACTACTACCGAAGGGCACGATAATAATAATGAGACGTTCTCCAGACAATATAACGTCAAGTAACTCATGTCGACTGGCTGTCATAGCAACTTGGTGTTTGTGTGATATTGTTCATGTACAAAACTAAAGACTTTTCACGCACTTCACATAGTGTGCAGATGTCAAGTAGGCCTCATTTGCAGAAGGTTGACACTTGATAGTGAGGATCATCAAACACCAGCAACATTTTTCTACTGCGGGTAATTTCCGTGGCAGTGGAAAGGTTAGGTCTGGTCATGAGACACCCAGATTTCCCAGGACCACTTCTTTGCTGGCCCTAATGAAACCCCTGAAGAGTTTAGTCATCACATGACCCTGATCACAGCTATTTGATGTGTGACGTTCAGCCACCATCTAATTCCCAATGAGCCTCGTTAACAGCGGCTTGGCAGATTACAACATGTCCCACTTATTATCAGCAGACGGGTTCCCAGGAACCTGTCAATAAAACCTTGACTCAGCATTGGTTTTGATGAATGGATAAGGAGTGTGATATGGTGGAGGTCCAGGGTTGGGGGGGCAGAGTCAGGAACTCTGATGGGAAGATAGTATCTTTGCTCCTACAGCTGAGAGCAAAACATGTTTGTCAACCTTCTTGATGAGAACGGAAGCCAAGCTGTACTCCAGACTTTCATGAAAAGGTATTCCTCAATAGCCACAAATGAGAGAGATCCACTTTGTGTGCACCAAATGGCTCTGCAAACCCAAAGACTACCTTGTAAAAGTAGCAGTGACATTATCACCGGAGCTGTATATAGATCCTGTGCAGAGAGCCCAGTAGGCCCACCTACTATAGCTGACTACAGGAGGGGGCGGCGACAAGACCAGTCATCCTGCACAAAGGAGAGATCAGCAGTGAGCGGTCTTTATTACAGGAAGCTCCTACACAGAGGTAAAGTCTCACACTGGATTACTGTACAGACCTGGAAGAAATATACAAAGTACACCAAGATCAAGGAAGAATACACGATTCTTGTAGTTAGACAATATTTGCTTTTTCTGGAGTTCACCTATAAAGGATATATCTACACAAGAAGAAAAAATGAAAGCATATCTAAACCCTAAATTAGAAGTGTAATACATTGCAAATTTCCAGTCCTTAGATGTTATGGCTGCATTGTCAAGCTAATTCTCCTTTATTTTCAACTGTTTACCACACTTCCTGTCCTAGGGTGACAACACTCAATATAACCGCAGTATAGGATACAGACAACAGAAACACGCCAGGGCTACTGGGAACTCCCCCTGTTCTATTTGTAGATAGGTGCAGTCTACCTTCTCCACTTCAGGTGGCAATCAACCGCAGCGGCATTGCAGAGGGAGAGGAAGTCAAAAGGAACATGGTTCTTCTATGGTTTTCTGGGTCACAGGGAAAGTTATCCAATTGGATGCTGCCGCCCCATATGACTCTGGCGGCCATCTTGGGTCAGGCAGAAGCTATTTAAGACTCTGTTTCCCAGCCTTGGTGTGCATTTCACTGATGGGTAGTGTAAGGACAGGTCACCCACCTGTCAGGGACAGTGATTAGCGGCAGGGAGAGGTTCCAGACACATCAGGAATGGATAGAGACATGCCATACTTCCTGGAAGCCTCCCCATTTAGGCATGGACCAGCCAGGCCACATTCCAACCCTCAAGACAGTCTTGGCACATCCAAGACCTGCTTTGCTACCCATCGCTGTTACACTCTGTGTTCCCGGTCAGGTGCGTTCCCTCTGGGTTTATTGTGTATTGTGAGCTTTCATGTTAATGCAAGTTCTGTTTCCGCAACTTGACTCATTGTATATAAGTTAGGTACTGTAGTCATTAATACAATATAACTAATAAGTGTGGCACAGGCAGTGACAACAGGAAGTTATCAGCTCACAAGATTTCTGGCAGGATCAACAGGTATTTTTTGCACTTTTCAAACATGTACTTTATAGTAAAATGCTTTAATTGGTATGTTTAACAGAACAAAAGGGAGCAAAAGGAGAAATGCATTATTAGGGTTTTGATATATTGCATCCAACTAGATGTGATAGTTGCTATACTTTTCCAGGCTAATAACATATTAAGCAAGTACAGAAATTACTTGTCGATCTAGCGAGAAATACAAAGTTGTGAGCTGAACTGAAAGCACAAACTTTTTTTTTTTTTTTTTTTTTTTTTTTTTTACATGTATTAAAAAAAATAATAAATAAAAACAAATAAAGAATAATTAAAAAGAATAAAACATATAAAGAAATAAACAAACGCAACGTTTTTAACGCAATAAACGCTTCCTCCTGCCTGCAGCAGACTAGGCAAAGCAACTGGACTGGAGCATTTTATTTTCAGATAATAGGTTCAGGTACTCCCCCTTCTGGGTCACCTCTTGTCTTCACCCCCTACCCACCTCCAAGTAATGTCCCTTGGTTTCACCCCATACCCACCTCCGAGTACTGTCCCTTGGTTTCACCCCATACCCACCTCCGAGTACTGTCCCTTGGTTTCACCCCCTACCCACCTCCGAGTACTGTCCCTTGGTTCCACCCAGTACCCATCTCTGAGTAATGTCCCTTGGTTCCACCCCGTACCCACCTCCGAGTACTGTCCCTTGGTTCCAACCCTTACCCACCTCTGAGTATTATCGCTTGGTTCCACCCCGTACCCACCTCCGAGTACTGCTCCTTGGTTCCACCCCGTACCCACCTCCGAGTACTGTGCCTTGGTTCCACCCCGTACCCACCTCAGAGTACTGTCCCTTGGTTCCACCCCATACCCACCTCCAAGTACTGTCCCTTGGTTCCACCCCATACCCACCTGCGAGTACTGTCCCTTGGTTCCACCCCGTACCCACCTCCGAGTACTATCCCTTGGTTCCACCCCGTACCCACCTCTGAGTACTGTCCCTTGGTTCCACCCCGTACTCACCTCCAAGTACTGTCCCTTTGTTCCACCCCGTACACACCTCCGAGTACTGTCCCTTGGTTCCACCCCGTACACACCTCCAAGTACTGTCCCTTGGTTCCACCCCGTACACACCTCCGAGTACTGTCCCTTGGTTCCACCCCATACACACCTCCGAGTACTGTCCCTTGGTTCCACGCCGTACACACCTCCGAGTACTGTCCCTTGGTTCCACCCAGTACCCATATCTGAGTACTGTCCCTTGGTTCCACCCCCTACTCACTTCCCAGTACCGCCCTTTTTAGGGAACGCAGAACAACTTTGAGCAGAATTATTTTGTGGTGCTAAGTAATATGCATGGAATGTGCTAATGATGAAAAGAAAAGCAGTAATATATTCCCTGCAGCCAACAACAATAGGCCCTCAGCAACTATAGATCCCCCAACAACAATAGATCCCTCTCCGTAACAGACCCCCTGCAACAATAGGTCTCTGCCAGCAACAATATATCTCCCAGCAGCCAGCATCAGTAGACCCCTCCCTCAACAGTTGATCCCTCCCAGAAACAATTGACCCTGAGCAACAATATACCCCCCCACCAGCAACAACAGATCCCTACCTCCCCATGCAACAATAGATCCCCTAGTAGCCAGTATCAATAGACTTCCAGCACACCCCATCATCTTTTGTCATTATTTTCATTCAGTGCTGGAGGTGCAGCTGAAAAAAAGCCCTGAATAAAAGGCACAAATTGGTTGAAAAAATACTGTAGCAATATTGTGTGACACGTCAAGGATTTATCCATGTAGACATGTAAAGTTACAACTGTCTCTTTTAATATCATACCTAAGGCAGAGAAGGATTTAGGCTGATACAACCGATAAGAAAAGGCAGGAGCAACTTTAGAAATATCTAACATATATCTAGAATCTTATAATAAATTGACTTAGGAACTATTAGCAGCATAGCTGTAATAGATCATCTAAAAGTAGAGTTCCCCTTTAAATAAATTTTATGTTCCGGGATGATGCTTCCGTCCCCGATTTACAGATGTGAAATCGTGTTTGGCCAACAGTGTGTGGAAGGTTGATGATATTCGCTTTGAGGGTGAACAAAAGATTCGACACACATGCCTGCTCCTCTCCACAATACATTAGATGGCGATGGTGGGAGAGAGACTGCAGACTGCAGTGCTGTGCCAACATCTCCAGCTCTCTTATTAACTGACTCATCTGATTACTCCAGCTCCTGCTACCGGGGAAACATTGATAGACTTATCTGAGATCTTTATAGGGACAGACATTGAGAAATAAATGACGGATTGTGATGCAGCCAGCTACATGAGCTCCGCTACTCCTACAATGCAATTGGGCGCAGAAAGTGCGGGCTTTGGTTTAAAGGAGCTTCACTCTTCTTCTCCTGAGCAAGAAGATGTTCTTGGTTAAAGAAAAATTCCACTTTTGCCTTATATTCCATTCTCTGTTGGCCCATTTTCCAAAATCAGTTTACTATATTTTATGGTATGAAGCCCTAATGCCCAACTTGTGACCCGGGGGGCTTCATGAGGCCATGTGGTACTTATTGTGTGTCCCTCAAAGACTATGCAGGCAGAAGCTTGTTTTTCTTAGCTTGGTGCTTACTCAAACCAGTGAAGAAAAATATTCTTTAGAATGTTTTTAAGTACTTTGGGTTATTTCTTTCACATTACTTACTTTTCTCTGTGTAGCACACCCCTTAAGAAGTTGCTGATGATACACTGATTCCTTCCCCCAAATGTAGTGCAAACAAAGCCAGGCACATAGCATCTCTCTCTCTCTCTCTCTGTCTCTCTCACTCTCTCGCGCTCGCGCGCTCATCAACAGTCCAGGGGATGTCTTTTATGTCTTTTTTGCAGATTGAACTTGGATGTGGTGAGGGGAACATGGGATACCCCAAAAAATCTCTTATTGGAGTTATTGGCGGACATTTCCCTTCCTACAGATCATTCACTATGTCACAAACAGATGAAGCAGATAATATAGAGCTCCCAAGGAAATTGCCACTGGCTGAATAATGACTAGAAAATAGATTTGCACACAGTCACTAGGGCTCTGAATTCAGGTTAGTACTCACAAGGTGACAGAATCATCTTCAGTTAGGTAGAAACAAAACTCACAATACCACAGGACAGCTGGACACTCTCCTCCAACTTCCACCAGGTACCCTTCAGTGACCTCTCCAGACCAAAGTCCCAGACCAGACTTGAAATGGGCCCCCCAGCTATGCTATGGCTGGGACATTGATGACCCTCAAACAGTGTTCCAGCTGGCTTCCCTTAGGGGCAAAGGTCCCTAGGTAGATGGCTGCTTTTGCGTAGGGGGTTCCTCCTACAGGACTGGACCCAGGACCAACTAAACTCCTGCTCCAGGACTCAGGCTATTTATGGTCTCGCCAGCCACCTACTGGGCACACCTCACTCCTCCCCCTGTGATTTCAGAACACTCTAGAATGCAGAACGAAAGAATTAGACCAGCAGTCCGAGAGACATTGAGCAGGCTAAAGCAATCACCAACTGCTCCACTGGCTACAGAGGGGCCAAACTCTATTCACCTGTCATCCTAAACCTTAAAAAGGAGGGTACTACACCTGTGCTACAATGGATCTTCTCATCTGTCTCCAGTCTATGACCATCTCCTGAAGCATGTCCCCAGAACTCCTATAGCATGTCTGCTACAATGGATCTTCTCATCTGTCTCCAGTCTATGACCATCTCCTGAAGCATGTCCCCAGAACTCCTATAGCATGTCTCCAGTCTATGACCATCTCCTGAAGCATGTCCCCAGAACTCCTATAGCATGCCTTCAGTCTCTAACCATCTCCTGGTGTATACCTCCTGCTTTTGATAGCTTTACATAGAATCCTATTCACTTTGGTTACGTCAATGGTTGCACTTGAGGTCCCCCTTTTACAAAGAATTTACCATCACTGGTTTATGTGTTTAATTTTTGTTTATTGAACATTTTTAACATACAGCTTATACAGGTTACAACCAGTTATTTGGGTTTGCAGAACATTACAACTTAAAACCGTTTCTATGTGCATCATCACAGCATTAGTACTTAAAATGACGGACGCCCCCGCAACCTGACGGAGCGGGGGTCCAAATAAACAGCTGAGATCATGGCTTCCATCTACAATTGTTTACTAACTGCCGTATGACCTTTTCTGGGGGGGGGGGGGGGGTGGGAGGAGAAGAGAAAGGGAGGATGAGAAAGAGAAGATAGAGAAAGAAGAGAAGCAGGTGTGAGCTTGGATGACCTACATTGAACCTTTACCACTGTGGATGTGTAAAACATTTATCATACTTAATACTTTGTACACTATGTCTTTGACCCATAGATCCTGTCTTCAGCAATCCGTTGTCCGAGACAAGTCGCTTAGTCGTTATGGCATGCAGAGAGTACACTTTCAGGGTTGTGTTGTTGTTTGGGGTGGTTGGCAGATATCCCTGTAGCTGGGTGAACTCTTGAATTCAATCCAAGTCAGCCAGGTAGTGGAATATCTGTGGAAGTTGTCCTTTGCTGTGAGAGTAAGTTCCTCCATGAGGGAAGTATGGTTTACTGCTTGTATCCAGTCTTTCAGTGTTGGCGGTGCGGGTTGTCCCCATCTGGCAGGGATAAGGGATTTGGCCGCATTTAGAAGGTGGGGGACAATAGAGCGTTTGTAAGGGCCCACTGGTTCCACTGTGTTGTGCAATAAAACCGTCCCAGGGTCCATCGGGATGGACGTGCTGGCAATCTGGTTGATCAGATGAACAATCCCGGTCCAGAAGGGCTGTATGATTGGGCATGACCACCAGATATGTGCATGTGATGCTACATTCCCACAGCTCCTCCAGCATAACGGGGAGTTGGAGGGGAAGATGGTGTGAAGTTTAGCTGGTGTGAGATGCCATCTTGTGAGTAGTTTGTAATTCATTTCTGAGGTTTTGGAGGAGATAGAGGAAACATGCGTCAACTGTAGGATTTTATCTTTCTGGGGGTCCGGGATTGTCGTGTGGAGGTCCTCCTCCCATTTGCTGAGGAAGTCCGGGTAGGATGGGTTGAGTAGTTGTATGAGGCCCTTGTAGAAAGAAGAGATACAGTGAAGTGGTGGATCTTTCAGCGAGAACACATGTTCAATTGGTGTTAGCTCTTGAAAGGTTCGTATTGGTTGGGGAAGAGAGCGTATAAAGTCCTGAATCTGTCTATACCTCCAGGCATCCATGGTCGTAGGAGAGTTGGGGGATAGTATTTCTGCAAGTGGTTTGATACCGTTGGACCCCAAGATATGATAAAGGAGGATAGGTTCGTCGGGACGCCAGTTCTTAAAGCCTACGTCCATTTGACCTGGCGGGAAAAAATTGTGCAAGAGAATCGGCATCAAGGGGGAATTAAATTGCCAGGAGAACTGTCTATGCATCGCATCCCACAGTGCCAGAGTGGATTTGGTCAAGGGTGAGGCGTGAGGTGACAGGTTCCTATAAGCTCCTGGGATCCACGGTACCGTAGTTAAATCAACCTCACTTAATTGTTGCTCAATTTGTACCCAGCGTTTTGACTTTCTCGCATACTTCCAGTCCGCCATCCTGGCTAAGGCAACAGCCTGGTAATATGCTTTGAAGTTCGGTAGTGCCAGACCCCCTGATTTTTTACCCCTGTACAGCGTCAGTCTAGATATTCTGGGGTGTCTATCTTTCCATATATATCGGGAGACCATGGATTGCAAGATGGAGAAGAGTCCTATGGGAACACCCAGTGGCAGCATCTGGAAGGTGAACAACACCCTGGGGAGGATATTCATCTTGATTATACTAATTTTGCCCAGCCAGGAGTGTGAGAGCGAGGACCACCGACGTAGGTCCGACTTGATGGCGTTCAGTAGTGGTATATAATTGTGTCTAAAAAGGTTTCTAGGGTCAGGTGTGAGATAGATTCCTAAGTATTTCAGAGTTTTGTGTTGCCAATGAAAGGGGAACTGAGGTTTCAGTAGAGCTACAGCAGAGGGCGAAGTATTTATATTTAGAATTTCGGATTTGGATAGGTTTATTTTAAAATTTGATAAGGATTGGTAGGTCCGAAAGGCCGACATGATATTGGGGAGAGTGATATGTGGCTGCTGTATAAAGAAAAGAATGTCGTCTGCATACGCGGCGTATTTGTGGGCATAGGTACCTATTTTGATTCCATGGATACTATTATTCTGCCTAATATGTGCTAAAAAGGGTTCTAGGGAAATGGCGAAAAGCAGGGGGGATAGCGGGCACCCCTGTCTGGTTCCATTGTGTAGGGTAAAGGGATCGCTTAGCGTGCCATTGATTCTGATTTGGGCCGTCGGTTGGGAATAAAGTGATGCTATCCTATAATACATTTTGGGGCCTAATCCCAGATGCCGCAATGTCATTTTGAGGAAGTCCCAGTCCACCCTGTCGAACGCTTTTTCAGCATCTGTTGACAGGAGGAGGGTGGACTGGGAGCTCCTACGGGCGTGGTGTATCAATGAGATTGCACGAAGGGAATTGTCCCTCGCTTCTCTGGTGGGAATGAAGCCTGTTTGGTCTGTTGAGACCCAATTAGGGATGAGGGGGAGAAGTCTGATAGCCATAACTTTGGCCATGAGCTTCTCGATTCAGGGTGGGGTCTTTTCCCGGTTTGGGGATGATTGTGATATCTCTCAAATTGGCCACCAAGCTCAAGAGGTCCTGCCCGAGGGCAGAGAAAGGAGAAGAAGAGGAGAAAGAGAGGATTAGGAGAGAAGAGAGGAGAAGGGGGGGAGGTAGGGAAAGGGGAGGGTGGGGGGGAGGGTGGGGGAGGGGAAGGGAACGCAAGTAGGGAGTGCATTGTGGAATGCATCACCAAACCGCACTTGGGGGAGTGCCAGTACTCACGCGGAGAACCGCAGTGCTCCCTTGGGGGAGCATGTGGGAGAGAACCCCAGAGACCCCCTATGCGGGGGACTCCTGTGGAATCACGCGGGGGGCTCTCCCTCATCTCCCCCTGCAGCAAAATGGGGGAGACAATGGTCCCACTACCTGAGTGGAGAACACTCAGGATCTGTAGAGCCGGTGGGGACTCCCGTGGAGACCCTCCGGTCCCGGCCCAATACCTTCTAAAACAGTATCAAAACATATATGTCAACAGTAAATTGTACCTCTGGCTTCAAACACAGTAAAGAACTCTTACGCTTTTTCAGCAAAGCAACCTTGAGCAGTCAAAACATGGCGGAGTGTTACGGGTTAGCTCCCCTTCTGGGGTGTCGGCAGGTTAAACACGGACACCCTATTTTCAGAAAACAGGTGTCGGTTGCAGGGTAGAAGTATCCCTCCTGAAGTCATAAAGGGGTTTAGTAAAAATCAAAGTGTTAGGTGGTCCGGAGAGAAAATCAAAGTCAAGGTAGGGAAAAAGGCACGGTGCACCCAGAAGGAGTGTAAGGGCAAACAGAGTTTCCGACTCTGTGTGGTTTAGCCGTTCTTCTTTGCAGATCCCGGCATGCTGGCTCGTTGTTTCTTGCGTGGGGAGCCTTGCCAGTCTTGCTCCAGGGTCTCCGTGAGCTCCAAGGCCCCGTCTTGCCATCCGGGGAGGTCCATCAACGGAATGCCCATCTCCTTCGAAAATGCAGGTAGCTCTTCTGGGAACCTTAGTGTGGAGGAGCGGCCATTTTTAGTTGCAATGAGACAGGCGGGGAAGCCCCACTTGTACGTGATGTTATCTCCCCTCAGGTGGTCTAGGAGCGGTTTGAGGGCCCGGCGCCTCATCAATGTCTCCTTGGAGAGGTCCGGGAAGATATGCAGAGTAGCGCCGTCAAAATCAATGTCCTGCATGCCCCTCAGTTTTAGCATGATGGCGTTTTTCTCCTCAAAATAGTGTAGGCGGCACACCACGTCTCTCGGGAGGTCTGCGGCTAGGTTACGTGGGCGAAGAGCTCTGTGCACCCTGTCGAAGCGTAGGGGGCTTGTGACCGGTTTTCCCAGCACCGTATTAAGGATGCCCTGAATTGTGGGTTCTAGGTCAGAGTCCCTGGTTGCCTCCGGCAGACCTCGGATCCGGAGGTTGTTCCTCCGGTTCCGGTTCTCCAAATCTTCCAGCTTGTAGAGGGAAGATCTGTGAGCTAGTGCCAAGCGTTTGACCACAGTCTGTAGTTCAATAATGGCGGCGGCTTGGGAATCTTGGCGCCTCTCCGTCTCCTCTACCCTTTCCAGCACATGTGACATGTCCGTGCGGACTGCAGCTATGTCTTTCTTAAGGGATTTTTCTAGGCTTTTGAACATCCCCGCCATCTCTTTCTTAAGCCCGCTTACCAGTGAGGAAAGTTCCGAGCCCGCCGGGGAGCCTGGGTCCTCCATAACTCTTCGGCCTAAAAGGTAAAGTCCATCTTAAATCCTCCTTTCAATAATCCCCTTCAGCACGAAGCAAGCACTTTTTTTGACCTCTTATTAGATAACTCTTCGGCCTAAAAGGTAAAGTTCATCTTAAATCCTCCTTTCAATAATCCCCTTCAGCACGAAGGAAGCACTTTTTTTGGTCCTGTAATGTGTAGCAACCTCCTAGCATAGAGTAGGTTGCTAGGTAAATGTAATTTAGCTCCTCTGTACTCAGTGGAGCAGGGGTTGATTTCTTAAGGCTGCTTAGTGTTTCACACGCTGCTGTTATGTTACTTCCTACTGTCTTCTAGAGGATTCTAAAAGTATAGTGGGAGGAAGAGCAGAACAAGCAGCCTGAATATTTGTGGGACTCCAGTTAATCTTTGGGGAGATGTGCCCAGAAGGTGGTGGGAGAGCCCATATATATAGTCTGAGGCCTGAGCAGCAGATTGCAGTGTTCCTGGGTCCAATCCTGCGCTCTTCCCCTTGGTGCAGGATCCTTAAGGAAGCTTGGAGAAAAACACCAAGGTCCAAGCTGGGCTTAGCTGGGGAGCCTAGTCGCAGATCCAAATCCAGGGGCTAAGTTGAGTCAGGAGGAAGCTCACTGGATAGAGCCAGGAGGATATTGGTGGGAAAAAGTCCAACTGTCTTGTTGTGGTGTCTGGATCTACCTCCCTCCAGGCCAATCCTTTTTTATTTTTTTAGAAAGGGTGTGGAAGGGATAATTTTTCTATCAGGCTTTTATTGCTGTTTGTGTACCCAGTGGGGAAATTTCCCTCTCATTTCCTGCCCAGGTGACCATATTTCTCCAGAACAGGAAGTGATAGGAAATTGTTTCAGCAGGATACCGACAGCAATGCAATGCAAAAAAAAAAAACTTGATAGTGGTTGTATCCAAAACAAGAAAAGAAAGGTCCCACTTTAACACATGACTGGAGAGGTATTGAGCATAAACTGAGGAAAAACTGGGACAAGAGCAGACCAAAACATGAATATAACATCCTCTTTCCTGCAAAGACATTCAAATGGAGATAAGAGCGGAAAAAAAAACATAACAAGAAAAATGAGTTGAAAAAATGCACATAAAGTCAAAGCGAGCGTGCAGTCTGCTTGATATAATGAAAGTCAGAGAGAATAATCAAACCCATGGGTCTCTGGGTTCTGAATAACGATGTGGAAACGGCGGACGCTGTCAATGTGTGGCGTATAAGTCAGCGCACAGATCGTCCTTCAGATCAGATGACAGGCCAGAGATGTACACTTTGTGCATTTTGAGGAATATTAATGTTTTTCTGTTTGTTTGCTTGTTTATTTATTTGTTTAGTTGCCTTTCACATCAAAGAGCCCATGTTGGCATCTGGTTTTCTTTGCCTTTCCAGACCCGGCAGACGGCCTCCATTTAATTCCTGTTCTTTTCATGCAGGGAAGAGAGTCATCTTGGCACGGAAGCCTTAAAGTGTCAGACACGTACACACAGCCGACATCACTTCGTCATGTATCATATCACCAAAGACAGAGGAGTATTAATGTCAGATTATACTTCAGTGATTGGAACTGGTTTCTAGGTGGCTGTTTATGTAGTGCAGTAGCCACAGTGCTTTTTTTTTAGTTGGTGAAGGCTCAAAAACTGTTAGATACTCCTGACCCCTGCACTCTATGCTGTGCTGTATATTACTTACATATTGCTGACCACTGCACTCTGTATGCTTTGCTATACATTGCACACTCCTGACACCTGAACTTTACAAAATGCAGTATGTTACATACTCCTGTTCCTTGCACTGTCTATTCTATGCTGCATGCTACATACTGCTGACCGCTACACTCTATACACTTTGTTGTACATTGCATGCTCCTGACCCCTGAACTTTAAACCATGTTGTATGTTACATACTTATGTCCCCAGGGTCGTAGATAAGGGGATACAACCAGCCCTCCTGTACGGGACCCAGGTCAGCAGGGGGGCCCAGGCAGCATGGAGAAACAGAGGTGGGCAGGGAGGGTGATCGGTGTGGTGGGGAGGCAATTACTGGAATCAATCCCCTGTATGGGCCTCTCTGCAGCAGCTGAAAGCTGACTTCCTCTCCTCTCCCTCCCGTTGGCTTTCAGCTGCTGCTAGGAGAGCCATACAGGGGATCGGTTCCAGTAATTGCCCCCCCTCATGCCACACTGATCACCCTCCCTGTGTACCATATGTTTCCCCCTGCTGCCCAGGCCCCTCTGTGTGCCCCCCACCTACCTCTGCAGTGCTGATGGTTTCCATCCTCTACTTCTACTTCCCGCCGGCAGCTGCAAGCACAAAAAAGGATCCTTCAAGATTGAGAGTGGGGGAAGGGCACGGTAAATATGTCATATTTACCAGCCCCTTCCTTTTCTGAATGAACACAATGAGTAATCAGAACTGATCATTCATAACTGAAGCATTGGCTGTATGAGGCCCCGTGTCAGGTTGTCTGAATGGGGCCATGTGGTTTCTAACAGCAGTGCTGCCTGTCTCTTGAATGAATGAATGAATGAATGATTTGTATAGCGCTGCACCTGCGAACTGAATCGCCTCGAGGCGCTTTGCACTGTCTATGCTGTGCTGCACGGTACATACTCCTGACTGCTGCACTCTGTATGTTACTTAGTCCTAACCCTATACACAATGTTATATTTTACATAATCCTAATGCCTGCACTCTCTCTGATGTGTTACATGCTCCTGACCCAAGTGTTTACTGTCTCAAATGTTGCTGGTTGCTATGTAGTCCCCAGCAGTTTTAATAAAGTTCTTCTTTAAAGCTCAACTTCAAGGGGAATAAAAAAGTTGAAATGCTTGTTTATGTCTAGAGGACAGGAAAAGCAGTTTTAATTACCATTCCTTCACTTCCCCCAGTATCTGGTGCCCCCCTATGCTCATGTGGTGGACTGTTCCTCAGCATATGAACATTTAATGCAGGGATGGATCCTGTACCTGATGACATCAGAGGACCTATGACCACCAAGGCATTAGGGAGAATACTTGGCTGGGATAACCAGTCTTACAGCACAGAGGGAGCCTGGGGGAGCAGAGGACTGGGTAAGCAAAAATGCTTTCCTTTTTCCCCTAGAACTAAACAAGAATGTTGCTTTCCCTGGAGTTAGCTGTCTGTTTATATTATGTTAGCAGAAAAGTATATATAAAGGAAGAGTTTTGTTTTTTTAAATGATCCTTTGTCCTGATGTTTATGTGTGTCTATGAGACTATCACTTGTGGCACAGTACTTAGGAAGTATTTTGTGGGTGCAAGGACTGTGGCATATTTGTGCAGTTTATACAGCTAGTAGGCTCAGTCTGTAGTCATGCCCCTTTTTAAGCCATGCCCATTACTGAGCATAGGGTAGCCACTCCCACCTTTTGCCGCGGCACGCTGTCATATTTACTAGTGTATCCTTCTTTCTCAAAGTCTTAAGTTGGGAGGATACATAGGGGTTAAATGTCTGCACAGATCATACAGGACTACTGGTAAAATCAGATTTGGGGGTGGCAATAGAAATACAAGGAATGGTAAATTATAGGAAAATATAATAAAAAATGAATAACAATGTCTCATGAATAAAATGGGAAAAGAGGGCTTGGACTTTTTTAAAGCTGCCTTTACAAGCCTTAGCATTTGAAAATATGAAATTCTGAGAATGAGCCATCCGCTTGGCGAAGACCTGACTCATGGTTTGTTTAAACACACGATTTTAATACCTCTCTTTATGCATTCCAGTGGGCATGGCTGTATAAAATAATACATTCCCGGACAGGATAACACAAATCACTATTATGATTTTCTCAGAAATGTCTGGTCACTCGGCCCTGATCATTACATTGGAATGCTTGCTGATTTTTTTTCATGTTTTGCTGATGTAAATAAAACTTCATTTGAACTAATTTGGCAATGCAGGGGAGGATAGGAACAAATGCAGCACTTCCTGTTTTGCCCAGTAGGCGGAACATTGAAATCTTTTGGTAGCTCGTCACAGTTGGGGTGGCCGTGGGGGAAAAGGGGTGCTGTGTATTTTTGGGTGCCATAAAGTTTATTTACGCCATTATTTTGGGCTGCTGTGAGCTGCTTAGACATCAGTTGGTTTTCTCCAAAAATTTGATACATTTATACAACTTGCAATTTCTCTAAACCATTAAGCTACTGTAGGTTCACACTAATGCAGGTGGTGTGGTTCGCTTTTGCATGGGGACTAGACATGTGCAATTCATTTTGTTCCAAATTAGTTTTTTGACTAAATTCGACAAATTCGGTAATTCTGAAAAATTCGAAAACCCGTTTAACAAATTTTTACGAAATTCAAAAATCCGAAAATTTAAAAGAACGAGAATGTAAAATAAGAACGAAAATTAGAAAACCCAAAAATGTAAAAATCTGAAATAATAACTAACTAATAATAACTATTACTAACTATTAAATTATAGGTATTTTTATTTGCTTTCAAATTTGGCTGTTAGTGAACATAATGAATACGAACTTATCCATAATAACGAATGCCGCATTTAAACGAATGGAACGTAACAAATTAATAATGATAAATAATAATAATCATAAAAACGTTTTATTATTATTAATTTGTTACGTTCCATTCGTTTAGATGCGGCATTCGTTATTTCAGAAAATTCGTAGCTTCAGATAAGTTCGTATTTGTTACAATCATAAACAGCCAAATTTGAAAGGCAATTCCAGTATCTATAATTTAATAGGTAGGTATGATTACTGTATTTCGGATTTAAAAATTTTTGGATTTTCGTTCTTATTTTTGGATTTTGGTTCTTTAGAATTTTCGTATTTTCTTTCTTATTTTAGAATTTTCGTATTTTCGAATTTTCGAATTTTTTAATTTTCGGATTTCGAATTTCCGAATTTTCGCATTTCCAGATTTCCAAATTTCCAGAACAGACAGTTAGAGCAAATCTAAGAAAGTAAGGAAAATTTCTGTTAGAAGCTTGTTTGTGAAAAAGGTGTCGCCATTGGGACATTTCTACTATGCCTCTTGTCTTGGGGACAATTCTAAAATTTTGGATTTGCCCTCACTTTCTTTCTCATGACAGTGGTCACCAGTACAAACAGAGGGCAAATCTTCCCAATAGGGACAACAACAGCAATACAGACTTGACCCTTCTCCATTCTATCCAAAATGAAAACAAATTTGCCCTATAGCACCTATTCCCAACCAGGGTTCCATGGGACCATAGGGTTCCTCCAGAGTTTGTTAGGTATTCCTTGAGCTGTGGCACAATGACCTTTGATGGTGTCTGCATAGTTTCAGAGCCAATGCCACATGTAGAGATGGGTACGATTCTAATGATCTTTTAAGTCTGTCTGCGGGGATGGCATTCTATCCCCAGTGTAAGGGCCATTCTTCCCACTGACCACTTAAAGTAAGGAGACTAGGGATGAGCCGAACACCCCCGGGTTCGGTTCGAACCAGAACCTTCGAACGGACCGAAAGTTCGCGCGAATTTTCGAACCCTATACGTTATAATGGACGCGAACGTTCGAAATCAAAAGTGCTAATTACAACGGCCAATATGCATGTTAATGTCATAAAACAGGTTTGGGGACCCGGGTCCTGCCCCAGGGGACATATATCAATGCAAAAAGAACTTTTAAAAACTAACGTTTTTTCGGGAGCAGTCATTTTAATGATGCATAAAGTGAAAAAAAAAAAGTGAAATTTTCCTTTAAATATGGTACCTGGGGGGTGTCTAAAGTATGCCTGTGAAGTGGCATGTGTTTCCCGTGTTTAGAACTGTCCTTGCACAAAATGACATTTGTAAAGGAAAAAAAGAAGCCATTTAAAACCACTTGCGGCTTTAGGTTTGTTCTTAAGTAGAATCTGAACAGGTACATTATGAAGTGTAGCTCCATCCCAAAAAAATCTATTTTTAAGCTTTTTGGAGAACATAGGGAGGGTTATCACCCCTGTAACATTTGCTGTCTTTGCACATCTGTTCAGAACATGTCACCTCACTTTCCGTCCCAATGACAAATGTTTTTGGAAAAGTGGGGTTTTAATTGAAACAAGGATTGGTGATAAAGTATCAGTAGAGAGGAGATACCTTTTTCCCAATTAAATCTAACAGGATAGAATTTCCCTTCCTAGGGTAGATTTCCTCTCACTTCCTGTTTTCTCTTTCCATTTGCAAGTAGGAGTCGTTTGTAAGTTGGATGTTTGAAAGTAGGGGCCTGGCGTATATACTCTGCAGAAATTTGCCCTATTAGATGTTGGTGTAGCCACAAGACTGGTGGGCACAGGAATGGGCCCTGCTATGAGTTAATAGATCAAGATTTGTAATTGCATGCACCTGTTGAACAGGGCAGAAAAATTGGGGGGGTGGTGGTGGTGGACGGTGTTGCCACAAGACTGTAAGCTCTCACAGTTACTCTTGGTGGGCGCAGGAATGGGCCCTGCTGTGAGTTATTAGATCAAGATTTGTAATTGCAAGCACCTGATGAACAGGGCAGAAAAATTGGGCCTTTGGCGGTGGTGGTGGACGGTGTTGCCACAAGACTGTAAGCTCTCACAGTTACTCTTGGTGGGCGCAGGAATGGGCCCTGCTGTGAGTTATTAGATCAAGATTTGTAATTGCAAGCACCTGATGAACAGGGCAGAAAAATTGGGCCTTTGGCGGTGGTGGTGGACGGTGTTGCCACAAGACTGTAGGCCCTCACAGTTACTCTTGGTGGGCGCAGGAATGGGCCCTGTTGTGAGTTATTAGATCAAGATTTGTAATTGCAAGCACCTGATGAACAGGGCAGAAAAAATTGGGCCTTTGGCGGTGGTGGTGGACGGTGTTGCCACAAGACTGCAGGCCCTCATAGTTACTCTTGGTGGGCGCAGGAATGGGCCCTGCTGTGAACTATAAGATCAAGATTTGTAATTACCCGCCCCTGTTAAACAGGGGCTGAAAAATTGTGCCTTAGGCACTGGTGCTGGTGCCACAACACTGCAACCCCTCACAGAGACTGTACTTGGAGCACAGCAGTCACACGTGTTGCGAAGCATTTTTAAAAAAATTGTAAGTACCCGCCCCTGTTACACAGGGGCTGAAAAATTGTGCCTTAGGCACTGGTGCTGGTGCCACAACACTGCAACCCGGCCCTCACAGATACTGTACTTGGAGCACAGCAGTCACACGTGTTGCGAAGCATTTTTTTTAAAAAATTGTAAGTACACGCCCCTGTTAAACAGGGGCTGAAAAAATTGTGCCTTAGGCACTGGTGCTGGTGCCACAACACTGCAACCCGGCCCTCACAGATACTGTACTTGGAGCACAGCAGTCACACGTGTTGCGAAGCATTTTTTTAAAAAATTGTAAGTACCCGCCCCTGTTAAACAGGGGCTGAAAAATTGTGCCTTAGGCACTGGTGCTGGTGCCACAACACTGCAACCCGGCCCTCACAGATACTGTACTTGGAGCACAGCAGTCACACGTGTTGCGAAGCATTTTTTTAAAAAATTGTAAGTACCCGCCCCTGTTAAACAGGGGCTGAAAAATTGTGCCTTAGGCACTGGTGCTGGTGCCACAACACTGCAACACGGCCCTCACAGAGACTGTACTTGGAGCACAGCAGTCACACGTGTTGCGAAGCATTTTTTTAAAAAATTGTAAGTACACGCCCCTGTTAAACAGGGGCTGAAAAATTGTGCCTTAGGCACTGGTGTGGTGGCATGGATCATTGAGGAGGAGGAAGAGGATAGTCAGTGAACATAAGAGGACAGTCACTCAGCATCAGCATAGGCAGTCTTGAAGGGATGTGACATTAAAAATTATTCGGTTATATCCGCCTCAGGTGCCTGGTAGCTGGTGGTGATCCAAGACTGATTCATTTTGATGAATGTCAGTCGATCAACCGAGGCGGTGGACAGGCGCACCCTATGATCAGTCACAAATCCTCCAGCAGCACTGAATGTGCGTTCGGAAAGAACGCTGGAGGCAGGACAGGCCAGTAGCTCAATTGCATACTGTGCAAGCTCTGGCCAGTGATCCATCCTCAGGACCCAGTAAGCCAGAGGATTTTCGGTGGGAAAAGGTGTCCAAGTCTGACCTTGCCCCAAGGTATTCCTGCACCATGTATATCAGACGCTGGCGATGGTTGCTGGAACCGATCATACCTTGGGGCTGCGGACTAAAAAATTGTCTGAACGCATCGGTCAGACGTCCACCTTCCCCACCGCTCCTTCTGCCACTGACCGAAGCCTCAGCAACTCGTCGCCCAGGACCAGGAGTTTGTAGCCTCCCAGTTTCTGGGAACGCGTTGCACAGACCTTTCTGCAAGGCCTCCCTGAGATGTCTCATCCTCTGCTCCCTCTGCGACGGCAAGATAAGGTCCGCAACCTTACCCTTGTACCGCGGATCAAGGAGAGTGGCCAGCCAGTAATGGTCCCTCTCCTTGATCCGAAGAACACGAGGATCCTTCCGCAGGCTTTGCAGGATCAGGGAGGCCATGCAGCGTAGGTTAGCTGAGGCATTCGGTCCGGAGTCTTCTGGGTCACTGAGGATGACATGATCGCCAGCCACCTCCTCCCAGCCACGTACAAGTCCACTGGTTTGTTGGGACTGTACATCATCCCTAAAAGACTGCTGCTGCTGATGCTGAGTGCCAGGCTCCACCTCCATGCTCACACAATCCTCCTCCTCCTCCTCCTCCTCCTCCTCATCCTCTTCCTGTGTGATGGGTGGGACAGAAGGAACACTGTCCGGATAAAGGGGGCCTTGAGAGGCAAGGAAGTCCTCCTCTTCCTGCCTCTGTTCTGCCTCAAGTGCCCTGTCCATTATCCCACGCAGCGTATGCTCCAACAGGTGGACAAGAGGGACAGTGTCACTGATGCATGCACTGTCACTGCTCACCATCCTCGTGGCCTCCTCAAATGGTGAGAGGACAGTGCATGCATCCCTGATCATGCTCCACTGACGTGGGGAAAAAAAACCAAGCTCCCCTGACCCTGTCCTGGTGCCGTAGTCGCAAAGGTACTCATTGATGGCCCTCTGCTGCGTGTGCAGTCGCTGCAGCATGGCCAACGTTGAGTTCCACCTGGTGGGCATGTCACATATTAGGCGGTTCTTGGGCAGGTTCAGCTCCTTTTGCAGCTCAGTCAGCCGAGCACTGGCATTATAAGATCGGCGGAAATGCACACAGACTTTCCTGGCCTGCCTCAGGACATCCTGTAAGCCTGGGAACCTGCCCAAGAACCGCTGCACCACCAGGTTGAGGACGTGAGCCATGCAGGGCACATGGGTGAGCTGCCCCTGTCGCAGGGCGGAGAGGAGGTTGGTGCCATTGTCAGAAACGACCATTCCTGGCTTAAGCTGACGTGGCGTCAACCACCTCTCGGCCTGCCCCTGCAGAGCTGCCAGAACCTCTGGCCCAGTGTGGCTCCTGTCCCCCAAACACACCAGCGCAAGCACGGCATGGCATCTTTTTGCCTGCGTACTTGCGTAGCCCCTTGTACGCCTACGGAGCACCGCTGGTTCCAAGGACAGAGCACTGGAGGAAGAAGAAGAGGAGGGGGTGGAGGAGAGAGGTGTGTCACAACCAGTAGCAGTAGTCGCGTTTTGGAGGCGTGGTGGCGGAACAACCTCCAACACTACTGCACCTTGTCCTGCATCCCTCCCAGCTGCCAATAGAGTGACCCAATGGGCCGTGAAAGAAAGGTACCGTCCCTGTCCATGCCTGCTGGACCATGAGTCAGCGGTAATATGCACCTTACCGCTGACCGCCCTGTCCAGCGAGGCATGGACATTGCCCTCCACATGCCGGTAGAGAGACGGAATCGCCTTCCGCGAGAAAAAGTGGCGTTTGGGAACCTGCCACTGAGGAACCGCACATTGAACAAACTCACGGAAGGGGGCCGAGTCTACCAACTGAAAAGGCAGCAGTTGAAGTGCTAGCAATTTAGCAAGGCTAGCATTCAACCGCTGGGCATGTGGATGGCTGGGAGTGTACTTCTTTCTACGGTCCAGCAGCTGGGGCAGGGAAATTTGCCTGCTGCAATCGGACGTCGGTGTACTGCAAGTACTTGGTTGTGACACACCGAATTCTACACCTTCAGTCCTCTCAGAGCAGCTTTCAGAGAGGACTGAAGGTGTAGTGGGGATGGAGATCCCAGCTGAGGAGGAGCAAGGAGAGGTCCGCTTAGTTCTTTGGTGTGGGTCTTTTATGTGTGCCTGCCAACGAGCTGCATGGCAGGTCGCCATATGTCTGGTCATGCTTGTCGTGCCCAAGCGGCTGATGTTTTGGCCACGCGAGATACGCTTGAGACAAATATTGCAAATAGCAGTGGTGCGATCTGCTGCACTCGTCTCAAAAAAGGCCCACACCAAAGAACTTTTCTGATAACGTGCAGAGGCAGCGCCCTGCACAGGCGGAGCTCTGCGGTGTTGTACAGTTGCTGTGCTGGCCTCTACCTGGCCTCCAGGGGGCATCCTGCCTCGTTGGACATGTGACGCCGCATCCTCCTCCTCCTCGTCCTCCTCCTCATCCTCTCTCCCTTGAGGCACCCACGTGGAGTCAGTGACCTCATCATCCCCTCCCTCTTCACCACTAGAGCAAACCTGGCAGTAAGCTGCAGCTGGTGGAACAGTACTGCCAGATTCCTCAAGCTGGGTATCGTCATCCGAGCCTTCGAATCGTTGGCATCCTCCTGGAGCATGTACCCAACACTGTGCTCAAAGAGTTCGGGGGACTCCTCAGGAGGACATGGTGGGTCTAGGGAAGGGGTGGCTGATGATGCTCTGTCAGTACCCTGAGCCTGGGTGAGAGAGGATGAGGAGGATGAGGAGGGCTTGGTCATCCATTCTACCAAGCCTTCAGCATGATGCGGCTCCACATGTCCAGCTGCCGAAAACAAAGACGCGCGTGTCCCATGGCCACGTGCTGATGACGATGCACGACCACGTCCACGTCCACGGCCACGTCCACTAGAAACAGAGCCTGCCTGCCCTGTGTTCTTGGCTCTGCACGCTCTGCCTCCCCTTGGCGGTCTTCCAGCCATTGTAGTCGGTAGTCCTGTGGGTGCTGCTGAGAAGAAAATATAGGAGCTCTGTGTGATGCCACTAACACACTAGAAGTCCTATGGGTGCTTCTGCAAAGAAAATAGAGGAGCTCTGTGTGATGCCACTAACACACTAGAAGTCCTGTGGGTGCTGCTGAGAAGAATATATAGGAGCTCTGTGTGATGCCACTAACACACTAGAAGTCCTATGGGTGCTTCTGCAAAGAAAATAGAGGAGCTCTGTGTGATGCCACTAACACACTAGAAGTCCTGTGGGTGCTTATGCAAAGAAAATAGAGGAGCTCTGTGTGATGCCACTAACACACTAGAAGTCCTGTGGGTGCTTCTGCAAAGAAAATAGAGGAGCTCTGTGTGATGCCACTAACACACTAGAAGTCCTGTGGGTGCTTCTGCAAAGAAAATAGAGGAGCTCTGTGTGATGCCACTAACACACTAGAAGTCCTGTGGGTGCTTCTGCAAAGAAAATAGAGGAGCTCTGTGTGATGCCACTAACACACTAGAAGTCCTGTGGATGCTTCTGCAAAAAAAATAGAGGAGCTCTGTGTGATGCCACTAACACACTAGAAGTCCTGTGGGTGCTTCTGCAAAGAAAATAGAGGAGCTCTGTGTGATGCCACTAACACACTAGAAGTCCTGTGGGTGCTTATGCAAAGAAAATAGAGGAGCTCTGTGTGATGCCACTAACACACTAGAAGTCCTGTGGGTGCTTCTGCAAAGAAAATAGAGGAGCTCTGTGTGATGCCACTAACACACTAGAAGTCCTGTGGGTGCTTCTGCAAAGAAAATAGAGGAGCTCTGTGTGATGCCACTAACACACTAGAAGTCCTGTGGGTGCTTATGCAAAGAAAATAGAGGAGCTCTGTGTGATGCCACTAACACACTAGAAGTCCTGTGGGTGCTGCTGAGAAGAATATATAGGAGCTCTGTGTGATGCCACTAACACACTAGAAGTCCTATGGGTGCTTCTGCAAAGAAAATAGAGGAGCTCTGTGTGATGCCACTAACACACTAGAAGTCCTGTGGGTGCTTCTGCAAAGAAAATAGAGGAGCTCTGTGTGATGCCACTAACACACTAGAAGTCCTGTGGGTGCTGCTGAGAAGAATATATAGGAGCTCTGTGTGATGCCACTAACACACTAGAAGTCCTATGGGTGCTTCTGCAAAGAAAATAGAGGAGCTCTGTGTGATGGGACTAACACACTTCAAGTCCTATAGGTGCTTCTGGGAAGAAAATAAAGGTCTGTGTGATGGGACTAACACACTTCAAGTCCTATAGTTGCTTCTGGGAACAAAATATAGCTCTGTGTGTGTGATGGGACTAACACACTTCAAGTCCTATAGGTGCTTCTGGGAACAAAATATAGCTCTGTGTGTGTGATGGGACTAACACACTTCAAGTCCTATAGGTGCTTCTGGGAACAAAATATAGCTCTGTGTGTGTGATGGGACTAACACACTTCAAGTCCTATAGGTGCTTCTGGGAAGAAAATATAGCTCTGTGTGTGTAATGGGACTAACACACTTCAAGTCCTATAGGTGCTTCTGGGAACAAAATATAGCTCTGTGTGTGTGATGGACTAACACACTTCAAGTCCTATAGGTGCTTCTGGGAACAAAATATAGCTCTGTGTGTGTGATGGGACTAACACACTTCAAGTCCTATAGGTGCTTCTGGGAACAAAATATAGCTCTGTGTGTGTGATGGGACTAACACACTTCAAGTCCTATAGGTTCTTCTGGGAACAAAATATAGCTCTGTGTGTGTGTGATGGGACTAACACACTTCAAGTCCTATAGGTGCCTCTGGGAACAAAATATAGCTCTGTGTGTGTGATGGGACTAACACACTTCAAGTCCTATAGGTGCTTCTGGGAACAAAATATAGCTCTGTGTGTGTGATGGGACTAACACACTTCAAGTCCTATAGGTTCTTCTGGGAACAAAATATAGCTCTGTGTGTGTGATGGGACTAACACACTTCAAGTCCTATAGGTGCTTCTGGGAACAAAATATAGCTCTGTGTGTGTGATGGGACTAACACACTTCAAGTCCTATAGGTGCTTCTGGGAAGAAAATATAGCTCTGTGTGTGTGATGGGACTAACACACTTCAAGTCCTATAGGTTCTTCTGGGAACAAAATATAGCTCTGTGTGTGTGATGGGACTAACACACTTCAAGTCCTATAGGTGCTTCTGGGAACAAAATATAGCTCTGTGTGTGTGATGGGACTAACACACTTCAAGTCCTATAGGTGCTTCTGGGAACAAAATATAGCTCTGTGTGTGTGATGGGACTAACACACTTCAAGTCCTATAGGTTCTTCTGGGAACAAAAATATAGCTCTGTGTGTGTGATGGGACTAACACACTTCAAGTCCTATAGGTGCTTCTGGGAACAAAATATAGCTCTGTGTGTGTGATGGGACTAACACACTTCAAGTCCTATAGGTGCTTCTGGGAACAAAATATAGCTCTGTGTGTGTGATGGGACTAACACACTTCAAGTCCTATAGGTGCTTCTGGGAAGAAAATATAGCTCTGTGTGTGTAATGGGACTAACACACTTCAAGTCCTATAGGTGCCTCTGGGAACAAAATATAGCTCTGTGTGTGTGATGGGACTAACACACTTCAAGTCCTATAGGTGCTTCTGGGAAGAAAATATAGCTCTGTGTGTGTGATGGGACTAACACACTTCAAGTCCTATAGGTTCTTCTGGGAACAAAATATAGCTCTGTGTGTGTGATGGGACTAACACACTTCAAGTCCTATAGGTGCTTCTGGGAACAAAATATAGCTCTGTGTGTGTGATGGGACTAACACACTTCAAGTCCTATAGGTGCTTCTGGGAACAAAATATAGCTCTGTGTGTGTGATGGGACTAACACACTTCAAGTCCTATAGGTGCTTCTGGGAACAAAATATAGCTCTGTGTGTGTGATGGGACTAACACACTTCAAGTCCTATAGGTGCTTCTGGGAAGAAAATATAGCTCTGTGTGTGTAATGGGACTAACACACTTCAAGTCCTATAGGTGCCTCTGGGAACAAAATATAGCTCTGTGTGTGTGATGGGACTAACACACTTCAAGTCCTATAGGTGCTTCTGGGAAGAAAATATAGCTCTGTGTGTGTGATGGGACTAACACACTTCAAGTCCTATAGGTGCTTCTGGGAAGAAAATATAGCTCTGTGTGTGTGATGGGACTAACACACTTCAAGTCCTATAGGTGCTTCTGGGAACAAAATATAGCTCTGTGTGTGTGATGGGACTAACACACTTCAAGTCCTATAGGTGCTTCTGGGAACAAAATATAGCTCTGTGTGTGTGATGGGACTAACACACTTCAAGTCCTATAGGTGCTTCTGGGAACAAAATATAGCTCTGTGTGTGTGATGGGACTAACACACTTCAAGTCCTATAGGTGCCTCTGGGAACAAAATATAGCTCTGTGTGTGTGATGGGACTAACACACTTCAAGTCCTATAGGTGCTTCTGGGAAGAAAATATAGCTCTGTGTGTGTGATGGGACTAACACACTTCAAGTCCTATAGGTTCTTCTGGGAACAAAATATAGCTCTGTGTGTGTGATGGGACTAACACACTTCAAGTCCTATAGGTGCTTCTGGGAACAAAATATAGCTCTGTGTGTGTGATGGGACTAACACACTTCAAGTCCTATAGGTGCTTCTGGGAAGAAAATATAGCTCTGTGTGTGTGATGGGACTAACACACTTCAAGTCCTATAGGTGCTTCTGGGAACAAAATATAGCTCTGTGTGTGTGATGGGACTAACACACTTCAAGTCCTATAGGTGCTTCTGGGAAGAAAATATAGCTCTGTGTGTGTGATGGGACTAACACACTTCAAGTCCTATAGGTGCTTCTGGGAACAAAATATAGCTCTGTGTGTGTGATGGGGCTAACACACTTCAAGTCCTATAGGTTCTTCTGGGAACAAAATATAGCTCTGTGTGTGTGATGGGACTAACACACTTCAAGTCCTATAGGTGCTTCTGGGAAGAAAATATAGGAGCTCTGCCTGCCTGCCACGAATACACTACAAGTCCTATAGGTGCTTCTGGGAACAAAATATAGGAGCTCTGCCTGCCTGCCACGAACACACTACAAGTCCTATAGGTGCTTCTGGGAACAAAATATAGGAGCTCTGCCTGCCTGCCACGAACACACTACAAGTCCTATAGGTGCTTCTGGGAACAAAATATAGGAGCTCTGCCTGCCTGCCACGAACACACTACAAGTCCTATAGGTGCTTCTGGTAACAAAATATAGGAGCTCTGCCTGCCTGCCACGAACACACTACAAGTCCTATAGGTGCTTCTGGTAACAAAATATAGGAGCTCTGCCTGCCTGCCACGAGCACACTACAAGCCCCTCTTTCTCAATCAATCTTTGTAACTGAATCTATCTAACTCAATTTCTGTAAGTGAATCTCTCTACCTAACTAAATCGAGCAGAGTGTCACAGAATCAGCCTGCTCAATCTGCGCCGGAACAGCATGTGACCGGCGCAGACGGCGTGGCGGCCTTTTATAGGGGGGGGGGGCGTGTACTACAGCCCCTGAGCTGTAATTGGCTACAGGCGTCCTGCCTGTAGCCAATTATGGCTCTTCGAGTTTCCGGGGCTGTGATTGGCCAAGCATGCGGGGTCACAGTGCATGCTTGGCCAATCATCAGCCAGCAATGCACTGCGCCGGCCGCGCCGGCCGCAATGCATTGCGGGGCCGCTCGCATCACACGAACGTGATGCGAGCGGCCAAAATAGTTCTGGGCTCGCCGAGCGAGCGAACGCCCGGTGCTCGATGCGAACGTGGGTTCGCATCGAGCACCGGGCCCATCCCTAAAGGAGACCATTCTTCTCACTGACCCCCAATGTATGGAGGCCATTCTTCCCAAATGACCCCCAATGTAAGGGGCCATTCTTCCCACTGAAACCCAATGTAAAATGACCATTTTTCCCACTGACCCCCCCAATGTAAGAGGGCCATTCTTCCTATTGACCCCCAATGTAAGGGACATTCTTTCCACTGAGCATCAACGTGAGGGTCATTCTTCCCAGTGACCACCAATGTAAGAGGGCCATTCTTCCCACTGACCCTTAATGTAAGGGGCATTCTTCCCACTGACAATCAATATAAGAGGGGCATTCTTCCCACTGACAATCAATATAAGAGGGGCATTCTTTCCACTGACCTCCAAAGTAAGCGGCTATTCTTCCCACTGACCACCAATGTAAGGGGCCATTCTTCCCACTGACCTCCAATGTAAAGGGGACATGCTTCCCACTGACCCCCAAAGTAAGCGGCTATTCTTCCCACTGACCACCAATGTAAGGGGGACATACTTCCAGGGTGGATTTGATTTAAATAAACTCGATTTAAATCATGATTTTTAAAGAGCAACTGTCATCTCTGTCCCGCAGTGGCTCCTCCTCTGACCCGCTGTTGACTCACCAACAGTCCTATTCACTTTAATGGGACGGCTGGTGATGCGGCAGTGACACAACAAGGTGAGGGACATGGCGGCAGCAGGTGGGTGGATGCCCGCTAACAGGCGCTGCCATGATGGATCTGAAATGACAGGTTCTCTTTAAATGTAAGGACTTATTCTTGCCGGTAGTTAGAATCTTTAATATTTGCAAACAAAATAAAGGTTTCCTATTTAGAATAATAAGCTGTCAGGTTAGTAAAACAGCAAAATCCGAACCGATTCAATCATACAGTTTGTAGTGTACATAGATTTGCAAAACAATTGAATAAAGGAATATTCCTGAAATTTGCTTTATCTCATAGTTACTGTGACATTGTGTGAATACATCAATGCAGTGCATGTTATCTCAGCTTCCAGAGCTTGGATTCATTGAGTGAGTTTACCAAAAATGTAAATATTGCAGAATATACAGCCTCATGCTACATAACTAAGCTCCATTTCATGGTGAATAAACTAAATTATTAATGTATCGTAAATAAAAAAACTATCTTTAGATTTTTACTCCAAAAGGCTTTTATTAAAATAAATTTGATAAAAAATCAAAAAAATCAGATTTAAATAAAAAAAATAATTTTATTTTTTTTAAATCATCGATTTTTATCCACCCTGCATTCTTCCCACTGACCCCCAATGTAAGGGGGCCACCCTTTTCACTGACCCCCAAAGTAAGGGGGGCATTCTTCCCACTGACCACCATTGTAAGGGGCATTCTTCTCCCTGATCACTGAGTTGGTTTTAGCAGGGATTCCCTGTGACCTGAAAGTTATTTTGAGAAAATTTGTATAGAACGACAATTTCATGCAATTTTTTTGTGCCACATCCAGTATTTCAAACTAAAAAACAAAAAACCCTGATGGTGAACTTTTAAGGCATGTACAAGATAGAGGAGTATATAGAGTATAAAAATAGCTTATTAATTATATAGTACCATAAAAACATATAACAGAGGGAATGTGTTAACAGCGTAGTCACCAATGTACATACAGTAGTCTACGGTACTCTTGTACCCTACGCGTTTCGGAGCACCCGTGTCTCCTTCCTCAGGGGTGAGTATTTAGCAAAAGAGATTTCTATAAAAACATATAACCAAGGGAATGTGTTAACAGCATAGTCACCAATGTACATACAGTAGTAGTAGTAGTAGTCTACAGTACCGTTTCGGAGCACCCGTGTCTCCTTCCTCAGGGAGAGTATATAGCAAAAGAGAATAGAAATACTCACCCCTGAGGAAGGAGACACGGGTGCTCCGAAACGCGTAGGGTGCAAGAGTACTGTAGACTACTGTATGTACATATGTGACTACGCAGTTAACGCATTCCCTCTGTTATATGTTTTTATAATACTATATAATTAGTAATTATAATTATACTCTATATACTCCTCTATCTTGTACGTGCCTTAAAAGTCCACCATCAGGGGTTTTTTGTTTTGAAAGGTATTTTGAGGGTTCCTCTGGAGTAAAAAAGGCTGGCCTAGAGAAACACTTTTTAATTACTTTAAGTGTCAATTCACACGTGTGCGGTACATTTTTTTGCGTGACGCCCTTTTGCGCACATTTTGCGTACATTTTTAGCCTCTATTAGAACGCACCTTTTGATGAAAGAACATCAGGATGCTGCATGCAGGACTTTGATGCACTTTCACAACAAGTGCGTTCTAATAGAGTTCAATGGTAGCGCACCAAAAAATGCGTAAAAAACTGTGATATGCAAAAAACGCACTGCGCACATCTGAATCCTCCCTATACGGCTCAAACACTTCTCATCTTATGACCTTGTTTTAGATTCTTGCATTGTCTGTCCCAAGCTTCGTCTACGTCATGATTGTTCCTCGCAGTTTCAGTGAACCAGTTGATGCCTCATAAATAAATGAGGATATACTTGTTAGCAGCAGACTGCCATTTAACCTGTCAGCGTCGGGTGGCGCAGCGATTCCCCGGTTTATCTTTTTTTTTAATGCATTTGGCTGCATTTCCAAACAAGCCCCCGACCCAGTGTTGAAGGTTAAGGAAGACAAGGATTTCTGTGTAATGGATAAATGCAAATACATTCTAATGCATGCAAATCCGGCTTATGCATATGTATGGACAGCGAGACTCTGCCACACCTGACCTGCCTGTGTGCTCTGCCGGGCTAAAGGGTGACACCCGGTGGCATTCCTTGAATTCAAACTGTTGTTCTTTGGGTATAGGGGTCACCTACGTGCTCCAACCCGTTAGTAACGATCTGCTTCTGTATTTGTTTACTCCATAGGAGAGAATATTAAACCTACGGCTCTCCTTTCACTATACAAACAAAGGACGGGGTATTTGGAAGGCAGGATACTTTTATTAACCACTTCAGCCCCAAAGGATTTACCCCCTTCCTGACCAGAGCACTTTTTTGCGATTCGGCACTGCGTCACTTTAACTGACAATTGCGCGGCCGTGCGACGTTGCACCCAAACAAAATTGACGTTCTTTTTTTTCCCACAAATAGAGATTTCTTTGGTGGTATTTGATCACCTCTGCGTTTTTTATTTTTTGTGCTATAAACAAAAAAAATCATTTTGAAAAAAAAGCAATATTTTTTACTTTTTGCTATAATAAATATCCCCCAAAAATATATAAAAAAACGAATTTCTTTCTCAGTTTAGGCCGATATGTATCCTTCTACATATTTTTGGTTCAAAAAAAAAAAAAAATCGCAATTAGCGTATATAATGGTTTGCGCAAAAGTTATAGCGTCTACAAAATAGGGGATAGATTTATGGCATTTTTATTATTAATTTGTTTTTATTAGTAATGGCCGCGAAATTGGAAATTAGAAATTGGATGAAAGATTTAGCTCTGGGAAACACTTTTTGAAAGATAAAAAGTGCATTTTATATACAACTATATAGATCCGACCAAAATGAGGGACAAATGAGGAGGAAAGAGGGACAGAGGGACATTGCTCCAAATCAGGGACAGTCCCTCGAAATCAGGGACAGTTGGGTGCTATGGAAATAGGAAGTGCGGAGAAATCTCCTTGGTTGGGTCACAGACAGAAATGGAAACCTGACGCTTCCCCGCTCCTCCCATATCTGAAGCTGCATTGTAGCCTAGGGACATTTACTGAAGAGCTCACAAAATGGCTCAATAGCAATAATGACTTCACTTGCTACATGCTGTGTCAGCAACTCTCACCGTCATACGACTTGCTGTTTTTGAAGATGGTTTGCAGCAGCACGATTCTGTGTCTATGCAAAGTAAGATGGTGTGACGTGAGCCTGGCCTCCGAAAGGTTCACAGCTTCATCCGTTGCCTTTGCTATTTGTTTGCGGTAATGGAGATGCTCAGGCCTAGCATTCAGTCCTCTCCCTCCGCAATTCTTCCCCCCCGTGAGAGCGGGTCACGGGGTAATTGTAGATATTTATTTGTGTCAAACCAACCATGGAAGCCTCCTTGTATCTCCAGCCATGTTATTTCCCATGCATGCGCCGACAATTTATCTTCTCTGCCTTGTGCTGGCCGCTCCTCTTTATTGAGTAAAGTGGCTTGTACCTGGCTTGTTCCATTCATCACTTTTCCAGCTGACGTTGGAAGATTCCTGATTTACCGTTTTTAAATTTTTTACATAATTATATAATTTATTATATATTTAGAAAATTCTATTTTTACTTTTATCTTTTGTAATTATATACTTATTAGATATTTATATACAGTAAAACCTTGGACTGCGAGCATAATTTGTTCCGGAAACATGCTTGTAATCCAAAGCACTTGTATATCAAAGCGAATTTCCCCATAAGAAATAATGGAAACTCAAATGATTCGTTCCACAACCATTTATTCATAGGTCCTCCACTTTATAGTTCATATAAAAAGATTATAGCAATGTGATTATAGCAGTGGTTCTTAACCTCAGTCTCCATTACCCCCCACCAGGCCATGTTTTGGGAATTTCCCTTAGATAAAATAGCTGTCCAAAATACCAAGCCATTGACTTAGATTTAAAGCACCTGTGCAAGATAAAAGGAAAGCCTGCAAACATGGCCTGGGGGGGGGTAATGAGGACTGAGGTTAAGAACGACTGGATTATAGCCTAGTCAGAGCACAGAATTAAACCCCATTGAAAATCTGTGGAATGACTTGAAAACTGCAGTCCAAAACAGTCAAATTTAACTAAACTTTAGCAGTTCTGCAAAGAATAGCGGGCAAATATTGCAAAGTCTAGATGCACTAATTTAGTAGAGACATATCCCAACAGACTAAAGGCTGGAATTAAAGCAAAAGGTGGTCCAACAAAATATAGTACAACCTTAGATTGCGAGTATAATTCGTTCCGGAAACATGCTTGTAATCCAAAGCACTTGTATATCAAAGCAAACTTTCCCCATAAGAAATAATAGAAACTCAAATGATTCGTTCCACAACCTTTTATTCATAGGTCCTTCAGTTTTATAGTCCATATAAAAAGATTATAGCATTGTGATAAGTTGTGTAACCATAAAATGTCCATCCACAAATGGAAGCCTCCACAAGGGGATTAGAAGCAAAATCCAGCAGGAGCTCCAGAGTATAAAAGAGAAGAGAGGCGCGTCTAATGCCCCGTACACACGGTCGGAAATTCCGACGGAAAATGTCCGATCGGACCATGTTGTCGGAAAATCCGCCCGTGTGTGGGCTCCATCTGACTTTTTCTGTCGGAATTTCCGACGGAAAAAAAATTTGAGATCCTGCTCTCAAATTTTCCGACAACAAAATCCGATCTGACTTTTTCCGATCGTGTGTAGAGAATTCCGACGGACAAAGTGCCATGCATGCTCAGATCAAATTACGAGACCAAAGCTATTGGCTAATAGCCTCTACGTAGTTCCGTCGTACGCAACGAACGTCACCACGTTCAGAATGATCGGATTTTCCGACAACTTTGTCCGACCGTGTGTATGCAACACCAGTGTCGGACAAAATCCGTCTGAAAAAATCCGACGGATTTTGTGGTCGGAATTCCCGACCGTGTGTATGGGGGCTAAGTGTAGCAATATGTTGCTAAATGTTGTACCTTCGTTAAATATAACCATATTGCTACACTTAGAGGCGCCTGTCTTCTCTTTTATACTCAGTTGTGACATGACGCTACTTTTATATCAAGACATCACTTGTATATCAAGTCAAAATGTGTTTAAAAATGTTGCTCGTCTTGCAAAACGCTCTCAAACCAAGGTTTTACTGTAGTTATAGTTTTACTTTTATGATTCTATTTTTTTATATATTTAAAAATGTTTTACTTAATAATATTTTTATAAATACTTTAACAGTTTTAGAATACTTTTATTAAAAAATGTATTAAAATTATATATGGGGATGAGGCAGCCATATTTGCTCATTACATATGAAAATTCAGGTTTTTTTTTCTCAGCGCTACACAATGGTAACTTTACTGCTCCTCACAAAGCAAGCCTAAGCCCCCGTACACACGGTCGGAAATTCCGATCACAAAATACATTTTGTAGGTTTAGGAGATATTTACAGCACCTACAGTTAAGCCTTAATCTAGGCTTAACTGTAGGTGAAAGTGTGTTGTAAGGGTTTACAACCACTTTAAAGCGTCAGCATACCAAGACATATTAGACAATTTCATGCTCCCAACTTTGTGGGAACAGTTTGGGGGTGGCCCCTTCCTATTCCAACATGACTGCATACCAGTGCACAAAGCAAGGTCCATAAAGACATGGACGAGCGAGTTTGAGGTGGAGAAACTTGACTGGCCTGCACAGAGTTCTGATCTCAACCCGATAAAACGCCTTTGGGATGAATTTGCTTCTAGAAGAATGGTCAAACATTCCCATAGACACACTCCTAAACCTTGTGGACAGCCTTCCCAGAAGAGTTGAAGCTGTTATAGCTGCAAAGGGTGGGCCAACTCAATATTGAATCCTACAGACTAATGCCTCGTACACACGGTCGGAATTCTCGTCGGAAAAAGCTCTGATGGTTTTCCCGTCGGAATTCCAACGGAATTTCGCTCAAACTGTCTTGCCTACACACGGTCACACCAAATTCCGACGGTCAATGACACCACGGCATAAAACACATTCGACGGCACTATAAAAGGGAAGTTTAATGCTTCTGAGCATGCGTCAAATTGTTTCCGAGCATGCGTCAGAATTTTGCGTGTCGGAATTGCATACACACGATCGGAAAATCCGATAGAGAGGTTTTCCGTCTGAAAAATTAAGAACAGGTTCTCAATCCAAAGTCCGTTGGAAATTCCAACAGAAAAAGACCGATGGGCATACACACGTTCGGAAAATCCGATGAAAAGCTCCCATCGGACTGTTTCCATCGGAAATTCCGACCGTGTGCATGCGGCATAAGACTGGGATGCCATTAAAATTCATGTGTGTGTAAAGGCAGGCGTCCAAATACTTTTGGTAATATAGTGCAGGGGTAGGCAACCCGGGGTCCTAAGGCTGTTGTGGAACTACATTTCCCATAAGGCATTGCAAGACTGGCAGTTACAGTTACTCCCAGAGGCATGGATGGACTTGTAGTTCTGCAAAAGCTGGAGGGCCCCAGGTTGCCTACCCCTGATATAGTGTGTATATATATATATATATATATATATATATATAGCCTCGATTCAGACTTTAACCCCTTCAATACCCGCCCATAGTCATATGCGTCATATGACGTCCTCCCATTCCCGGCCGCCTGGGGGGGCGCGCGCGCGCGCCCGCGGCGTCGCTCGGGACCCGGTGCGGGTGCCCGTTAAAACAACGGGACCGTGCGGGACCGTGGAGCTGTGTGTGTAAACACACAGCTCCACGTCCTGTCAGCGAGCAGGAGACCGATCATGTGATCCCAGCACGGAGGAACACATGATCGGTCTCCTCCCCTTGAGTCCCCTCCCCCCACAGTTAGAATCACACATTTAGGGAAAACATTAACCCCTCCCAGCCCCCTTCCCTGCCAGTCACATTTACACAGTAAGCAATGCAATTTTATAGCAACGATCGCTGTGTAAATGTGAATGGTCCCAAAAATGTGTCAAAAGTGTCCAAAGTGTCCGCCGCAATGTCGCAGTCACGAAAAAAAAATCGCAGATCGCCGCCATTACTAGTAAAAAAAAAAAAATAATGCAATAAATCTATCCCCTATTTTGTAGATGCTATAACTTTTGCGCAAACCGATCAATATACGCTTATTGCGATTTTTTTTACCAAAAATATGTAGAAGAATACGTATCGGCCTAAACTGAGGAAAAAAATTGTTTTTTAAAAAAAAAATGGGATATTTATTATAGCAAAAAGCAAAAAAAAAATATTGTGCTTTTTTTCAAAATTGTCGCTCTTCTTTTGTTTATAGCGCAAAAAATAAAAACCGCAGGGGCGATCAAATACCACCAAAAGAAAGCTCTATTTGTGGGGAAAAAAGGACGTCAATTTTGTTTGGGTGTAACGTCGCACGACCGCGCAATTGTTAGTTAAAGCAACGCAGTGCCGAATCGCAAAAAGTGCTCTGGTAAGGAAGGGTGAAAAATGGCCCGGTGCTGAAGCGGTTAATGCAATGCCAATTATATAAGAGAGCAAATATGATAACATATATTATGCTCACTTGTCTGAAAGGGGGTAACATTCAAAGGAATACATCCCTGAAAACCATGAACATGACTGAGCTGACACCCTCTGCTTAAATCTTTGACTCTATGATAGAAATCTTGTCTGGTTATGACTTTATATCTGAATCAAACAAGCAATCATTCACAATGGCTGCCCTCATGGCAAATTGCCTGTTACATAATGCTTTCTATTGGTGAAGCCGATAGCAGAGTTAGCAGGTTATCGTATCTGACGGGGGAACTGCAAGCTTTCTTTTTTTTTTACAGAACCGGGGGAATAGCATATTGCTTTTACACAGGCCGGGGTGAGCAAACTCTGTCAATGTGTTGATGGGCCAAGACCTTAATAGTAATGAGGGGAGTAGAGGAAACCTTGTCAGTAAATCTGATGGAGTTTTTCCCATATATGATCCTAATAGGATTCTCCGTCAGTGTAGAGCAATTCCATTAGACGGAGGAGAATCTGGATTACTTCATTAGTTGGCTGTGCGCAGCAATCTCTGACATGGCGCATGGTGGGGGGACAGGCCCTGCCAGGCAAGATCTGATCCTACCAAGTCATACTTTTTACATTAGAACCTTTTCTGACAGGAAGGTGTCCTACAAGAAGCTGTATGAAAGGCTTTCCTCTCCGATCCTCTGATGAAAGCTTCCCATAAATTCCGTCATATGATTTTTCTCTAACTTGGATTGTTTATTTTAATTGATAATCCTCATAATAAATCTCTCTTGAGTAACAGCTTCATATTATTTTTTTAAATAAAAAATTAAACTCATGTAGCCTGCTAGGGACCATCATGACCCTCTGAGGTCCTCTTCTTTCTTCCAGCAAAAGGAGAGAGATATGCTCAGCTGCCAGGTAATTGGTCTGCACCCCCTTTAGAGATATTTACCCTCTCTCTTCAGATGACCACCAAGGCTGTAAGACCCCTTTCACACCACAACGCCCATAGCGTCGGCGGTAAAATGCCGCTATTTTTAGCAGCGTTTTACCGTCGGATTTGCGGCGCATTTCGGCTGCTAGCGGGGTGCTTTTACCCCCCGATGGCGGCCGAGAAAGGGTTAAAACCCCCCCGGCAAAACGCTGCAATAGCGGCGTTTTGCCGGCGGTATTACAGCGCTGCCCCATTTATTTCAATGGGGAGCAGCGCTGGAGGAGCGGTGAGTTCACCGCTCCTTCACCGATCCAAAGAAGCTGCAGGCAGGACTTTTCTTGACGTCCTGCCAGCGCACCGCTGCAGTGTGAAAGCCCTCGGGCTTTCACACTGCAGACAATGGTGCAGCTGTTTTAGGGCGGATTGCAGGCGCTATTTCTAACGCTATAGCGCCTGCAAAACGCCCTTGGTGTGAAAGGGGGTCTAAAAACAGGTGAATTTTTAGCACCACACCACTGCTAAGAGGTCCAGATACCACTGTATTCCGATAAAAGTCAATAAGACAAGCCAAAAAGTATCCAACGCATTATGGGGGGGTCCAAGAGGAGTTTATTATTTTAAACGAGTCCTAAGGGGATACAGACAAAAATATTTGAGCTACAAACAAACCAGATCATCTACTAATGATATCCAGTTTTCTCAAAAACCATCGTATTGATCGAGCTAGCTTGCTTCAGTTAGGCTGCTCACAAATAGCAAAAAACGCATAAAAAAGGAAGCAGGCTTTTAGACAGATCCAACTATACATGGAACAGAATAAGTGTCACACCAAAGGCCAAAGAGTCCAAATGGATGGTTTATTAAAAGAGCTGGTAAAAAAGAAAGCCAACATGTTTCGGGGGTTTGGACACTACTTCATCAGGCTACGTGTATTATATCATCTCTAAATGTGGCTGGATATTAAATAATAAATATTTGCCACTGAAAGTCTGTAGAGTGTGGAGCTAAAAGCTACAAACAAGCATAGGCACTAGATCAGGGATATGCAATTAGCGGACCTCCAGCTGTTCCAGAACTACAATTCCCATGAGGCATAGCAAGACTCTGACAGCCACAAGCATGACACCCAGAGGCAGAGGCATGATGGGACTTGTAGTTTTGCAACAGCTGGAGGTTCTACCCTTCCTCTCTGAATTCCAAAAAAAAGGAAGGTTTTGTCTGAAGCTAGCATTTCATTCATTAATAAACTCCCCACATCAGGGAGTTCACTTTTGTTCTGAGAGGCCTGGTGATGTTCTGGGCATTCAGCAAACACGGAGTCACGCATGTAGGACACGTGAAGACGCTGCGACCTTCTTCAAAGGGCACCACTGCAGCTCTTATCTGACGCTGCCAGGCTCCTCTACTTAATCACCGCCACTTTAATTGTCTGTCAGAGGAAACCTTTTTTTTTGCCATATTCTTATATTCATTTTTCATTACCCAAAGGAAGAAGTAAGAGGAGACAAGAGGTGAGAAATCGCGCTGTAAAAGGCCCGTCCGCGGCAGTGACAACTTTTTACATATGAACGGAGCGGACCTGGACATTGTGCGCGGGGATGCTGGTTTCTTAGCAACTGAATTTCCCGCAGCGGATGGCTGCTGATCCCTGGCTAACCGCGTCCCGGATTCTTCACATAATACTACCGACTCCCATTCAAAGTATAACAAAAGTTTATTTTTTTTCTTAAGACCGCATTGTAAATAATTGATAAAAAGACCGCGGCCGGCAGACGTTTTGTTATCGTTTTATCCTTTTTGTGTGTCACAGTATATCTTTAAATACAAATATATAACAACAATGTAATATATTGCAGCTTACCAGTCCTTAGATGCGGTGGCTGCATTCGTTTACTTTTTTTTTTACAGGCTTTTTTCCATTAGTCACCTGGTGATCCTGCCAGCCACACACTTCCTGTCCTGGGGTGACAACGCATAGCACTGTACTGTATATATGGAGGAGGTGTTGTCAGCCTAGTCCGCTCACCTGATTTGGACTAGACATGTGCAATTCGTTTCGTTCTTTTTCATTTTTAGTTTTTTTTTTCGTTAGTTCGTTCTCGTACGAATGAACGAATCGTTCGAATCGTACGAATCTGAATAACGATTCGTTCGAATCGAACGAATCCGAAAAACAACGAAAATCCGAAAAAAACTAATTAGAACCAACGAATGTACTAATGAAGAAAATCCGAAAAAACGAAAACGAACGAAAAAAATTTGTACATTCGTAACTTTTTTTTTTTTGTTGAATTGGTAATTTTCCATGTCCCTTACAATGGTGCTGCTTAACGTGCTTCGAATGGATTGAACAAAAAAATTCGTAACTTTTTTTTTTTTCGATTCGTAACTTTTTTTTTTTTTCGATTCGTAACTTTTTTTTTCTATTCGTAACTTTTTTTTTTTTTTTTTCCGATTCGTAATTTTCCGTGTCTTTTACGATGGCGTTGCTTAACGTGCTTCGAATGGATTGAACAAAAAAATTCGTACATTCGTAACTTTTTTTTCGATTCGTAACTTTTTTTTTTTTTTTTTTTCGATTCGTAACTTTTTTTTTTTTCGATTCGTAAATTTATTAAAATGTAATAATAGCATACACATTACATAAAATTATGAATTATGCTCCGATTACGAATCTACGAATGTTACGAATGTACGAATAAATACCAATGCGTCCGAAAATTAAACGAACGAAAAAACGAATCAACGAAAAAATAACTCTTACAAATGTACGAATCGTTACGAATACGAACACCGACGACTTACGTATGTACGAATCAACGGAAACAAAAAAAAAGAAACGAAAATAAACGATTTTTTTTCGGAAAACGAAAAAAAACGAAAATAAACAAATTTTTTTGTTGTGCACATGTCTAATTTGGACTACAACTACAACTATCTCCCGCTCTCATCGTTTCCATTAAATAGACAGGAAAGGCTGTGTAGTTCACAGAAGATAGCTTGGAAACTGGTGACGTTGTTTCAGATTTAAAGCGGTAATAATCCCAAAATCAAATAAGCAAATGTATTACATTGCAGCTTACCAATTATTAGATGTGATGGCTGCATTCGTTTTCTTTTTTAGCCTTCCCTTCCTTCATTTTCATCTGGTGATCCAGCCAGTAAGTCAGTTGTTTATCATCTCTCCTGCAAAATGTATCAGTTAAAGCGGTTGTATTCCCTGTAAGGGAAAAGGCATAATGAGCTAGTATGCACATGTAGCAGCTCATTATGAAATACTTACCTTAGAACGAGGCCCCGACATCTCACCCGATCCACGCCAAGGGAGCTGACATGTTCCCTCGGCGTGTCTTCCGGGTATCGCGACTCCATCGCTGTGAGTGTCTGGAGCCGCGATGTCATCACCCCTCGCATGCGCAAGGGAGACTTCCTCCCGGCAGGGTGTTACTAAAGTGTTACTAAACCCAGGACCCTGCATATATCTGGTCCCTCACACAGAACATGGAAATGCAATAGTTTTAGTAAATACTGTACATACTGCTAAATACCTTTTTCTCATCAGCAGTATATAGCAGTCTTGTGACTTCTATCAGTGCCTGGCCGAACACTGGTTAACGCTTGTAGGAGGAGTTTTCTATCTCCTCTGGCTGTCCTATAAGGCTGTATGACCCCTGACCCTTTGTCTGGACAGTGCTGATTGGTCCTGTGCTAATCACATGCACCCTCCCAAGAAAAAAAACAAAAAACTCTCTAGCAATACACACCAAACTGAGCACGTGCAAAGTGTCCCCAAGGCTCTGCCTTATCAGAAGACTGGGGACAGTGGAGGAAGGGGAGGATCAAACAGGCTTTTTACACAATGCGGAGGATTAACCCCTTAGGTTCCACAGTGAGTATAACAAGCATGCTTTACTGCATATACAGACTGATTTTACTGTAGTGGGTTTAGTAACACTTAAACCATTTACTTTTAAGCAGTGCTAACAATGATCATCTTTATTTTTTCATGTAAAACCTTTATCCCAAAGGAAAAAAAAACTGCTTGTGTAACTGGAGCTGGAGTTAGGCTTGGATTTGATTGAAAGCAGCGGGAGCCAATGGCTGCGCTGCTATCAATCTATCCAATCAACAGCTGAGAACCCTGGGCAGGGAGAGGCCAGTCACTGACAGGTGTTTTTTCACCTTAAAGCGTAAGTAAACCCATCGATTTAACAGTTTAAAAAAAAAGGCATGCCGGGAATGCTAACTGCACATTGGCTGTGCTCTCAACCAAACAGTCAAACCATCCAATGGCTGGTGTCATAACGGATCACATGTGCAGCACTGTGGCAGTTGAAGATTAAACAGAGGCAAAGATGGCAGCTTCCTTGGCTGAAAACGATAGGGGGGTATACTTCCACTTTAATGCACAGGATGCATTAAGGTGAAAAAACACGAACCTTTACAACCCCTTTAAATTTGATGGTGACCGTTTTGTGGACCGCAGTTTTCAAGTCATTCCACAGATTTTCAATGGGGTTTAATTCTGGGCTCTGACTAGGCCATGCACGGAGAAACTATTCACCATGCCACAACCACGTCCATTAGATGCAAATGCATCGCGGTTGCAGTGTGGCCCCATTCACTTCCGTATGGTGTATTGGAAGGCAGGATGACCTGCCGTACGTGGCATACGTGGCATGCTGTACTCAACAATGTGGATGGGGCCATCTCGCAACCATGGCTTGGCTATTGACAGGCATCTAAAAACACATCACAACCCCTCTGGATTTCCGAGAACTGACATCATACCTCCCAACATTTTGAGATGGAAATGAGGGACACCTACTAGCAAATGTATGTAGGCATAGGACACGCCTGTAGGCATAGGACACGCCCCCTGCCACACCCCCTTAAAGGAGAAGCAACAAAAAAAAGGTTAATTAAATCCACAAGGGACTTTTTTTTACCACTACTGTTCCTCAAGATTAGCTTTTAAAATCTGGATGAAATGTTTAGCTCTGGGAAACACTTTTTGAAAGATAAAAAGTGCATTTTATATACATCTATATAGATCAGACCAAAATGAGGGACAAATGAGGAGGAAAGAGGGACAGAGGGACATTGCTCCAAGTCAGGGACAGTCCCTCGAAATCAGGGACAGTTGGGAGCTATGTGACATGTCCATGTGAAGGGATCCTAATGCATGCTACATGCACTACCATGCGTCGTGTTACCACAACACGGAAGTATGAATCCCTCTTTAGTGTCTAGAAAAATAGCCCATATCAACCAATTTTCTCCTATATGACAGAATAGGACATGGACCATAAGAACAGTTCTTCCCTCAGACACTTTACTTTCATGTAGGCCTCACAGTCCAAAAGAAAAAATAAGTTTCCCGCCAAAGCCGTTATATGTGTGGCACATCGCAGACTTCCCAGAAACTGGCGACCCCCCCGGTCACCTTATGTTTATTTTCTTGAGGAACCCCCTTGGTGCATGTGTTTTTTTTCGATAGGGATCCTCCGTTGCTGGCGACAGTCTCGGGAACGCTGCGTGCGTGGGCGTTTTTTGCGTGGGCTGAGGACCAGCAGTCACCTCAGCTGTAGGAGAAGGATGATTCTGACAAAGCTCTGAAATTCCCTGCATTATCAGCTATTATGATAGGCGGGAAAAAAAATAAAAAATCAAAGAGGCATAAACCGTGTCACCGCTAACTCCTTTCAGTCGCATTGTGGACCTTCACACACACACACACAGGCAGGCTCCCGCCTAGTCAGATGAAATATTCATAAACCAGGCCTACACCTTCAAGCTGCTTTCAATCCTCCAAGTGAAGGCAAATCACAAAGCGCAGCAGGGCGGTCTACCAAGGTCGTAGTGTAGCTGCGGATCCGTCGACGGCTGATTAAACTTTGATGGCAAGCGGGTGCTGTGTAAATATCTCTTATCAATGTCGTCTCTAGGTAAATGTGAATCAAGTAGAAAGATTTCTTGAATATACTAATATAATATTAAGCCCTAACTATTTGAGGACTTTCAACATCTGATTTAATCATTTACCGAGTAATGAAGCTACTTTATCTTTTAATCCTTGCCTACGTTCCGTCTTACGCTGGTGCCATGACTGCTGCCCCGGTTTTCTTGTTTCAGGGTGGCTCTTTCTCCTGCAGCACCCTATGGGCCACCCTTGTATGCAGGTACTAGAGTTGTATCCCTCTACACCCGGTGTCTCAAACTGGCGGCCCTCCAGCTGTTGCGAAACTACAAGTCCCATGAGGCATTGCAAGGCTGACAGTTACATGCATGACTCCAACAGGCATGATGGGACTTGTAGTTTCCCAACAGCTGGAGGGCCACCAGTTTGAGACCCCTGCTCTACACTGTGTTCATCAATAGAAACACACAGCCCACCAGGAGAGCAAAGCCCCCCAGCACCATCCTGTTCCTCCACACACCCTTCTCCAAGCTAAAAGACTGGTTGAAGACTGCACTGTCCACTGTTAACTCTTCCTAGTGAAGCCCAGAAGTTCAGGGACGCAGCACTACAGGAGCAGGGACAAGCAGCATTGAAAGCTGTAAACTGCAAATGCTGGAGTAAGAATTTCAACAAATAGTTTGCTGAGAAATGTTATTGTTTTTTTTTTTTTTTTTTTTATTCTTTATTTATTTCATCAAAGGGATACAATGCAAACATAATATACATAGTTTATACTATTTCAGACATACAGATTTACTGTTCTTCGGCTTTAATAAAATTATATTTCCCTCTTATTTCGTATACTTAATTATTGTTACTATCCCTTTCTTTCCTTTTTTTTCTCTTTATTTTATATACCCTTCCCATCTAGCCCGGTTCCCTATGCCTCTTCTTATTCTGTGGGCCTTAATCCCTAAGGTACCCTGGAGGCCTATCCCATCCCTAAGAAGTGTAAATAACCCAGTAATAGACCAAAAAAAAAAAAAAATTTATATATATAAAATAAAAAAAAAATAAAAAAAAAAGGAATAATTTAAAGAGAAATGTTATTGTGGTCAAAGTAATAATCTAAAAAAAAAAAGCTGAGGGTTTAATACTACTTTAACCACTTCAGCCCCCCGGAAGATTTTACCCCCTTCCTGACCAGAGCACTTTTTGCGATTCGTCACTGCGTTGCTTTAACTGGCAATTGCGCGGTCGTGCGTCGTTGCACCCAAACAAAATTGACATCCTTTTTTCCCCACAAATAGAGCTTTCTTTTTGTGGTATTTGAGCACCTCTGCGATTTTTATTTTTTGCGCTATAAAAAAAAAAAGAGAGACAATTCTGAAAAAAAAACATATATATTTTTTACTTTTTGCTATAATAAATATCCCCCAAAAATATATATAAAAAAAAGTTTTTTTTCTTCAGTTTAGGCCGATGTGTATTCTACATATTTTTGGTAAAAAAAAATTGCAATAAGCGTATATTGATTGGTTTGCACAAAAATTATGGCGTCTACAAAATAGGGGATAGTTATATGTCATTTTTATTATAATTTTTTTTTTTTAGTAGTAATGGCGGCGATCTTCGATTTTTATCATGACTGCGACATCATGGCGGACACATTGGACATTTTGACACATTTTTGGGACCATTGTCATTTTTTCAGCGATCAGTGCTATACAAATGCACTGATTACTGTGTTAATTACACTGGCAGGGTAGGGGTTAACCACTAGGAGGAGATGAAGGGGTTAAGTGTGTCCTAGGGAGTGATTTCTAACTGTGGGGTGGATGGGCTACAACTCACATGACAGCGATCACTTCTCCCGATGACAGGGAGCAGTGATCTCTGTCATGTCACAAGGCAGAGTGGGGAAATGCCTTGTCCAGCAGACATCGAGTCGGTGGGTCCCGCGGGCACGGTCACGCTGTACACGGCGCGCCCGCTAACCCCGCCAATTAAATTGGACGTACAGGTATGCCCATTTGCCCACCGCTGTCATTGTGCCGACCTATATATCAGCGTGCAGCCGTCGGCAAGTGGTTAAAGACTTGACCATAGCTGAGATAGTTTGACTGACGATTACTTAGTTGTGCCATGGTGTACCCAAATTCATTTTACTGGGACAGAAAGAGTTTTCTTTTGGTGTTATTTAATACCCACTGTTTTTGTTATGTTTACCACAATCATTGGTGGTCAGTTTCACTTTAATCCCCCCAGCACAGGTTTAACAAAAAAAGTGGTGAGTGGAGCTTTATGTAGCGCACTCCTCAACCCTGCACTCTGTATGTAGCACACTCCTCCACCCTGCTCTCTGTATGTAGCGCACTCCTCAACCCTGCACTCTGTATGTAGCACACTCCTCAACCCTGCACTCTGTATGTAGCACACTCCTCAACCCTGCACTCTGTATGTAGCACACTCCTCCACCCTGCTCTCTGTATGTAGTGCACTCCTCAACCCTGCACTCTGTATGTAGCACACTCCTCCACCCTGCTCTCTGTATGTAGCACACTCCTCCACCCTGCACTCTGTATGTAGCACACTCCTCCACCCTCCTCTCTGTATGTAGCGCACTCCTCAACCCTGCACTCTGTATACAGCGCACTCCTCAACCCTGCACTCTGTATGTAGCACACTCCTCAACCCTGCACTCTGTATGTAGCACACTCCTCAACCCTGCACTCTGTATGTAGCACACTCCTCAACCCTGCACTCTGTATGTAGCGCACTCCTCAACCCTGCACTCTGTATGTAGCGCACTCCTCCACCCTGCACTCTGTATGTAGCACACTCCTCAACCCTGCACTCTGTATGTAGCACACTCCTCAACCCTGCACTCTGTATGTAGCCCACTCCTCAACCCTGCACTCTGTATGTAGCACACTCCTCCACCCTCCTCTCTGTATGTAGCGCACTCCTCAACCCTGCACTCTGTATACAGTGCACTCCTCAACCCTGCACTCTGTATGTAGCGCACTCCTCAACCCTGCACTCTGTATGTAGCGCACTCCTCAACCCTGCACTCTGTATACAGCACACCCCCGAACTCCACACATGCCACACTCCTGGTAATTCTTTGTCCCTTTAAGATCCTCCCACTGTTACTGGAAATTTGGCCACACCCACCGCTCAGTGCAGTTCGGCGGGTGAGCGTGGTTGAGTTCCTGCACCTATTCTCTGAGAAAAAAAAACTTGGATGCATTTATATAGTTTTACAGATACAACCAGCCCTTTGAGGGCAACCCTAATGCAGATGTGGCCCACAATGAAATTGATTTTGACACCCGTGGTTTAAAGGAAGGGAATTAAAAATGCACAGAGACTGACAAAGCAGTGGTTTTGACCACTCAGAGGAAATCAATGGAAACCGAGTGGCAGTGTGTTGGTATGATCTATTCCCACAGCAGTTTTTATTACAAGGTGGCTCAAAATCAAGAAATGATTGAGACCATGGAGTAGCAGATTACCAAAACACATTCAATTCCATGTTGTGTTTTTTTTTTTCACTGATAAAAAGAATCCAAATTGGTTACATGTATGTTTTCTTGGCACACTGGATTCCTGTGCTGTCAGATGTTTTTGGGTGAAGGAGGCCTAAAATTTCAAGAATCTACAGCCCCATATCAGACCTAAATCAAATATCTTCCCTTCCATGAAACGTATTACTTATCAGTGAATGTATTAAAAACTGTTTTACATAAACCAACTTGTGATTTATGTTAAGTGGCTCCTTACCATGATTACGGAATTGCAAATTTTCCAAAAGCTGCGACTTTTAACATTGAATTAGAAATAACATATAACCCTTAGTTGCTGATGTCTTTTTTTCAGGCTGCACACGAACGTTTATCATCAAGTCAGGCTGAGAAATGTAATGCGGCGTACACACGGTCGGAATTTCCGATGGAAACAGTCCGATGGGAGCTTTTCATCGGATTTTCCGACCGTGTGTATGCCCATCGGTCTTTTTCTGTCGGAATTTCCGACGGACTTTGAATTGAGAACCCGTTCTCAATTTTTCCGAACGAAAACCTTTATCGGATTTTCCGATCGTGTGTATGCAATTCCGACACGCAAAATTCTGACGCATGCTCGGAAACAATTCGACGCATGCTCGGAAGCATTAAACTTCCCTTTTATAGTGCTGTCGAACGTGTTTTATGCCGCTGTGTTATTGACCGTCGGAATTTGGTGTGACCGTGTGTAGGCAACACAGCTTGAGCGGAATTCCGTCGGAAAAACCGTCAGAGTTTTTTCTGACGAGAATTCTGATCGTGTGTACGCGGCATAAGTCGATGCAAAGGGCCGTTGCTTTTAATCTGGCGGTGCTTTAGTACACTAGGTCAACCTTCTGTGAAATCTTCTCTGGTCACTGGTAGTCTGAGAACACCTAAATCTAAGTTTGTAATCCTGTAATTCCCAACTCCGCCCACCAGAATCTCCCTGTAGCATAATCATGCATATTTCTTATCATTCTGAGAGAAATTTTTCCCCCCCCCCCCCCCGGTCTTCTCCATTATAGTACAGTATAGAGAAAGCATAACGTCACACAGGGGAAAACGAGTTTTGGAAGGGTGTTCCCAAACATTTGTCATCTACCCAAACCATACCTCTGAATATAGCTCCAAAAGGATTGGTTGGGTCAAATAAATATTTATAACCTGGGTAGTTGAACCTCCTGTGCTGAATTATGGAGCCTCCTCCTGCAACAGGTAGTACCAATCAAGCCACTACCCACCCCCTGCAAGCTTAGGGAAGACCTGCAGCCCAGCACCAACACACTAAATTTAGCTAAGTAAAATGTGCATTGGGGAGGGTCTATACATCTACCAAATGAGTTGCATGTCTGTGCAGCCAGGCTTGTGGCTCAGACAGATCTGCACAGTCTAGTACTGGACACCGTGCAGACTATTCTGCATTGATGCTTGATCCAGGTTCTGTCCTACCCTGCGATTGGACGGTGAAGAAAAAGCACTGTGCTTTCCACTGCTGTAAGCATGTTCGTATGTTAAACAGGGGTCTCCAAACTTTCCATAGGACCAATTTACCCTCTATCAAACTTTAGGGGGACCCAGACTGTGGCCAGTGAGTAGGCAGGTGCAGTCTATTTTCTCCACTGCAGCTGACGCTCAACCGCAGCAGCAGTGTAGAGGGAGAGGAAGTCAAGAGGAACATTGTTCCTCTATGGTTTCCTGTGTCACTGGGGCAGCAATTCGGTTCTATGTGACTCTGGCAGTCATCTTGGGTCAGGCAGAATCTACTTAACATTGTTCCTCTATGGTTTCCTGTGTCACTGGGGCCGCAATTCAGTTCTATGTGACTCTGGCAGCCATCTTGGGTCAGGCAGAATCTACTTAACACCCTGGCTCCTGGGCTTGGCGTGCATTTGGCATGTGAGTAGTATAGAGACAGGTAACCCGTCTTTCAGGGACAGTGATAGCGTCAGGGAAAGGTTTCAGATGAGGCGGGACAGCATAGGGATCCACCACTCTTCCTGTAAACCTCTCTGCTTGGGCATGGACCAGCCAGGCCCCATTCCGCCTCTCAAGACAGATGCTGTCAGTTTCTCCAATCTGTTGTTCATCTCTGAGTGTTCCTGGTCTGGTTGCCTTCCCGCTAGGCTTTTTGTGAAATGTTACACTCTGACTACAATACAAGTTCTTTCTATTGCATCTGGATGGTGTGTGTGTTACTGCCGCCGCACCATGCTACATCCATCCACAAGTGGGGGTTGAAATGTCTCTGGCGACAGCCGCTGTCTGTAACGGACATTTACGGACAATGTAAAAATTGCCCGATTTCTACAAACTGTCTGTAAATTTATGGATGATTGGTAACCTTAGCTGGCATCAGTGAAAGTAAACAGTGCATCTTTAGTATTAGGGGACGGAATAGCGCACCATTGTTGGTGTCAATGGGGGAATAGTGCCCCATCACTGGTGTCAATGGGAGGAATAGTGCTTTATTGCTGGTGTTAGTAAAATAAATAGAACCCCTTTGTTGATGTAAATGGCAGGAAGAATTGCTGGAGTCAGTGGGAGGAATAGTGTCTAGTATCAGTGGAAGAAATAGTCCCCCAAGAGCCAGATAGATGCAAGTAAAGGACCACATCTGGCCCCTGAGCCACAGTTTGAAGACCACTGTATTAAACTAACAGCACTGTATAAGCAATAGAGCCCAAAATGGCTGGGTGCTGACCCTCCCTCTCCATATGAAGCCTAACGTCACAGAACCGGTCCAGGCTCAGGAAAGATCGTGACCATATGGTCGGGATCCACCCACAAGCCTGGACCAGGCACACAGCTCAGCCTCTCAGCAAGACACTAACTGCCTGACTTGGCTTCTCCCTCCACAGCCCGCCGCTCCAGTGAGCGAGGGGCGGGGGCAAAGCAGCGAGCCAGTGACTGACATGCTCCAGCTTTCTGCTCACAGGGAGTGTGGTGGCACCAGGGCAAGAAGCCACAGGCACCAATAAAAACACTGTCACACTATCTAACCTGGGGGGGTCTTCAAACTATGGCCCGACAGTTGTTCAGCAACTACAATTCCCATCATCCCATGAGTTTTACAATGCCTCATGGGACGTGTAGTTCCACAACAGCTGGAGGGTTGCTGAACAACTGTCGGGCCAGAGTTTGAAGATCCCTGATCTAACCCATTTCCACTTAACTTGAAGTGTGTTATTGTTTTTTCCTATGTACCCGTTGGAGAGATCTTCCTATGTACCAGTTGGAGAGATCTTCCTATGTACCCGTTGGAGAGATCTTCATATGTACCCGTTGGAGAGATCTTCCTATGTACCAGTTGGAGAGATCTTCCTATGTACCAGTTGGAGAGATCTTCCTATGTACCAGTTGGAGAGATCTTCCTATGTACCAGTTGGAGAGATCTTCCTATGTACCAGTTGGAGAGATCTTCCTATGTACCAGTTGGAGAGATCTTCCTATGTACCCGTTGGAGAGATTTTCCTATGTACCAGTTGGAGAGATCTTCCTATGTACCAGTTGGAGAGATCTTCCTATGTACCAGTTGGAGAGATCTTCTCTCACTCACTATTGCAGCAAGAGATTTGACTTATTTTTCCAAGTTTTCCTCTTTTATTCTCATGTGGAATACAAAACAAGCAAGTGGTTGGTTGCTGTGGGTTTTCCTGGTTATTTTTTCTACTGTCAGTTTTTATAAACTTTACCCGATTTGCTTCATTGCCCGGCATTCTAAGAATCGTAAAGAAAAAGTATTTTAATTTGCTTATGTGAAAGCTTTGCATGTTTTGCTCATAGCACGCTGCCTTTCTGGTACATGTCACTCTATGTCAGCTCCAAACAACTTACAAAGGACTTTAAATATTTACACTAATCTATATTTCAGATATACAAAAGGCGCTCAAAATGCCTTTGCTAATACTCATGACCAAATGGAAGTTTCAGAACCGTTCTCAGTCTGTACTACGTGCAGAGGGTAATTGCAGGGCAATAACCTTAGAATAGCGCAGAACCGGGGCAAGTCCAAGTCAAACTAGCATTCGAGTCTTGCTGAGTTATATCTCCCATGATCACTTTTCCAGTAATGTCCATAGTGGGTGGGAAAGGTAGGACCAAACCTTGTTGGTGTTGGTTGATCTGTGGCAGCTTGATTTGTGAAGGGTCCTCATAAGGAGGTCTTCAGACATGAAAGGTAGGTGAAGTGCACCATAAATAGAAGGTCTTGAAAATTTCGGCAAGTTGGAAAATTGTGTTTATTGTAAATTGGATGTTCATAAGACATTATGTTGCCAATGTGTTTTGGGGTTTAGAGTCACCCCCTTGTTTTTTAGGCATTAGAGTCATCCCCTTCTTTAGGGCTTTTTGAGAATGAATTATTGGATTGTCAGATCTGTGGTTATGGTTGAGATGACCCTTTTAATTCACAAACAGGGTGACACAGGATAAAAACAGCTGAGGGTTTCGATGGTTAAAAAAAAAACATTTGCCTTCATTAAGGCTACAATAAAAACATGAATGAGCAAATAGACATCAAAAACACTTATTAATGTCGCAACAATTTGATAGTTATGTTGTAGAGCTACCTACAGCTACATTCTAATTCTAAAAACCTTTGTAGAATTGTATAGAGGGATGAAAATTGCTCTGGACATCCAAAAATAGTTTGATCCTTATATATTTTAAAATGTCTAGCACATGTTTCATCCAAATATTCTATTTAGATCACTAATGCCACGTACACACGACCGTTTTTTTCCGTCAGAATAAACTCTGACGGTTTTTCCGATGGAGTTCCGCTGAAACGGACTTGCCTACACACGATCAGATGAAAATCAGATCGTTTAGAACGCGGTGATGTAAAACACGTAGGACGGGACTAGAAAAAGGAAGTTCAATAGCCAGTAGCAAATAGCTGCCCTTGCGACATTTTTGGTCCGTCAGAACAGCATACAGACGAACGGTTTTCCCGATAGGAATTGATTCCCTCGGATTTAAAACATGGTCCATCAGAATTTTCGAAGCCCACACACGATCGGAATATCTGATGAAATTATTCCGTCTGACTTTTTCTGACGGAAAGTCCGACCGTGTGTACACGGCATAAGGTATTTTGCGATTACAATGTGGCTGTAGTGAACTATTTTAATGTTTTATACTTGAAGTGATTGTAGCCGTATTATGTTTTATACAAAATGTAAAAAGGTATTATAAGCTTTGTAATGCAGTTGGGCACCGGCTCCCGATACTAATCATAGTTCATTCATTTGTCTGGTTTGATATTGGCAGTGTGCTGATTCCTGTATAGCTGGCCTGGCATAAAGCAGCCTCTTTCCCAGAGTAAACTCTGTGCCCTTTGTATCCCAATCAGCGCATTTTCTGGCACACTAGTACATTTGTGTTCTTGGCCAAGGATTGTTTTTTTGGCACCACAATACAATGCACCTAACTTGTACAAACTATCCATTTTTTTTGTGGAGAGTCAGAACAGAGCTTGAAAGTTCATTGTGATGCCCCTGGATTCTAGTGAATCGATAGACTATCATAAGAGAAGGCTGATTTCCAGACCTCTTCTTCTGAAAGCCAGGTCATCATTATGGGTTTTCTAAAGGGAAAAAAACAACAGCTGTTTGCTTTCAGACCCTCTCTCTTCTATTGAAACCATATATGGCTTTGAACAGTGGACCAGGAAGTGGTGGGGTTAAAAGGATATTTAAGGCTCTTGCTAACAAAAATAAACATGTTATACTTCCCTTCTATGGGCGGTGGTTTTGCATAGAGCAACCCTGATTCTCCTGTTCTCAGGTCTCCCGCAGGCACTCCTGGCCCCTCCTCCTTGCCTAGTGCCCTCATAGCAAGCTGCTTGCTATGGGGCCCCCTCTGTGTGCTCACTCTAAAGCTACCTCTGTGTGTCCATAAAACACACAGAGCACGGCTCAGCCCCTCCTCACTGCCAGTGATTGTGTCTCAGTCAATGAGAATAGAGAGACCTGGGAGAGCTGCTGCTTTTGTGCATATCGCTGGATCGAGATGGGGCTTGGATAAGTATTGGGGGGGGGGGGATACTGCATGCATGTGTCAGAAACCATGAGTCAGACCGAGACAGAAGTACAGTTAAATCTCACTTGTTTAATAATAAAAGTAAATAGAACAAACGTAGTCAAAACATATCCAAAGTTCGGTAACCGGAACGGATAGTCAGACAAGCCAAAAAGTCAGGGATCAGCGCAGTGGAACAGCAAGCAGGATCTGGAGCCAGAAGGAATGTCAGCCAAGCAAGTCTTTAACAAGAATGCAGGAGATAGTCTCTGTGATGTTGACCAAGGCGAAGGCAGAAATCCTCTGGGCTGGATGGCTTAAGTAGGCAGGACTGACAAAAAGGATATCATCAACAGGTGAGTAGCTGTGGAGAGAGATTGAAGCTAGCAATTATCCGACAGCTGAGCGGCCAGCTCAGAGAAGGAAGGGCTGAGCCCAGCCCTGACAGCACGAAGGTAAAAACCTTCAACCTTTAAAACCACTTTAATACTCTGACTCATTCACTTGAGTATGTAAGTTTGAGCTTGAGCTATAGAGCTCTGTAAAGTTGCCTTTTTCTTTAAAGCAGTTTTGATAAGTAAGCACATGAAAAGGGGCCCAGGATCTCATCTTCCTGGGAGTCACAAGGGTCATCAGAACTAGGGTCCGCATTTTAAGATTTCCACTCTATTCCTGTTCTGGTGGTAATCCAAAATTTGGGACTGACTTTCACTTTCACTCTTGGCGATAGCAGGCAACAAATAGAGAGGGTGAGTCTCCTTGGGGGGCATAGACAACAATAAAAACCCTGACAGGTGTTCTAATCCTTCTACTCTCCTCTATCCAAAACTAGAAAAAATTTAAATGTAGTTATTCTTTAAATATTACAGCCGTGCACCTTCACTCGCACGGACATCAAATTGGGAGCAGTGGCTGTATCTGTGCAGTCGCTGTGTCCCAATAGACATCAATGGGACTGCCTGCATAGGGAGGCACTGAACACCTGTGCATCCCTGTGCAGGTAAACATGGTCCTTATACAGGTGTATGCCGTAGTATTCCCGTGTAAACAAGGCCCAATAGGCAGAATATTAAAGCCCAGGCTTTTAATTATGTGTTGGATAGAACAGGGAAGGGTTAGAACCTCTGTCAGGATTTTATTCCCATCTGTGTCCATGTTAGGGGAATCTTCCCTAACTTCCTGTCAGGACAGGAAGTTATAAGAAATGTCCCCAATAGAGTCATAGACACATCTTCCTGACAGGAAGTTATAATAAATGTCCCCAATAGAGTCATAGACACATCCTTTTAGAAGTGTGGGAAAGAGAAAAAAAAATGTTGCTGTCCTGGTGACAACCACATCCTCATTTCTTGTACAGGGGCCAGTGGTACAGGAAATGGATGATCATTCTTCCCCACTTTATCCAAAACTTAGTAGAAACAAAAAAAAAGCGTTCTTTAAATATCACAAATAAAGGTTCTTCTAAGACGAATGTAAAGAAGTTATTTTACCACAAAATGGACTTTTCTTGTAACCTGACTGACTTTTTTTCTCTGTTACATTCCTGGGTAGAACAGAAAAAAAGGCGAGTTACATAATTCTGTCAGGCTGATGAATTTATTCCTGGGCCTGCATGTCTCGCCACCGTACCTTTATAATCTATCATTTTAATTGGTTTTCAAAAAGTCCGAGTGATGATTGCTCCCTGGGTGCACAGCGAACGCCTCAGGATTTCCTGGTCCGATCTGTTTATGCTGAGAGAAAACAAGACCCAGACAGGGACTGAGAACACGTGTACCATTTGCTTCCTGTCTCATCATTTTCATCTGTGAGAAAGTAGAAAGAATAGATCGCAGATGCTGAGGGAGAGTCGCGTAACCCTTTATCAGTACGGACTTCTGCTGCCCGCCTATGTAAGCGTCAGCCATTTTGTTTGCTGAGGTATATGCCTTTGTAAAGCTAATTAGGATACTAGGCCTTGAGTACAAAAATTGAGAAAATAAAGACTTTTGCCTTTAGCAACCAGATAGCCTTTAGCAACAATATTGCTTAAAAATGGTTCATTCTCATAGTCATTCATAGTTGTACACTGTCCAGAACTGTGTTTATGCAGCCAGGTGTTTATGTACAGCTGCGGACTGGAAGAGTGTAAAAATCCACCCGACTTTACTACTTGCTCTTAAACTAAAGACCACCCCTCGTTTTTGGATATACATTTTTATATATTTTTTTTACGCTTTATGAAGTATAAATGTGTACTTTGTCCCAGCTTCTTTGCGGCGAGTTACGTCATTTCCTCTTCTGCCTCGGCCCCTCCCCCTTCCCCCGCTGCATTCTGGGACCTGTGCGTGTCCCAGTAGATGACAGGGCCATTCAGAAAGTAACAGGCGACTCACACATGAGCAGCAAGAAAAAGGCTGTGAAGTCTGAAGGCTCCACTGCCGGTTTCCCTTAGTTGCAATGGCGACGCCTGCACCAAAGCCGATGGACGAATCGGCCTCGGGGGGGGCCAACATTGCGGGCTCCCTGGACAGGTAAGTGTCCTTATTAAAAGTCAGCAGCTACAGTATTTGTAGTTTCTTGTGTTGCTTTATTCTTTCTTCCACCTCTATTTTTGGACCAGCCTGATTAATTATAAAAGTTAATCTTGTGAAACGAGTGCGGCCAAAGTGAATAATCTTTAGCTTGGACTGTAACGAGAGCCACATGGTATTACCAGGATGTATATTTTACTCCTTGGATTCGGTTTCTTAAAATATCCTTTAGCTCCTTAACCACAACAGATCTGTGTTACGTATATCCTTGCTGATCCCCCCCGATTACCATTTGCTATATTTAACTTGGAGCATTGTGCTCTGTGGAGCTCGGTGTGAGGTGCACTTGATGTAAAAGGATTTGACACCGGCAAGTGAAGTTTAACAGTTTGATTGCCTGCTGAGACCTATGTTTGAGAATTCCTTTTGTAGGACCCAGACAGAATAGAACATATTTTTGATCTAATTTGGCACATATCAGGCTGTCTTTGGGCACAGATAGCTCCCAAGGTCAATAGGTATGCGGTCACATCTCAGACATCCAATCTGATCCTACAGATGCTGGGAATAGGACAGAAGTGTGCACTGCACATGCACCCCAGTCCTTGTACCCTAATAAAACATTTGATATCACACAGAGAATGCATTTTTTTTGGCAGAAGAGGCTTTTTAGAGCCTACTCAGATTGTAACGTGTTTTCACATATTAATGCATATTGCATTAGGGCAGCCCATTCAAATAAATGGGCTGGCAATGCACCAAAACGTCCAAAGAAATGGACATATGTCATCATTGGCAATGGAGTGTGCTGTTGTGCCTTGCAGTGTGTTGCAACCCACGTACATTTCAGCTACAGGGGTCTCCAAACTTTATAAACAAAGGGCCAATTTACTGTCCTTCAGACTCTAAGGGGGGTGGACTATGGCCAGTGGTAGTAAAAAAATGCCCCACTGTCAGTGGGAGAAATCAAATTACATAGCACCTGTGATCAGTAGAAAGTGGAATCATGCCGCATTGTTGGTGTCAGTGAGAGGAATAGTGCCACATTATTGGTGTCCGTGGAAGGAATAGTGCCCCATCGTCAGTGGGAGGAATAGTGTCCTATCATCGGTGTCCGTGTGAGTAATAGTGCCCCATCACTGGTATCAGTGAGTGGAATAGCGCCATACCTTTGGTGACAGCAGGTGGAATAGTGTCTGACTACTGTTGGTGTCAGTGGAAGAAATGGTGCTTCATCATTGGTGTCAGTGGGAGGAATAGTACCCCGTATCTGTTGGAGGAACAGTGCCCCAAGGGCCTTCAAGCAAAGGGCCGCATTCCCACCCACGGGCCGCAGTTTGGATACCACTGCCTTAGCGCATTGGGATATCATTCAAAATAATGCTTAGTTCTACGACTAAGCTCACAAGGACGAAACATGTCAGGAGGGATGGTTCTCAGGTGGGGACTCACAGCATGCCTACTTGCTTCAGTAAAGTTTTCTACACTGATGTTGGCATGTGGCTTCTCATTTGGGTGATACACGAAGCTGAGATGGGGATCCTGTGGTCGGTACCCAAGTTCACCTGTAGTTGAAAGGAATTATGGCGTGTATTGCTGGTACCAGAGGCAGCAAATACGGCAGTCTAGATGTCTTTCACCATACTTTCACTGTACTGGCCCTTCATGCTAACTTTTCTAAGGCAAATCCTCTGGCAAGAAACATATGTATGCTATTGATGTGGGAAGAATCACCTGTTTTAGACAAATTGATGTACATTTTACAAACTTTCTACTAGCGCTGTACTGATACCAGTATCGGTGCAGATACTAAGCATTTGCACGAGTACTTGCTCCGATGCTGAAATGAGACCTTCAGACTCAGTTCACATATGTGCAAGCCGGTTTGAAGTGTGATTTCAAAGCCCAGTCCGCTGTGGTTTTGTTTAGCCATTCAGGTGCAATTCCAATACCAATTGTAGTGTATGAAATTAGAAATTGTACCTGAACCAGACTGAAATTGCACAGGACTCTCTTTCAATTCGCACTGTGGCCGGCCCGCACATATGTGAACAGGCTGTAAAAACTCAATGAAACGCGGGTGAAAACTGATGTCTCTGCAAGTGAAATCTGTAAGTTTTTTCCATCAGTTTCCATGCGTGTATGGTGTCAACGACCCCTAACACAACTACCACATGACACTAAAAATAGGTAATTGGTATCGACAAAAAGCACTCGTTCTCCATCTTAAAAAAACTGGTACTGGTGCATCCCTACTTTCTACCAATACCTTCTGTCTTCACGTGATGCAAGAATCTGTAACATAGGCAGCAGTTTCCACTGTGCCATGATGTGTGAAAAAAATCCATAAATGTGTCAACATATCAAACGATGGAATATAACAGTTTATATTTTAAAAGGAATTTCAACATTAATCTTAAATCATTTCAGAGATTGTCTCTTTTTGTTTGATTCTGCTTCCTAATAGGCTGAATAGATAGCCAGAAATATGGGAGTGCTTCAGTCTAATGATTTCCAAAGCAAGAAAGTATTCCATACCGCCGTATACTATCATTCCTCCCCAGGCTCGCGAATCACTACAGGAATATGAGCCAGAGGAAGAAACCACTATGTGCAGTTGGGGTAACTGGTAGGGGCTGAGGAAGTGCAGATCAAAAGCATTCCAACACATGGGCCACCAGAAATATAAGTATATTGTCTCCTTTCTTTCAGGCTTGAGATTGTGTACAAGTGAACCCAGTTTAAGGTAACTTGTTATGGAGGTTCCTAGTATAACCCAACTGCCGTTGCCATTAAATAGTAGACATGTGCACAGTCAATAAATTTGTTTTGTTTCGTTCCGTTTCGTATTAGCCGTTAATTGTTATCTCGAAATTCGTGTCAGAAAATCAATTTGGATTGGATTATATATTTGAAATATGAATTTTCATTAGGTTCATTAACTTTTCTTAACAATTACGAACGTTCGTTATGATGAATTTATCATTATTAGGGGCTCCCACCATCCCTGTGCTGTGCTCATTATGAGGGGCTCAGACCATCCCTGTGCTGTGCTGACTTCCTAGGTTTTTAACTTCATCATTACGAATAATCGTAATTAACGAACATTCTTATTTTGTCCGATTCTGAATCTCCCATTGACTACCAGTACCAGTCTCTCACTCCCATATTAAAAAAGGTCATTTTCACAACCCTCACAGCAGCAGAAGAAAACGTCTGATTGGTCAACAAAACACCAGTCACGTTTCCGTTGTAAACTAAATTTCGTATTTCGTACAAAATTCCGAAGCATAGCAATTCGTATTTCGTATCCTCCCGAATGTACGAATTTACGGAAATTCGTACGAATTTTCGATACGTACAAAACTAATCGCACATGTCTATTAAATAGCCTAAAGATGTATTTTCTATAATGTAGTGTACCTAAATAATTAAGAAGTCCTGCTGCAAGAGAGTGGGTAAGACCTTTTTATGGCCTAGAGGGCTCTTTCTGCAGAACCCATCAAGAAGTTGTAGGGTAGGAACACAGGAATGCCTAGTGTAGTTCCCCAAATTGGCCAATAAAGTTGCCATAGTAAGGGTTGGGAAGGAAGGAGAGGTGCAGGACTTATGAGACTACTCACATCCATGTGCCTTAGGATGTAGGAATGTGAAGGTATGGGCTGCTCCTCCACTCGGCTCTCATCCTTCATGTTCTCTGTTTGCAACTAAGGAATGTGCTGTCACCATTGGGATGACTAAAAAGGATGTATCTATGTATATCAACTGCATTCCATTTAAAGAGTTAAAAGGCTTTTGTTGTGTGGACTCTTCCTTCTCTTAAACTAAAAATGGTAATGTCTTCTGGAAATGAATAGGTGCTGGTGCTGGAAGAGGCTGCTACTGAGGTCCACTTTCATAAGGTTTGAGGAAGGAATGGAACAGGCTATTAGGTGGTCCTCATTAGTCCAGTCTGGGGGATCCTCTTGTATTGGTGCTCAGGAAAAGATTCCAAAGGCCATAGCGCCTTTAAGGAGACCAACTTTTACTGGCTGTACAAGTTGAAGACACTCAGCCCAGTCCTTGGCCACCTTTACATTTACAAGGCCGAGAAGTGGGAAATCAGTTTTCGGTGGTGTTAGCCACCGCATGCATTTGAGAAAAGGGTTATGAAAACGAAATGTTATTTCCTGTATAGCCTTTTCCCAGTTAGATCTCATCATCCTTTCTATAAATATTTTCCCGATACTGCAAGTTCATTTTGGGTGTAAAAAAAGCCAAAGTGAATTAAACTCCCAATAGTCGTCTATGAGCGTGACAATTTAATTCTCAAGGACATTGCGGCATTATGCAGTTCTTATAAGCATCCTTTATTAAAGGTCACATCGGGTCGCTTAGCTCACACAGCGCCACTCGAGACGCTGCTTTCTTGCAACAATTAGCAGGATGTTGTTCTTCTTAAAAAATTTGCAACCTGAAGCTGTGCCCCCCTCCGGCCACCTCCTCCCATCCTGCTAATGACCTGTAGGGGATTTATTAATCAAGCATTCGCTTGTTTTAATGGGGATTGGGCATAAACAATGCATTCAGGGAGGCCAGCTGTACAGTAGAATTGTTTTCGGAGACAGGCGTTTGTGCAGCTTGCAGAGGAGCACTGCGTCAGTCTCCCGAGGGCTCCACTAGTAATGAGTTACCAGGGAATGGAATAAAATGCACACTGGGAAATTAATATAAAACAACAGTGGCGACAACATCTACACTTACACAAATAACTTCTTCTGTAGTATGCCCAAGCCTTTTGCGTGGTATACACGCTCCTGCCAGTTAGGGGAATGTACGCGCTGATGTTCCTGCCTATTATGATGATAAAAAAATTTAAAAAATAAAGCATGCAATATTTTAATGGGAGTTTTAAATCTTCCTGAGAACTGAAGGCAAAATTAATAATAGGCTTAATTTACAATACTTTAACACAGTGGTCTCCAAGCTGTGGTCCATGGGTCGGATGTGGCCCTTTGCTTTCCTTTATCAGGACCACGGGACACTATTCCTTCTACTGACGCAAGGCACTATTCCTTCTACACCAACAATGGGGCATAATTTATGTCACTGATGCCAACAGTAGGGCACTGATCCTACCACTAACCCTAACAATGGGGCACTATTCTTCCCAATGACATCATTGATGGGACACTATTCCTACCACTAACCCTAACAATGGGGCACTATTCTTCCCACTGGAACCAACTGCAGGGCTCTATTCTTCCCACTGACACCAATGATGGGACACTATTCCTCCCACTGGAACCAACTGCAGGACTCTATTCTTCCCACTGACACCAATGATGGGACACTATTCCTCCCACTGGAACCAACTGCAGGGCTCTATTCTTCCCACTGACACCAATGATGGGACACTATTCCTCCCACTGGAACCAACTGCAGGGCTCTATTCTTCCCACTGACACTAATGATGGGGCAATATTCCTTACCCTGATACCAACAATGCGGCACTATTCCTCTCACTAACACAAGTGATGGGGCACTATTTCTTTCCCTAAAACCAACAATGGAGCAATATTCCTCCAACTAATGATGATGGGGCATTTGTTCATCCCATTGACACCAGGGCATTTTTTACTCACACTGGTCCCCTCAAAGCCTGAAGGACATTAAACAGGCCCTTTGTTCAGAAAGTTTGGGGATTTAACACAAGGATAATTAAGAATGTTCATCCAATAAATTGTAGCGATCTACACTTCCCAGTCATGTGCAGATTGAATAAAAATACAGTCATTTATTTTTGGCAATAGGATTGATTCATTTGGCGAAGATTCTAAACTCCTTTAGTTAATCAACCTTATTGAGGAGCTCTGCTTAAAGCTTTGCCGGCTGCAAGGGTAAATCGTAGGTGCACAGGGGTATGTCTTCTACTGCACTAAAATTTCTATCAGTGTGGCAATTAAACTTTGTTGTTCCATTTGCCGTAAAACGTTCTCCTAACTCATCTCCACTCCAACACATTTTTCTGCATTTCAGCTTGTGATAGGGTGTAATGAAAGAAGCCATGCATGCTACATGCAACAATAAAGTTCTTCTAGAGCTCTGATACAAGCGATAGTGGGGCCTAGGTTCCTTAACTAGAATAAAGTTCTTTTTTTTTAGAATAAAGTAAAACATTTTTTAGCCATGTGACTGTAATTTTCTAATTTCATTGGACACATTCTGGTGTGTTAGCTTTAAAGCCATTGCATTAAAATATGGATACGGACATTTGTTTTCTACCTCTGTCTGCTATTGGGTCAATAGCAGAAATGGAGGCTGCGCGTTAGATAAAGATGCTTATGTGTAGTAGTCACTGGACCTAGCCTTTACCCAAAATGCAGCAGTGAAAGCCATGCCCCTATACCACGTCTACAAACTGTTATGATTAGGCACATGCAGGGGCAGACTGACAACTCGTGGGGCCCCCAGGCAATTGGAGATTATGGAGCCCCCAGGCAATCAGAGATTATGGGGCCACACAGTATACACACACACACAGTATACAATCACACAGTATACACATACATGTACACACAGTATACACAGACATGTTTCTATTGGCTGAGAAGGTACTGGAGAGGTGGGGCAGCTATAATCTCTGGATTTTTAGACCAAAAGGATGTCGGTAAGGGACATTTCAGAAACAGATGTAAAAAAAAACACAGATTTTTACATATTGTCCCCGGTTTTACTGAGGCTGGCAACCCTGATGGGGACCCCTAGTGGCCCGGGGCCCTCGGGCAGTGCCCGAGTGGCCGAATGGCCAGTCTGCCCCTGGGCACATGGTAATCCATTCATGTGCCATGGCTGCTTACGTTAAAAAAAAGCCACAAGAAAATAATCAGGGGAATAAAAGGTACAAGGAGCCTTTAGCTTTTAGCATTTAGCTGAAAGTTTAGTTGTGTTTTAAAGAAGAACTCTGAGCAACTCTGAGCAACTCTGAGCATTATGTTTTACCTATAATGACTCTATTATAACTTTAGCAGCCCTTCAAACATGTTTACTTTTATGATGCTTTAATGCCTCAGCCATTTAGACAAGGATAAGAATTTGGTATTCTCGGTAAGGCCAATGTACCTCCTTATGGCTGGAATTCGGAATTATGTGTCTTTTAGTTAAGATTGTGAAGATTTTCTATACTACTGGGAATGTCTATCAATGTTAACTGAGCTTAAGAAATCCATAAAAAATAAATAAAAATAAAAATAAATTTTTTCTTGAATTCCTCCTAAAAATGTCAATGTACTTCCCAATATATGAAGAGTGTCTAAGGGCATCTGTGTCTACATCCTCATAGTTGGATGTCTGCAGTGTGAGATCTAAGGCATGGTTGCCTCTGACTGATAGTCTCACCAGATGTGCAATAAGAATTGGTGATGTCACCTCTGTGCTACTCACTGTTTTGCTTGCTGGAGACTCTGACATGAGGAAGCAGAGTCCTGCCTTGACCAAGATGGCAACCTCCTCACAGAGACACAATAAAGAACAAGCCATGGAAGGTCAGTAATGGGCAAAAGTTTATCTGCAGGGAGACTACAGGCAATATTGGTGATTAACCCTTTGCCTTTTGCCTTTCTATTGATGGCACAACTACAAGAAATCACTTACTCTTTAATGAAAAAAAAAGCTCTATAAATTCCCTTAAGTTGTGTGGTTTTGACTCCTGACCGTGCAACAAGCGCATCTCCTACCAGCAGACATTATAGATTCCTGTCACTGGCCACCCTGGCATAGTATCACTTGATAACGATCTTTGGAGCGAATCCCTTCTGTCTGATTTCCCCCAGTTATTGCCCGGGAATTATTACTGTCAGATGGGTGATTCTTGGCAGCGCTAAACGCCGCACAATTCACTTCCTTTATATGTTTTTCTGCATTGTCAGATGAAATTCCCTTCAAGCACAGGAGAAGAGGAATCTAAAGTGTAGTGACAATTACGGCCATAATGATCCTGGTGACCTTGACATACCGAGTGTGACGGAACGAGTCCGCACAGGATACAGCCATGTGTTTAGAACCAAAAAATTCAGATTTAAAGGGGTTCTCCAGTTTATAAATAAACTCTTACCAGAGAAGTGCCTTCGTAGCTACAGCGCTCCTGCAGTTAAAAATTGATAGCGCAGCTAGGGGTCTTAATTGGGGTCTATTTCTATGTTTTCACCCAAGATTCACACAGCTCTCACACAATATTCACACTTTTTTAAATTGGATTCAATTGAAAGCATTTATTAATCCAGGTGGGTTGTTGTGTGACTCTTGTATGTATAGCCCAGGGGTGGAACTACCAGGGTCACACAAGTTGCACCTAGGACTGGGCCCTGGTGTTTCACCTCAATCGGGGGGTGGGAGAGGCTGTGGGGCACTGTGAGTCATGCTTGCAGTTTCCTTACAACTTGCTTGCAATTTCCTTGTGACTTGATTGTGACTTTTGTGATTTACACATTGCAGTCGATGGCACTCAAGTCGCACCCAAATCGCAGAAAAGTCGTGTAGGAACCTAGACGGCACCCATTAAAATGAATGTGTCTTGACTTGTCATGTGACTTTATGTGTCACAGTGTGAACCAGGGCTTATAAAAATCCCTTCAATCACCTTTAGTAGAAAATGGAAAATTTGGTTATCCCACCCTAGAGCCTCCAATTACCTAAAAGAATGTAAAATTTAAAGTTACCCTACAGTCTGAAATACTTTGATCAATCAATTCAGCAATATGCCGGTGTAGAACACTATTTCTGATATCCTTTATTTTCTGGTTATTCTTTCATTTTAATTTCCCCCTTCCCAATACTATTTCCCTACTAAAAGTTTCTATTGGCTGAATTATAGTTTCAATCGGTGACCTCCCAGACCTACAGTTTGAACCCATTAGGGGTAGGCTGGACTAGGCCATCAAGGCTTGAACAAATTCTATACTATATGCCTTCACCTTTTTATTGTATTACAAATGTTGTGTAATAAATGCAGCAACTTTAATTGTTATGTTCTTAATTGATAAAATAAAAATTCATTGATGAAAAAAAATTAAAATAAAGGGCCCTTCAATGGTAGTAAAGGGCCCTGGTATCAGAGGGAAGGGCCCCAGAACCGATGGAGAGGGCCCCAGTGATCAGGGGACCCTTCATGGTTTCTTACATCGGGACCCTGAAGGTTCTAAAGGCCCGTACACACGATCTGACTTTTTGACAACAAACATGCAAATTAACTGTTTTGTGGCAACATCTGACCGTGTGTACGATCCATCGGACAAACTTTTTCGGTTTTCATCTGACTTTTGTTGGCTGTGCGAACGGACAAACTTTCTGGCAACAAAAGTCCGATGGAGCAAAGTCCGATCGTGTGTACACAAAACCATCAGACTTTTGTACAAAGTACAAACACGCATGCTCAGAACCAATGCAAAAGATCAGACAACAATACAGAAGTGGACCAAAGGTGGCGCTGGAGTAATTGAACGTCCTCTTTTGAAGTGTCGTCAGTACGTTGAAACGTCACTACGTTCGTGTTTGTTGCCTAAAAAGTCAGATCGTGTGTATAAAAATAAAAAACTTACGGACAACGCCCTTTGTACAAAAATCCACAGCAAAGTCCGATCGTGTGTATGAGGCTTTAGAGTACCTGGTCATATTCAGCTGGCCTATTTCTGTAGAATTGAAGATGTTTTGTAGCTTCTCCCCAATATTTCTAACCACACAGGTGGCACAGGCAATCCAATAACCATGTAAAGGGCGATGTTGATTGCCTAAGAACAGGATGAGAGGTAGAGCCTCCGTGTTCTAGTAACATGAGCCCATTCTTTGTGCCGGGAAGTCTACATAGGAGTTATACCTTCAATTTACATGGCTGAAGGTGTAAATTGCTGCCAAATGTTGTAGTAAAGATATGAAAATGGCAATGTATGTGGAAGACAGATGGTGTTGAAGGCCCCCACCCCTGTTCAGGGATGGTTTTTATAGTTTGACGTAGATGGCTTCTTTCTTGTACACCAGTCCTCCTGACACTCATAGAACTGAAGAAGTGTCTTGGAAAAGATAGAAATTTCTTCAACATTACGGAAAAAGATCGGATGAATGCAACTAATTATTATTAGCTAGGGCTCTACATACCTGTTGAGTTATAGCTTTTGCTGTAGGATGCTTTACCTTCATCCCGTTGCTTAGTAAAAGTGTTTCTGTGAAACCCTCTACCTATAAAGAAACTTCTGAATGTTCATCTCTCCTGCCATTCAACACTGCTCTGTTACAGAGAGCTGGCCCCCAAATCTTGCTAGGAACCTTAGGCCCCGTTCACACTGACGGACCGTTCAGGACCTGAACAGGCGCTCCATGCTGGTCTATGGAGCGACGGATGTCAGCGGTGACATGTCCGCTGACATCCGATCCGCCAAAAGCAGACAGATGGCCCTACGTCCGGATAGGTCGCTGGTGGATCGGATCGGGTGAGATCCGATCTCACCATAGCAAGCAGCGAGCAGAGAGGGACCTGTCATCCGCCGGCTCAGCGGAGATCAACGGAGAGAGCTACAGGGGACCGAGGACATAGATACTCCCTGAAGGGTCAGTTTCCCAATGGGCTTGCGCAGCATTATGTATGTAAACCCTGAATTGATGTTGTATTATGTTTAGCATCATGGTTTACCAAGGCCCCTTTCACAGGGGCGATCTGATCAGGTCCACCTGTCAGTTTTTAAGACGGACCTGATTGGACCCACCAGTCTCTTCTATGAAGCGGCGGATGTCAGCGGACACATGTCCACTGTCACCTGCCGTCATCTGATTGAAGCACAGACGGATGGGGGACCTATTCCCCATCCATCTGGCGGATGTTTCTTCCCTGGAGATCCAACCAGTAAGAGCACTACCTGTTTCAAGCTGACAACGCTGAACTGCTGCCCTGTGATTTCTAGCCAGATTAGGCTTTTTAACCACTTCCCGACCGCCCCCTGTATATTTACGTCGGCAGAATGGCACGTACAGGCAGAATCACGTACCTGTACGTGACATTCTTCCGGCGGTTGGGGGGTCCGATCGGACCCCCCTCCGCCGGCGGGGACGGTCGGGATCGCTTCAGGAGCGATCCGGGACGAGGGGACGGCCAGTGGTTTCTGGCCACCCCCTCGCGATCGCTCCTGGCCAATGAGAAACTTCCCCTTCCTGTCTATTGTATAGACAGGAAGGCGGAAGTGATGTCACGCTCGGTGCGCCGGTCTATGTGACCGGAGACGCCGAGCGGCGAACATGTACAGGTTAGTGCACAACACTACACTGACACCAGTACAGTTAGGCACATATTCCACCCCCCTGTCACCCCCTGATCACCCCCCAGATCACCCCCTCCCCCCCCAGTCACAGTGTCACTAATTGCAGTGATCATTTATTTACTGATCACTGCATTTAGTGTCAGTGTGACTGTAATACCGGTCAGGGCAGTTAGTTTTAGGTCCAAGGTAGCCCCCTACCCCCCCCCTAATAAAGGTTTAACCCCTTGATTGCCCCCCAGGTAACCCTTTCACCCCCTTTTGCCAGTGTCACTAAGCGATCGTTTTTCTGATCGCTGTATTAGTGTCACTGCTGTCGCTAGGTAACCATTTTTTTTTTTTTTTTAGGTAACCGCCATGTTTATATAGGTTCATAAATAGGTTTATAGGTCAGGTACCCCCATATTAAAACCTAAATAAAGGTTTTAACCCCCTGATTGCCCCTAGAGTTAACCCTTTCACCAGTGATCACTGTATAACTGTCACTGGTGACGCTGGTTAGCCAGTTAGTTATTTCGTTATTTAGGTTCCCCGTCAGGTTTTTATATAGCGTCAGGTACCCCCATATATTACCTAATAAAGGTTTTAACCCCCTGATTGCCCCTAGTTAACCCTTTCACCCCCTTTTGCCAGTGTCACTAAGCGATCGTTTTTCTGATCGCTGCATTAGTGTCGCTAGGTAACCATTTTTTTTTTTAGGTAACCGCCATGTTTATATAGGTTCATAAATAGGTTTATAGGTCAGGTACCCCCATATTACAACCTAAATAAAGGTTTTAACCCCCTGATTGCCCCTAGAGTTAACCCTTTCACCAGTGATCACTGTATAACTGTCACTGGTGACGCTGGTTAGCCAGTTAGTTATTTCGTTATTTAGGTTCCCCGTCAGGTTTTTATATAGCGTCAGGTACCCCCATATATTACCTAATAAAGGTTTAACCCCCTGATTGCCCCTAGTTAACCCTTTCACCCCCTTTTGCCAGTGTCACTAAGCGATCGTTTTTCTGATCGCTGCATTAGTGTCGCTAGGTAACCAGTTTTTTTTTGTATTACTGTTACGGGTGACGCTGGTTAGTTAGCTTGTTTTTTATACTGTCAGGGCACCCGCCATTTATTACCCAATAACGGTTTAACCCCCTGATCGCCCGGCGGGTGATATCAATTAGGTTTTAGGGTCAAATAAGGTCTGCGTCGCCCCAGGTTAGTGCCAGTACCGCAAACACCCACGCACAAAGCATACACCTCCCTTAGTGGCACAGTATCTGAACAGATCAATATCTGATCTGATCAGATCTATACTAGCGTCCCAGCAGTTTAGGGTTCCAAAAAAAACCGCATTGTTAGCGGGATCAGCCCAGATACCTGCTAGCACCTGCGTTTTCCCCCTCCGCCCAGCCCAGCCCACCCAAGTGCAGTATCGATCGATCACTGTCACTTACAAAACACTAAGCACACATAACTGCAGCGTTCGCAGAGTCAGGCCTGATCCCTGCGATCGCTAACAGTTTTTTTGTGGTAGCGTTTTGATTCAGTCGCTTCAGTCAGGAGCTTTTTTACCTGTGAATCTCAAAAAAATAAAAAAAAATAAAATAGTTGTCGTTTTATTGTTCTCTCTCTCACTCTATTCTCTCTCTATTGTTGCTCTTTTTTTACTCCATTCTATTCTGCAATGTTTTATTATGTTTTATCATGTTTTATCATGCTTGCTTTTCAGGTATGTAATTTTGTTTACTGTGTGTTTTAGTGTTGAGCATTTTTTTGTTTTCAGGTGCGCCATTCAGTTGCAACGCGGATTTATTTATCTTGACAGCAACAGCGTTTGCTCCCACGATACATAAAGCCGCGACTCCAACGCTGTAGGAGGTGATTTCACCACCACAGTTAAAAAAAAGAGCATATATGCCGAAGCATGGGGGCAGCAGGGGGGGGGGAGGAGCGATTGGCTCCTAATGCTGCGTACATACGGTCGAAATTCCGACCGTGTGTACACGGCATAACTTTTGCGGGAGGATGCCCCCATGCATCGGCATATATAAATGGTGCATGTATGCCCATCATTAGAAGTGGGTGGATGAAGGGAGGTATTCTAATGGTGGGCATACCCACCAATCAATCTCTTTTTTTCGTTCAGCCAAGAGGCTGCATGAAAAAAAAAAGATTACAATATATGTCCAGTATGTTGCTGGACTTTGAATGGTTATACCAGAATGATGCCTGCAGGTTTAGGTATCATCTTGGTATCATTCTTTTCAGCCAGTGATCGGCTTTCATGTAAAAGCAATTCTAGCGGGTAATTAGCCTCTAGACTGCTTTTACAAGCAGTGGGAGGGAATGTCCCCCCTCCCGGATATAAACCGCGCCATTGGGAAATTGGGAAAGCATTTTATCACACCAATCTTGGTGTGGTCAGATGCTTTGAGGGCAGAGGAAAGATCTAGGGTCTAATAGACCCCAATTTTTTCAAAAAAAGAGTACCTGTCACTGCCTATTGCTATCATAGGGGATATTTACATTCCCTGAGATAACAATAAAAATCATAACAAAGAAAAAAAATGGAAGGAACAGTTTAAAAATAAAATAAAAAAGCTAAATAAATAAAAAAAAAAACAAAAAAAAAAAAAAAAGCACCCCTGCCCCCCCTTCTCTTGCGCAAAGGCGTACACAAGCGTTGGTCTGGCGTCATATGTAAACAGCAATTGCACCATGCATGTGAGGTATCACCGCGAAGGTCAGATCGAGGGCAGTAATTTTAGCAGTAGACCTCCTCCGTGAATCTAATGTGGTATCATGTAAAGGCTTTTAAAGGCTTTTAAAAATGTATGTAGTTTGTCGCCACTGCGTGTTTGTGCGCAATTTTAAAGCATGTCGTGTTTGGTATCCATGTACTCGGCCTAAGATCATATTTTTTATTTCATCAAAAATTTGAGCAATATAGTGTGTTTTAGTGCATTAAAATAAAAAAAAGTGTATTTTTTCCACAAAAAATGCGTTTGAAAAATCGCTGCGCAAATACTGTGTGGAAAAAAAAAAATGCAACACCCACCATTTTAATCTGTAGGGCCTTTGCTTTAACATTATATATAGTGTTTGGGGGTTCAACGTAATTTTCTTGCAAAAAAAAAATATGTTTTCATGTAAACAAAAAGTGTCAGAAAGGGCTTTGTCTACAAGTGGTTAGAAGAGTGGGTGACGTGTGACATAGGCTTCTAAATGTTGTGCATAAAATGCCAGGACAGTTCAAACCCCCCCCAAATGACCCCATTTTGGAAAGTAGACACCCCAAGCTATTTGATGAGAGCAATGTTGAGCCCATTAAATATTTTTTTTTTTTGTCCCAAGAGATTGAATAATGAAAAAAAAAAAAATATATATATTTTTTTTACAAAAAGTTGTCACTAAATGATATATTGCTCAAACATGTCATGGGCATATGTGGAAATACACCCCAAAATACATTCTGTTGCTTCTCCTGAGTACGGGGATACCACATGTGTGGGACTTTTTGGGAGCCTAGCTGCGTACGGAACCCCAAAAACCAATCACCGCCTTCAGGCTTTCTAAGGGTGTAATTTTTTTATTTCACTTCTCACTGCCAATCACAGTTTCGGAGGCCATGGAATGCCCAGATGGCATAAAACCCCCCAAAATGACCCCATTTTGGAAAGTAGACACCCCAAGCTATTTGCTGAGAGGTATTGTGAGTATTTTGCAGATGTCGCTTTTTGTCACAAAGTTTTGAAAATTGAAAAAAAGAAAAAAAAAATTTTTTTTTCTTTACTTTCTTCATTTTCAAAAACAAATGAGAGCTGTAAAATACTCACCATGCCTCTCAACAAATAGCTTGGGGTGTCTACTTTCCAAAATGGGGTCATTTGGGGGGGTTTTGTGCTATTTTGGCATTTTATGGCCTTCGAAACGGTGATAGGTAGTGAGGAGTGAAATCAAAAATTTGCACCCTTAGAAATCCTGAAGGCGGTGCTTGGGTTTCGGGGCCCCGTACGCGGCTAGGCTCCCAAAAAGTCCCACACATGTGGTATCCCCATACTCAGGAGAAGCAGCAAAATGTATTTTGGGGTGCAATTCCACATATAACTATGGCATGTGTGAGCAATATATCATTTAGTGACAACTTTTTGAAAAAAAAAAAAAATCTTTTTTATTTTTGTCTTTATTCAATCACTTGGGACTAAAAAAAAAAAAATATTCAATGGGCTCAACATGCCTCTCAGCAAATAGCTTGGGGTGTCTACTTTCCAAAATGGGGTCATTGGGGGGGGTTTTGTACTTCTCTGCCATTTTAGCACCTCAAGAAATGAAATAGGCAGTCATAAATTAAAAGCGGTGTAAATTCCAGAAAATGTACTCTAGTTTGTAGACGCTATAACTTTTGCGCAAACCAATAAATATACGCTTATTGGCATTTTTTTTACTAAAGACATGTGGCTGAATACATTTTGGCCCAAATGTTTGACTAAAATTGAGTTTATTAGATTTTTTTTATAACAAAAAGTAGAAAATCTCTTTTTTTTTCAAAATTTTCGCTCTTTTTCCGTTTATATCTCAAAAAATAAAAATCACAGAGGCAATCAAATACCATCAAAAGAAAGCTCTATTTGTGGGAAGAAAAGGACGCAAATTTCGTTTGGTTACAAAATTGCATGACCGCGCAATTACCAGTTAAAGTAGTGCAGTGCGAAATTGAAAAAAGACCTCTGGTCCTTTGGCTGCCAAATGGTCCGGGGCTGAAGTGGTTAAGTTAAGAATACATACTAGAATAGAATTATTTTTTAAACCAGTTTAAAATTGAGCTGCACCCGCACCAAAAATATTAAAAGTCAGCAGCTACAAATACTGCAGCTGCTGACTTTTAATAAATGGACACTTACCTATTCCTGGTTCCAGCAATGTCGGCAGAATGAGCGACCACTCGTCTCTCAGCTGCCCCGCCGCCATCCTCTGTCAGGGAATAAGGAAGTAAAGACGCAACGTCTTCACTGCCCGGTTCCTTACTGCGCATGCGCGAGTCGCGCTGCGCGTCTCTATTGGTCCCCGCTGTGTCCTGGGAACTGTGTTTCCCAAGACATAACGGGGCATCTCCGGATAGGGGCGGGGCAGTCCGGATAATTTGTCACGGAAGTGGGTGCAGATACCTGTATTATACAGGTATCTGCACCCCCCCCCCCCTGAAAGGTGCCAATTGTGGCACCAGAGGGGGGGAGGAATCCGATAAGCGGAAGTTCCACTTTAGGGTGGAGCTCCGCTTTAAGTTCTGAGCATACGTCCCTGAACGCATATCCTGCTAAATGCGTTTACCACTCAGTACAGCGTTCAGTTCCATACAGCTGCCGCATATTTTTGCCTTACCCTTAGTGGCGGCCTGTCCTGGTGCCACCCCCCTAATCTACATCCGGCCCCTTAATATACATCCGGGATGCCGGACGCATGGAGTACAATGGGGTTATTTTTTTTGAAGCATGTGATTAGAGTCAGAGGCTCTAATAGGCTTCAAAAAATGGTGGGCCCACCAGGTGGCCACCCCACCCAGTTGTGTGACAATAGCTAAGGAATATTCGCTATTGTCACACTTATTCTCCCCCCGGCCACTCAGGAAAGGGGTCTTGAGACCCATTTCCTGATTGGCCAAAAGGAGAAGCGATCCTATTGGCCTGGGAGGAGGAGGGAGTAGACGCATGGCCGCCGTGACGCAGAGGACACACAGGGGAAGCTCGGCCGACTAACCCACCAGCCACCACTGGAAGGCGGGGGGGGGGGGGGAAAGGGAGGCCGGGACACAGAGGAGATGGAGGGGGGAAGCTGTCGTCGATGGGCACACTACAACATATCAGACCGGGGGCAGCACGGGGTAAGTGAGCCAGCGACCGGGGGGGCGTGGGTATGGTGCGCGCTGCGGGCTGCAGAGCTGGAGCGACGGAGGTGATCAGGTCCACCTGACGCCCCCCCCCCTTCCGACTGATGGAGCACCAGCCGCCACTGCTTCCCATAGACTTTGACAAGCTGGACCCTGCAGCTGTGCCTCCTGGGCGCACTAAAACACCAGGATTGGATGCACATGAGCTAAACCCCTAGTATACAAGTAGCCATAGAGTTAAATTAAACATCGTTGTAACATTTGCGGCAGCGGAGATAGAGACATATTCTTTTGTTTCCTATGTACCAGGTGAACCCTTGTTTATAAAAAGCTTTTTAAGAGCATTTTGTTGTTGTACAGCCCGAAAGTGGCCGTGAAATGCGACTGCATGAATTATACCCTGACACTTTCCACAACACTCAAATGAGGACACGCACCAACAGCGTTATTGAGACTATATTGAGTTGGCCCACCCTTTGCAGCTATAACAGCTTCAACTCTTCTAGGAAGGCTGCCCACAAGGTTTAGGAGTGTGTCCATGGGAATGTTTGACCATTCTTCCAGAAGCGCATTTGTGAGGCCAGGCACTGATGTTGGATGAGAAGGCCTGGCTCGCAGTCTCCGCTCTAATTCATCTCAAAGGTGTTCTATCAGGCATGCGCGCAGGAGTTATGGATTGTAGTACAGAGCTCTAAAGGGAGGGCGCGGGTATGCCGTCCCTTCATAGCGCATGCACCAGTGACAACACCAGCTGCATGCAGTGTGAATATCTCCTAAACGGTGCAAATTTAGGAGATATTCACTGTACCTACAGGTAGGGTTGCCACCTCATCCCTTTAAACCCAAATACATATTAAATACACTGATTAAGGTGGTAATTAAGCTCACCCAGTGCCTTATCTGCATTAAATTAGCCTCAGAACCTGTGTAATTCATATGTGTTCGGGTTTAAAGGGATGAGGTGGCAACCCTGCCTACAGGTAAGCCTTATTATAGGCTTACCTGTAGTAGCAAGTTAACAAAAAGAGTTTACTACTACTTTAAAGTGGATGTCATAATGTAGAGAATAAGATTTCCTTTCATTTGAGCCCAGTTTTGCCACACAGATTTACTCCAGCCCTGAGAAATCCTCTTTTATTGTTCAGTTAGAAAGATCTTGACAAAGTGCTGAAATCTTTGTCAAAAACGCCCCCTTGCTGTGAGTGACAGGTGATTTACATATCTCATGCACTAGCCTGAGACAGGCACATCCTGTGTAATTATAAAAAGTGAGAAATCCACCCCTCCCCCACATAACAAATCCCGTGATCAATGTATCCTCAGACACACACACTGCACTATAACAATCATCAGATCACTAGATGTTCTACTCTGCCCAACTCTGACTACATACATCTCCCCTATATTCTTCTTGCTGTTCACTCGAATACATTTATTTTCACTCTGGTCTGTGGTCTGTGCCTGTCTCTTAGGCTAGTGCATGAGATATGTAAATCACCTGTCACTCACAGCAAACATAAAAAAATTGGTTTACATCCACTTAAGCTTTGACAATAACACCTAAAAACTGATTTCTATCCCAGATAGCAAGGATAACTTGCCACTAATTTGTGGTTGTGTTGAATTATAAGTCTGTTAACTTGCTGCACATTTTCACTGGCAAGTTGTACACTTGCAGAGCACTTAAAGCACAAGTTATAGTTGTCACTTTTCCAATGTGTAGCAAATTTGTGTGGCAAGTCTGTAGCAAGAGCAAAGTTGCAGTGGTGAGTCTACAGCAAGAGCTCTGCAAGTCTACAGCAAGAGATCTCACAGTGACCCCCTGTGGTGGGATGAATATTGCACAACAGAACTTGCAGCAGACTTGTAGAATGTTTGCAAAGGAAGTTGATCTGAAGTCATGCAATGCGGATTTGCTGCAATTGTGCAACAAACCTGTGAAGCCTGGCAAGTCTGGCAAAAGATTAGCAAGTCATTTTCAAACATACAGCACCATTGCTTGCTATCTGGGATGCAGAGCTACACCAGATTGTGTACTTTCTAATCAACCCTTATACCGTTTACACAACCCAATTAATATACACTTATTTGGATTTATTTTTTACCAAATATGTGTGCAGAATACATTTTGGCCTAAATTTATGAAGAAACTTGATTTTATTAGATATGCTTTATGCATACCTCCCAACATTTTGAGATAGGAATGAGGGACACCTACTAACAAACATATGTAGGCATAGGACACCCCCCCCTGCCACACCCCCTTAAAGGAGAATTAACAAAAAATAAGATTAATTAAATCCACAAGTGCTTTTTTTTTTTTTTACCACTACTATTCCTTTATATTGGCTTTTAACCACTTCAATACAGGGCTTTTAAACACCCTTCCTTACCAGAGCACTTTTTGCGATTCGGCACTGCGTCGCTTTAACTAACAATTGCGCGGTCGTGCGACGTTACACCCAAACAAAATTGACGTCCTTTTTTTCCCACAAATAGAGCTTTCTTTTGGTGGTATTTGATCGCCCCTGCGGTTTTTATTTTTTGCGCTATAAACAAAAGAAGAGCGACAATTTTTAAAAAAAACACAATATTTTTTACTTTTTGCTATAATAAATATCCCATTTTTAAAAAAAAAAAACAATTTTTTTCCTCAGTTTAGGCCGATACGTATTCTTCTACATATTTTTGGTAAAAAAAATCACAATAAGCGTATATTGATCGGTTTGCGCAAAAGTTATAGCGTCTACAAAATAGGGGATAGATTTATTGAATTTTTTTTTTTTTTTTTTTACTAGTAATGGCGGCGATCTGCGATTTTTTTTTCGTGACTGCGACATTGCGGCGGACACTTCGGGCACTTTTGACACATTTTTGGGACCATTCACATTTACACAGCGATCGTTGCTATAAAATTGCAATGATTACTGTGTAAATGTGACTGGCAGGGAAGGGGTTAACACTAGAGGGCGCTGGAGGGGTTAATGTGTGTCCCTATAGGAGTGATTCTAACTGTAGGGGGAGGGGACTCAAGGGGAGGAGACCGATCATGTGTTCCTCCGTGCTGGGATCACATGATCGGTCTCCTCCCCGCTGACAGGACGTGGAGCTGTGTGTTTACACACACAGCTCCACGGTCCCGCCCGGTCCCGTTGTTTTTTAACGGGCAATCGCGGGTGCCCGGCGGACATCGCGGCCGCCGGGCACTCGCACCGGGTCCCGAGCGATGCCGCGGGCGCGCGCCGCCGGCGGGGCGCGCGCGCCCCCCAGGCGGCCGGGAATCCGAGGACGTCATATGACGCCCACCCAGGATGGTAGATCCACCTTGTGGGCGTCATATGACTATACAGCGGTATTGAAGTGGTTAAAATGTACAAATGTAGCAATTTAGAAATTGGATGAAAGGTTTAGCACTGGGAAACACTTTTTGAAAGATAAAAAGTACATTTTATATACAACTATATCAGACCAAAATGAGGAACAAATGAGGAGGAAAGAGGGACATAGGGACATTGCTCTAAATCAGGGACAGTCCCTCAAAATCAGGGACAGTTGGGAGCTATGCTTTATAAAAGAAAGTAGAAAAAAAATAATTTTACACTATAATCTACCCGTTGTAAACCCTTACAGACCACTTTGACCTTCAGGTAAGCCTAGATTAAGGCTTTCCTGTAGGTCCAAGAAATATCTCCTTAACCTACACGGTTAAGGAGGTATTTTACAAAAAAAGGGCACCGCTGTCTACAGCACATCCACGCCGTAGACAACGGCGCAGGAGCACTGATAAGAGGCATGGAGGAGCTCAGCTATGAGGAAAGATTAGAGGAATTGAATTTATTCACTCTTGAGAAGAGGAGAATAAGGGGGAATTGATCAATATGTACAAATATATAAGGGGTCCATATAGTGAACTTGGTGTTGAGTTATTCACTTTACGGTCAACACAGAGGACAAGGGGGCACTCTTTACGTCTAGAGGAAAAGAGATTTCATCTCCAAATACGGAAAGGTTTCTTCACAGTAAGAGCGGTGAAAATATGGAATAGACTCCCTCCAGAGGTGGTTCTGGCTAACTCAGTAGATTGCTTTAAGAAAGGCCTGGATACTTTCCTAAATGTACAGAATATAACTGGATACTGACATTTATAGGTAAAGTTGATCCGGGGAAAATCCGATTGCCTCTAGGGGGATCAGGAAGGAATTTTTTTCCCCTGCTGTAGCAGATTGGAGCATGCTCTTTTGGGGTTTTTTTTTGCCTTCCTCTGGATCAACTGTGGATATAGAATGGGGTTTATTGGATTGTACGATATATTTTATTTTTATTTATTATTTCTTTTTTTTATGGTTGAACTGGATGGACTTGTGTCTTTTTTCGGCCTAGCTAACTATGTAACTATGTAACTTGGCGCGCCGCAAGTGAAGGCAAACATGCCGTCATTTACGGCTCCCGCGCGCATGCGCCGGAGTGACGTCACCGCTGCTCCGGCCACTCACAGCGCCGGAGCAGCGATCCCCGGAAGGAAGATGGGCGCTTCGTGGAAGAGGGGACAGCAGTGACATCGCTGGCTCCTGTGTCAGGTAAGTGACACATAATGGACTACTATTCGATGCATAGTAGTCCATTATGCTTTACCTTTGCAGGGAAACAAAGAGGAAGTAAACCCTGATGGGTTTACTTCCTCTTTAACTGGAATTATTGTTAAAATGCTCACTTGTGAATCAAAAGGGCACTCATCAACATTTCCAAAAACTTCCATGTGACCATGAATCTGATGTCAGGCTTGAAACTGATCAAAAAAAAAATCTAAAAATACGACATAAAAAGGAATACTTCCAATAAGACCATTTGGGAGGGGGACTACATTGATGGCAGAGTTAACATTCCATCTACACAGCTCAGAAACTTTCTAAATGGGTTCCTCAAAAGCTCAGAAACTTTCTAAATGGGTTCCTCAAACTCTACATATACAGAGAGTCCCGGAGCAGAAGGAGAGAAAAGAATGGGCGTAGGGACGTCATGACAGGAGAGGACAGGACAGTCATCTTAAGAAAGGAAAATGTGTCCCCTTTAAGAAAGGGGGAGTGGCCGGAGAAGGGGAGGCGCTCGGGTCAGTAAGCTGGAGAAAGGAAGGGATCTGACATCACTAGTGAGCGGCGGAGGAGAAGATTCCCACCCACCCTCCCGAGTTAGGTTAATTTTAATGTTGTCTGTTGAGGACAGCCAGTGTGGTGTGTGATTTGGACATAACACGGTTGGCCGTCTCTGAGTCCGGGGGCTTGCGACTGGAGGCCTAAAGTTTAAAATAAGTTTGTCGCGGTGACCAGGTGTGTGTCTTACCCTCGAAGACCCCAAAAAGAGGATATAAGTTGATTGAGAGGGCAGTGATTGGGTCTTTGGAGGAGGAGAAGATGGATGTTATATGTATATAACATGGTTGGTACCCATCTGTGGATGGGGTTAACATGGTTGGTACCCATCGGTGGTATGGGGTTATCAGGTACCTTCCGGTTTACGAGGGGTTAACCAGGAAGGGGTAAACGGTAGGTCACTGCGAAGGTTGGGTACCGTCTCTGAGTCCGGGGGCTTGCGACTGGAGGCCTAAAGTTAAAAGAAGTTTGTCGCAGTGACCAGTGATGGGTGTTACCCTTGAAGACACCAAAAGTACATAAAAAGTTGGTTAAGAGTTATTTAAATATTATTTATTTAATTTATGGAAATTAATAATAAAAGGCCGTCAAGGCCATTTACTCGATAATCTTGTCACGTCATTTGTGGGGGGATTTGGAGGGATTAGATTCTATGTCTAACGGGTGACGGAAGTGACTGAGTTAGGTCCTTCACATGTCATGTAAAAGCAGCCTATTTTCACCATGGATGAAGTCCACTAGTCCAGCTTCTATGTAGAAAAGCAGCTCCCTCGAACAAAAAGGGGTTAATTCTTTTATGCTGAAAGCTACGGGTCAATCAATCACGATAAACCATAGAGTGCACCACTTTTTGTGTGCTGTCATTGATAAATGCGCCTCCCTGGGCAAATAGATTGAGGAGTTATTATTGGAATGGTGTTGGAGCTCACAGGAGAACTGTTTTATCAGCCTTTGAATGAATTAAGCTAACTTTCCCCCGCCGTTCCCTGCCGGCGCCCAGCCTCGGAGATCCTTCAAGTGTGCTATCAGAGCAGGTTCTCCGAAAATGTTATTAAAGGGAGGCTCATGGGGATATTAAGCTCTGGAAACAACTCGCCGAACAAACCTGACCAATCTAAATGCATTTTGCAAAATTGCATCTGTTTTAGGACAAGGTTAACCTCCTGGGGGAGTAGAGAGATAGTACCATCACAATGTCACAAGCTGTCACTCTTTACCCATTCCCGAAACAATTGCAATTGTATTGCTAAGATGTAAGATTGTGAAGGGTCCCGAAATGTAATTTACATAATTTTTATATAAATGGCTTGAAATGAGTTTGAATGTAGCGGAACTGTTGCTTCAGGGGCAGGTAGTTTTTGTTGTGAGAGGAATTGTTGGTTCGGGGGCAGGTAGGTTTTGGTGTTAGGAGAGAACTGTTGGTTCAGGGGCAGGTAGGTTTTGGTGTTAGGAGAACTGTTGGTTCAGGGGCAGGTAGTTTTTGTTGTGAGAGGAACTGTTGGTTCGGGGGCAGGTAGGTTTTGGTGTTAGGAGAACTGTTGGTTCGGGGCAGGTAGGTTTTGTTATGAGAGGAACTGTTGCTTCAGGGGCAGGTAGTTTTTGCTGTGAGTGGAACTGTTGGTTCGGGGGCAGGTGTTTTTTGTTGTGAGAGAAACTGTTAGTTTGGAGCAGGTATTTTTTGTTGTGAGGGGAACTGTTGGTTCAGGAGCAGGTTGGTTTTAGTGTGAGGAGAACTGTTGTTTCAGGGGCAGGTCGTTTTTAAGACCGTTAAGACAGAAATTGTTGGTTCGGGTGATGGTCGTTTTTGTTGTGAGAGGAACTGTTGGTTTGGAGCAGGTAGTTTTTGTTGTGTGAGGAACTGTTGGTTCGGGGGCAGGTATTTTTTGTTGTGAGAGGAACTGTTAGTTTGGAGCAGGTAGTTTTTGTTGTGAGAGAAATTGTTGGTTTGGGGATAGGTAGCATTTGTTGTGAGGGAAACTGTTGGTTCAGGGGCAGGTATTTTTTGTTGGCGAGAGGAACTGTTGCTTCAAGGGCAGGTAGTTTTTGTTCTGAGTGAAACTGTTGGTTCGGGGGCATGTATTTTTAGTTGTGAGTGGAACTGTTGGTCTGAGGGCAGGTAGTTTTTGTTGTCAGAGAAACTGTTGGTTTGAGGCAGGTGGTTTTTGGAGCCAATAATTTTGCAGAACATTAAGGTAAGCCTATTTGTGTAAGGGTTGGATTAAGATTAGGGGTTACAGGCTAATGTTAAGGGCTATAGAATATATAAGATTTAGGAGGTTAGGCTTTGAGTCTATGGTTAGGGTTAAAGCTGGACTCCCGGCAAACAGCTAAATACACAATTGATATACATATATGGGAGCTATTTTACCTACCAGATCATTTGTATTTTTGTTCATCCAGTCTTGAGATGTACACAGCTCTGTTAGACAGTAACAGGCAGGTTAGAGACCTTACTTCTATCTGCAGCAATTAGGCAGTTCAGCCTGGTCCCTTCCCCAGCTTGTGACTGAACAATAAGTGCAGCCCTGATCCTCTTCTCAGGTCCCCCGCAGGAGAGCCTTGCTCGTTCCCCCTGCCTTGTGCATGCCCGATCCCAAGCCCCATTTTATGTGTCCATAATGATCCATGATGATTACTGTTATAAGCAGTAGTTTTAGCTGTCATGAATGGCTTTCATTCATGACAGCTTGTGATCTGTGATTCGCCACAACTAATCACATGGTACCGGGTGCTGTGATTGACCCAGGTACCATGTGATAGCTGTGGGTCAATCATAGCATCACTATAGTACGCACAACAGTCATGAATGGAAGCCATTCATGACTGTTTTTTTTACATTGTAATCATGCGATCACTATGACCAGTCATAGTGATCACATGATACCCCGGCCGCTCCCATGGGCACAGCGGTCACGGGGGCGCGCCAGTCCGTATGGGCTCAGCCACATACCAGTACGCCACCGAGCCTGCAGCTGCCACCCTGCCGCAGTAAATGTTCTGTGGCTGGGTGGCAAGTGGTTAATACATACATTTTTAATGCAAGTACCTGAATCTAAGGCCCCTTTCACACTGGGGCGTTTTTCATGCGGTGCAGCGCTAAAAATAGCGCCTGTTCACCGCATTAAAAAATCCTGCCCCTTTAACTCCAGTGTGAAAGCCGGCGGGCTTTCACACTGGAGCGGTGCGCTAGCAGGATGACAAAAAAAGTCCTGCTAGCAGCATCTTTGGAGCGGGATAGGAGCGGTGTGTTCACCGCTCCTATACCGCTCCTTCCCATTGATTACAATGGGAGACCGCGGTAAAACCGCGGCAATACCGCGGCTACGGCGGCGCTCTGCGGGGGGTGTTTAACCCTTTTTCGGCCGCTCGCGGGGGGTAAAACCGCACCGCGAGCGGCCGAAAACCACAGTGAAAACGACGGTAAAGCAGCGCTAAATATAGCGCTGCTTTACCGTCACCGCGGCTCACCGCCCCAGTGTGAAAGGGGCCTAACCTGTAATTAACCTCTTGCAGTCCCTGTACAATAGGGCTGGAGTGTGAGAGGAAGAAGCAGTACAAACAGCCAATCAGTTTATACACTGACAAGAAACGTGCTAATAGGAGGAGATGACAGAGTGACAGAGAGAATAACGCATTCCCTGTGCTACTTCTCCTTTCACTGTCTAGTCACAGGCTTGAGGGTGGGTCCAGGGTGACTTGGGTTTAGAGGAAGTGGGTTGAATGACAATGACTATAAGACTGAGGCCATCTAGTGGCAGAAAAAAAGTACTGCAGGCGAATTTCCTGAATTAATGGTGAATTTTGAAGAAAAACCTGCTTTTAATGAGCTATTTTTTTTATCTTGCTTTTGTCTGGAGTTCTGCCTTAAGTAATTACACTTCTCGTATTTAAAAAATATATAATGATGTATCAATGAACAAAATGTATTTATTTTTTTTATATTTTTTATTTTTTTTATATTTGGTTGGAGTTCAAACTCATCCAAAATATCCATACAATCATGAGTGACAGTCAAGGCAGCCTGTGAGCTCTTCCCCAAAGAGCCGCAGCTATCACCCGCACTGCAGCCTGTTCCCTACAGCCTGTGGCTTAGTATTGTTGCCAATGATGTAAATGAATTCCCAGAGACACAATACTGCTAAAACTCTATATGAACAGTATTGCCCTGAGCAGATCACACTGTATATCAAATTATGACACGTTCATTTAGAATGTAAAATCCTTTTTGTATTTTCTATATTTGTATAAAATGAGTACAGCCGATGTCAAGAAGAATTTAAAGGGTCAGAGCAGCCATAGCGAGTCTCCATTCAGGGGTAAGTGCGCAATTTCAGCTCTGCCTTTGAGAGCACCAAGAGAGATAGAGGGTTTGCCCCCCACTGACCTCCTTCTGAAAATGCTATTTGCTTGGCTATCTCTGGCTTTTTTGTAAGACGTGTTGTATTATTATCGTGATTTTTGCAGAATTTGATGTATTTTTTTAAGTTTTTATACTATTTATTTGTTTTTTATAAAAAAAATTTAAATCTGTTATATTTTTTTTTGTAGGTTCGGCTGTTTATAGAATTCACATACACACATATATATATACATACACACATATAAATATATATATATATATATATATATATATATATATATATATATATATATATATATATAAAAAAATATTAAAAAAAATATATATATATATATATAAAATATATATATATATATATATATATATATATATATATATATATATATAAATTTACTCTATATTATTAAAAAATATTGGGACGCCTACCTTTACACGCGCATAAACTTAAATGGCATCCCAGTCTTATGCCGCATAGACACGATCGCACATTCCGACAACAAAATCCCATGTTTTTTTTTTTTTCCTGACGGATGTTGGTTCAAACTTGTCTTGCATACACACGGTCGCACAAAGTTGGTCGGAAATTCAGAACGTCAAGAACACGGTGACGTACAACACGTACGACGAGCTGAGAAAAATTAAGTTCAATAGCCAGTGCGGCTCTTCTGCTTGATTCCGAGCATGCGTGGAACTTTTTGCGTCGGAATTGTCTACACACGATCGGAATTTACGCAAACGGATTTTGTTGTTCTCAACTTTGAGAACCAGATCTCAAATTTTGTGCGACGGGAATTCCGATGGAAACTGTCCGATGGAGCTTACACATGGTAGGAATTTCTGACAACAAGCTCCGATCGCACATTTTCCGTCGGAAAGTCCGACCGTTTGTACGCGGCATTGGTCTGTAGGGTTCAATATTGAGTTGGCCCACCCTTCACAGCTATAACAGCTTCAACTCTTCTGGGAAGGTTGTCCACAAGGATTAGGAGTGTGTCTATGGGAATGTTTGACCATTCTTCCAGAAGTGATTTGTGAGGTCAGGCACTGATGTTGGACAAGAAGGTCTGGCTCGCAGTCTCCACTCTAATTCATCCCAAGGTGTTCTATCGGGTTGAGGGCAGGACTCTGTACAGGCCAGTCAAGTTCCTCCACCCCAAATTCGCTCATCCATGTCTTTATGGACGTTGCTTTGTGCACTGGTCCAAATAATTTGGTGGAGGGGGATTATGGTGTGGGGTTGTTTTTCAGGGGTTGGGTTTGGCCTCTTAGTTTCAGTGAAGGGAACTCTTAAGGCGTCAGCATACCAAGACATTTTGGACAATTTCATGCTCCCAACTTTGTGGAAACAGTTTGGGGATGGCAAAGCAAGGTCCATAAAGACATGGATGAATAAGTTTGGGGTGGAGGAACCTGACTGGCCTGCACAGGGTCCTGACCTTAACCTGATAGAACACCTCTGGTATGAATTAGAGAATAGACTGCGAGCCAGACCTTCTTGTCTAACATCATTGCCTGACCTCACAAATGCGCTTCTGGAAGAATGGTTAAACATTCCCATCGACACACTCCGAAACCTTGTGGACAGCCTTCCCAGGAGAGTTGATGGTGTTATAGCTGCAAACTGTAGACTAATTCAGTATTGAACCCTACGGACTAACACTGGGAAGCCAATAAAGTTCATGTGCATGTAAAGGTAGGTGTCCCAATAATTTTGGTAATATATAATAAATAAATATATCTAAAAAAAGAGGAAGACACACTTGCACCGCTACCTACTTCTTCCCACCTCAGCGCTCAAGGTTTAAATTCAACACAATAAATTCAGGTAAATATAATAAATAAAGACCTGTAAAGAGTAAATAAAGTTCAGCAGCCACTCTTAAAAATGCAAATATTCAAAACAGATGACTAAATAACTTTTTTTAAAATCACCTAAAAGTAATCTAAAAAGTCCTTAAATCACAGTAGCGCTATAAACAACGGAAACTGTTGTCACTTTTAAATGAACATAATATAAAAGCAACGCATGAACATAGTTACATAGTTAGTTAGGTTGAAAAAAGACACAAGTCCATCCAGTTCAACCACAAATAAAAATAAATATATATATATATATACCCCATTCTATACCCACAGTTGATCCAGAGGAAGGCAAAAAATGATGTTCCTTTATTTTATATTATAAAATATTCATACAATCCTTTTATATACCCCATTTCTATACCCACAGTTGATCCGAGAAGCGCTGTTGGTGCCGGTTCGTGAAGGCTTGTTGCAGTCCCGCGTCCGTGTTCGTAAGTCGTGTTGTCCCTTCGTATCGCAAAAAATCCGATGCTGGCAGTGTCCATTCCCTTAGGGCATGGACAATTCCCAGGCCGAGCTCAAGGGTTCCCCTTTCGCGGGCGTGCTACGCAGTCTTCGAATCCTTCCCACCACCGGCCGCAGCAAGCCCCAGCAGCCAGCAGGCGTCTCGGGAATCGATTTCAGCCGCCGTCGCTCAGCTGCACACCCTTGTCCCCGCCCGGCATGAATGCAGTCACTACCTCGCACTAAGACGTGTCGGCGTGCCCTAGGCCTGGCCTCATTTCAATACATGCGCCAGGGGCGGAGTCGCAAAAAAAAAAAAAAAAAAAACTTTGACTCTTGTCCTTGTCATGTTATATAATTTCTGTGTTTGGACACCTGCCTGTACGAATTCGCGCCGGCGTGCCATAATAAAAAAAAAAAAAAAAAAAGAGAAAAAATAAATTAAAAAAAAAAAAAAAAAAAAGGGGAGATTGGAGTCGGACCCGGTGGCAGCTGGATGTCACGGTTCGGCCTCAGCAATACCCGGGCAGTTAGCCTCGTTTCACGGTTGCCTCATTCCTGTACGTGCTCCAGAGTCCGGCTCACAGGCACCCCCCATACGGTACGAACAGGCCGAGCCCTGTCACGGGAAGTTCGTTCAGTTAAGGTAAACGCTGGGCAGCCTGCAGACACGTGACCAGTCTACTAAGTAACGGGTCTTGGCAGCCCCCATGTCATCAGTCGGCAGCGATGACCTCACCACCCCGCTATCTCCGGCATCTGCCTCCGAGGCTGGCAGTGTCCGGTCCCTTAGGGCATGGACAAGTCCCAGGCTGTCCGCCGAGCTGAGACGCAGAGGGATACCCTTCTCGGCCGCGGCCAGGAAGGCGGAGCTATTCAGGCACCTCTTCCCACCACCGGCCCCAGCAAGCCCCAGCAGCCAGCAGGCGTCTCTGGAATCGATGTCAGCCGCCGTCGCTCCGCTGCACACCCTCGTGTCTTCCCTGTCTTCCTCAATCGTTGAGGTCCAGGACAGAGTGTCTCGTCTAGAGACTAGCCAGGCTGCCACGGTTCCGGACCCTGCGGAGGTCACAGCCATCAGTGCACCGGCCGCAGGTAGTGAGCTTGCCACGACTACCGTTCACCCTTCCCACCTGGTGCCACCCAGAGTAAGGAAGGACGTTTTAGAGGGCAGATACGTTAACCTGGCCTCACTCAGGATCTCGGTCCATGACTTGGGCGAGAACAAGGCCTACACCTGGGGCGACGTCTCGGTGGTGTTGAAGGCGAAGGAGCCAGGCTCAACAGAAAGCTCATGGCGCCCGAGTTCACACTCGCTTTCGGCATGTTCAGGGACGTACGGTGCTCAGCCTTCCCGGGCAGGCGGGAGGAACCGGACCGCTACTTCCATTTGATCGTAGACCTGGGTCACAAATACGGTGGCTCAGCCTTCTACGATTATCATCGGTCCTTCTCGGCCAAAGCCGCGGACAGATTCTTACAGTTCCATTGGACAACGGCCTGGAGGGTAGTGGAATAAGTGACAACGGTCTCACCGATGAGTTTCATACCGGGCTCATCACCCAGCCCCCCACACCACCCACGAATGTCCGAACCTCCTTCGTGTCCCGGTTGCCGGTCTTCCTGTCCTACACTCAGGGCCCTAGTCAGGTCGTCAGGCTGGATTCAACAGCCAGGGCAGATCTGCCCATGTGGGAACACCTTCTTAGTAATTGGAACGTTGTGTCCCGGTTCATCCCAGTCGTGTCCACGCAGTCACCTCAAGTGGTGACCGATGCGCCGCCATTTTTGGCCATTTGTGGTTCGCCGCCCCTTGGCCTCCTCAGGCACTAGCCACACCGGGCTTTACTACCACGTCAGCCCTCTTTTAGCTGTTCCCCGTCGTAGCAGCCGCTCACCTATGGGGTCACCATTGGTCTGGACGGACGGTGGCTTTACGACAGACAATCAAGCCACAGCCGAGATCATCAGCAAGGGCAGGTCTAAATCCAGGCCCGTCATGTCCTTCCTCCGCGGACTGGTCCAGCTATCCCTACAACATCAATTCAATGTTTACTGCTCATTCGTTCCAGGGAAGCTCAACTCAGCAGCGGACGCACTCTCCCGTTTAACCTTGTTCCTTCCTTTGAACAGATGCCAGGAGCCTACCATCTCTCAGCCTCTATCCCGGATTGGTCACAACTGACCTTGGACTAGCCCCACGTTTGCAGTCAGCTACTAACTTCGTCAACGCTTCGCTCGCCCGCAACACCTGTCGGGCCTGCCAGACGGCCTGGGGGCGTGTTGATAAGTTCCTGCCCCAACGCCCGTGAATCTTTCAGCGTCGATTAGGTTCTGGCGTTTATCGCTTACTGCCATTCTCACCTGGCACTGTCACACAGCGCGGAACGTCAGTACGTGGCCGGAGTGCAGCACTACTTGTCACTTCGAGACCCCGCTAGGCCTTCGGTGTTCTCCTTCCATGCAGTGAGGGCTCTACTGCGTGGAGTTCATAAGCTCCAGCCGCCAGTCAGCCCGAAGCGGCTGCCTATCACTGTGGAGGTCTTAAGGGGATGTCTGACGTCCTGGATAGGTCCCCCTTTGGTCTCCTCCTCAGCACCTTCTTGCAGGCTGCGATACACATGGCGTTTATGGGTTCCTACGGCCCAGCGAGTTTACTCGCAGCCACCCAGCCGGTCCAGTCTTGCATAAAGTAATCTCTGCCGCCATCAGGATCTCTACGTTCTTCACTTGGCGATGTCTAGAACTCAGCAGCAAGGTTCCGGAATAGATATTCACTGTGCCGGACCTACAACAACTGGTGCCCAGCTGCCGTGTTGAACCGCTCGACGGCACTGCTATCCGACCGCCCAGGGTCCAGTCCGCTTTACCCTTTCCAGTTAAACCCCTCGAACTCGTCGCAGTTCGTGGTACATGTCCGGGACCTTCTCGGCAATCTTCAATTGGACCCCAGCCAATACTCCGGGCATTCATTCCGGGTCGGGGCGGCCACGTCGGCCCCAAGATAGAGGGTTCCGGACCATGTGATCAAGAAACCAGGTCGGTGGAAGTCGGCCTGCTTCTCGCTACATACCTAACCCACAGTTGGAGAGGGCTCAGGCCTTTGCCCAACTACTCAGTCACATTTACCTTTAATAAATTATTATCCCCTACCTGAAGGTTTTTGCCCCCTTATTTTGGCGTACCATACGGTAGACCAAGGCACACTTTCAGGTCTATTTCATGTTGGTGAGTTTTGTGTTAGTTCTATGTGTCATCGTTACTCTTGTCGTCCGTAGGGCTCTAGACCATAAATTGGAAGGCCGGGTACCGGCCTGAAGTTATAAAAAAAGTTATTTAGTCATCTGTCTTTAATATATGTATTTTATGTTATATATATATATATATATATATATATATATATATATATATATATATATATATATATATATATATATATATAATATTCTTTATACAACCGAGCCTACAAAAAAAAAATATAAGAGATTTTAAAAAAGAAATAAAAGAACAAATAAATAGTATAAAAATAAAAAAAAAATAAAAAAATTCAATTCAGCAAAATAATAAAACAGCCGAACCTCCAAATAAAAATATAACAGATTTAAAAAAGTTAATAAAAAACGAATAAATAGTATATATATATATTATTCTTTATACAACCGAGCCTACAAAAAAAAAATATAAGTGATTTTAAAAAAGAAATAAAAGAACAAATAAATAGTATAAAAAAAATAAATAAAAATTCAATTCAGCAAAAATCACGATAATAATACAACGTGTCTTACAAAAAAGCCAGAGATAGCCAGGCAAATAGCATTTTCAGAAGGAGGTCAGTGGGGGGGGCAAACTCTCTATCTCTCTTGGTTCTCTCAAAGGCAGAGCTGAAATTGCGTCAAAGGCAGGTGTCCCAATAATTTTAGTAATATAGTATATATATATATATATATATATATATATATATATATATATATAAAAAAAGATTTTTGAACATTTTTGAAGATTCGGTTTTGTATGTTAAAAAAAAAAAAAAAAAAATGTACATGCACACACAAAACCGACCGATTCTTAAAAATAAAAAAAAATTATAAATATAATTAATTTTTTTTTTTTTACATACAAAACCCAATCTTCAAAAAAAAAAAATGTTTTTTACAAATATAACAGGTGCTAAAAAAAAAAAAAAAATGTACATGCACATACAAAACCAACCGATTCTTAAAAAAAAATAAAAAAATAAATGTACATGCACACACAAAACCGACCGATTCTTAAAAATAAAAAAAATTTATAAATATGATTAATTTTTTTTTTTTTTTTTTTTAAGAATCGGTCGGTTTTGTATGTGCATGTACATTTTTTTTTTTTTTTTTTTTAGCACCTGTTGTAATATTTGTCATTTCACACTTCTTCACCAAATGCAATAATGTGAGCAAATTAATATCCAAGATCATTAGGGCTCTTCTCTGCTCTTCTCCCACCAAGGTCACGGATTAGCCCTCCGGCCTGCCTTCCCCACAGAGACACGATCATCATTTGGATGATTGATTTTTAATCTGAGGTGTTAAAACATTCATGCTCCTAATTTTATCGCAGGCCGCAGTGATATCCGCGATATCATTATAATTGATTTTGCGCCTTTTCATGACAGGGAGTGGGAGGGCCGAGTCCCCCTCAATTTCCATAGGAGCCACACAGGAGGTAATTAATTCTGTATAAATTAGACATTATCGGCCTCCACGTTTTATGGCACGGGAGTTATTTCCGGGGTTGGCCCCATCCGCGGTGACATCGCAGCGGTGACCTTATGCAACAGGCATCGTTAACCTCGGCCGTCCCTTGTTAGTCAAGCTAGCGGAGATAATGAATATTTAAGCATCTCTCCAAAAATATTATTGTTGTGATGTGGAGACGTCACACAAATCAGTTGGTCGTATCCCTCAGGCATCTATACATTAAAGCGTAATTAAACCCCAAAAATAAAAATGTAATATATTGCAGCTTATCAGTCATTAGATGTGGTGGCTGAATTCGTTTTCTTTTTTTAGGCTTTTTTTCCCCTTTTATTTTCACCTGGTGACTCTGCCAATTACACACTTCCTGTCCTGGGGTGACACCCCCAGGACAGGAAGTGTGTTAGGACTACAGAAACCTCCCTCCTTTTGTCTTCTTCATAACACATGGGAGGGATCTGTAGTACTCAGGGATAATTAAGAACAATGTAACTGAAAAGAATGCAGCACAGAAAGTTATCAGCTAATAAGATTTCTGGCAGGATCAACAGGTATATTTTTTGCAACAAAATGAAAAAGGAAACCAAATAAGAGAAGTTCATTGGTTAGGTTTATGTGCACTTTAAACAGCGTGCAAAGCCTAAACCTTTTTTCATGGGTGTCAATTGTACCTCTTCATTGATTGATCAATGGGAGGAATAGTGCCTTATTGTTGGTGTTAGTGGCAGGAATTATGGTCCATTGTTGGTATCAGTGGGAGGAATAGCGCCTTATTGTTGGTGTTAGTGTCAGGAATTATTGTCCATTGTGTCAGGGCTGGGCTCAGCCTTTCCTTCTCTGAGCTGGCTGCTCTGCTGTCAGCTAATTGGCAGCTCCTATCTCTCCACAGTTACTCAGCTGTTGATGATATCCTGCTCGTCAGTCCTGCCTACTTAAGCTGTCCAATCCAAAGGATCTCTGCCTTTGCCTTGGTCAACATCACAGAAACAATCTCCTGCAATCCTGTTCATGGTTTGCTTTCATCCCTTCTGGCTCCCGATCCTGCTTGCTGTTCCACTACATTGATCCCTGACTTCTGGCTTGGCTGACTATCCGTTCCGGTTACTGAACTTTGGCTATGTTTTGACTACGTTTGTTCGTTTTACTTTTATTATTAAACAAGTGTGATTTAAACTGTACTTCTGTCTCGGCCTGATTTCCTGGTTTCTGACACATTGTTGGTATCAGTGGGAGGAATAGTGCCTTATTGTTGGTGTTAGTGGCAGGGATTATGTTCCATTGTTGGTGTCAGTGAATGTAATAGTGCCCCATTGTTGGTGTTAGTAGGAATTATGGTCCATTGTTGGTGTCAGTGGGAGGAATAGTGCCCTATTGTTGGTGTAAGTGGCAGGGATTATGCTCCATTATTGGTGTCAGTGGATAGAATAGTGCACCATGGTTGGTGTTAGTGGGAGGAAATATGTTCCATTGTTGGTGTCAGTGGGAGGAATAGTGCCCTATTGTTGGTGTTAGTGGCACCGATTATGCTCCATTGTTGGTGTCAGTGGATGGAATAGTGCCCCATTGTTGGTGTTAGTGGGAGGAATAATGCCCCGTACACAGGGTCGGATATTCCGATGGAGAAAGTCTGATCGGATTATGTTGTCGGAAAATCCGATCGTGTGTGGGCCCTAGTGGGCTTTTTCCGTCAGAAAAAATTTGAGAGCAGGATCTAAAATTTTCCGATAACAAAATCCGATCGGACTTTTTCCAATCGTGTGTAGAGAATTCCAACGCACAAAGTGCCACGCATGCTCAGAAGAAATTTGGAGACGAAAGCTATTGGCTACTGGGCTCTACGTAGTCCCGTCGTACGTTTTATACGTCACCTCATTCGGAATGATCGGATTTTCCGACAACTTTGTCCGACCGCGTGTGTGCAACACAAGTTTCGGACAAAATCTGTCGGAAAATATCCGACGGAATTTGTGGTCGGAATGTCCGACCATGTGTACGTGGCATTATGCTCCATTGTTGGTGCCAGTGGATGGAATTATGCTCCATTGTTGGTGCCAGTGGATGGAATAGTGCCCCATTGTTGATGTTAGTGGCAGGAATTATACTCCATTGTTGGTGTTAGTGGATGGAATAGTACCCCATTGTTGGTGCCAGTGGATGGGATAGTGCCCCATTGTTGATGTTAGTGGCAGGAATTATACTCCATTGTTGGTGTTAGTGGATGGAATAGTGCCCCATTGTTGATGTTAGTGGGAGGAATTATGCTCCATTGTTGGTGTCAGTGGATGGAATAGTGCCCATTGTTGGTGTCAGTGGATGGAATAGTGCCCCATTGTTGGTGTCAGTGGATGGAATAGTGTCCCATTGTTGATGTTAGTGGGAGGAATTATGCTCCATTGTTGGTGTTAGTAGATGGAATAGTGCCCCAAGCGCCAGGTAAGGCCCCTTTCACACGGTCGGACCGTTCAGATCCGCCTGTCAGTTTTGACGGCGGATCTGAACGGGCGCTCCATGTTAGTCTATGGAGCATTGGATGTCAGCGGTGACATGTCCGCTGACATCCGACCCAGTCCGATCCGCCAAAAGCAGACGTATGGCTCTACGTCCGGATCCATCGCTGGCGGATCGGATCGGGTGAGATCTGATGAAAACGGACACACTGTCCGTTTTCATCCGATCTCTCCATATAGACCAGCGGCGCTCGCAAGCCCCTCCCCGCTCAGTGAGCGGAGAGAGACTTGTCATCCGCCGGTTCAGCGGAGATCAACGGAGAGATCTCCCGCTGAGCCGGCGGACAGAGGCGGACTCCGTGGAAGCGGATCCGCCTCGTGTTAAAGGGGCCTAAAGGAAAGCAAAGGATCATATCTGGCCCCAGGTCATGGTTTGGAGACCACAGCTTTACTACATTATGTATAATGATAATCTATTCCTGTCCACGTCTTATTTATGGATGGGTCACTTCTTTGACCAAAGGGTAGCAGGTGACAATAGATGTGCCCCAACCTGCCCAGACTGCACCAGTTAGGTGAACTTGCTGTCCCTCACCAGAAACTGGTCCCCTTCATTATATCACGATAGCGGAACCTTAGCTAATGGAAGCAAATGTTTTTTTTTTTCTTTCCTCTTTCAATGATTCCATTATCTCCATTGGAATTCCGAATACATTTCTCAGTTCGCTGAAACTCTTGTTATCTCTTATGTAGTAGAGCCCTCGTCTTGCCGCGTCTAGAATTATGTCATGTCCGTCCGAGGCGAGGGCTTGTTCGGCTCGTCAGGCAGCTCGTTAGAGGGGGACATATGAATGTTACCGGATGCGTTTCCTTCCTCGCAACGAGCGGCACATGATGTCCTTATTTGAATTCAGGTGGATGAAAAGCTGTTTAGGCTTTGTACGCTTGACATGCGGAGATGGTATTTTCATAGGCATAATAATGATGTGAAAACGGCGGAGGGAGATTCTGGATGACAGACAACGCTCTCTTGAAGTAATAACCGCTGCAGACTCATACGGCGTTTGGTAGGGAGAGAAGGAGCGACAAAGGAGATGTAATACGACTTGTCGTTGTGGATAGCATTAAATAGATCATTTGCGTAAATTCTTTCGATTGCTGCTGGTGTGAAGGAGAGGAAGTATGGATGGAGGTCTACATAACCCCCCACCCCGGGCTCTTTACATATGCACTTCATTTTCGTGTAATTGGTAACAGGTCTCCTAAATAATACTTCTGAACAAGCTAGAGCCAGGCGTCAATGCTGACCGCACATACAAAGCGTGTGGGGTATAGGAACATACCGAGAGCGAAAGAGACGTGCCCATTGCTGACCGTCTTTTTTTTTTTTTAAATACTCACCACCTGGCTGTCTGTGTCTCTAATGCCCCGTACACACGGTTGGAAATTCTGACCACAAACCCCGTCAGATTTTTTCCGACGGATTTTGCCCGACACTGGTGTTGCATACACACGGTCGGACAAAGTTGTCGGAAAATCCGATCATTCTGAACGTGGTGACGTTCGTTGCGTACGACGGAACAACGTTGAGGCTAGTAGCCAATAGCTTTGGTCTTGTAATTTGATCTGAGCATGCGTGGCACTTTGTCCGTCGGAATTCGCTACACACGATCGGAAAAAGTCCGATCGGATTTTGTTGTCGGAAAATTTGAGAGCAGGATCTCAAATTTTTTACATAGGAAATTCCAACGGAAAAAGTCAGATGGAGCCCACACACGGTCGGATTTTCCGACAACATGGTCCGATAGGACATTTTCCGTCGGAAATTGCGACCGTGTGTACGGGGCATTTAAGGGTATGTCAACCCTAACAATGAGCTTGTCTTAATTGATCACTCCTGGTCTGTTAAATATACCATTTTCCACTTAGCTCCTCTTATGCCGCGTACACACGATCAAATTCTGCCAGCAAAAGTCCTATGAGAGCTTTTGGTCGGAAAATGCGACCGTGTGTATGCTCCATCGGACTTTTACTTGCGGAATTCCAGCCAGCAAAAGATTTAGAGCATGTTCTCAATTTTTTCGGTCGGATAAAGTTTTGATCAGAAACTCCGATTGTCTGTACCAATTCCGACGCACAAAATTCCTACGCATTCTCGGAAACAATTCGACGCATGCTCGGAAACATTGAACTTCATTTTCTCGGCTCGTCGTAGTGTTGTACGTTACCGCGTTCTTGACGGTCGAAATTTCAGAGAACTTTTGTGTGACCGTGTGTATGCAGGACAAGCTTGAGCGGAATTCCATTGGAAAAACCATTCAAGATTTATCAGACAGAAAACCCGCTCGTGTGTATGGGGCATTACAGAGAAGTATGGACTTTTTTGCAGAATTATACTTACGGAGGTGGATGCAGCACACTCGCCGGTCGGGACCTCCGTGAGTCCTATCGTGGGTCCCGCAGATTCGATCAAGGGAAATTTCCTCACGGTTACACAGGTAGCAAAAAAAAAAAAACTAGAAGGGGTTTACCCTTCCCTACTCTATCCAAAATCTTAATAAAAATCTTTGGCTTATGCTTTAACTCTAACAGCAGACGCAAGTCATTAGAGGGATTTCCTGTTTTGTCTTCTGGAGCCCAGGAAGTAAAATAAAATACGATTTTGCCAAAATGGTGAAAAAAAAAATAAACTTGGCAGGGCTTTTGACTGTTCGCTGCTAAATTTGAGCTATAGTTATACTATAATGCATTTTACTCTAGCCAGGTGGTATATTTTCCAAATATTAGCATTAATTAGAATAAATGAGAAAATATATTGTTCTAAGCGTTCTTTGTGTTCCCAAATTCGTAGTTGTTTGTTTTTGTTCTGGAAGGCCTCTGCAATTACCGTGAAATACGGCGATGTATTTAAAGCCTTGTAATATTTCCTTGGGAGGAAAAAAAAAGCACCAATCTAGTTCAATAATTATGAAAAGAATCCAACAAATCTTATGTAAGGTTCTATTTTTTTTTTTAAAGAATTTTATATTGGGTAGTGAGAGCCAAAATCCATAACTCTTATGCCCAGTACACACGGTCGGAAAATCCGACCACAAAATCCATCGGATTTTTTCCGACGGATTTAGTCCGACACTGGTGTTGCATACACACGGTCGGACAAAGTTGTCGGAAAATCCGATCATTCTGAACGTGGTGACGTTTGTTGCCTACGACGGAACTACGTAGAGGCTAGTAGCCAATAGCTTTGGTCTTGTAATGTGATCTGAGCATGCGTGGCACTTTGTCCGTCGGAATTGGTGTGATCGGACTTTGTTGTCGGAAAATTTTTAGAGCAGGAGATTAAACTTTGTCCGTCGGATAATCCGACGGAAAATGTCCGATGGTGCCTACACACGGTCGGAATTTCCGACAACACTGTCCGATAGGACAGAATCCATCGGAAAATCCGACCGTGTATGTGGCTTTAGGCTACTTTCACACTGGGGCGTCGGGGGCGCTGGCGGTAAAGTGGCGCTATATTTGGCGCTGCTTTACCGTCGTTTTAGCGGGGCATTTCGGCCGCTAGCGGGGTGGTTTTACCCCCCGCGAGCGGCCGAAAAAGGGTTAATACCTCCCGCAAACTGCCGCTGCAGAGGCGTTTTGCGGGCGGGTTCAGTGCGCTGCCCCATTGTTTTCAATGGGAAGGGGCCCTATAGGAGCAGTAAATATACCGCTCCTACAGCGAGCCAAAGATGCGGCTTGCAGGACATTTTCCAGCGTCCTACAAGCGCACCGCTTCAGTGTGAAAGCCCTCGGGCTTTCACACTGAAGACACAGCAACAGCTGTTTCGGGTCGGTTTGCAGGCGCTATTTTTAACGCAATAGCGTCTGCAAACCGCCCCAGTGTCAAAGGGGCCTTATCCCTTGTTAGACTCCTAGAATGAACATTGATAGGTTGTAATAGTAAAAGCCAGAATGATGCTTTATGATAGGTCTCCTCGCAGCAAATGTGAATTAGGATTAGAAATTCTAGGTAGAAGGAAACGCAACATTTCATGTTGAGCAGGAAAGCATTATTTATATTATTATTATTATTACAGGGGGACCCCAACTTACGAACGCCCGACCTACAAACATCTCCTACTTACGAACCGGGCGCTGCGCCATTTTCCGTGGCCCTTCTGCGCATGCGCGGCCAGACAGAGCCTCGGAAAATGACGGCAAACATCGGAAATGTCCGTAATTGTCGGTCTGCGCATGCGCGGCCGACTTACGAACATTTCCGAGTTAAGAACAGGCGGACAGTCCCTAACGAGTTCGTAACTCGGGGTCCCCCTGTATTATATATTTTTATATATATATTATACTTAGTGGTTGAAGTCTGTGCTAAAACGGGGGTTACCATTGTTGGCCTCTACTTCTATAAAGCGATTTGTCTGGGCATCACGCTGATCCAATGGATCCAATACTTTCTGAGTCACAGGACCAAGCATGCAGACTTCTAAATTTCAATGGCTACATACCTGATCCAGGGCATTGACTGAAAGTATGGAAACTAGAGACAACCAAGCAGTGAGGGGGGTCAGTAATATATCTCTCAGGTCTGGTTTCCTTTAAAACCCAACTCCAGCCAAAGTTAGATGGGGAAGAATACTCTCCTAGAGCCTCTGTTGGGGGGGGGGGGGGGGGCTGGGGGGTGTAATGCAGTTTCGGCACCTCCAGCACCAATGTATGAAATGGCAAGGGGTGCTGGGGCATCCTGCATAGTATATTGATGCTGGCTGCTGGGTAATCTATTGTCCCTGGAGGGGATCTAGTTTTGCAGAGGGGCTCTATTGTAGCCGGTGGCGATCTATTGTTGCTAGGGGTGGGTCTTATTTTGCGGGGGGGGGGGGGGGCAGTTGTTGCTGGGAGTGATATACTGTTGAGAGAAGCGTCTGTTGTTGCTGGCTGCTTGGAGATCTATTGTCGTTGGGGTAGATTTATTTTTGCAGGGGGGGTCTATTGTAGCTGGGAAGGTCTATTGTTGCTGGTGGGGATCTGTTGTTGTTGAGGGGTGGGTCTTATGTTGCGCCGGGGTCGGTTGTTGCTAGGAGTGATATACTGTTGAGGGAAGCGTCTGTTGTTGCTGACTGCTGGAGGGTCTATTGATACTGGCTGCTGGGTAATTTGTTGTCATTGGAGGGGATCTATTTTTGCAGGGGGGTTCTTTTGTAGCTGGGAGGTCTATTGTTGCTGGTGGGGATCTATTGTTGCTAGGGATGGGTCTTATGTTCCTGGGGGGGGGGGGGGGCAGTTGTTGCTGGGAGTGATATACTGTTGAGAGAAGCGTCGGTTGTTGCTGGCTGCTGGAGTGTCTATGGATGCTGGCTGCTAGGAGATCTATTGTCATTGGGATGGATTTATTTTTGCAGGGGGGGTCTATTGTAGCTGGGAAGGTCTATTGTTGCTGGTGGGATCTGTTGTTGTTGGGGGTGGGTCTTATGTTGCTGGGGGGGGTTGGTTGTTGCTAGGAGTTATATACTCTTGAGGGAAACGTCTGTTGTTGCTGACTGCTGGAGGGTCTATTGATGCTGGCTGCTAGGAGATCTATTGTCGTTGGGGTGGATCTATTTTTGCAGGGGGGGTTCTATTGTTGCTGGTGGGGATCTATTGTTATTGGGGGTGGGTCTTATGTTGCTGGGGAGGTCTATTGTTACAGATGGGGGATCTATTACTGCTGGGGCTGGGTCTTATGTTGTTTGGGGGGTTAGCTATTGCTGGGAGGAATCTACTCTTGGGGGAGGGGTCTATGGTTGCTGGCTGCTGGAGGCTCTATCAATGCTGGTTTGCGGAGAGATCTGTTGTTGCTACTAGGGGTCTATAGTTGCTGGGGGGATTTTGTTGTGGGTGGTGTTGCTGGGGGTCTATTGGCGCTGGCTGCTGGATTGTCTATTGATGCTGGCTGGGGGGCTCTGTTGTTGCTGCCAGGGGTCTATTGTTGCTAGTAGGGTATATTGTTGCAGGTGGCCCATTGTTGCTAGGTGGATCTATTGTAGCTGGTGGGTCTGTTGTTGCTGCTGAGGGTCTATTGTTGCTAGGAGGGTATATTGTTGCAGGTGGTCCATTGTTGCTGAGTTGATCTATTGTAGCTGGTGGATCTGTTGTTGCTGGTTGCAGGGATTCTACTGCTTTCCTTGTTATCATTAATAAATTCCATACAAATGACTGTTTCTGCATTCTCTAAAAGGGGCAGTGCTGGGAGGTAGGGTGGCCACTTTTTCTTTGCGCCAAACCCGAACACTTTAGCAGCACACAGTCATTTTTTTTTTTATCAGCATTCACTATAGAATTGTAAAAGACCTGGGACACCTTTGGGCATCCCAAAAAGAATAATAATGTGGCACACATAGTGCCCCCTCACCCTCCTATCATGCCCTGTTCTGAGCCACATTCCTGTCTGAATAATGTGGCGGCCTGAAACCCGGACACATGATTCAAAACCTGGACTGTCCGGTGTCAACCCTACTGGGAGGTGGGTAGGTGGTGGAACCAAGGAACGGTGCCCAGGGGTATGTAGGGGCGAGACAAGGGGTGACTCAGAAAGGGGGAGTTCCTGCACCTATTCTTTGAGAAAAAAGCCCTGGCGGTAAGTGATAGTATCGCGAGCAAGCTTGAACGTTCACCATCTGCTGGGTGCTCTTCAGCACTGCGTTATATGCTTTGCACACCTGCCCTCATTAGTCAGTTTTAAAGTGAGAGGCCACAGCCTCAAACCCAAATCTGATCAACAAGTTTGCCTGTTTGTTCACACCATGAATATCGGTCTGTCTGTCTCCAATTTCGGTATGACTGTGTATTACTTGAACTGCGGTTGTACTCAGTTTGTCTGTGTTTATCCTGATTGTCGGCCTGTTACTTTTGCTGTCGTCCATCATTGCTAAATTTACCTGTCCGGAACCTGGATTTTGTCTGCACTTGAACTGGCCTTTAGTCTGCTGACTTGGCTACTATTTGCAGTTTGCTTATACCATCTGTCAGAGGACATACAACTCCCTGCCTGTAGGCACCAGACCCCCCCCCCCCCCCCCACCCAGCTGGCACCAGATGGGTTATATCGAATTCCATGACAGATATGAAACCTCTCCAATCAAAACTGCTAATGGGATGGTTAGAACCACCGATGGTGCTTTTCTTGCTGTCTGTGCCTTTCTGGCCTTGGCGTCAAGGGATCCCCAGATTTGATGCACCCGTGGCAAAGAAAATAAGGAGAAATCCCCCCCCCCCCCCGGGGGGGTACCAGACAGAAAAGAAAAAATATCATCTCCACTAAAATATTTTATTTAGATTGGGATAAAGCAGGGAAGGATGACAGTCATGCATACCATGGTGCCTACCTACCAAAATGATGTTACCGTATATAGTCGAGTATAAGCCGAGTTTTTCAGCACATTTTTTTTGTGCTGAAAGGGCCCCCCTCGGCTTATACTCGAGTCAAGCACTTTTCTGCAGCAAAAAATTTACATTTTCCGACCCGACTTTGCGGCCCTGTATCTGGGGCCACTTGGTGCTAGGAACCCCAAATTTGGATATGTAGTGTTGGTTCCACTGGGTTTGCACACGAAATTTGGGGTTCCTAGATACCGAGAGATAGGGGGCCGCAAAGTTGGGTTGGAAAATGTCATTTTTTGCTGCAGAAAAGTGCTTGACATTTTCCAACCCGACTTTGGGGCCTCGTATCTCGGGGCCACTTAGTGCTAGGAAATTGGTGTGCAAACCCAGTGGAACCAACATTACAACATATCCAAATTTGGGGTTCCTAGCACCAAGTTGCCCCGAGGTACGGGGGCCCCAAAGTCGGTCAACTGTGTCCATCTGCAGCAATGTCATTTCGGGACCCCAAATTCTGGCTGCAGCTAGGGGGGCATCTAGGAACCCATAACTACCAAGTTTGAAGTTCAGGGGACCTATGGCTGCAAATGGGCACAGTGAGGCATGGAATGGGCACAGTGAGGCTGCAAATAGGCATTGTTGACCCTCTTTTCCACTTACAGTAGCTGCGCATTTCTCACCCTAGGCTTATACTCGAGCCAATACGTTTTCCCAGTTTTTTGTGGTAAAATTAGGTGCCTCTGCTTATATTCGGGTCAGCTTATACTCGAGTATATACAGTACTTTTTTTTTTTCTCTGGTGACAGGTCTCATTTAATAATACATACCTCCCAACTGTCCCTGATTTTGAGGGACTGTCCCTGACTTGGAGCAATGTCCCTCTGTCCCTCTTTCCTCCTCATTTGTCCCTCATTTTGGTCTGATCCATATAGTTGTACATAAAATGCACTTTTTATCTTTCAAAAAATGTTTCCCAGTGCTAAACCTTTCATCTGATTTCTAAATTGCTGCATTTGTACATTTTAAAAGCCAATATAAAGGAATAGAAGTGGTAAAACAAGCACTTGTGGGTTTAATTAAAGTGGAAGTAAACCCACCTATCGTTTTCAGCCAAGGAAGCTGCCATCTTTGCCTCTGTTTAATCTTCAACTGCCACGGTGCTGCACATGTGATCCGTTATGACACCAGCCATTGGATGGTTTGACTGTTTGGTTGAGAGCACAGCCAATGTGCAGTTAGCATTCCCGGCATGCCTGTTAAATCGATGGGTTTACTTCGCTTTAACCTTTTTTTGGGTTAATTCTCCTTTAAGGGGGTGTGACAGGGGGCGTGTCCTATGCCTACATACATTTGCTAGTAGGTATCCCTCATTCCTATCTCAAAATGTTGGGAGGTATGAATAATATATGCCGTATGTCACAGTGTGGTTGCTCGGGGACATATGTGTTATTTAAAAGGCTGAATGGTATAAGCTAGGATTCCCCTTTAATTTTTCGCATAGCTTGCAAAAAAATCGTGTACTCCAACAGTCAGCATAACTGTTTTCCTTTATCCGCGTCTCAAACGTCCTATTAAAATCAAACGTCCTACAATTCTGCATCTTTTATGGTCTACAAAAAAAAAAAAAAAAAGAAAAAAGAAACCACAGCTATTGTAAACGGCAAGCCACTTCCTTCCAGGACCGCGAGGTTACTTTACAAAGTACAAACAAAACCAAACAATTCATTTGCATTGTTCGGAAAACTTTTGAATGAAACGGTTTAATTTCACTACCAATTTAGAAGCTCAGCGTGGCGAGGCCATTAGAGCAGGCGGGGAGGCTCGCAAGACTTTTGAAATTTCAGGGATCACGCGGAGCCGTAAGGTTTTTGTCTCGCGAAGGCTTCGGGTGGGTGTTTGGCTCGTCATGCAGGTTTGAGCTTGGAAGGATTTTCGCATTTTCGCCGAGGGTCGCTTCGTATGATTGTCGGCAACAATTGGTGTGGGTTTTGTTACAGTACACAAATGCTTTCTACTTAATCAGGCTTCATTTTAACGTTTTGAGCTAAAGGTATTTCCTAAGAGCAGACAACACAAGATGCCCACTAGAGGCCAGAAAGGCCTCTTTTGTGCCCCACTCTGATTTCGTTTCACATGGTTGCTGGGACCAGACTCTCTCTGATTTTATGGGGGACTTCCAGGGAAACACTTGTCACTTCCAGTTTCCTATATCATTAAGATAAACGGGTACCTCGGGGGCCTTGATCAACTCTATGGTAACTCTATGGTAAGCCGGTGTTCTGTCAAAAAATGTCCGCCTATCGAATAGTGTCCGGGCCGTACTGCGCAGGCGCAGCGCTTGCGCAGTACGGAGGACAAGGAGATTGGGAAAATCTCTGAAGATGAACCGTGCCTGCGCCATGAGTCCAGGTGCAAGCCCCACCGTCCAAGTGGACATAGGGCTTCACAAAGTTAGAGGGCCCCTCGCGGGCTCGCTTTGCTCGCCACGCTTCGGGCACGGCCTTGCTGCGCTCGTTTTTTTTTTTTAATTCTAACTCTATGTCCTCTTGGATGGTGGGGCTTGAACCTGGACTCACGGCGCAGGCGCTGTTCATCTTCGGATATTTTCGGAATCTGCTTGTCATGCGTACTGCGCATGCGCAGTACACAGCGGACAGGATCCGATGGGGGACACTATCCGACAGGACACCAGCAGAACTGCCGGCTACATTCCAGTCTCACCAGTGAGATGGTAGAGCCTGGAGAGGCACTGGCAGAGCGGTGGAAGAGGGTAAAAGACACCCAGCGGCTAATTAACTGCTAGGATAGCTTTTACAAAAAAGCTGATCGCCTTCTGAAAAAAACAATACCCGGATGATGCCTGTAGCTGCAGGCATCATCCCAGTATACCACCTAATAGCCACAACGTATACGTACGTTAGGTGGTCTTCAACTTCAAGTGGTTAACTCAACTAACTACCATTCCTCCTTAATTAACACTTATGCCTCGTACACATGATCGGACATTCCGACAACAAAACCGTGGAATTTTGTTCGAAGGTTGTTGGCTCCAACTTGTCTTGCCTACACACGGTCTCACAGATGTTGGCCAACAATTACGAACGTAGTGACGTACAAGACGTACGGCGAGCCGATAAAAAGGAAGTTCAAAATAGTCATGTGATATCTCCATTACGAACGCTAGTTTTACAAGACCGAGCGCTTCCGGCTCATACTTGATTCCGAGCATGCGTGAACTTTTGTGCGATGGACTTGTGTACACAGGATCGGAAAATCCGACAACAACGTTTTGTTGGCGGAAAATTTGAGCACCTGCTAGCCAACAGTTGTTGGCAGAAAGTCCAACAACAAATGCTCAATGGAGCATACACACAGTCGGACTTTCAGCCAACAAGCTCACATCCAACATTTACCGTCGGAAAATCCGATCGTGTGTACGCGGCATTAGGGTTTGTTTAAACTTGCAGCAGCCCTTGTCGACTGAGTGCTTGACAGAGGTTGCCTCCTCAGTGCCTGTTTTAACCTTGAAAAGCTCACACTATTGTGGCACAACCACGTGCATTACAAAAAAATATGAGGGCAGTTTTACCTCCCTTCCTCCCCCCTCCTTTAAAGTTTTTTTTTTTTTTTTTCATTTTGGATTGAGCAAGGGAGGGTTTTAACCCCTGCAGGTTAATTTTTCGCCACCTGTGCCCCATTGGAGAGCTTTACCTTCACTTCCTGTCCCATAGACAAAACAGGAAGTGAGAGGAAATCCCTGAAAATCCCTCTGGGACCCCCAGGCCACCGGGACTAGTGACCCCCTTGGAAGATTTCCCCCTTGCTTTTCTGGGGACAAAACTTTTCTTTTGCATTCACTTTCAATGCTAATGGTAAACAGGACAAATAGAGAGGGTGAATCTGCCCAAGGGGGGAACAGACAGTGATAGAAACTGAAAGTCATTCTAAACTCTCTCCACTCACAAAACCAAAGAAAAAGATTTGCCTTTAGTTAAACTTTAAATAACAAACATATCTATACTTACCTGCTCTGTGCAATAGAATTGCATGGAGCAGCCCCTATCCTCCTCTTCTCAGGTCCCCCTCTGGCAATCCTGGCTCCTCCTCTCTTGCCGATTCCCATGGGGGCACCCATGCAGTTTCTCTCCCGAGCTCCGCTGCTGTGTCCATTGACTCAGACAGCGGGACTCAGCCCCGCTCCCTCGTCACTGGAGTTGATTGCCAATGGTTCCCGCTGCTATCAATCTGCTCCCTGAGAAGGGAGACAGGGGCGAGGGCTGCTGCTCTCGTGTGCGTTGCTGGATTAGATTGGGCTCAGGTAAGAACAAGGGGGGCTGAGGTGTCCCTCATTCCCTTCTCAAAATGTTGGGAGGTACAAGGCAGTCTTTAATATTGATTGGGCCCTGGGCAAAACTTTTCTTGGGGGCCCCCCATGCAGGTTTGCTCTTGACCTGCTCTGAGACATACAATAAATAGCAGCTAGACTCAAAATCAGTTTACTGAATCAGATCAGGCAGCTATTGCGATTGGTTGCCAGAGGTTACAGTGTATCATTACCGCTCACTGACTGGTTGCTAGAGGTTACAGCACACATTACAGCTCACTGATTAGTTGCTAGAGGTTACAGCACATGATTTCTGCTTGTTGATTGGTTTCTAGAGATTACTGTGGCTATGCCCTAAGGGGGGCATGATATACATATCAATGCTGCCGGCTTCCGCTATTTACATATGAATGCCGTTTCTATTTACATATGAATGCCTGTAATTTACATGTAAACACAGGGTCTGCAGGTGAGTCATCTGTACACAACATTAGGGCAGAGCTGGGCAGCATTAGGCCACTTTCACACTGAGGCGCTTCTAAACTGCCAGTAAAACCACTGAGCGCTTTTGAAGAGCTTTTCATTCATTTCAATGGGGAGGGTTTTTCACAGCCCTGCCAGCCCACTGCCCCAGTGTGAAATTGTTCATTGATTTTAATGGAAATAAGTTTTCGTGAGCTTTTTAGGTGCTGTTTTTAGGATGAAAGCGCCTGAAAAGCGCTTCAGTGTGAAAGTGGTCTTAGTAGCAGCACTTCACACTGAGATATTGGGACACAGCACAGGACTAAAACCTCAAGGGATGAGGGAATTTAAACCAGGATAGTTGGCAAGTATGAGGCAGCTGCTTTAGGCCCCACAACAATGACAGGGCCCAGGGCAGCTTCCCCTTTTGCCCTCCCTTAAAAACGGCCCTGTGAATGTGTACAGGATCATATATAAAGGGATGACAGCAATTACTGCAGAGGAGACCCCGAGTGCTCCGTGGAAGACCTGGTGCATGCCGGGGGCCAACAAAACCCTTGCATTGCACAAAGCCGAGGAGCTTGGCATGCTCGAGAAATCTGAAAAGCAAAAGCTTCCAGCAGGTTAACTTTGTCTCTGCAAATTCTTTTTGTGCTAAATTTGCCAGCTTGACCATAAAGCGCCCTTACCAGCTCACAAATTCATCTCATGTGAAATACGGACATTTATATCCTTCCTTTATATCCTGGCATAAAACAGCTCCATGCCCACAGTTTAGGTATACATTAACTATAATAGGAGTCCCCGATATTGTTAGCTACGGCTTTATACTCCATGGATGGCAGGGCCAGAAATTTGCAATCCGCCTGTGGTATGTTTCCGACAGCTTAGCGGATGTGTACAGTGAATGCCGATTGCTTTATATAAGAGCAGAATAAAATACAATACAGAGCCGGGTTTGTATGGGTGAGTGTGCAGCAGGCAGCATTAGAGATGTAGATTAAACTGTGACAGAGGGAGACGGAGAAGAGGCATCTGTGCTGTATTAGAGATTGAGTCACTGAAAGCCCTCTCTCCGAGGAGCGGCGTGGAATCGATCTGCTTACCGAATATACAGAAAAGTAAAACAGCAGCTGGTACTAAATTTACCAGTGTTACTGCAGCAGAGCATTCTGGGGGATAAACTTATTGTAACTTTTTATTTTTATTTTTTTTATGCCAAGAAGCCACGATTGTATTTCTCCAAGGCTGCTCGGTTTATTTTATATTGTGAAAAAAGGTCCACATGCTGCGCTAATAAAAAGCAACAGTCTTCAAAGTATTAAAATAGGAAAAGATGATAATCCCTTCACCAGTTTTCAGTGTGGGAAGCACACCACACCACGTGAGTTTTCACCACACCACGTGAGCATGGCCGTCTTTAATATTGATTGGACCCGGGGCAAAACTTTTCTTGGGGCCCCCCCATGCAGTTTTGCTCTCCACCTTCTCTAAGACATACAATAATTAGCAGCTAGGCTCAAAATCAGTTTACTGAATCAGATCAGGCAGCTATTGCGATTGGTTGCCAGAGGTTACAGTGTATCATTACCGCTCACTGACTGGTTGCTAGAGGTTACAGTATCATTACCGCTCACTGACTGGTTGCTAGAGGTTACAGCACACATTACGGTTCACTGATTAGTTACTAGAGGTTACAGCACATGATTTCAGTTTGCTGATTGGTTGATAGAGATTGCTGTAGATATGACCTCAGGGGGGAATGATATACATATCAATGCCGCCGGCCTCCGCTATTTACATATGAATGCTGCCGATATTTACATATGAATGCCGTTAATTTACATGTAAACACAGGTGAGTCATCTGTACACAACAATAGGGCAGAGCTGGGCAGCATTTGTAGCAGCACTTCACACTGAGATATTGGGACACAGCGCAGGACTAAAACCTCAAGGGTCAAGGGAATTTAAACCAGGATAGTTGGCAAGTATGAGGCAGCTGCTTTGGGCCCCACAACAATGACAGGTCCCAGGGCAGCTGCCCCTTTTGCCCTGCCTTAAAAACGGCCCTGCACGTGAGAATCAAATCTGCTTACTAGATATCAGCAAGTGATAGGCATTGATTAATAACTTCCCAAGGGATCACATGTGAACTCGTCAATCACCAGTAAGTAGATGGTTAAAATACACTGCAAAGTTTGCATCCATTCACTTGTCCAAGGCAGCAACAAAGCAGTAAACTTCTAGCAGTCAGTGGGCATACCTCACAACTTTTTGAGATGAGAATGAGGGACACCTATCAGCAAAAGTATGCAGGTATAGGACACACCCCTTGCCACGCCCCCTTAAAGGAATATTGTACAAAAAAACAAAACAAGATTGGTTAAACCCACAAGTGCTTTTTATAACACTACTATTCCTTTATATTGGCTTTTGGAATTTACAAATGCAGCAATTAAAAAAAAAAAAAGGTGAAAAGTTTAGCACTGGAAAACACTTTTTGATAGATAAAAAGTGCATTTTATATACAACTATATGGATCAGACCAAAATGAGGGACAAATGAGGAGGAATGAGGGACAGAGTGACATTGCTGCAAATCAGGGACAGTCCCTCGAAATCCAGGGACAGTTGGGAGCTATGTCAGTGGGCGTCTCACCCAACCAAGGCGATATCATCACCAAATGGAAATAAAGCAGCATATAGTGAAGCCCGTCTCACTTGTGAAAGGATTTGTAGCAACTTACATGTACAGTCAAAGAGAACGATCATCATAAAACAAAACAGCCGCGGCATTCAGCGTGCTTGTGTCTCATAGCCAGCCTAAATCAGTCTGTATATGTAGTACAGCATGCTTGTTATACGCACTGTGCACCTAAGGGGTTCATCCAGTGTTTCTCAAACTCTCTGGTCTTGCGGCGCACCAAAAAGATCTAAGAATTTTCGCGGCACACCTGAAAAGATTTAACAGTTTTTGTGGTCAGCAGTTAATATATATACAAAAGCAGCAGTCCTGTGTGATGTGCCAATGCGTTGCAAGCAGAGTGTGGGGGGGGCGGTAATAACCGCTTTGCTGACCCATTGTACCCCCGCCAGATCTCCATGAGGTCAATTCACATGAATCCCTTGATGAGATGTATCCCACTTAGAGAGTTGTTATAAGGTACTACTCACAATTGTGTGGGTGGGGGGGGGGGGGGGGTCACCGCAAGATGCAGGGCCATCTTAGTGAGTATCGCTCGATGTTCACTAGTGACGTGCTGGACTCACCTCCCCGCCGACTGAGGGTATGCCTGTGGGTACCCAGAGATGATCTCCGTTGGTGTTCCGCTTGGCTCAGTGTTCCGGTCAGTCACTGGGCATAGAGTAGCAGAGGTGTGGGAGCCTCGAGCACTTCAGTGTGAGCCTCGGTTCATACAGGATGTATCATCGGCTTTAAGCCTTGTACACACGGTACGATTGTTGGCAGGGGATTGTCTGTTGACAGACTGTTTTCCTAAAATCTTACCGTTAGTACGCTCCTTTTGACAATTGTTATCCAACTTTCAGCCAACAAATTGGATGACAGGCTAGTAAATTTTCGGCGGACATGGTTTTCGTCAGATTTTCGTATAGTCAGTACACAAATCTGTCACACAAAAGTCGAAAGTACAAACACGCATGCTTGGAATCAATGCTCACCAAACACGAAGTTAGCAGAAGAGGCCCAAAGGGTGGCGCTCAAGAGCTGAAATTCCTTGTAGTATGTCACTGTGTTCGTGGCACTACAATTGTGAACCGTTAGTATGCAAGACAATATCCTGGCACACGCCCTTTTGACAAAAATCAGACTCTTGGTTGGCCAGCAATCGTACAGTGTGTATGGGGCTTTACTTTCCTAGTCCAGCAATTAGATTCTCTAAACATATTTTCACAGGAAAGCCCTATTTTTAGTCCATTTAAAGGTCTTATTTTAACTGAAGCCTCGATGAAGGGGGAGTTTCTTCTGGCCCCTTTAGTGTAAACCAATAAATTGCTCTGGACTTATACAGTTTGGTGTGGATCTCCTTCCATTAGTGCATGTCTTTCCAAGCGTCTATGTGTGATTGTTCTTGGATTCCAAGTGTCCATATGTCATTGTTTTTTGACCCCAAATGTCGGTATGTCATTGATCTGAGACCCCAAGTACCGGGGTGCCCATATTCTGGGACCCCAAGTGTCAGGGTGCCCATATTCTGGGACCCCAAGTGTCAGGGTGCCCATATTCTGGGACCCCAAGTGTCAGGGTGCCCATATTCTGGGACCCCAAGTGTCAGGGTGCCCATAATATGGGATCTCAAGTGTCAGGGTGCCCATATTCTGGGACCCCAAGTGTCAGGGTGCCCATATTCTGGGACCCCAAGTGTCAGGGTGCCCATATTCTGGGACCCCAAGTGTCAGGGTGCCCATATTCTGGGACCCCAAGTGCCAGAGTGCCCATATTCTGGGACCCCCAAGTGTCAGGGTGCCCATATTCTGGGACCCCAAGTGTCAGGGTGCCATTATTCTGGGATCCTAAAGCCCAGTACACACTATAAGAAGATCTTCTGGTTTTCTTCAATGTTTCCCAAGAGGTCGAAACTGAGGATGGTACTAATTGTACAAACATTCGCAAACAACAAAGGCTTTTTTTTTTGTTAACTTGTTTATTGTTTCTGATCATGCTCAATCTTTTGTATCCGTTGTAACCATACGTAAACAGTACACCGTACGAAATTGTTCGTTCTGTTCATGTACGAGAACATTTTTGGAGTTTGTCCCTTCAGAAATGTTTGTTTGGAAAGTCTGATTCGGATGTCGAAAGTTGTGTATACACTACAAAAATCCAATGATCGTGCCTCGTACAGAGTTTTTATTCTGATTTACTCATAGTGTGTACCCCACTTAAGTGTTAATGCCCCTTTGTTCTGAGACCCCAGTGTCTGTGTGATATTGTTCTGGGGCCTAGTGTGCTATTGTAATGAATTGCATTTCTCAGAATGAACATTCCCCCCTAAATCAAAACAAACATGTTGAAAGGACGTAACAAGACACATGCACATAAACAGTTAAATTGGAAGGGGTATTACGACTTTGGCAACATCATCTCTTACATTTCTCAAACAATACAAGTTAATCCCTTTTAAACTAGCCAGTTCCTGAGGAGCCGTGCCAGCGCTTAGCTTTGCTCTGTGATAGAAGTCGCTTGTTTTCATCAGGATCTTCCAAGGCAGCCAACATATTTAAGGCCACACCGCAGATGATCAAGCCACACAAAAAAACACTGGGGTCTGTATGAATTGTAGTTGTGGCCAGCATAGGTACAGTATATATGTGTGCCTTACCGTGCTGGAAAGGAGTGACAATCCTTCTCTCATTGGAGGATCTAGCCATAGATGTTGGAGGACCATCTCAGGTCTGTGGCCTGTGGTCTGAGGACCGTCACAGGTCTGTGGCCTGTGGTCTGAGGACCGTCACAGGTCTGTGGCCTGTGGTCTGAGGACCATCTTATGTCTGTGGCCTGTGGTCTAAGGACCATCTCAGGTCTGTGGTCTGAGGACCATCTTAGGTCTGTGGTCTGAGGACCATCTCAGGTCTGTGGTCTGAGGACCATCTCAGGTCTGTGGCCTGTGGTCTGAGGACCATCTCAGGTCTGTGGTCTGGGGACAATCACAGGTCTGTGGCATGTGGTCTGAGGACCATCTCAGGTCTGTGGTCTGGGGACCATTTCAGGTTTGTGGTCTGAGGACCATCTCAGGTCTGTGGTCAAGGACATCATTGGTTACACAGATTAGCAAACCCCTCACTAATTGCAATGTAGAAATGTGCATGCCATCCTTCACTGCTCCACATAGTTGTAAACTGCTGAACCAAACATACAACTTTGTGGAGCAACTCTCAAGAGCCTAAGGGAAGTCAAATTGTGTCTGCAGGCCGGACAACCCACAACCCACTCTAGACTAGGGTGGCTCAAGCTATGGGGAATCTACAAAAACTGATTTGGTTCTTGTAATTGTAACATTTAAAAGAGTTTGTGTGCTTTTACTTTACCGAGGGTAGCAATGAAGTACAACTAAGGCTCCTCTCTCACTAGTGTCAATTGTCATGCAACTTTGGACAGATAAAGTCGCATGACAAGTCACAGCCATTGATTTCAATGGCACCTGTTCCAATCTATGTGACTTTGAAAAGGTTCCTGCACTATTTTGATGCAACTTGAGTGCCACAGAGGGTAAAGTTGCATCAAAGTCACACTCCAAAATCACGCTGGAAATCATGCTTTTGGAGTTGTTGTGAACGGAGCTTTCAGTCAAACTAAAAGCAATTCTTCAGTTCTCAGAGTTTGACCTGCTGAATTACAGCTAGCTTTAAATAACTATTAGGGACATCAACAGAAGGGAATCTCTGCCATTGTTTTCGGTTCTGTTTCCAGTCACGTTGACTTTTAGGTGATTCCACGTTTTTTTTTTTGTCATGGATGGTCCACTGTTGTCAGTAGTCACTATCAGTAAAACAAGCCTTAAGCCTCGTACACATGATCGGATTGTTGGCCAACACTTTTGTCTGAAGGGCGTGTGCCAGGAACTTGTCTTGCATACAAACAGTACACAATTGTCGGCCAAGAAATACAAACGTAGTGATGTACTACAAGGAATTAAAGTTCTTGAGCGCCACCCTTTGGGCACCTTATGCTAATGTCGTGTTTGGTGAGCATTGATTCCTAGGATGCGTATTTGTACTTTGGACTTTTGTGTGACGGACTTGTGCAACAGACCTACTCCGCCGAAGATTTACTAGCCTGCCATCCAATATTAGTTGGCCGAAAGTTGGACAACAATTGTAAAAAGGAGCGTACTAACGGTAAGATTTTAGGACAACAGTCTGTCAACAGACAATCCCCTGCCAACAATCATACCATGTGTACGAGGCTTAAGACATGCCATGCTGCCAAGTATGGAGTGTAAGTAGACAGAAAGTGGAAGCGGGTGATCAGCAGTGTTGAGATCCAACAATTGAAGGTGAAAAAAAAGGTGAAAACATACAGTGGCAATTGTTGATGATAGACAGTGCTTTAGCGCTATAAAGCCCCGTACACACAATCGGACTTTCCGACAAAAAAGCTGTGGAATTTTTACTCAAAGGTTGTTGGCTCCAACTTGTCTTGCTTACTCACAGTCACACAAATGTTGGCCAACAATTACGAACGTAGTGACGTACAAGATGTAGGACAAGCCGATAAAAAGGAAGTTCAATAGTCATGTGATATATCAATTACGAACGCTAGTTTTACAAAACCGAGCGCTTCCGGCTCGTCCTTGATTCCAAGCATGCGTGTTTGTACTTTGGACTTTTGTCTGACGAACTTGTGTACACACGATTGGAAAGTCCGACAACACACATTTGTTGGCGTAAAATTTGAGAACATGCTAGCCAACATTGGCGAAAAGTTCGACAACAATTGTCCGATGGAGCATACACATGGTCAGACTTACTGCCAACAAGCTCACATATAACATTTCCCGTCGGAAAATACGATCGTGTGTACGCGGCAAAAGTCTAAACACCCATGTGATCCAGCACTTAGTAGGCAAAGACCTAAATACCCTCTCAGCAGCCAACATCAGGTGGAAACTGATTACTGTGATTTGCTGACTACTGGGAAACACCCGTTGGTTGTCACTGGAATTACAACAGGTGATCCATGTCCTGACTACTGGGAAACACCCGTTGGTTGTCACTGGAATTACAACCGTCAGCCAAGGGAACCACAGTGCCACCAACAGGTGATCCATGTCCTGACAAGAGCTGAGGCTGTCAATCACAGGCTGTGTACTGGAGCCCTCTTCCCGTCACCTTTGTTATTTTTTTCTCCTGTCAGCAAAACCTGTCAGAAGTGATTTATGCTGGGACAGCAGACAGAAATGACACTCTGAATTGAGACAAGTGCACACTATAGAGGATATGCTTTGTTCATATTTCATGTCTGAGGTTTACAACCACTTTGCGACCAATCAGAAATCCTCTCTTATGTTAGCTGCCCTACACCATAATCCTGTTGGTTGCTGTGGTTATTGGCATCCTTCATTGTCGTCATCATCATCATCAAATGTTCCCATGGTGGATTAAAACTCAGGTTCATTCTTGCAGTTGCTGATGTAATTCATGGAAAATGAAGCTGTTTAGTTACCTTTGTTAGGTGATAATGAATTTTTCTGTCTTCAGAGGAAAATTAACTGGAACAGATTTCTGTTTTTCTTTTTTCATTCACACATTCTTCACTGGTTATCTACTGCGTATTATACTCGCATGGTGTTAATTGCTTTTTTTTTTTTTTTTTGCCTGTTCATTCATATTAGTAAACTTCACGAAAAAGCTAAATCAGATTCAGCATTGGGTCACATCCTCCTCAATATTAAAGGGACTCGCACAAAGCAAAATGCCTGCGTTGTTTGGCTCAGATGAAAGCTGCTATTCTCTGAATCAAGTGCCTTATACTAGATAGTAATATTGCATAGCTAAAGTGGATCTTTTAGCAGGTTTACAACTCTACAGTAATACACTGGGCCAGGCTGCCCCCAGGGGGAGTGTCCATGACCAGGAAGTGGGTTTAAGATCCTGGTCGTCATTCAATCTAAAAGACTGAGGACATCTAGTGGTGGAAAGGAATTACTGTAGGGGACAGCAGTAATGGGTTTATGATCCTGGTCGTCATTCAATCTAAAAGACTGAGGACATCTAGTGGTGGAAAAGAATTACTGTAGGGGACAGCAGTAATGGGTTTATGATCCTGGTCGTCATTCAATGTAAAAGACTGAGGACATCTAGTGGTGGAAAAGAATTACTGCAGGGGACAGCTCTAGATCAAAGGTAATTACTGCAGGAAAAGATACAAATAAAACTCATACTTAGGGCTCCTCAAAAAGATTATTACTTACCGTATTTATCGGCGTATAACGCACTTTTTCCCCCTTAAAATCGGGGGAAAGTCGTGGGTGCGTGTTATACGCCGATACCCCCCAAAAAAATGACAAAAATGGCAAGCGCCGCCGAAAAATAGCGAGCGCTGCCGAAAAAACCCGAAGCGGCGCCGGAATAGACTGAGCAGACTGTTCGGCTCTGCTCGTAGTCCCGCCTCCCTGCGCTCGCTCCGGAAACAGCCGGGAGGGGGGACCGCGAGCGGAGCTGAACAGTCGGCTCGGCCTTTTCCGGGGGCGCTTCGGTCTTTTTCGGCCACGCCTCGGTCTTTTTCGGCGGCGCACTCGACAGAGAGTCTCGGCGGGAAATTTAAACCCGGACCGGACTTCAAATGACGCTGGCAAGTTACAAAGAAACTGGACATGGCTGCAATGACGCTGGGCAAGCTGCAATGACGCTGGGCAAGCTGCAATGACGCTGGGCAAGCTGCAATGACGCTGGGAAAGCTGTAATGACACTGGGCAATCTACAATCACACTGGGCAAGCTACAATGACACTGGGCAAGGCTGCAAATGACGCTGGGCAAGGCTGCAATGACGCTGGGCAAGGCTGCAATGACGCTGGGCAAGGCTGCAATGACACTGGGCAAGGCTGCAATGACACTGGGCAAGGCTGCAAATGACGCTGGGCAAGCTGCAAATGACGCTGGGCAAGCTGCAAATGACGCTTAAATGTAAGTTTTTTTTTTTCCCTAAACTTCCCTCCTAAAACTTTTTTTCCTTAAAATGCCCTCCTAAACTTGGGGTGCGTGTTATACGCCGATAAATACGGTACATTAATAATTAAAGCAACCCTGAAATTATAAAAAGAAATTAGAAGGAAACAAAAGAAGAGACTGAGCACTTACCTTTGCCGGAGCCTGCACCACCAGAATTCTGCTTCATTCAAAAGCAATCCTCCACTGAAGTCTGCTGGGAAACCAACACTTCTGAGAGAGTCAGTCTTCTTGGTCCTACACAGCTCTTACTGGTTCCCCTCATTGACCTGTGCCCTGTAGTGATGTGGAGGTCAGCAGGGGAACCACCAAGCACTGTGGGGAACACACGAGATTGACCATCCTTGGAAGTGTTGGTTTCCCATTGGACTTCAGCTGAAGTTTTCTCTTGATTGGAGTGCATTGTGATGCAAGAAAGGTAAGTATTCAGTACCTTGAAGCATCAATTTAGGGGTCTATTTATAAAAAACAAAATTGCATTTAGTATTCGCATAGCCATCATGAATAATCCCCATATTTTGTCTAACATATTTATTTCCAATGATCATTCATGACATCCAATGGCCATAATGCGGTATTTTCCTGATAGAGGTATTTAAGGCAAATACCACATTATGGCCACTAGATGGAGATGATGATCATAGGAAATAGGAAAAAACATATTATACACATTAGTCACAACGGCTGTGCGACTGCTGAGACACAGCTAATTTTTTATATGTATCCACATAGTTAATAGTCTTTTGACTACAGTCGAACTTCGGATTACAAGCATAATCTGTTCCAGGAGTATGCTCGTAATCCAAAGTACTCACATATCAAACCTGAGATTTGCAGAGGTCAGCCGTGCTGTTCTCGTGCCTTTTCGTGCATTCCTGAACATAACGTTCGGCTCCGCCCCCCCCCCCACCTCAGGCCAAAAGCGGTACTGCACACCGCTTTGGCCTGAATCGTGCTCATTTTGCGAGACAGCACTGGCAAACCGAGTTACGATTTTTAAAAATACAGTGCTCGTATTGCGAAACGCTTGTTAACCGCGTTACTCGCAATCTGAGGTTCCACTGTATTAGCAAATTACTAGCCCTAAATTGTGTTTCATAGAGCACAGCTGTGCTGGCTGAGTTTGATGAAGATGGGTTAACAATGCAGAATATGTAATTAAAAGCCCATCCATATTTATGTAACCTGTTACGGCGATGTTGTTTTCAGGCTTTCGGAAAAACTACATTGGACCAGCCATCCTCTGTGCATGGTAATACTGTGTACTTAATTTTAACAATAAAGTTTAATTAACAGTAATTAAGTTGATGAGCTGCGGCAACAGGCAGAATATGAAAAATGGTGTTATTGACATTTCAGATGAGGAAAAAAAAAAAAAGTGATTTTCGCACGGCGGAAACCAAGAAGGTTTGTGTTTCAAACTGCGCATTTTTATTTTCAATTGAGAAGTGACTTGAATGGGATTTAGTTGTATGCATACAGATGCTGTTTGTGCTTTATAGCTGAGAATGGTTTCTAACATTTTATTCGATCACACAGCTTGCAGATATTTAAATTGTAAATATAAAATCAGGACAAATAGAAGAAATCAGATCTGATTTTCTTAAACGCTTTAATTGCTGGGTCTTAAAATATGCAGCTTCATTGTAATAGGGACTGTGGGGGTAATGGGGAGCCAAACCTTATTAAACAAAAGTAGTTAGTCTAGTCAAAACTTTTTTTTCACTAATGGAGACAGGTTGGAAGGGTAAGAACCCCTGTCAGGTTTTTATTGCTGGCTGTGGGATATATTTTTTTTTTTAATGTAATTGTTTACAATTATTCAAGTTTAAAAAATAGGGATTGCTGCACAAAATATTTATTTAAAAATAGTAGAACTTGCATAATGTCCATAATATGCAAAGTTAAAGCGGTTCGGCACACATTTCATTTAGTAAATCTCTTTGCCTTCCAAATCAGGCAAAGAGTACTAAATGAAATGTGTTTTTTTTTTTCACTTACCTAGTAATCGATGACTTCCGGTCCTCTGTCTCTGCGGGGGTGGGCGGGGTCTGTGCGGGGATCCTCGTCACAACGCACTGTCTCCTGGGATCTGGTGTCATTGATCCCAGGAGTCTGTGCGGGCATCTTCCGAAATCTCGCGAGATTTCGGCCACATCTTCCGAAATATCGCAAGATTTCGGACACATCTTCTGAAATCTCGCGAGATGTTGGCAGATGTGCCGACATCTCGCGAGATTTCGGAGAACGTGAGCTGCACTTTGCCGTTACTGCGCACGCGCGAGCTCGGCGCAGTAGCGGCGGTGCATGCTGGGCCATCTAAAGTGCCTGTGGGGTTTCACATGCCCACAGGCAAGATGGCCCCCAGCAGAAAAACAGAAGATAAAGAACTTAATCGGAGGAAAACCGGCTGCGATCGCGATGGAGGATGGAACAGGTGAGTCCCCCAATTTTCCTATTAATCCTTAACATATTCCCCAAAAAAAAAAAAAAAACCCCGGTGCAGAACCGCTTTAACAGTTTAGGGCTAAAGCGGCTCATTGAGAGGCTGAGACGGGCATCAGTCCAGGCACCTGGTGGATTCAGACTTTCTTGTCGGGATGACGCGGTGCCTGGACTGATTCCTGTGACGTCTGCAGAGAGAGCAGACTTCGGCCCACTCTCTGCTGAAAACGGGTCACAGGAGTGCAAAACGAATCGCACTCCTGAGACCCATAGTGGAAACCCAGCCAAACAAGCTCAGGCTGGACTTCTCCTTTCAGGCTGGGTTCACACTGGATGCTGATGCCGCTCCCAGCAGGGGTCCTCTGTGTCCTGGTTCACCGTTTCAGGTCCGATTTCAGCCCGAATTTTGGGCTGAATTCGGACCTGAAACAGACCTGAAACAGACCAAAAGAGGCAAATTTGCACCGGAGCCGCATTGGAGATATGTGAATCGGCTCCATAGAGAGCCGGTCATATTCTCCTGCTATTGCGAATTGGATGCAGGGATCCCGTATCAAATTCACAATAATGTGAACCCGGCCTAAGGAATGGATTGCACAGCATAAATATTCTATTAGGAACAAATTTGATAAATTGCCATTAGCAAGACATTTTTTAGAGAAGGGACATAGAGTATCACAGTTGAAATATATGGTGATTGATGGTGTACCACGTAGTCGACGAGGTGGGAATAGGGAATTCATCTTAAAAAAACGAGAAGTATCTTGGATTCATGATTTACATACTTTGAGCCCGAAGGGGTTAAACTCAGATTTTGACCTATATTTGTTTTTATAGTGAGGTACTTGATTTGTTCTGCATGCATGTATTTATAATTTGTATCCAAATATGTGCATGCATGACTTTTCCTCCATTTTTTTGAGGTTATTCTAATTTGAATAACATAATTATGTAATAGCTTTATTATAGATAGATAGATATATATATATTTATATATACAGACAATATATATATATATATATAATATATATATATATATATATATATTTGTATACAGACAATATAGTACTTTTTGTAACATGTAGGGGAAATGCTCTGATAATAGGGCTGGTCCAGTCTTTAAAATGTTATATACGGTTATTTAGTGAACAAATTATTATAAATCCCTTTTTTTTTTTTTTTTTAATTATTATTATTATTATTTATTTATTTTTCTCTGGATAACAGGTGCCATGCCAATAGTTTCCTCATGACATATCGGGAGCTCAATACACCCGATGGTCCTGTTGCTTCATTGTCATACTAATTTAAATGATTATGGTTACTTGATAAATGCTTTATTGAATAATTGGTTCCACATGACATGATGAGAGTATAAATACTGTTTTTTGTATCTTCATGTTATTTATGCTTTTGGTTTGAAGAAGGGCATTATCGCTTTAGCTGAAACTGTTACCTTGCATATTATGGACATTATGTAAGTTCTACTATTTTTGAATAAATATTTTGTGCAGCAATCCCTCCCTGTTTTTTCCTTTATATATGGCCTGTGGGAGGGCCTGATTGATATGCACTTGTCTTTTCACCGCTGTGCACCACACCCTCTTCAGTGTGTGTGTGTATATATATATATATATATATATATATATATATATATATACTTTATATATATATATATATACTTTTATATATATATATATATATATATATATATATATATATACTTTATATATATATATATATATATATATATATATAGTATATATACTTTATATATATCATTTTTAAGAATGCAAAGAGAAAAAGTCTAATATATACTCACACACACATATATATATATATATATATATATATATGTATATATATATATATATATATATATACATATATATACTTTATATATATTGTATATACATTTATATATATATAAAGTATATATACGATATATATAAAGTATATATATATATATATATATATATATATATATATATATGTGTGTGTGTATATATTAGACTTTTTCTCTTTGCATTCTTAAAAATTAAACAAATATAATTTATAATGTAAATTCTAAATATTTTTATTTGTTATTTATACCAAAATATAAAATACTTATGCAAAATTATATATTTTATATACATTTTGGGCATGTTAAAAATAAAATAAATATTTTGCATAATGCCATGAGTTTAAACTGTTAAATAGGGCTAGATATATAACATAGCAAGACTTCTGCTAATATCATCAAGGCCTTCCCAGAGCAGGAAAGCCAGATCACGGCAACCAAAGTTTAATTGCTGCCTCCCAGTTACCATGGTAACCCAAGCCTGCAAAGGACATGAAGCCACACAGACAGTAAACAGATGGAAGATGATGAAACGGCAGATGATCAATTCCCTGACATTACCTACAGATGTGGATGTATGCAGAGCCAGCAAAAAAAAAAAAAGATATCCCACTTTTGTGTGGCAGAGGCAATGATTGCTGCAAACACACAAAGGCTGCCTATGTTCACACACAGAGGATCAGAGACTTCTAAAAGTTACTGACACATGTAAACTGCAACTATGGAAGTACACAGCCCGGGCTGTTATCCAACACTGAGATCTATGTGTGTAATATTACATCCTCTATCTGTAGTGTATTACTCTGCACACTTCATCTCATTAAAGTAGACTTTTCCATGGATGCTCTGAGCATATATGGACCCCCCTAGGCATTGAATTAAAACCAAAATGCCTCTGGAATCACCGTCCCCCAGTTTCTTTCTTTCTATTCAAAACTAAAAATCAAAAGTTTCTAAATGTGTACATTTAACTTTTATAATTAGCTTTTTGTACATGTTTTCCTTCCCTTCTTCCCTCAGTTCTCTCTTCCTACATTCCTTCTTTCTTCCTTCCTTGCCTGCAATCTTTTTCTTTCTTTCTTTCTCTTTCTTTCTTTCTTTCTTTCTTTCCTAGTTTAGAAACTAAAAAACAATAGTTTCTAAACATGTACTTTCCTTCCCTTCTTCACTAAGTTCTCTCTCCTTCCCTTCTTCCCTCAGTTCTCTCTGCGTTCATTACTTCTTTCTTCCTTCCTTCCCTGCAATCTTTTTCTTTCTTTCTTTCTTTCTTTCTTTCTTTCTTTCTTTCTTTCTTTCTTTTATTCATTGTTTAGAAACTAAAAAACAATAGTTTCTAAACATGTACTTTCCTTCCCTTCTTCACTAAGTTCTCTCTGCGTTCATTACTTCTTTCTTCCTTCCCTGCAATCTTTTTCTTTCTTTCTTTCTTTCTTGCTTTCTTTCTTTCTTTCTTTCTTTCTTTCTTTCATTGTTTAGAAACTAAAAAACAATAGTTTCTAAACATGTACTTTCCTTCCCTTCTTCACTCAGTTCTCTCTGCGTTCATTACTTCTTTCTTCCTTCCTTCCCTGCAATCTTTCTTTCTTTCTTTCTTTCTTTCTTTCTTTCTTTCTTTTATTCATTGTTTAGAAACTAAAAAACAATAGTTTCTAAACATGTACTTTCCTTCCCTTCTTCACTAAGTTCTCTCTGAGTTCATTACTTTTTTCTTCCTTCCCTGCAATCTTTTTCTTTCTTTCTTTCTTTCTTTCTTTCTTTCTTTCTTTTTCTTTCTTTCTTTCTTTCTTTCTTTCTTTCTTTCTTTCTTTCTTTCATTGTTTAGAAACTAAAAAACAATAGTTTCTAAACATGTACTTTCCTTCCCTTCTTCCCTCAGTTCTCTCTGCCTTCATTACTTCTTTCTTCCTTCCTTCCCTGCAATCTTTTTCTTTCTTTCTTTCTTTCTTTCTTTCTTTCTTTCTTTCTTTCTTTCTTTCTTTCTTTCTTTCTTTCTTTCTTGCCTTCCTAGTTTAGAAACTAAAAAACAATAGTTTCTAAACATGTACTTTCCTTCCCTTCTTCACTCAGTTCTCTCTGCCTTCATTACCTTATTCTTCCTTCCTTCCAATCGTATTCCTTCCTTCATTTTTAATAATAATAATTTTTACACCTAGCTTTTTGTATTTTTCTTTCTTCCTTCCTTCCCTGCAGTCTTTATTTACTAAAGAATAGTTTCTAAAGAAAGACTGCAGGGAAGGGAGGAAGAACGAAAAATACAAAAAGCTAGGTGTAAAAATTATTATTATTAAAAATGAAGGAAGGAATAAGATTGGAAGGAAGGAAGGAAGGAAGGAAGGAAGGAAGGAAGGAAGGAAGAAAGAGGTAATGAAGGCAGAGAGGACTGAGTGAAGAAGGGAAGGAAAGTACATGTTTAGAAACTATTGTTTTTTAGTTTCTAAACTAGGAAGGAAAGAAAGAAAGAAAGAAAGAAAGAAAGAAAGATTGCAGGAAGGGAAGGAAGGGCTATAGAAAACGCTAAGTATAAAAAGAAAGGAAGAAATTAAAAAAGAAAGAGGGAAGAAAAGCAAGAAAGAAAAAAAAAGGAAGAAAAGCTAACTACAGAAGCTAAATGTACACGTTTAGAAACTATTGTATAAAAAGGAAGGCAATTGGAAAGAAGGAAGGAAGGAATAAGGAATGAAGGCAGAGAGAACTGAGGGAAGAAGGGAAGGAAAGCATTAACAAAAAGCTAATTAGAAAAGCTAAATGTACACGTTCAGAAACTATTGTTCTTTAGTAAATAAACGTGTACATTTAGCTTTTCTAATTAGCTTTTTGTTAATGCTTTCCTTCCCTTCTTCCCTCAGTTCTCTCTGCCTTCATTCCTCATTCCTTCCTTCCTTCCTTCCTTCCAATTGCCTTCCTTTTTATACAATAGTTTCTAAACGTGTACATTTAGCTTCTATAGTTAGCTTCTCTTCCCTTTTTTTTCCTTTCTTGCTTTTCTTCCCTCTTTCTTTTTTAATTTCTTCCTTTCTTTTTATACTTAGCCTTTTCTATAGCCCTTCCTTCCCTTCCTGCAATCTTTCTTTCTTCTTTCTTTCTTCTTCTTTCTTTCTTTCTTTCTTTCTTTTCTTTCTTTCTTTCTTTCTTTCTTTCCTAAAAAACAATAGTTTCTATGTACATTTAGCTTCTATTATTACCTTTTATGTATGTGCCTTGTATGTTAACGCCCCCCGCAAATGCCTGCCAGTGCGTTTGCGAAGTGTTACCATAGACTTGAATGGGAGGCGTTGAAAGGCTTCAAGCGCCTCCTGACTGGACATGAGGCTTAAATTTTGAAGCAAAGCTAACGCTTCATGTTTTGATAATGTGAACAGCACTTTACATTGGTGTTTGGGGGCATTTTTAGCACCTCTCAGGCGCCTGCTTTTAATGCCATTGTGAACTTATTCTAACAAAGATTTTAGCCTGTACTCCAAAAAAAAAAAAAAAAAAAGGTTTGGCTTTACCCTTTCTTTCTGTCTTCCCTGACTTAGTGATTCAGTGTCACAGATGCACCCTGTAATACCTAGTTAAGTCTATAAAAAAAAATTCTGTGCAAATATTTGTTGAAAGACAGAACTCTTTGATTTTCCAAGGGCTGCAGGCATGATAAACCTACCCAATGTTGAGGAAGATATCAATTGATATAACTGGGTTGGGAATCCTGAGTACAGGATGGTCACCCTTGCTTTTGTGTTGAATATTTGCTGCCTCCGATCTTCCCTTTCAGAGGGAACCTGCAGGTCTGTTCCTCCAGAAGCGCGGCGCTGGTCCTCATAACTCAACAAACTGAGTCACGGTCTATCTGCTTCCTTCCGCTGCTTTTTCTAATTGAGTCAGCAGATGGGAAGCGCATGTGGATACATGATGACAATGAGAGATTTCACATCAAACAGATGCAGGCCTTCATCCAGCTAATAATTGTGTCCATATTATCATACGGCGCGTCCTGTGCTGAATTTCACAAACTTTACAGGCCTGACCATATAATACCATTAGATCCATCCGCCAAGAGGCATTCATTGGTTTAACTTTGAACATTATTTTTTTTCACAAACTTATTCATATTCATTACTTTCCCGGATAGCAAACAATTGTGCTGCATGTTTGAAAATAACTTACTAAGCTATTTCTAGACCTGCCGGGCTTCACAAGTTTGTTGCACAATTGCAGCAAGTCCGCATTGCATGACTCCTGATCAACTTTCTTTGCAAGTTTTGGTTCAGTTGTGTTGAACGATAGTCATCCCACCACAGGGGGTCACTGTGGCTGAATTTTCATGCTGTAGACCCACAGAGCTTTTGCTGTAGACTCACCACTGCAACTTTGCTCTTGCTCTATACCAGCTTTCTGTCAACACTTTGGGATGTTCTGAATAAAAGAATTTTGATCGAGTACAGAGTGCGGCCATTTCTTCTTTTATTGACTACATGCGGAGGCGAGCCGAGGCGGGCACCTGTCCAGATCATCAGGCTTTTAAATCTCACCTGGAGCAGCGAGTCTTCTTGTTTGGATATTGCGCTTGCTAGAGACTTGCTACGCAAATTTGCTACAAATTGGAAAAATGTCAACTAGAACTTGTGCTTTAAGTGATCTGCAAGTGTACAACTGGCCAGTGAAAATGTGCAGCAAGTTAACTGACTTACAGTTCAACACTGCCACAAATCTGTGGCAAGTTATCCTTGCTATCTGGGTTGCTGCATGAAATGGCCATTTAAGGTAGATGTAAATCCTGTTACTAAAATCCAGTTTAAGTTAATGTTATTTCAAAAGTTATGTTCAATATTCTTAAATATGCAGGTTTCATTAAAATAATCCCTGGTGATCCTGTCGTGAAGGTCCTTGTTGAGGCACTTCCTGTTATAGGGTGACAACACCCAGTCCCTGCCTCCCGGTTTTGCTCCTGCATAGTCATTTAGTCTAATGCCCCGTACACACGGTCGGAAATTCCGACCACAAAATCTGTCGGATTTTTTCCGACGGATTTTGTCCGACACTGGTGTTGCATACACACGGTCGGACAAAGTTGTCGGAAAATCCGATCATTCTGAACGTGGTGGCGTTCGTTGCGTACAACGGAACTATGTAGAGGCTAGTAGCCAATAGCTGTGGTCTTGTAATGTGATCTGAGCATGCATGGCACTTTGTCTGTCGGAATTCGCTACACACGATCGGAAAAAGTCCGATCGGACTTTGTTGTTGGAAAATTTGAGAGCAGGATCTCAAACTTTTTCCGTCGGAATTTCCAACGGAAAAAGTCCGATGGAGCCCACACACGGTCGGTTTTTCCGACAACATGGTCCGATAGGACTTTTTCCGTCGGAAATTCCGACCGTGTGTATGGGGCATAAGTCTGGCCATAGACAGACCTAAATTAAATCCATGTATGGGCAGGCTGGTTGTAATGATTCAGTACGACCAACCTGTTGTTTTTTTGTGTGCGATCATTGACAGAGGCTATAGCTGCTGGAAGTGATCACTGTATTCTGCCACTTCCCTCTATCAGAAACCTCCGGCTATCAGAATACAATAGCACAGCGAGAGTCAGTGGTGATGGGGGAATTTAGTGATTTTCTTTCAGTTGAAGGAGAAAACATTGTATAATGTATGGTTCGCTTTAAGCTTGACTTACACTTGTAGAATATCACTAGAAAATTGTAATTTTCAGAATGTTCATTCCATTACCTTAGGCCCTGTACACATGATAGGCTTTTCCAACAACATTTCCTATGGAAAATGTGTGATGAAGCCTACACACGGTCGGAATTTCCGACAACAAGGTCCTATCACACATTTTGTATCGGAAAATCCTATCGTGTGTATCGAGTAAAAGGGAACAATTAGACAATCGTTTCTACCAGAGTGAGCATAAAAAGTCAAAGGACAAGGATTGAAAATTTTTGGCGAATTTAATGTGAAGGAACGAATTTCTGGCAGTTGATTTTGCTGCCGGCTGAGGCAAATGGTAACTAGTCTTATGTGCATGCACTTGTCAAAGTTAATCTGGAAGCAGAACATTCATTCTACGAAAATCAGCACATTGACATGGTCAGGTGGAACGCGGGGAACGCAATTTTGGCACCTCCAGCGCATGTAGTGATGAGGGATGGTGGGGGTGTGCTGGAAGGTCTATTGTTGCTGGCTGCTTGGGGAATATATTGTTGCAGGGGGGTGGTCTTATGTTGCTGGGAGGGATCACCTGTTGATGGAGGGGTCTATTGTTGCTTGCTGCTTGGATGATCTATTAATTCTGGCTGCTAGGAAATCTAATGTTGCTGGGTGGATCCATTGTTACTGGGGGGGGGGGATATTGTGTTGTGGGGGTCTATTGTTGCTGAGGAGGTCTATTGTTGCTGGTTGGGGGATATATTGTTGCTGGTGTTGGTCTTATGTTGCTGGTGGGTCAATTGATGCTAAGAGGGATCAACTGTTGAGGGAAGGGTCTATTGGTGCTTGCTGCTGGAGGGTTTATTGATGCTGGCTGCTAGTAGATCTATTGTTGCTGGGTTTGATCTATTGTTATTGGGCATCTATTGTTGCTGGGAAGGTCTATTGTTGCTGGTGGGGGATCTGTTGTTGAAGGTCAACTGTTGAGGGAGGGGCTTGTGCTTGCTGCTGAAGGATCTATTGATGTTGACTGCTTGTTACTGGGGGGGTCTATCGTTGATGGGGTTATCTATTTTACTGCTAAATGGGATGGTTCCCCTACTGGGTTTTTTAGCAGCAAAATAAATTAGGTCAGAAAATGAATTTTGATTTAGTAAAATCTTTTTTTATTATATCCAAATGAAATTCTAATTCATGGAAGAGTTTAACCACTTGCCTACCAGGTACGAACACCTCCTTCCTGACCAAGCCATTTTTCAGCTTTCAGCGCTGTCGCATTTTGAATGACAATTGCGCGGTCATGCAAGGATGTACCCAAATAAAATTTTTATCATTTTTTCCCCACAAATAGAGCTTTATTTTGGTGGTATTTGATCACCTCTGCGGTTTTTATTTCTTGCGCTATAAACAAATTAAGAGGGACAAGTTTGAAAAAACGCAATATTTTTTACTTTTTATTATAATAAATATCCAATTTTTTTTTTTTTTAAACAAATTTTTTCCTCAGTTTAGACCGATACGTATTCTTCTACATATTTTTGGTAAAAAAAATCGCAATAAGCGTCTATTGATTGGTTTGGGCAAAAGTTATAGCGTCTACAAAATAGGGGATAGATTTATAGCATTTTTATTATTATTTTTTTTTTTTACTAGTAATGGCGGCGATTTGCGATTTTTATCGTGACTGCGAAATTGCGGCGGACACTTCGGACACTTTTGACACATTTTTTGGGACCATTCACATTTATACAGCAATCCGTGCTATAAAAATGCATTGATTACTGTATAAATGTGACTGGCAGGGAAGGGGTTAACACTAGGGGGCGCTGCAGGGGTTAATATGTACCCTATCTTAGTGATTCTAACTGTGGGGGGAGGGGACTTACTGGGGGAGGGGACCGATCGGTGTCCCTATGTACAAGGGACACACCATCGGTCTCCTCTCCTCTGACAGGACGTGAATCTGTGTGTTTACACGCCCAGATCCACGCCCTGCTCGATTACCGGGCAATCGCGGGTACCTGGCGGTCACCGCGACCGCCGGGCATGCGCATCGGTCCCCAGCTACGCGGCGGGCACGCGCGCGCCCCTAGTGGCCAAAAAGCGAGCGCCGTCATATGACGGCGGCCCGCCACAAGAGCTGCACCGTCCCGCCGTCATTTGACAGTGGGCGGTCAGCTACTAGTTAAAATATGAGCTCCGGTTACAGACAGCCATGAATAAACCATATTCCATCATAAATGGCAAATGTCACACAGTGAAACAAGTTGTTAACATTACCTTACAAAATTTCCATCCACATGAATACCCCAACACGTTTCGACCCGTGCAGCCGTGGTCTTCTTCAGGGATATTTATATTCTAAGGAGATTTATAAAAAAAAACTCATAATACTGACACTTCATAATATGCTAAATTCTATATACATAATGATGGTATATTTACCACTCCAAAGATGAATTTTGAAAACTGTATCCTATAACCCGAGTTTTATTAAATGGAAATTAGATTCAATGATCCAGGAATCTCCAAGTGCCGTCTCCACCTCCCCCAGGCGGATCTCAGCTCCAAGAGACTTACAAGGAGCCACACTCCTGGACCTCCAACGAGAGAAGGGATGGGAAGCACCTAATCTCATTGAGTAAATTCATGAAAATAGTATAATAAAAGTAATCATGTTATTTTTCAATACTGTTGGACAACGCCAGACCAGTTGATCCCCATCCATATTGATTAATTTTTGATTTTGTAAAGATTACCTTTAACCTCAACTTTAATTGTGAGAATCACAACTATGTTGCCTATATATTCATATTTATAATTAATTTGATATATGCTATGTATTTCTATAGCTGAAAACCATGACACTAACATTGCACACTATAATGTGTGTGAATAAGATAAAATTTAATGTGAAGTTGAATATAAAATTGAAAGTAATATGTGATTTGGTGAGTGTTGAACAAAAGATGAATTGATGTAATAAGTGTGTATGAGTGTTACTTTCGGTGGAATCACCAAATTAAAAAATAAGTGGTATCAGGTGGTCATGTGAAATAAAGAAGGGGAATGTGTTGAATAAATGTATGGGTGAAGTTGGGACACAAATCATGTGTGTGTCAAAATATATGTGCCACAAAAACTTGAACAATAAAATGAAAAAGCAAAGAAAACAACAAAAACAAACACAATTACCTTGAACTGAGGAAATATATAGATATATATAAATACATACCATATATCAAATTAATGATAAATAATAATATATAGGCAACATAGTTGTGATTCTCACAAATAAAGTTGAGGTTAAAATTAATCTTTAAAAAATCAAAAATCAATTAGGATGGATGGGGATCAACTGGTCTGGCATTGTCCAACAGTATTGAAAAAAAACATGATTCATTTTTATACTATTTTCATGAATTTACTCATTGAGATTATTTAGAAAATGCATCAGACGGATGCTGCCCATCCCTTCTCTCTTTGGAGGTCCAAGAGTGTGGCTTCTTGTAAGTCCCTTGGAGCTGAGATCTGCCTGGGGGAGGTGGAGACGGCACGTGGAGATTCCTGGATCATTGAATATAATTTCCTTTTAATAAAACTCAGGTTATAGGATACAGTTTTCAAATCCCATCTTTGGAGCGGTAAATATACCCTCATTATGTATATAGAATTTTGCATATTATGAAGTGTCAGTATTATGAGTTTTTTTATATATCTCCTTAGAATATAAATCCCCCTGAAGAAGACCACGGCTGCACGGGTCAAAACGTGTTGGGGTATTCATGTGGGTGGAAATTTTGTAATGTAATGTTAACAACTTGTTTCACTGTGTGACATTTGCCATTTATGAGGGAATATGGTTTATTTTAATAAATCTCAGGTTATAGGATACAGTTTTCAAATCCCATCTTTGGAGCGGTAAATATACCCTCATTATGTATATAGAATTTTGCATATTATGAAGTGTCAGTATTATGAGTTTTTTTTATATATCTCCTTAGAATATAAATCCCCCTGAAGAACACCACAACTGCACAGGTCGAAACACGTTGGGGTATTCATGTGGATGGAAATTTTGTAATGTAATGTTAACAACTTGTTCCACTGCGTGACATTTGCCAGTTATGATGGAATATGGTTTATTCATGTCTGTCTGTAACCGGAGCTCATATTTTAAACTCTTCCATGAATTTGAATTTCATTTCGATATAATATCCCATGGGGAAACCATCCCATTTTGCCATGTTTCTGAGGTGTGCAGCCTTGTGTTTCTCTAGTAATCTATTTTACTGCTGTTCTTGTTATTAACGGATTTCATACAAATTTCTTGGTACCACAAAATGATGCTTGGTTCTGTATTCTCTAACAGAGGCAGTAATGGTAGGTGGTGGAACCAAGGGACAGATCTCGGAGGTGGGTAGCGGGCAGAGACATGGGGTGACCCGGAAAGGGAAGTACCTGCACCTATTCTCTGAGGAAAAAAGCCCTGGACATGGTCCTCGAAAAACAAAATTAGTCGAGTCCATGAAGGCACCATGGAATAGTACATAGTTACATAGTTAGCTAGGCCGAAAAAAGACACAAGTCCATCCAGTTCAACCATAAAAATAAAAGAAATAATAAATAAAAATAAAATATATCGTACAATCCAATAAACCCCATTCTATACCCACAGTTGATCCAGAGGAAGGCAAAAAAAAAACCCAAAAGAGCATGCTCCAATTTGCTACAGCAGGGGGAAAAAATCACTTCCTGATCTCCCGAGAGGCAATCGGATTTTCCCCGGATCAACTTTACCTATAAATGTCAGTACCCAGTTATATTATGTACATTTAGGAAAGTATCCAGGCCTTTCTTAAAGCAATCTACTGAGTTAGCCAGAACCACCTCTGGAGGAAGTCTATTCCATATTTTCACAGCTCTTACTGTGAAGAAACCTTTCCGTATTTGGAGATGAAATCTCTTTTCCTCTAGACGTAAGGAGTGCCCCCTTGTCCTCTTTGTTGACCGTAAAGTGAATAACTCAACACCAAGTTCACTATATGGACCCCTTATATATTTGTACATGTTGATCATATCCCCCCTTATTCTCCTCTTCTCAAGAGTGAATAAATTCAGTTCCTCTAATCTTTCCTCATAGCTGAGCTCCTCCATGCCTCTTATCAGTTTGGTTGCCCTTCTCTGCACTTTCCCCAGTTCCCCGATATCCTTTTTGAGAACTGGTGCCCAAAACTGAACTGCATATTCCAGATGAGGTCTTACTAATGATTTGAACAGGGGCAAAATGATATCTCTCTCTCTGGAGTCCATACCTCTCTTAATACAAGAAAGGACTTTGCTCGCTTTGGAAACCGCAGCTTGGCATTGCATGCTATTATTGAGCTTATGATCTACCAAAACCCCCAGATCCTTCTCCACTACGGATTCCCCCAGTTGTACCCCCCCTAGTATGTATGATGCATGCATATTCTTAGCCCCCAAGTGCATAACTTTACATTTATCAACATTAAGCCTCATCTGCCACATAGTCGCCCAATTAGACAGAGCATTGAGGTCGGCTTGTAAATTGGAGACATCCTGTAAGGACGTTATTCCACTGCATAGCTTGGTGTCATCTGCAAAGACAGAAATGTTACTTTTAGTAGGACAAATTAATTGTATAACTTCTCATCTGAAGGTATAAGGCCAGCATTACTCTGGAGACTACAAATGGCTGTTTCATCACACATCACACAGGCATGGTCCACTGTTGCCATTCCAGCCATCCCTTGAGTGATTTAGAGAGAAAGTGGCTTCAAAGAGGCTATCCGGTGATCAGCAACACTGGGATGCAAATAAAAAAAAAAGTAAAAAAATAACAATTTTATTTATAAAGAAATGCAAGTGTTTTACTTGAAGCCTGAAGCAAGCGGCATTTTAAAGAGTGGATAACCTTTGCAGTAATCTTTATGAATTGACTTTTATATACAAAATACTGAAATAAATCCAAATGAACTGTGTAATAACGCTATTAGTAAATTGAAAAATTGTAAATTTAAAAATATAGATATATTTCCGATCATAAAAAAAGCAAATAAGGCATAATGCATGGTTATGAAAATTCTGTAGGCATTGCGCTTTTTTTGTGAACTGAGCCTAATGTATAGTAAGAATGCAATAAAATAAGTGTCCTTAGACATTTTTATTCCTTTTCCAAAATTTGTTTGCACTGTCTTTAGTAAAAAAGCGAAAGTCTAGGCACAAAAACCTTCTTTTAAATATATTCTTCAGTAGCCATAAAGGGATATAAATCCACTTTGTGTTCTCAAAATCCCCACGCAAACGCAGCTATTGCCTTGTAAAAGTAGCAGTGACATCATCACTGTGCTGTACATACAGTGCATCCGGAAAGTATTCACAGCGCTTCACTTTTTCCACAATTTGTTATGTTACAGCCTTATTCCAAAATTGATTAAATTCATTATTTTCCTGAAGATTCTACAAACAATACCCCATAATGAAAACACAAAGAAGTTTGATTTGAAATTTTTGCAAATTTATTAACAATAAAAGACGAAAAAATTACATAAGTATTGTCAGATCACACTCAAAATTGAGCTCAGGTGCCTCCTGTTTCCACTGATCATCCTTAAGATGTTTCTACAACTCAAATGGAGTCCACTTGTGGTAAAATTATTTGATTGGACATGATTTGGAAAGGCCACACCTGTCTATAGAAGGTCCCACAGTTAACAGTGCATGTCAGAGCACAAACCAAGCCATGAAGTCCAAGAAATTGTGTGTAGACCTCCGAGACAGGATTGTATGGAGGCACAGATCTGGGGAAGGGTACAGAAACATTTCTGCAGTATTGAAAGTTCCAATGAGCACAGTGGCCTCCATTATCCATAAATGGAAGAAGTTTGGAACCATCAGGACTCTTCCTAGAGCGGGCCACCTGGCCAAACTGAGCGATCGGGGGAGAAGGGCTTTAGTCAGGGAGGTGACCAAGAACCCGATGGTCACTCTGACAGAGCTACTGCAGTTCTCTGTGGAGAGAAAAGAACCTTCCAGAGGAACAACCATCTCTGCAGCACTCCACCAATCAGGCCTGTATAGTAGAGTGGCCAGATGGAAGCCACTCCTCAGTAAAAGGCACATGACAGCCCCCCCGGAGTTTGCCAAAAACACCTGAAGGACTCTCAGACCATGAGAAACAATATTCTCTGGTCTAAAGAAACAAAGATTGAACTCTTTGGCTTGAATGGCAAGCGTCATGTCTGGAGAAAACCAGGCACCACTCATCACCCGGCCAATACCATCCCTATAGTGAAGCATGGTGGTGGCAGCAACATGCTATGGGGATGTTTTTCAGTGGCAGGAACTGTGAGACTAGTCAGGATTGAGGGAAAGGTGAATGCAGTAATGTAAATCCCTGATGAAAACCTGCTCCAGAGCGCTCTGGACCTCAAACTGGGGCAAAGGTCCATCTTCCAATAGGACAGCGACCCTAAGCACACAGCCAAGATAACAAAGGAGTGGCTACGGGACAACTCTGTGAATGTCCTTGACCCCAGAACCCGATTGAACATCTCTGGAGAGATCTGAAAATGGCTGTGCACTGATGCTGCCCATCCAACCTGATGGAGCTTGAGAGGTCCTGCAAAGAAGAATGGGAGAAACTGCCCAAAAATAAGTGTGCCAAGAATGTAGCATCAATACAAGACTTATAGGTGTTAAAGGCGCTTCAACAAAGTATTGAGGAAAGGCTGCAGATACTAATGTACATGTCATTTTTTTTCGTTTTCTATTTTTAATAAATTTGCAAAGATTTCAAACAAACTTCTTTCACATTGTCATAATGGGGTATTGTTTGTAGAAGTTTGAGGAAAAGAATGAATTTTATCTATTTTGGAATAAGGCCAGGGGCGGACTGACCATTCGGCCACTTGGGCACTGCCCGAGGGCCCCGGGCCACTAGGGGGCCCCATCAGGGTTGCCAGCCTCAGTAAAAGCAGGGACAGTATGTAAAAATCTGTATTTTTTTTTACATCTATCTCTGAAATGTCCCTTACCGACAACCTTTTAGTCTAAAAATCCTGAGATTATAGCTGTCCCACCTCTCCAGTACCTTCTCAGCCAATAGAAACATGTCTGTGTATACTGTGTGATTGTATACTGTGTGGCCCCATAATCTCTGATTGCCTGGGGGCCCCATAATCCCCTATTGCCCGGGGGCCCCATGAGTTGTCAGTCCGCCCCTGAATAAGGCTGTAACATAACAAAATGTGGAAAAAGTGAAGCGCTATGAATATTTTCCGGATGTACTGTAGCCTGTGCAGAGAGCAGAGCTGTTGGAGGGACCCAGCAGGCTCCACCCGCTAACGACAGTTAAGTTACAATACAATTCTATGCATGAGTGCTAGAAGGGTCTTGCTCCTAAGAGCTTACAATCTAAATATATGACAGGTCCACTCTAAATACATTAAGGCTCATCGGGAGACGATCTCTTAGATAGCGGGATCACAGCGCAGTATCTGTGGTTTTCTTTTATCTTCCACAAAGTAGAATTGCTTTAATACACTCATTTACAAAGTAGGTCAATAAGGGTGTTAAGGATTTACTGCTAATGGCTGGATACGGATAATAAACACAACTAACAAGGACTGATTCCAGGCAGTCATGAAAATAACACAGAATACTGCACAGACACTGAACGGGCCCTAAATGTGGCTACTACCCGGTACAGCGTTCAGCCCCGTCCATAGACCATGAGAGGCTAAAATCCCATGTGCGAGGGGCATCAGGATAAAAGGTAATGTATGGTGAAGGTGATAGAACCCATTGTCCTGCAGGTGCACTGAGCGCTCAGGTGTGAATGTAGCCGGATGGTGGCTGGAGAATTTTGTCTTAGTAAAGAAAACACTTCCCCACATGATGGTAAATCTCTGCTTGTGTCAGGAAGGCCTTGCAATGCCCCAAATTGCTCATTGTTACTAATAATCCTCAACGCTATATGAGCGTCGCCAGGGGCCAAATGCCGGAAAGTGCGTCATCGCTCGTCTTTATTGTGCTGTCCAACTTGGTGCGGGCGCTTCCAAGGCCTAAAGGGGCATTCATAATCCAACAGAAGGATTTCATCTGTATGTCTGCTTACAGTTATTTCTTTCTTTCTTATATTCCTTTCTTTATTTTGCATATTCATCTTTCTGTCTTTCTTTCTTTCTTTCTTTCGTATATTCCTTTCTTCCCTTCTTCGTTCCTTGCCGTCTTCTTTCTTTCTCTTTCCTCCTTGCCCTGGTAAGAAAGGAGAATTTCAAAAGTTGTCAAAGAAACAGTAAGTAAGGGGAATCCTGTTTTGGTGACAGGTTCGATTTACCCTCATTTGTATTTCTTTCCTTTCTTCTCTTTCTTTCTTTTTCTTACTTTTGGAATTATAAGGGGTTCCTTAGTTTCGTGTTGATGGCGGGTGGTGTCGGCACAACTATGAATTTCTGTTTGTGGATGTGGGGAAAAAAGGCCCCGGGATGTCTGGACGGAGGAGAATCCTGTTTGATGATAGGTGGGGTTTCCCCTCACTGTATCCAAACTGGTGGGCTGGAGCTGCCACCAGACGAAGATAATGTGGAGGGACTCCCGGTTCGTCTTCATTGCCGACGAGGCGTTCGGACTGGGTGACCATCTGATGAGGCAATTTCCCCAACGATCCCTTACCCCTGAGAGGAGGAATTTTAATAACTCTGCGCAAGTTTCTCGTACGAATGGTAATTACTTTCTTCTCTTTCTTTCTTTTTCTTTCCAAAACATTTTTTTTTTTTTTTTCTTTTTTTTTTAATTTTTTTTTTTTTTTTTTCACTTTCTTTCTTTCTTTCTTTCTTTCTTTCTTTCGTATATATTCCTTTCTTCCCTTCTTTCTTCCTTGCAGTCTTCCTTCTTTCACTTTCCTTCTTTCTCCGGTAAGCAAGGTGAATTTTAAAAGTTGTCAATAGAAACTGGAAGTAAGGAGAATCCTGTTTGATGATAGGTGGGGTTTCCCCTCACTTTATCACATTTATTTCTTTTTCTTACCTGTGTAAGGCAGGTATTTGTACACACATCCGGCCCTAGACTCCCACAGAAGTATACGCCACATCCCGTCCCACGTGCTGTCTGCTGGGACACACTGCGCAAGTTTCACGTACGAGTGGTAATTACATCTGCGCAAGTGGCGCATGCCCAATAGTGACCCTGGAAGTGAAGCCGCGAACATTAATTTCATGATTGCAAGATCAGACATTGTAGCACCATAGGTGAGTGTACTTCTTTGAAAAGTCACCACCTACAGAATTTAGAGATGATGAGCATTTTTTGGGAATTGTGAGCATGAGACCCTGCTTAACATATTTATCCCCCCCCCCCCAAAACATGGAGTCCCTGTGTAAGTTACCCTGAAACCCTTACTACAGCCGTAATTGTATAGATAGTGACAATAAAAAACAACCTTCCAACTCCACCATCTCCACCATCTCTTCAAGGCCATATTGGTGGCCTTATGAAGACAAACGCAACTTTCATCAAATATGCTCAAGTTACAGGTACGAATGTGTCCGCCATATTCATCAATTAATTCACCAACAATTTCGAGGGGAAAGCGGGGCGGGGAATACTCGTCATGAGTAACGTCATGGGGGCGGGCGACGCGGAGGACGCAGGCGGACTTCGACGCGTGCGCAGTGTATATAAGGCTGTTTGAGGGGCCCACGTGTTCCCGAACGGAAGTAGCGAGCGCTCTGTACGAAGGTAAGTGTTTTCTAGGATGCATTACTGTGTTTTTTTTTGGGTTTTTGGGCCAGCATTTTTTAAGGATATGTGTGTGTTGCTGCCTGTGTGTAGGGGTTGCTGCCTGTGTGTAGGGGTTGCTGCCTGTGTGGATGTGTTGCTGCCTGTGTGTAGGGGTTGCTGCCTGTGTGTAGGGGTTGCTGCCTGTGTGTAGGGCTTGCTGCCTGTGTGTAGGGGTTGCTGCCTGTGTGTAGGGCTTGCTGCCTGTGTGTAGGGGGTTGCTGCCTGTGTGTAGGGGTTGCTGCCTGTGTGGATGTGTTGCTGCCTGTGTGTAGGGGTTGCTGCCTGTGTGTAGGGGTTGCTGCCTGTGTGTAGGGCTTGCTGCCTGTGTGTAGGGGTTGCTGCCTGTGTGTAGGGCTTGCTGCCTGTGTGTAGGGGTTGCTGCCTGTGTGTAGGGGTTGCTGCCTGTGTGTAGGGGTTGCTGCCTGTGTGGATGTGTTGCTGCCTGTGTGTAGGGGTTGCTGCCTGTGTGTAGGGGTTGCTGCCTGTGTGGATGTGTTGCTGCCTGTGTGTGGGTGTGTTGTGTAATGTTTGTTAAGAAAAAACTGGTTGTGCCTTTTAAGTAACATTTGTGTTTTTGGTCTTTTGTATTGCCATTACTAACAAAACAGAAACAAACATGGCTGCACCCCAGTTGAATCCATTCAAGGACCAGGAGTTCATGTCCGAATTCATTGCCCTGTACAGAAAAAATACCAACCTGTGGCAGCTCAAGAACCCTTTGTATGGCAATAGGGATGTCCGGAAGGCAACACTGGGGCCACTTGTGGCTTTTGTGAAGACTAAAGTCCCCAACGCAAACACCAAGTTTGTGGAAGCCAGAATTGCAAGTTTAAGGCACATGTACAAGCGGGAGCGCAAGAAGATTGAGGAATCAGTCAGATCAGGAGCAGCAGCAGAGAATGTTTATGTACCAAGCTGTGGTACTACAACCAACTGACTTTTATAGGTGACCAGATGGAACCCAGGGAATCACTGTCGACTCTTCCCTCCACCCTTCCCTCCACTCTTCCCTCCACTCTTCCCTCCACCCCAGCTGAGGCTTCCACGGAAGGAGAAGACCCCTCCACCTTGGAGCAGGCTGATGCGCCCAGCTGGAGCCAGGTATATATTTAGTAGCCTAAATTGTGATTGTGTGAATATTAATGCTGTCAACGTTAAAATGTGAAACAATTAACACCCTGAACTCAGAATTGTGAAAACAACTGACAAAAAATATGCACACTTCTAAAAAGTGTTGGTGCAACATATCGATACATATATAGTGTATACATACATCCAGTAGTGGCAAAAAAAGCGTTAGACAACATTGGTGATCTGCTTGGAAAATGCAGGGGTCCAAATGATAGCCTTTTGGATCTTTTGGAAAATTTAGATGCTCGTTCCTAAGTTTACAATTGGATGATTGAGTAGGCCAGAAACCACAAAACAGGTGTTTGATTTTTGTTTTTATTTGCACACAGGATGAGCTGACCCAGGATGATGCCGGGACAAGTGGTATGGAGGAGGAGGAGGACATGCCCAGCGAGAGCCAGGAGGTGGCTGGGCCCAGCACGAGCCAGAGTGACAGCCAGACCCAATTAAGAAGTCTACCTCGACCCCTGCCCTTACCCCCAAGAAGGCCCAGGAGGATGACCATTGTGGAGGAGGAATCACTGGAACTGATTCGGAAGGCGAGTGCGATTCTCGACAAACCCCCCCTTCCAGAAGAGGGCTATGCCAGCTACGTGTCCAGCAGGTTGCTGGAAATGGAGAGGGGCCAACGGCACCTGTGTGAGGGCCTAATTTCTGAGGCAATTAGGGGGGGTTTGAGGGGTGAATTACGAGAATCCACCCGCCTGACCCATGAAGGCCCGACACCAACTTCTCCTCCTCCTCCTCCTCGTCTTCCTTCTCCTCCTCCTCCTCCTCTCCTCCTCCTACTCCTCCTCCTACCACAAGTCAGCCTCCAAGGAAGCGTGCAGGGAAGACTGCAGGGAAGAGTGCAGGGAAGCGTGGTGCGAAGAGTCGGAAGTGATTGCCTGGCTTCAATCTGGTCTCCCATAAGACACAGGCTGTTGTAGTGCCACAGCTTGGGGACATAGATGTCATCTGCTGCTGTTCCTGGTCTGTCTGATTCCTGGTCAATCTTCTTGTGCTCCCTATATTGTATGAAATGTGCCCAAGCTTCATTTTTGGCTTCACAAACTTGGTGTCTGCCGTTGGGGCAAAAAAGTCTTCACAAAATCTACAAGTGGCTCCAGTGTTGCCTTCCTATTTTGTTTTGCCTTGTTTGTTTTAACCAGAATAAATGGTCATTTTATTTTCATCAAATAATGATATACGTGCTTGATATTCAAAAACATAGTTTCTTTAGGAGTAGGCAGGTACATGTCTAAACATTCATTTGACAATACAAGTGTAAAGTGCAACTTCAAGGGAACTGCAAGTGCTGTCGCTGGAAAGGTGAGGTTTAAGATCTGAATTAAGGGCATTGGCCAAAAAAAGTACGCCGGCGCCCACACACGAGGGGATTTCCGCTGGACTTCGGTCCAGCGGATTCCCCTCATTTGTATTTCTTTCCTTTCTTCTCTTTCTTTCTTTTTCTCTTTCTTTCTTTTTCTTTCTTTCTTTCTTCACTTTCTTTCTTTCTTTCTTTCGTATATTCCTTTTTTCCCTTCTTCCTTCCTTGCAGTCTTCTTTCTTTCATTTTCCTTCTTTCTCCAGTAAGAAAGGTGAATTTCAAAAGTTGTCAATAGAAACAGGAAGTAAGGAGAATCCTGTTTGATGATAGGTGGGGTTTCCCCTCACTTTATCACATGTATTTCTTTCCTTTCTTCTCTTTCTTTCTTTCTTTCTTGCTTTCTTTCTTTCCTGCTTTCTTTACAAGTTTAGAAGCTAAAAAACAATAGTTTCCAAATGTGTACATTTCGTTTTTATAATTAGCTTTTTGTACATTCATTCCTTCCCTTCTTCCCTCAGTTCTCTCTGCCTTCATTCATTCTTCCCTTCCCTTCCTTTTTATACTATGTCTTTTGTATTTTTCTTTTTTTTTCCTTCCTTTTTTTTTTTTTTCTTTCTTTCTTTCTTTCTTTTTTTTCTTTCTTTCTTTCTTTCTTTCTTTCTTTCTTTCCTTCCAGGTTTAGAAACTAAAAAACAATAGATTCCAAGGCTTAATGTACACGGGACGTTTTTACAACCTCTTCTGAACGATTTAATTTGACAGATAGTAACCCACGTTTAAAAGTTTTGCCACATTTACATGCCACGGTTAGCCCCGTTTAGCCACGTTTGCATTTAGAAGAGTTTGAAAACATAGCCAAAAATGAAAACGCTTGTAAACGAAACGCGGCTAAATGTGTACATTTCATTTTTAGAACTATCGTTTTGTATGTGCTTTCCTTCCCTTCTTCCCTCAGTTCTCTCTGCCTTCATTCCTTCTTTCTTCCTTCCTTTTTCTACTATGTCTTTTGTATTTTTCTCTCTTCCTTCCTTTCTTTCTTTTTTTCTTTCTTTCTTTCTTTCCTTCCAAATTTAGAAACTAAAAAACAATAGTTTCTAAATGTGTACATTTAGTTTTAATAACTATCTTTTTGTACATGCTTTCCTTTCCTTCTTCCTTCAGTTCTCTCTGCCTTTATCCCTTCCTCCTTCCTTTCTTCCTTCCTTCCTTCCTTTTTATACTAAGCCTTTTGTATATTTCTTTCTTTCTTCCTTCCTTTCCTGCAATCCTTCTTTCTTTCTTTCTTTCTTTCTTTCTTTCTTTCTTTCTTTCTTTCCTTCCATGTTTTTCTTCCCTTCTTCCCTCAGTTCTCTCTGCCTTAATTCCTTCTTTCTTCCTCCCTTTTTCTACTATGTCTTTTGTATTTTTCTTTCTTTCTTTCTTTCCTTCCATGTTTTCCTTCCCTTCTTCCATCAGTTCTCTCTGCCTTTATTCCCTTTTTCTTCCTGTCTTTTTCTACTATATCCTTTGTATTTTTCTTTCTTTCTTTCCTTCCTTTTTTTTTTTTCTCTTTCTTTCTTTCTTTCTTTCTTTTTTCTTTCCTTCCACGTTTAGAAACTAAAAAACAATAGTTTCTAAATGTGTACATTTAGTTTTAATAACTATCTTTTTGTACATGCTTTCCTTTCCTTTTTCCTTCAGTCCTCTCTGCCTTTATCCCTTCCTCCTTCCTTTCTTCCTTCCTTCCTTCCTTTTTATACTAAGCCTTTTGTATATTTCTTTCTTTCTTCCTTCCTTTCCTGCAATCCTTCTTTCTTTCTTTCTTTCTTTCCTTCCATGTTTTTCTTCCCTTCTTCCCTCAGTTCTCTCTGCCTTAATTCCTTCTTTCTTCCTCCCTTTTTCTATGTCTTTTGTATTTTTCTTTCTTTCTTTCTTTCCTTCCATGTTTTCCTTCCCTTCTTCCATCAGTTCTCTCTGCCTTTATTCCCTTTTTCTTCCTGTCTTTTTCTACTATATCCTTTGTATTTTTCTTTCTTTCTTTCCTTTCTTTCTTTTTTTCTTTCTTTCTTTCTTTCTTTTTTCTTTCCTTCCACGTTTAGAAACTAAAAAACAATAGTTTCTAAATGTGTACATTTCATTTTAATAACTATCTTTTTGTACATGCCTTCCTTCCCTTCTTCCCTCAGTTCTCTCTGCCTTCATTCTTTCTTCCTTCCTTCCTTTTTATACTAATGCCCCGTACGCACGAGCAGATTTTCTGACGGAAAAAACTTGGATGTTTTTTCTGACGGAATTTTTTTATTTATTTATTACAGGATTTATATAGCGCCAACAGTTTACGCAGCGCTTTACAATATAAAAGGGAGACAATACAGTTATAATACAATAAAATACAGGAGGATTAAGAGGGCCCTGCTCAGAAGAGCATACAATCTAATAGGGTGGGGGAGGTGGTACAAAAAGGTTGTAACTGTGGGGAAATGAGCTGATGGAAGTGGTAAAAGATTAGTTGGAGACGTGATAGGCTTCCCTGAAGAGATGAGTTTTTAGGGATCGCCTGAAGGTGGCTAGAGTAGGGGATATCCGGACAGGTTGAGTCAGCGAGTTCCAGAGGATGGGAGAGGCTCTGGAGAAATCCTGGAGACGAGCATGGGAGGAGGAAATGAGAGAGCTTGACAGGAGGAGGTCTTGAGAAGAGCGGAGAGGACAGTTTGGAATATGTTTGGAGACAAGATGGTGGTGGTGCTCAAGCGGTGGTGCTCAAGCTTGTCTTGCATACACACTGTCACACAAAAGTTCTCTGAACTTTCGACCGTCAAGAACGCGGTGATGTACAACACTACGACGAGCCGAGAAAATTAAGTTCAATGCTTCCGAGCTTGCATCAAATTGTTTCAGAGCATGCGTAGGAATTTTCCACGTCGGAATTGGTACAGACGAACGGAATTTCCGATCGGAACTTTTTACGACCGAAAAATTGAGAACCTGCTCTCAATCTTTTGCTGGTGAAAAAGTCCGATGGAGCATACACACGGTCGGAATTTCCAATCAAAAGCTCACATCGGACTTTTGGTGGCGGAATTTCCGATCGTGTGTAGGGGGCATCAGCCTTTTGAATTTTTCTTTCTTTCTTTTTTGGTGACAGGTGTGATTTCCCCTCAGTTCCTCACCTGTGACCTATCTATAGTATAGAAGGTGAGGAAGAACCTCCCTAACGGAGACACACACATAAATAAAAACCTAACTTAGGGTTTAAATCTTACTCCCAAAAAAAAAAAAAAAAAGGTTTGGCTTAGACCCACAGTGCCAATTTTCGAGTGAACTCGAACGTAGCAGGAATGTAACTCAAGACAAATCAGTGTGTGTGACTGCTGCAACTTAATTTTAATATAGAAAAGGCAAAAAGTCACTTGAGTTGTCCTGTTGCAGCCTAGTGAAGTGTGAACAATCCCTAAGAAATGACACTGTACAATGACACCAGGAATGGAGAGCAGCCAGCTCATATCTGACTATTAGACATGTGCAATTCGTTTCTTTTTTTTTCGTTTTCCGTTTTTTTTCTTTATTTTCGTTCATTCGTTTTCGTACGAATGAACGAACGATTCGCTAAAAATTTTAACGAATAACGAATTGTTCGAATCGAACGAACTCGAAATAACGAAAATCCGAAAAAAACAAACTAGAAACAACGAATGTACGAATGAAGAAAATCCGAAAAACGAAAACAGGAACAACGAAAATGAAAATGAACAAAAAAATTCGTACATTCGTAACTTTTTTTTTTTGTTGTTGAATTGGTAATTTTCCGTGTCTCTTACAATGGTGCTGCTTAATGTGCCTCGAATGGATTGAACGAAAAAATTCGTACATTCGTAACTTTTTTTTTTTTTCGATTCGTAATTTTCTGTGTCTCTTACAATGGCGTTGCTTAATGTGCTTCGAATGGATTGAACAAAAAAATTTGTACATTCGTAACTTTTTTATTTTTTTCGATTCGTAATTTTCCGTGTCTCTGACAATGGCGCTGCTTAACGTGCTTCGAATGGATTGAACGAAAAAATTCGTACATTCGTAACTTTTTTTTTTTTTCGATTCGTAATTTTCCGTGTCTCTTACAATGGCGCTGCTTAACGTGCTTCGAATGGATTGAACAAAAAAATTTGTACATTCGTAACTTTTTTTTTCGATTCGTAATTTTTCGTGTCTCTTAAAATGTAATAATAGCATACACATTACATAAAATTATGAATTATGCTCCGATTACGAATGTTACGAATGTACAAATAAGTACGAATGCGTCCGAATTTAGAATAAACGAATAAACTAAAATTAAACGGAAATACGAATCAACGAAAAAATAACTTTTACGAAAATACGAATCGTTACGAATACGAACACCGACGACTTACGAATTTACGAATCGTTACGAATACGAACACTGACGACTTACGAATTTACGAATCGTTACAAATCAACGGAAACTAAAAAAAACGAAACGAAAATAAACACATTTTTTTGTTGTGCACATGTCTACTGACTATATAATCGTAGTGGGATGGGACAGCTAGAGATACACGAGCCTGATTGGTGACAGGTGGGGAAGATATTAATAGGTGGATGGTTGAACACAGAGGCGGACTGACAACTCATGGGGCCCCCGGGCAATAGGAGATTATGGGGCCCCCAGGCAATCCGAGATTATGGGGCCACACAGTATACACATACACAGTATACAATCACACAGTATACACAGACATGTTTCTATTGGCTGAGAAGGTACTGGAGAGGTGGAGCAGCTATAATCTCGGGATTTTTAGACCAAAAGGATGTCGGTAAGGGACATTTCAGAAACAGATGTAAAAAAAACACAGATTTTTACATACTGTCCCTGGTTTTACTGAAGCTGGCAACCCTGATGGGGCCCCCTAGTGGCCCGGGCACTCGGGAAGTGCCCGAGTGGCCGAATGGTCAGTCCGCCCCTGGTTGAACAGTATGTGATGTTTTGTAAGCTCTGCCTTGATTTAATCAAATATTACAAACACTTTCATAGGCCAAAGATGGAAGCACTGCACATTATTTTTCTTTGCATTGTGCTTAGGATGTTCCAATATAGGAAACCTTAACTAGATGAGTTATGAAGGCCTCTTGAGCCCCTCCTAGGGAAAGAGAGCCTTGACTGATGGGGGCATGGCTAGGTACATGAAAGGGGAACAATTGGTTGGGACACGTGGGATGGGATGGGCCTGAGCTCAGAAAATCGTGTGCCCCAGGGAATTCTGGGTCTTTTGGAAGAGTCGCTGGAAGAGCTGCCCACCCGCCCGCCCCATTTTTCCTATGTTATGGTACGTCACAGCTTGCTGCGGTTTTCTTGACCTTGCCAGCAGTTAAAGTTGCTGTAATGGGCTATGCGCTTGATGGAAAATTGGAAGTAGACTGTCTGTCCAGCACTTATGGTAAGGACAGGCCCCACTTCCCTCTTTTGGTTAAGTGCTCACAGTACGACTGTGACTGGCACTGGTTAAACATGTTCACATGTTATGTGTTGGAATTTAATAAAGCTGTGGCCTTGCCCTTTCCAACCTAATGGTTGTAAGTGTTTTATTTAATGGGGAAAAGGGGCAAGGGTGGTTGGGGATTTGATCCCGTGGAGTTACGTTAATTGGGACCTAAGCCCATTGCCCCTCAGCAGTCATGTCTTAAAGCTAAACTCCAGGCACACAAACTTACATTTAAATATATTTCTGAACAGCCACAAACAATATAAATCTTCTATGCATGCACTATAAACCTTTACAAACCTAGATATTACTTGTTAAAAATAATAATGACATTGTGAGCTGTGGGAGGGGCCCAGCAGGTTCCACCAACTATAGACTGCCTGTAGAAAAGTACAGGAGGGGGCGGAGACAAGACCGGTCACCCTGCACAAGGAGAGAGAGCAGCAGTGAGCGGTCTTTATTACAGGAAGCTCCTGCACAGAGGGAAAGTCTCACACTGAATTACTGCACAGATCTAGAAGATATACACAAAGAATATCAAGATTCAAGGAAGAATACACATGGCAAATGTATTTAGACAATATTTGCTTATACCAGAGTTTAGCTTTAAAGTGTAAAGCCAAATTTATTTTTTGCATTTAGCGTGGAGAGATAAAACCACTGTCAGTGCTTTGTTATCACTGAGGATAAAGGACCATGTACTCTTGCCATTGATAGGAAAGAGGTGTGCATGCACTTAGTTATCACTGGGGATGGAGGTCTATGTCCTTCTGACATGGGTTTGGTGTGGGCATATATGGACTTTGTTATCACTGGGAATGGAGAGCCATGTCCTTCTGACATGGGCGGGATGGGGGCACACATGCCCTTTGTTATCACGAGGGATGAGGGGCCATGTACTTTTGATGTTGGTGGGCCTGGGATAAGGATGTGCAGGCATTTTGTTATCACTAGGGGTAGAGAGCCATGTCCTCCTGACATGAGTGGTATGGGGTTTCACATGCTGTTTTTTTATCATAGGGCATGGAGGGCCATGTACTCCTGATGTTGATGGGGCTAGGGCATATTTGTGCCTTGTTATCACTGATGATAAAGGAACTGTGTAATCCTGACTTTGGCTAGCTTGAGAAGGGGACGCACATGTTCTTTTTTATCACTCAGGATGGAGGGCCACGTCCTCTTGACATGGGCGGCATGGGGGCACACATGTGCTTTGCTATCCCTAGGGATGAGGGAACATGGACTTCTGATGTTGGTGAACGTGGGACAAGGGTTCAAATGCCCTTTGTTATCACTGGGGGTTGAGGGCCCTATACTCTTGATGTTGACGGGGCTGGGGCTGGGGCACACATGTGCCTTGTTATCACTGGTGATGAGGAGCTGTGTAATCCTGGCGTTAGCTAGGTTGGCATGGGGGCGCACATGTGCTTTATAATCGATAGGGATGAGGGACCATGTACTACTGACGTAGGTGGTCCTGGGACCAGGACAGGTCTGTGCTTTGTTATTATTTCGTAATCATGGACTGTGTAATCCTGACACTGGCAGACTTGAGATGTGTTTTGTTATCACTGAGCATAAAGCACTATGTACTCCGTATGTGAACAGGTCTGGTATGGGGGTGCACATGCACTTTGTTATGACTGGGGATGAGGGACAATGTACCCCTGACTTGGGTAGTCATGGGATGTCTACAGTTCATGCTCCCAGCTCCCCCACAGCCGGAAGTTTTAGGAAGCATTATTAAGTCATAAGAAGCTATTATGACAACAAATTGTAAGAAATTGGGGAAATTATGAAAAAATACTCGATGCCGGAGATTTCCTTGGTGGAAACAATGGGATTCATATTACTTTAAAAGTTGTGGTGATTAGTCCTTGATCCCGATGGAAAGGCCTAGTCTCCCCCGTGTCCACAGATCTTTCCATCTGTATTTTCCCATATGAGCGGATACACATTATATGTTCCAGCATGCCTGCTACATAATACTAATGAGAGGGCCAATTAACAGACATCCGCTCTTCTGCAACTCACATGTTATGTGAGGACTGGTGAAAGGTGCTGCCGGTGGAGCCATTATGTACCATACAATTATACTTCTATATGTGTTTTTGCACATGGGGGCTGTAAATACATCTTGGTACATGTTCTAGCAGGAGCATGAAAATACACCTGATATCCTCCCCAGGGCATGTTAAAGTATATCTGATGCCAAAACCTTTTTTAGTTTTCAATTAAAATCCATGTCAGGTTTTTATTGCTGCCTGTGTCCCCATTGCGGAGATTCACTCCTCTATTTGTACTTGTGATTATTGTTATTATAACAGAAAGTTGTCACCTGAATAGGAAATGAGGGAAAATGTTCCAGTGGGGACACTTGTTACCCCTTCATCAGGGCTTGGATGCTGATAGTAAATGGGAAGAATAATGGACAACAAACTGGAACATAAAGGATAGGATTTGGAGCTAGTTTGGCTTGCCAGTCTGGCTGCTTGCCCTGTGACCTGAACCAGCCAAACCTTTAGGTCACAATTTGTTGTCCTGTATTCTCTCTATTTACTGTAGGCATCCAAGCGCTAATGAAGGGGAGCATTGAGCCCCCAAAACGCGTTAGTTTTTCTTGGACTTCCTGTTATGAGAAATAAAGATTTACTGGACTTACACTATATCTAAGGGGCTCTCACTCTCTCTACACTCTTCATACCATTCGAGGGACCCCCAAGGATACTTTAGTTGACCAAAAGCTGCCTCAAAAATTTTGATTCAAAGTCTTATTCATCTTGGTTCGGGTTTAGTGCTCTACCATCATAACTGTGGTGCCCACTAGACATGTGCGATCAGTTTCGTACGAATCCGAAATACGAATTTTTATGCATACGAATTTTGTACGAAATTTCGTATACGAACTTCGGATCCAAATTCCGTTACAACAGAATCGGACAGAATGTTCGTTAACTACGATTATTCGTTATGATGAAGTTAAAAACCCCAGGAAGTCAACACAGCACAGGGATGGTGGGAGCCCCTCATAATGATAAATTCATCATAACGAAAATTCGTAATTGTTACGAAAAGTTTACGAATCTAATGAAAATTCGTATTTCGTACGAATACGAATTAATTTTAATACGAAACGGAACAGAACCAAACAAAACAAATTTATTGACGGCGCACATGTCTTCTGCACACTTCCATGTAATTTTTTGTTGTTGTAGTGAAATGCATTAGATTGTTATTATTTTGTAGTATACTGACATCTAGCGGCAGTTTTGGCCCAGTACAACTTGTTTACTTATGTGATTTTGGCATCTTCCTCTGTTTTCCCCTTCTGTTTAGTGCTAGTTAGTTTAGCCCTGTGACACACCGCTTGGCACCCCTCTTGAGAGCTTCCATCAGTATACAGCTTCCTCCAGGAACCAGGTATTATAGCAGAATATCACACTCAAGGACTAGACGACACTAGCTTAGGTGCAAACTGGAACTGACTTTATTGTAAGCTCACACAAAATATATATACCACACAAAATCAGAGCAAAAGAGCTTGATCAGGTTATGCAAACAGTAAAATAGTTAACATAGCTAAGGAACAGCCAACATAAAAATAAACAGTAATCTAATTAAACAGTAAGCCACCTAGTCACCTAGACAAGCCTAGGTAACTCAGTGCCCACCCAGGCCGTTCAGCACCAGTTCCCCAGTAAGAAAACCTAGGGCTGTCCAAATCTCTAAAGCAGGGGTCTTCAAACTATGGCCCTCCAGTTGTTCAGGAACTACAATTCCCATCATGCCTAGTCATGTCTGTGAATGTCAGTGTTTTACAATGCCTCATGGGATGTGTATTTCCGTAACCGCTGGAGGGCCGTAGTTTGAGGATCCCTGCTAAAGGATTAGCAGACAGACAAAAAAAATAGGTGACTCAATTAACAATGATAATTCACACCTAGGAGGCACATAATGGGAAAATGATACCATTGGAGAAAGACACCTTAGTAAACAAATTCTAGCAGGAGACTGCAGCATCAGGTTGTTTTAAGCTGATCATATTAACATCTGATCTGAGTCTCATAGTCTAGGAGGTGGTGAAGCAGTCATTGCTAATTTGGACACAGAGGCCCCAAATCTGTATCCAGGTCCTAGTTTCCCAGAGTCTGTGTGTTATGGGGGGACATGAATCTGAAGCAAGGCCACTCTAATGCCCCGTACACACGGTCGGATTTTCCGACGGAAAATGTCCTATCGGACAATGTTGTCGGAAATTCCGACCGTGTGTAGGCTCCATCGGACTTTTTCCTTCGGGGTTTTCCGACGGACAAAGTTTTATCTCCTGCTTTCAAGTTTTCCGACAACAAAGTCCTATCGGACTTTTTCCGATCGTGTGTAGCGAATTCCGACGGACAAAGTGCCACGCATGCTCAGATCACATTACAAGACTACTAGCCTCTACGTAGTCCAGTCGTACGCAACGAACGTCACCACGTTCAGAATGATCGGATTTTCCGACAACTTTGTCCGACCGTGTGTATGCAACACCAGTGTCGGACAAAATCCGTCGGAAAAAATCCGATGGATTTTGTGGTCGGATTTTCCAACCGTGTGTATGGAGCATAAGGGTACCCCAGGCACCCCCTCCCCTTCCCCAAGAATAGAGCTCCCTCAAAAGCCAGAGCTAGGGTTACCACCTGTCCGGGATTCACCTAGACTAGTCCAGGTTTTAAATTATGTGTTCGGGTTTCAGGTGGACTGAAACCCGGACACATTATTCAAACCAGGCTGTGGCTCCCCAAGTAACCAACAAAGACACACACAAATCTGTTGCCATCCAGGAGCTGCGGGCAGCTGTCTAGGGGCAGGTTTCAACATCACTGGGGGGGGGCAGGGAGATTATATCAGCAAGAGTAAGTTGGCCACACCCACTGTTCAATGCGGCACGCTATGCGCACCGCATTGCTACTCTCCTTGGGGCACCCAAATGTGCCCCAGGCCGCTAAAGTGTTTGGGTTTGGCTTGAAGAAAAGGTGACAACCCTAGCCAGAGCCCATATTCAATAGGCAAGAGGCTACCCTTCAGTCCCCTCCAAAAGCCCATTTCCCAGTTGGTTCTGTCCCAAGACCCTCTCTGCTTCTTGCATGTTCCCTCGGTCAGTTATTCACAGAGGCAGTGGTTAGGAAAGTTGCTGTCTTCTTACACTTTTTAAAAGACTTGAAGAATAGCCTTTTTACTGCAATTATTCGAAGCATAGCTGCATTGGATTCAGCTTCTGTGTCTTATTGAAGAGTTAGGCTGCCCGTGGATGGTGCAAAGTCTGCAGGTGCCCATACTGTCCAGACAGACTGTGTCTAAAGAGGTATGTCAATGCATAAAGCAGCATTTGAAACAGAACAATATGTAATGACATATGAACGCAGAAGACACACTGGTCTGTTTGAGCTGACTGCCCACCAACATGCAGGAAACATTGAAAGTGCTCAGATACAGTGAGAGTATTTGGTATGAAAATCCACATTCTATGTGATTTGTAAACTGTATATTTTAATTATTAATAGTTTTAAAAGATGACTGGATGAATCCATAGTTATAAAAAAATTAATAGAAAATATGTTTAAAGGAGACATGGATGGTTTGGAAGTCTTTCCAATGCTGGTGCATCTTGGGGCATTAATCACAGACCACAAACCATCTAATCTAGTGGCAGCATATAACAAATAATCAGAAACAGATGTAACCTGGATGCTTTGTGTCTTGTAGGTAGTAATGTGATTTATGTATAATGTGTATTCTCTGTTGTGCTCTCCACTCTCCCCAAACCCTCCTCAATATACAAAATCGTTCTCCTTAACTCCATCCTCTCCACGTGGTTCGAGCACTTCAGCATGCTGGTCATTTTGCTGAACTGCGTCACCCTCGGGATGTTCCAGCCCTGTGAAGACGTGGAATGTTTGTCGGAGAGATGCACCATTCTGGAGGTAAGAGGACCTGTCATGTAACATTGAACAGATATTGCAGTTACAGTCATAGTTACATACAGGTCCTTCTCAAAAAATTAGCATATTGTGATAAAGTTCATTATTTTCTGTAATGTACTGATAAACATTAGACTTTCATATATTTTAGATTCATTACACACAACTGAAGTAGTTCAAGCCTTTTCTTGTTTTAATATTGATGATTTTGGCATATAGCTCATGAAAACCCAAAATTCCTATCTCAAAAAATTAGCATATCATGAAAAGGTTCTCTAAACGAGCTATTAACCTAATCATCTGAATCAACTCATTAACTCTAAACACCTGCAAAAGATTCCTGAGGCTTTTAAAAACTCCCAGCCTGGTTCATTACTCAAAACCGCAATCATGGGTAAGACTGCCGACCTGACTGCTGTCCAGAAGGCCATCATTGACACCCTTAAGCAAGAGGGTAAGACACAGAAAGAAATTTCTGAACGAATAGGCTGTTCCCAGAGTGCTGTATCAAGGCACCTCAGTGGGAAGTCTGTGGGAAGGAAAAAGTGTGGCAGAAAACGCTGCACAGCGAGAAGAGGTGACCGGACCCTGAGGAAGATTGTGGAGAAGGACCGATTCCAGACCTTGGAGGACCTGCGGAAGCAGTGGACTGAGTCTGGAGTAGAAACATCCAGAGCCACCGTGAACAGGCGTGTGCAGGAAATGGGCTACAGGTGCCGCATTCCCCAGGTCAAGCCCCTTTTGAACCAGAAACAGCGGCAGAAGCGCCTGACCTGGGCTACAGAGAAGCAGCACTGGACTGTTGCTCAGTGGTCCAAAGTACTTTTTTCGGATGAAAGCAAATTTTGCATGTCATTCGGAAATCAAGGTGCCAGAGTCTGGAGGAAGACTGGGGAGAGGGAAATGCCAAAATGCCTGAAGTCCAGTGTCAAGTACCCACAGTCAGTGATGGTCTGGGGTGCCATGTCAGCTGCTAGTGTTGGTCCACTGTGTTTTATCAAGGGCAGGGTCAATGCAGCTAGCTATCAGGAGATTTTGGAGCACTTCATGCTTCCATCTGCTGAAAAGCTTTATGGAGATGAAGATTTCATTTTTCAGCACGACCTGGCACCTGCTCACAGTGCCAAAACCACTGGTAAATGGTTTACTGACCATGGTATTACTGTGCTCAATTGGCCTGCCAACTCTCCTGACCTGAACCCCATAGAGAATCTGTGGGATATTGGGAAGAGAAAGTTGAGAGACACAAGACCCAACACTCTGGATGAGCTTAAGGCCGCTATCGAAGCATCCTGGGCCTCCATAACACCTCAGCAGTGCCACAGGCTGATTGCCTCCATGCCACGCCGCATTGAAGCAGTCATTTCTGCAAAAGGATTCCCGACCAAGTATTGAGTGCATAACTGAACATAATTATTTGAAGGTTGACTTTTTTTGTATTAAAAACACTTTTCTTTTATTGGTCGGATGAAATATGCTAATTTTTTGAGATAGGAATTTGGGTTTTCATGAGCTGTATGCCAAAATCATCAATATTAAAACAAGAAAAGGCTTGAACTACTTCAGTTGTGTGTAATGAATCTAAAATATATGAAAGTCTAATGTTTATCAGTACATTACAGAAAATAATGAACTTTATCACAATATGCTAATTTTTTGAGAAGGACCTGTAGTGTGAGGTCGAAAAAAGACACAAGTCCATCAAGTCCAACCTATGAATGTGATTATATGTCAGTATTCCATTGTATATCCTTGTATGTTGCGGTCGTTTAGGTGCTTATCTAATAGTTTCTTGAAACTATCGATGCTCCCCGCTGAGACCACCGCATGTGGAAGGGAATTCCACATCCTTGCCGCTCTTACAGTAAAGAACCCTCCACGTAGTTTGAGGTTAGACCTCTTTTCTTCTAATTCTAAGTGCATTAGAAGGAGTGGAAAGAGCAAGGCGTAAAGTATGGAAAGAAGAAAGAAATGGCTGCACATCAAGAACTTCCGATTGCCTTTTATTTTGTTTCACAAAGATAACACCAAAAACACCAAACTTTGGTCACGTAGACGCGTTTCACACCTTCACACATCTTAATCATTACCAAAAAGTATATACCTAAAGTATATTTCCACCTTTACATCTTAATTTGACACACCACCACTATATGTTAGTTATCTTTTCCCCAGGGTGGATAAAAATCGATGATTTTTAAAGAAAAAATCTAAAAAATCTTTTTTTATTTTTTATTTAAATCAGATATTTTTTTATTTTTTTTTAATCAAATTTATTTTAAGAAAATACGTTTGGAGTAAAAATATATCTAAAGATAGATTTCTATTTAAGATTCACTAATAGTTTAGTTTATTTAGCAGGAAATTGAGATTAGTTATGTAGCTAGATTGGAAGCTCTAACCAGCATTGCCCTCTTATCCCTCTGTATTGATTTGTATTGTAAGTGTACTGTCTGCCCCCATGTTGTAAAGCACTGCGCAAACTGTTGGCGCTATATAAATCCTGTATTATATTAATAATAATAAGGAGGCTGTATATTGTGCAATATTAAAATTTTTGGTAAACTCATTCAATGAATCCACGCTATGCAAGCTGAGATAACATGCACTGCATTCACACAATTTCACAGTAACCATGAGATAAAACAAAGTTCAGGAATGATCCTTTATCCCATTGTTTTGCAAATCTATGTACACTACAAACTGTATGATTGAAGAGAAATGCATCTGTACCAGGCTCTAAGTGTGAGGAGGAAGGTCAAGCAGTAAAAATGAAAGTGAAACCGTCTAAGCAGTTTATAAACCTTGTGATTTTTCTGCACTCGGCTTGAAGTGCTTTATTCCTCCCTTGAGGAGCAAAATGGCAGCAGGCGCTAAAAGAGACCCAGTTTGGGAATATTTACAAACCTGACAGCTTATTTTTCTAAATAGGAAACCTTTATTTTGTTTGCAGATATTAAAGATTCTAATTACCAGCAAGAACAAGTCCTTACATTTAAAGAGGACCTGTCATTTCAGATCCATCATGGCAGTGCCTGTTAGTGGGCATCTCACTCACCTGATGCCGTCACGCCCCTCACCTTGTTGTGTCACTGCCACTTTACCAGCCGTCCCATTAAAGTGAATGGGACTGTCGTGAGTCAACAGCGGGTCAGAGGAGGAGCCGCTGGAGGACAGAGATGACAGTTTCTCTTTAAAAATGATGATTTACATCAAATCCACCCTGCTTTTCCCATTCATATAGAATACCTAAAAATAATTTCTTACCTTTCTAGTTGTTTCTTTGAAGCAGATATATTACAAATACAGTAGGAATCTATCAGCAGATTTTAATGTTTAGATTTGCAACCTGTATATTTTGTAGTGGTGCCAAGGACTTTATGGAAGAAGACACTCTGCCCACATTCCTATTTAGAATATACAATGGGAGATTTTTCCTCTGTGGGACTTTAAGAGGCAGAGAGTCTTCAAACAATAATTGTATCAAAAAATAAATTTATTGAAAAAAGTTTTAACATGATAATAATAAAAGAAAGATGGATGCATATATGAATCAAGTGGTAACAAACAGGAAGAATTTTTTCCAACGATACAGTAAACACCACACAACTCTGTCCTGATAGTTTGACTAGGACAAGAAGGTCCGACGCGTTGCAAAGTTGTAAGTAATGAAACCTCTTCTTCAGGGGCTAGTGGTGGAGTGTATGGTTATCGTATAGTTCCTGAGCCACCACCAAATGGCATCCAATGTCAAAGAAAAATGGGGATGTATTTGTCAAGGAAGACATCCCAGTGACCCAGGAGGACCTGCCCACAGAACTCCCTTCAGAACTAATCAGCGCTTGTCGGCGCGCATTGGCGCCGGTGGGCGCGCGCACCAGCTTTGCGGGCGCGCGCGCACGCACGTGCACGCGCGGGTATGCGCTGACGCGTCGTCAGTCTCCAATTGCCGCCCAAAGGCCTTTAAAAGGAAGCCTGTGACTGAGGCCTCTTGCTGTCCGGTCGACAGCGTTTCCTGAGACCCCTGCTATCTACTGAATACCTGCTTGATTACTGCTACCCGGCTTGTTCCTGACTTCACCTGCCTGCTGCCTGCCTCCGACCCCGGCTTGTCTGACTATCCATTGCCTGCTCCTCTGGTCCTGTTTGTTGCCCGCCTGTTGCCAACCCTGCCTGTACCCTGACTATCCGCCTGCCTCTGCCTGAACCTGCTCTGTCTGCCAGTGTTGACCCGGCCTGCCTGACTACGTCCATCATTCCTGTGTTCAAAGCACGTCTTCCTATCAGTCTGCTGACCAGTGTCCCTGTGGGACTACAGAACACCTCCCTGCTGCCAGCTGTTCCAGAAGTTCCTGCAAGTCTCAGAACCTTCCGTACTGCCTGCAGTTCCTGTGTTCCAGATCCCTGCACTGTTCCGGTCAAGGCCCACATCTGCCACGTGCCAGGCACTTGTGCTCCCCTGCACTCGCGAGCCCCTGTCTCCACCTTCGGGGGTTCACGAGCCAGAGGCATACGAGAGGCCGCTCCCTGCATTCTGGGCTCCATCTCTAGGTACGTGACAGTATGGAAGAGATACAAGTTACTCAGGGGGTGTATCTAACGCCAATATGCAGCGGCCCCAGGAAAGAAGATCTTAAAGAGTATCAAACTACACGACCCGTCTGAAGCCTGCTGCTATGGTTTGATACTCTTTAAGATCTTCTTTCCTGGGGCCGCTACATATTGGCGTTAGATACACCCCCTGAGTAATTTGTATTTCTTCCATATACGTCCATCTGTAAAATTCTCCCTTCTTTACCTATCCATCAGATGATAGGTCAGTTAAGGGTACTTCAAGCTAGTAGTCATACATTTTGCTGGTAGGACGCCCTCTGTGTTCGGTCCTGGAACTGAATTTGTGCTTCTCCCTGTGTAGAGGCTTTCTTCACAGATCTGATCCTTGGCGGCAAATCACTCATCCCTATTTTCTTTGAAATTGGATGCCATTTGGTGGTGGCTCAGGAACTATACGATAAACATACACTCCACCACTAGCCCCTGAAGAAGAGATTTCATCATTTACAACCTTGAAACGCGTCGGGCCTTCTTGTCCTAGTCAAACTATCAGGACAGAGTTGTGTGGTGTTTACTATATCGTTGTACAAAATTCTTCCTGTTTGTTACCACTTAATTCATATATGCATCCATCTTTCTTTTATTATTATCGTGTTTTAACTTTTTTCAATAAATTTATTTTTTGATACAATTATTGTTTGAAGACTCTCTGCCTCTAAAAGTCCCACAGAGGAAAAATCTCCCATTGAGATTTGCAACCTGTGACTTGTCCTAGAAGATTGCAGGGAGGGAGAGGGAGAGGGAGAGGAGAACTTCCGCTCGAGTTGCCTAGACCAGTGGTTCTCAACCCTGTACTCAAGTACCCCCAACAGGCCATCTTTTGGGAATTTCTCTAATGGCTGTCTAAAATACCAAGCCATTGACTCTCATTTAAAGCACCTGTGCAAGACAAAGGAAAACCTGCAAGCATGGCCTGTTGGGGGTACTTGAGGACTGAGTTGAAAAAAACCACTGGCCTAGATGGCCCGAGCAGACTTGGGAGATGGGTACCTGTCACAACTAGGTACCAGCCCCCCCCCCCCCCCCCCCCCCCCCCCAAAAAAAAATGACAAATGTGGCATAGACGGGGTGAAGAGGCCTTAAAGTGGAAGTTCCACTTTTGGGTGGAACTCCACTTTAAGTCTGATTATTCTTAATATTTTTAATCCGCCCTGGTCCGGTCAATTGATCCTGCAGCTCTAGCATGGGGGGGGGGGGCTTGACAATAGCTGAGAACAGTGACATCACTCATAGGCTCCCATGTCCCAGCTGTTGTCAGTGCTCCCTCCTCTCCCCTGCAGCAGCTGCTCACTGACACAGGGCAGCCGGAGCTGCGGGATCAGATGACCGGACTAAAAATTGGAAAGTACATACATATTTTTTAAACAGGTTAGGCAGGATAGATAGGAGGGGGAGGGAATATTTTTTAAGAATAGTTAGACTTTTCCTCCACTTTAAGCCTTTATTAGGACATACAGTGTACAATTCTAGTTTACAACTGATAATGAGATCTGCCAGCACAGTACAGACAGGGTTAATTATGGCAAACGTAACTCCCCGGCCCCCTTCTTTAAAATTACATAGGAGAAGATAGGAAGACTTTTTAAGCATGTATAAAGGTAAAAAGCTATTTTTATTTTTATTGTATATTATATTATATTATATATATATATATATATATATATATATATATATATATATTATTTATTATATTTTATTTTTTTTTTTTTAATAATTTTATTTTGTTGTGTGAACAAGTAACAAATATAAAGCAGGTTATCCCATTTTGGCTGCAAAAGTGAATATACACTTTAAGGTGATTGTAAAGGCTAAATGTTTTCTTTTAAAGATAACAGAGAATCCATTAAGGTTAAAAAAAAAAAAAAAACAACAAAAAAAAACTAAAGCCTTTAGAACTACTTTAAGTGTGAGGATACTTAAATCTGACCTTCAGTCACCAGTCCAGGCTCATATCCAAAAGTACGAAGTCTATTTGTCTTCTACTGGTAGCTAAACCTAAGTTTTTTTTTTTTTTTATCACATCTTCTTGGATTCTTTAAAATTTGGTACTATTTTCGAATACATCCAAATTTCCGAAAAATGTGTCCAAATTTCAATTCGGAACGAAACGAACTGCCTCTATTTGGCTCCATCCATCTTCCCATCAACTCTGACCAGCTTCCCTGTCCCTGCTGAAGAAAAGCATCCCCACAACATGATGCCGCCACCACCATGTTTCACGGTGGGGATGGTGTGTTCAGGGTGATGTGCAGTGTTAGTTTTCCACCACATATAGAGTTTTGCTACTAGGCCAAAAAGTTAAATTTTGGTCTCCTCTAACCAGAGCACCTTTTTCCACATGTTTGCTGTGTCCCCCACATGGCTTTTTGGGCCACTCTTCCATAAAGGCCAGATTTTTTTATATCTTTATATTGGCCTTCATGATGCTGATTGTTCACTAAGGTTCTCTAACAAACCTCTGAGGGCTTCACAGAACAGCTGTATTTATACTGAGATTTAATTACACACAGGTGGACTCTATTTACTAATTAGGTGACTTCTGAAGGCAATTGACTCCACTAGATTTTAGTTTGGGGTATCAGAGTAAGGGGGGCTGAATACAAATGTACGCCACACTTTTCAGATATTTATTTGTAAAATAAATTGAAAACCATTTATCATTTCCCTCTATCACATACAATCCCAATAAAATACATTTACGTTTTTGGGTTGTAACATGACAAAATGTGGACAATTTCAAGGGGTATGAATACTTTCTCAAGGCACTGTATTTAGGAGGATTTGTTTCATCTCTGTGTATTATCTGAGGCCAGTCACTTCACTGGTTATATGGAAGGAGTTGGTAGGATGGGCTCCTAATTGTCTGACCACCAATGACAGCCGATAACAATGATCATATGATTAGGAAACCTTGGAAATAAGATCCCTTTAAAGATAAGGACAGTTTCATGCAGACCTGATTTATAGGAACTAGACAGCAGCAGGATGCCTTGGCATTAAAAAAAAAAAGAAATGACAGAAAGAAACTCCAGTCTTTGCTTTGCCCTTGTTGCGTTGTCACCAGCCAGTTGTCAAGGTTGATTTTACAGCTGTTTAAACTTTCTCTGCTCAGGTGGCTGCCGGCAGGTATTCCCCTATCTGGCTGCCATCAAAACAAGTGTGCGGAATGTTCCACTCTGGCACATGTCTTGTGGGAGCACAGCTTATATTTAAATCCCATACCGAAATAGAACATAGCATTATATATTATTAACAACAACAACGCAGCAACCAATCCCATCCGTGGAAGCATGCCGACTCCTGACCCACCAGGGGAAAAGATCATTCAAACCTCCAGGCAGATAGAAAAGACACAAATGGGCACAGCTTTCAATTCAATTAGACTTCATTACACGGATTTCTTTTAATACAATCAATGTAAATACCTGGCCTTGGTAGAGTATAAAAATGCCACCCTTGGTGAGATTTCCTTTAACTTCCTGTTGTTTCTTTGGGACAGGAAGTGAAAGGAAATCTCACAAAGAGATTTCCTTTCACTTCCTGTCCCCAAAAAAAGAACAGGAAGTGAAAGGAAATTTCTTCTAAGTGAGGGGAAATTCTCTTTTTGTTGTCACCTGAACAGGTCTCCCTCTAGGCTAGATTTTCCCTCTATTCCTATTCTGGTGACAACAGTTAAATCTTGGATATCCTGTGATGAGATAACCAAAGTTTGATTGTCACCAGAACAGGAATAGAGGAAACATCTGCCTTTAGGGACACCTGCTCAGGTGACAACAAAAAGTGAATTTGCTCCTCACTCAGAAGAGATTTTTTTTCACTTCCTGTTCTTTTTTTTGGAACAGGAAGTGAAAGGAAATCTCTTGGTGAGATTTCCTTTCACTTCCTGTCCCAAAGAAACAACAGGATGTGAAAAGAAATCTCACCAAGGGTGGCATTTTTATACTCTACCAAGTCAAAGTCAGGTACTTACGTTGATTGTATTAAATGAAATCCATGTAATGATGTTTCTTTGGGACATGAAGTGAAGAGAAATCTCACCAAGGGTGGCATAAGTCAAAGTCAGGTGGTCCCCAGGGCAAACAGTAAAGGTAAATTCCCCTAAAGGGGACACACACAGCACAATAAAAAATATTTCAATGCGAAGAGCTGTGTAAACATTGAGAAGTGTAGGTGATATTAAAAGAAAAAAAAATCTAATTATACAGCAAAATAAGCTAACCTTATATAATAATAAATCAAGGGATGAATAAAAATAAAATATATATATATATATACACATAAACTATATTACCAAAAGTATTGAGATGCCTGCCTTTACACACACATGAACTTCAATGGCATCCAAGGGATAAATAGAAATACATAAAAAAGGGGCTTCAGAACCAGCCATGTATCTATTCCAAGCTAATGTACAAAAATTGCAATTCTTTATTAGAATTAGCAATTCAAAAATAAACCCCCAAAACCAATATATATATATATATATATATATATATACACATAAACTATATTACCAAAAGTATTGGGACACCTGCCTTTACACGCACATGAAATTTAATGGCATCCCAGTCTTAGTCCGTAGGGTTCAATATTGAGTGGAGCTCTCTTTCAAGTTATAACAGCTTCAACTATTCTGGGAAGGCTGTCCACAAGGTTTAGGAGTGTGTCTATGGGAATGTTTGACCATTCTTCTAGAAGCGTATTTGTGAGGTCAGGCACTGATGTTGAATGAGAAGGTCTGGCTCGCATTTTTCACTCTAATTCATCCCAAAGGTGTTCTATAGGGTTGAGGTCAGGACCCTGTGCAGGCCAGTCAAGTTCCTCCACCCCAAACTCGCTCATCCATGTCTTTATGGACCTTGTTTGCGCACGCCTATACATTCCCATAGACACACTCCTAAACCTTGTGGACGGCCTTCCCAGAAGGGTTGAAGCTGGTATAGCTGCAAAGGGTGGGCCAACTTAATATTGAACCCTACGGACTAAGACTGAGATGCCATTAAAGTCCATATGTGTAAAGGCAGGCGTCCCATTACTTTTGGTAATATTATATATATATATATATATATATATATATATATATATATATATATATATATATATATATATATATATATATATATATGAAACAATCCAAGGGGTGAGGTGCACATCAGTCGCAGTTGGTTGTTCTTAGCAATCAAGCCTTCCCACAGGCTTCGATATAGAGAAATTTCAAAAGATGGGATTGCTGCACAAATACTTAATTATTAGAAAAAGTTCATCAAAAAGACATCAACGTGACATCCTAAAATCAGACATACATGATATATGCCGGATTTTAGGATGTCATGTTGATGTCTTTTTGATTAACTTTTTCTAATAAATGTTTGTGCAGCAATCCCATCTTTTGAATTTTATATATATATATATATACACCCTACAAAACAGTTTAAAATGATTATGATTTTTAATCTGTCTTGTAGGGTATATTTTGGTTTAGTGGGTGTGTTTTTAAATTGATAATTCAATTTTTTTGTATTCTAGTATATACTAAGTATTTCTGTATATGTATTTGGAATTGATATACATCTGGTTCTGAAGCCGCTTCTTCATTCACCACTTGATTCAGCAATAAAAATCGGACAAAGTTTCTCACACTTTTTAAGCTAATTGAAACCAAAAAAAGAGTTTTTGTGTTTTAAAAACACTCTACGGCATGCTTAAATTACATACAATAACATTAAGAGGCCACTTTAGCATGCCTTCATTTTTTAAATATTGAGTTGTCGTAGTAACTAAATATTGAGAATCAAGCACAGCCAGTTCATAACTCATAAAATAAAATAAATTGTCACTATGGGGTTGATTTACTAAAACTGGAGAGTGCAATATCTGGCGCAGCTCTGCATAGTAACCAATCAGCTTCCAAGTTTTTTTTTGTCAAAGCTTAGTTGAAAAATCTGAAGTTAGAAGCTGATTGGCTGCCATGTAGAGTTGCATCAGATTGTGCACTCTCCAGTTTTAGTAAATCAACCCCAATGTGTGAGTTAGAATTATTCTTTATAGAAATTATTTATCTGTGAAATGGGAAGAAAGGGGGTGGAGCTTAGTAAAAGGGGGAAGGACTTTCGTGTTATGGGGTTTTAGTACATAATCAAAATTTCACCCAAGTGGACTTCCATAGAGAAATAAATGTCATAAATGGCATCAGCTTGGTTGCTGGATATACCCTTTCCTCTATTTAATCTTCATTAAAATGAAAAATTAAAATTAAAATTCATTGTTCTTTAACCACTTCCTGCACTGCTTAAAATAAATAAGTTACTATATCAGATAGACATAAAAAATAGCATATTTTATGCTCCTAAAGTATACGTTTCCTTAAAAAAAAAAAATGAAGTGTGAGAATTTCTCAAGGGCATGTACAATAATGTCATCTTGAATGATACCAAGTCCTGGTACCGTTCTATGGGGTCGTAGAGTTTACTTTTTATGACGCCATAAAGTGTTGGGATGAATGACGCCTATTTGTATGCACAAAACAGATTATTTTAAATGGTCGGGGTTTAAGAATGGTTCTCTGGAGACTCATTGTTCGTAGCGTAGACCGCGCTTTTTGTTTAACAGCAACTGATTAGAAGCAGACAGGATGCTTCATATTCCGTCGATAACTGAAAAAACCTGGATGACTCCCCATTTCCTCATACACATGTTAAAGTATATTAAAACTTAAAGTGAAGGGCCATCCTAAAAAAAAAATGATTACATTAACATTCTTAAAAAAATATAAAAAAAAAAACATTTGAAAAAAAAAAATGTTTTTTTACTCACCAGAAACCCCTGTTGCTAGGCAGTCTTCCTAATCTGCCTCTTCTTATTCCGCTGCGCTGTTTCTTCAATTCCTCCACCTCTGCGAGCAGCCCGTTGTCTTCTGTCTTCTGGGACATGTGTGTGTGTCCCAGGAAACAACGGGACTATTCATTCGCAGTAGGAAACAGGCAGTGAAGCCCAGTGGCGGCTGGTGCTCAAATTTTTTGGGGGGGCGCAAAACAAACAGCCTCACTGTGCCATCAAACGCTGCCACTGTGCCCATTAAATGCTGCCACTGTGCCCATCAAACGCTGCCACTGTGCCCATCAAACGCTGCCACTGTCCCCTTTAAACGCTGCCACTGTCCCCTTTAAACGCTGCCACTGTCCCCTTTAAACGCTGCCACTGTGCCCATCAAACGCTGCCACTGTGCCCAAATGCTGCCACTGTGCCCATCTAACGCTGCCACTGTGCCCATCTAACGCTGCCACTGTGCCCATCTGCCACTGTGCCCATCTAACGCTGCCACTGTGCCCCAAGTGCTGCCATTGTGTAAATGCTGCCACTGTGCCCATCTAACGCTGTCACTGTGCCCCAAACGCTGCCATTGTGCCTCAAATGCTGCCACTGTGCCCATCTAACACTGCCACTGTGCCCATCTAACACTGCCACTATGCCCATCTAACGCTGTCACTGTGCCCATTAAATGCTGCCAATGGCACTTACCTTGTCAGGCGGCGAGCGGTGTCTCCTCATCTTCTCCCGCGCTCCTCCTGTCTTCTGCAGTGATTGGACGCCTAGGCGTCCAATCACAGCGCCTGTGACTTCAGCCAATCAGGGGACCGGTAACACAGACCGGCAACCTGATTGGCTGAGAGGCGGGTCTGTGTTAGGGAAGCGATGTATTCGCTTCCCTAACACAATACTGTGTAAGCAGCGAACGCAAAGCATTGCGCCCGCTGTTTACACTTCTGGAAGCCTATTAGAGCACACCGCTCTAATAAGGTCCCCTATTAGAGCTTTACAGCTCTAATAGGGCGCTTCCAGAAACACCCCCCCCCCCCCCCCCCCGCTGTAATTCAGATGCCCGGCGCCCAACAAGGGGTCGGACACCTGAATAGGGGGCGGCAGCGGTGACAATAGATAGATTCATGCAATGCATGAATCTATCTATTGGTGATAGAGCGGTGCAGGAGAGGGGGGGGGCGGCGCTCCTGCGCCCTCTATGCACGCACCGCCACTGGTGAAGCCGCAAGGCTTCCCTAAGGCTAGTTTCACACAGGGGCGCTGGGTGCGCTGGCAGTAAAGCGGCGCTATATTTAGCGCCGCTTTACAGTCGTTTTAGCAGCGCATTTCGGCCGCTAGCATGGCGGTTTTACCCCCGCGAGCGGCCGAAAAAAGGGTTAATACCGCCCGCAAAGCGCCGCTCCAGCGGCGCTTTGCGGGCGGTTTCGGAGCGCTGCCCCATTGTTTTCAATGGGAGGGGGCGCTTTAGGAGCGGTAAATACACCGCTCCTACAGCGCACCAAAGATGCGGCTTGCAGGACATTTTTCAGCGTCCTGCAAGCGTACCGCTTCAGTGTGAAAGCCCTCGGCTTAGGATGGCGGCGCCGGCACCCGATCCGATAGACGGATCGACCTCGGGGGGGGGGGCGACATCGCTGGATTGCTGGACAGGTAAGTGTCCTTATTAAAAGTCAGCAGCTACAGTGTTTGTAGCTGCTGACTTTAAAATAAAAACGTCCGGAACACCCCTTTAAAACTTTTTTTTTATAGTTTTAGCTCGGGAATAGGCACCCTAAGGCTGGCGCGCAACGTCATTTTCAGTGGCACTCAAAAGATTGTCACATGGCATACGAGCTGGCTCAGACTGCTTTACAGAAGATCGAAGGCCCATGGGATGCATTAAGGTGAAAAAAATCTGAACCTTTACAACCCCTTTAAGATAATAAACATTGGCCTTAGACCTAAAGACCTTCAAATAAATCAACGCTTTCAATCAGATTTAGCGGGGACATCGCTGTATCGTAATTAGACTATCAGACTACTCCGGGAACTTCCGCTAAACGGTTCTCTTTCCAAATGTCAGCCTGAAAAAGAGGCCTGCTTGGTCATACTCCCAAGGTACATTACACTTCTAATTAAAATCAATGTGCTCCAATCTATTAATGGACATAACTAGGGTAATGTGGATTTCCTCAAAGGACTTCTCGGTAAACAAAAAAATATATATATACTTATTAAACAAAAAGGCCACACAGCTGAAAATAAATGCACAAGTCTTCCTTCGGGAGGCTAAATCCATAAATCAGTCATTTAATCCATTCCTGGACTGCAAAGTTGAATTTGCCAGCTTGTAGCTTGTCAATTAAGTTGTCGTCGGATCTTTGTTTCCCCCTCCGATTGTTAACATGTTTCGTCTCCCAATGTGCTTTGATTTTTTATTTTTTTTCATTTTTTTTATTTTTGGCTCCCGTCATCTAGCAGGCCAAAGCTAAATATATTTCTTGTCTGAAAACGCACACACACGACAGAGGACAAAAGGAAGTCAGGCTTTTGGCAGCCAGCTCGGCAGTTCAAATCACTCCCGAGCAGTGTTTATTGGCAGTGGCTTTTAGGAGAGATTGAAGTTCACGCAAACAGCGGTAATCATGGTTGCCATTGTGGCTAAATATTGTTATCACAACCGCATGTGAATGTTACTTCTTAGAAACAGAGCCATGGATTGGAGGGCTGCAATCTATAACTCCCAAGTAGGCACGAATAATGGGACTCAAAGAGCTTTCATCCTTGTCCAATGTTGTGGATGATACTTTTTGTCATATGAAGAGGATCTGTCATTTTAGGATGGGATATATTCTGCAAAGAAAAAAGAAGGTTCTTTTTTCTGTTATAAGGCCCCTTTCACCTGTCAGTTTTGACGGCGGATCTGAACGGGCGCTCCATGTTAGTCTATGGAGCGTCGGATGTCAGCGGAGACATGTCCACTGACATCTGACCCGGTCCGATCCGCCAAAAGCAGGCGTATGGCTCTACGTCCAGATCCGTCGCTGGCTGATCGGATTGGGTGAGATCTGATGAAAACGGACACACTGTCCGTTTTCATCCGATCTCTCCATAGAGACCAGCGGCGCTCACAAGCCCCTCCCCGCTCAGTGAGCAGAGAGGGACTTGTCATCCGCCGGTTCAGCAGAGATCAACGGAGAGATCTCCCGCTGAGCCGGCGGACAGAGGCGGGCTCCGTGAAAGCGGAGTCCGCCTCGTGTGAAAGGGGCCTTACAGTCTCAAAAAGTCTCAAAAAGTTCAATTCAAAACAATGGATGGCATAGCTCTCCATGAGAGCACATTTTAGGGGCAGGGGCGCTGGAACACGTTCACGAGTCCCATTTAAAACAAAATTTTAAGGAAGAAGCATAAAACTTAGAAGCCCTACCCTGGTGAATGGGATCTTTGTTGAAACACACTAGTGACTAGACATGTGCGATTAGTTTTGTACGAATCGAAAATTCGTACGAATTTCCGTAAATTCGTACATTCGGGAGGATCCGAAATACGAATTGCTATGCTTCCGAATTTTTTACGAAATACGAAATTTCGTTTACGAATTTCAGATCCAAATTCCATTACAATGGAAACGTGACTGGTGTTTTGTTGACCAATCAGAGGTTTCCTTCTGCTGCTGAGTGAGGGTTGGGAAAATTACCTTTTTTAATATGGGAGTGGGAGACTGGTACTGGTAGTCGATGGGAGATTCAGAATCAGACAAAATAAGAATGTTCGTTAATTACGATTATTCGTTATGATGAAGTTAAAAAGCCAGGAAGTTCAGCTCAGCACAGGGATGGTGGGAGCCCCTCATAATAAATTCATCATAACGAACATTCGTAATTGTTACAAAAAGTTAACGAACCTAAAAGTTAAAACCCCAGGAAGTCAGCACAGGACAGGGATGGTGGGAGCCCCTCATAATAAATTCATCATAACGAACATTCGGAATTGTTACAAAAAGTTAACGAACCTAAAAGTTAAAATCCCAGGAAGTCAGCACAGCACAGGGATGCTGGGAGCTCCTCTTAATGATAAATTCATCATAACGAACATTTGTAATTTTTAGGAAAAGTTAACAAACCTAAAAGTTATAAACCCAGGAAGTCAGCACAGCACAGGGATGCTGGGAGCTCCTCTTAATGATAAATTCATCATAACGAACATTCATAATTGTTACGAAAAGTTAACGAACCTAATGAAAATTCGTATTTCGTACGAATCCAAATTGAATTTCAGACACGAATTACGAAATACGAATTAATCCTAATACGAAACGGAACAAATTTATTGACGGCGCACATGTCTACTAGTGACCTGGCAGCCAACAGTCTTTCTTTCATTGGATGGCATAGCCTCTGCCTGAGAACAAATTTTAGGGGCAGGGACAATGGGACACATATTGTATATATATTATTTTACATTTATAGCATCCCACAAGAAAAAATAATAGAGTGACATTTCTTTAAAAGAAGAATGATAAAATTTAGAAGCCCCACCACCAGCAAATGGAATCTTCATTGAAACATACTGGTGACATAGCAGCCAATGGCCATTCTTTGGAGGGCATAGCTCTGCATGATAGCCAATTTCAGGGGCTGGGGTAGTGGGACACAAACATATTATTCTTTTACAGCGTCCCAAAAATAATTAAAAATAAGGTGACATTTCTTTAAAAGAACAATCATAAAACTTAGAAGCCCAACCCCCTGCAAATGGAATCTTCATTGAAACATACTGGTGACATAGCAGCCAATGGCCATTCTTTGAAGGGCATAGCTCTGCATGAGAGCAAATTTCAGGGGCAGGGGCGATGGAACCAGGGCCGTTTTTAAGGCAGGGCAAAAGGGGCAGCTGCCCTGGGCCCTGTCATTGTTGTGGGGCCCAAAGCAGCTGCCTCATACTTGCCAACTATCCTGGTTTAAATTCCCTCGCCCCTTGAGGTTTTAGTTCTGCTGCCCAGCTCTGCCCTATTGTTGTGTACAGATGACTCACCTGCAGACCCTGTGTTTACATGTAAGTTACCGGCATTTATATGTAAATAGTGGCAGCTTTTATATGTAATTAGTGGCGGCCGGCGGCATTGATATGTATATCATGCCCCCTGAGGTCATATTCACAGTAATTTCTAGCAACCAATTAACAAGCAGAAATCATGTGCTGTAACCTCTAAAAACTAACCAGTGAGCTGTAATATGTTCTGTAACCTCTAGCAACCAGTCAGTGATCGGTAATGATACCTCTGGCAACCAATCGCAATAGCTGCCTGATCTAATTCAGTAAACTGCCAATGGACATTCTTTGGATAGAATAGCTCTGCATTAGAGAAGATGTATTAAGGGGCTGGGAGGATGGGACAAAAAAATATTATTCTTTTTGTTTTACGGTGTCCCATTTGCTTTAAAAGAACAATCATAAAACTTAGAAGCCCCACCGCCGGCAAATTAAATCTTTGTTGAAACACACTAGTGACCTAGCGGCCAACGCGGGGGAAGCACAGCAGACAGCAAGGGACACAGGCATCCAGCATACCATAACAATCAATAAAATAAATAATCGCTTTCCTATAACTGGGTCATTTGTAAATATTATAAAGACGTCAGACAGGCAGAAGGCAAAAATAAAATGGTAGGATCCCTCCAAACATAAGTTCTGCAGCTCAGAGCCATATTTCCGCTCAGTTAATCTAATTTACCACCCACTATTGTTTTATAAAGCAGGGAAAGTTAAAATTCCAGGGAGGCTGTATATGTCATGAGGTCTTTTAGGTAATAAACACCAAATAAAGATTTTGATTGTTTGGGTATAACTGCCAAAACAAGGGATTTTATGTGATCTCGCACTGAAATAAAACAAAATATTCTGCATTGTTCAGGCAGCTTCCGACATCTTCTAGTCAGTTGCTTTAGGGAAGCGAAATAAATTTGATCGGCATTTCTGGATTTCAAAAGGAAACTCGAGCCATTTTTATCTTTTTAGAAACACATTTGTAGCCATACCCCCGTAGGGGTTGCTGAATGTTGTGGTTCACCTGTCACCCTGCCCAACACGGCATCCATCTCTTAGGCACTCAGAGACATAGAACAGTCCATAAGCTTAGTTTTTTTGTATTTTATTGAGGGGATTGAACTTGGATGGGAATAGGAAATTATGGGATGCCCAGAATGATTCAGTGCAAACTGCTTGGGACTACTATATACACTCCAGTCTTCTCTCCAGGACAACTCTTGCTTAAGACCTCTTTCCCTTCACTCCTCCAGCACTTCACTTGCTGCAGACCGTTACTCCCCCAGACTAGCTAGCACCACATGGTTAGGCCTGACACTAACTCAGCCAGGCCTCAGTGAATTGCCTTTTTCAGGCAGGGACTCCTGTAGTGTAGCAAATAGAAAGTTCTTGGTTCTAGCTGTCCTCCTCCCAGCTACTGATTCCAGAATCCAGATAGCTTTCTTCAGGCCCTACCAGCCTGACTGCAATGACCTCTCTCCACTGCCCTTCCCACAGTTCACTCCTCTAGTTCTGCACCCATCTCAAACTTTACACTCCCAGTTTTCTCAGGCGTGCCTCCCCAGTCCTCCCGACTGTGCTTTACTTACCAGCCCTTCAGGCTGCGACCAGGAGTCTCTTAGCAGCGTTCTCTCCCACTGTCCCCTCCTTGCTCTCTCATGTGCCTCTCTCCCAGGATCTTTTCTCTTCTCCTGGATGCACCCGAGCCTGACCCAATGTCCCCCCCCCCCAAAGCACCCTGTAGGCCCAGACAGCCACCACACTCTCTCACTCCAGCTCTTCCACCCAACAACCCCCCCCAGCTGGGCTGACCCTGTGTATTTAGGGAGGCCTGCCCCCTGCCAATCTAAGTTGGGGATTGGTCAAGACTCCTCCAAATACCCCAGGCAGCTCCACCTCTCCTCTCCTCCTCTCTTTTTAGCATCTTCTAGAAAGAAGAGGGAGCTGACAGTGATGCTACCTGTGAGTCACCCAGCCCTGCCCTGAGCCACTCTCAGCCCAGAATGAAAAAAAACAGGCCTAGCCACCAGCTAGGCCTTCTTAAAGCGGTTCTGCACACATTTCATTTAGTAAATCTCTTTGCCTTCCAAATCAGGCAAAGAGTACTAAATGAAGTGGTTTTTTTTTCCACTTACCTTGTAATCGATGACTTCCTTTTCTCTGTCTCTGCGGCGGTGGGCGGGGTCTCTGCGTCGATCGTCGTCACACCGCACTGTCTCCTGGGATCTGGTGTCATTGATCCCAGGAGTCAGTGCGGACATCTTCCGAAATCTCGCGAGATTTCGGCCACATCTTCCGAAATCTCGCGAGATTTCGGACACATCTTCCGAAATCTCGCGAGATTTCGGACACATCTTCCGAAATCTCGCGAGATGTCGGCAGATGTGCCGACATCTCGCGAGATTTCGGAGAACGTGAGCTGCACTTTGCCATTACTGCGCACGCGCGAGCTCGGCGCAGTAACGGCGGTGCATGCTGGGCCATCTAAAGTGCCTGTGGGGTTTCACATGCCCACAGGCAAGATGGCACCCAGCAGGGAAGCATTATATAAATAATTTTATTGGAGGAAAACCGGCTGCGATCGATTATGAAGATGGAACACGTGAGTCCCCCAATTTACCTCGTAATCCTTGGCATTGTATTCCCCCAAAAAAAAAAAAACACAGTGCAGAACCGCTTAAAATTTTCCTACCCCATAGAAAAATCCTCACTCTAGCACCTACCTAACTAGAGGCTGCTACACATTAAAAAAAGTTTTGTGTAATTAATGTAATATGGTTGTTTGCATAATTAACCCCTCCCCACCCAGCCCTGATGTCCCTTTAATGCAGGGCTCTCAAACTGGTGGCCCTCCAGCTGTTGCGAAACTACAAGTCCCATCATGTCTCTGCCTGTGGGAGTCATGCTTGTAACTGTCAGCCTTGCAATGCCTCATGGGGGTTTCGCAACAGCTGGAGGGCCGCCAGTTTGAGACCCCTGCTTTAATGCCTCATGCACACTGGGTGTAAAAAAAATGCTGCTTTACAGGCATTTTTTTTTCAGCCTGTAAACACACCTTTGCGCAGCCTGTGTGGCCATGCATGCATAGATGTGTATTAGAAAAGGAGTGTTTACAGGCACCACATGCCAAACGCGCCTTAACTCACGTCTGAACACTAGGCGTCTTTAGCGCTTCAGCATTCATTCATTACATTTGCCAAAATAAATTATTATTCTAGCCAATTGAATCCATGAACACCCAAATGCTTGATGTGCCTAAAGGTGTGCACAATTGAAGTAAGATGGGTGGCACTGTGGGCACTAGTAGGTGGCGCTGGTGGGACAATCCTACCCGAAGTGATATTTCAGTTTTAGGTGGATTGTGGTGCGCAGATGTCTTGGGGAAGCTTTAGCGGAGAAATTTCCCAGCATTGCTCCTGCTTACCTTACAAGTCTCACTCCTGTTGCTTCTAGTTAGAATCAATGTGTTTTATTCGAAGGAATGACATAACTGGGCTGCTGCAGAATTCCTCAGTGGACTCACCGAGAAACAAACAAAATTCATATTTAAAACAATACCCGTGCTGCCGACAGTAAATAAACCTAGATTTGTCAGACGCCGAGGTTTATAAATCAGTCATTTCATTTGTTCCGGGGGTTTCCACGCTTCCTCTTCCATCACATGAATACTGATACTACCCAGATTATTCCACAGGTCCCAACAATGACGTTGGATGATCTGGATGATATTTGCGCTCACTGTTTCAAAAGATAGTTCACCTTTATAAAAACACTGCCTATGAAATGTGCAAGCCGTTTATTGATTTTTTTATTTTATTTAGATAGAAATGGAAAATAACTTTCTATATTAAGCTGCGCTATGCTCTCATGTGACTGAATACTATCAATAAGCCTTAATAATGCTAAATTATTGATTAAAATTTTCGTGTTCGATAAATCGATTTTTTTAAAATCGATTAATCGACTAATTTTGATTAATTATAACGCACATACATATCCAACTACTTTAGCTGACCTCCTTGCATTGCAACTCTGCATTAGTCAGTGGTAAATGTGGTATACACTATATACAATCACCCGACACTAGTTAGTTTCCACAATCCATGACTTAACTTCACAGTTCACACAAATTAGTTTTAAATTCAAACTGTAGCACTGATGTAAGTAATTTTTTTTTCCACAGAAGCGTGACAATCCCTCCACCTCCGGTCTAACTAATCACTCTCACCTTATGGCATGGACCCCTGTGCAAACAGGTGGTCATGCAAGCGGGTATCAAAAGGGTTAACACGGACCATAAACTTCTCTCACGTCTCCTTAGATTTCAGCAAGGACGCCAGGTCATGGGTAGAAAGAAAAGATCTAAGTGCTCACCGCTTAAGTATAAGATTTAATTTTTGTGTTCAAGCACAAACTAATCACATAAAGATGATAAAAACAGCATGTAAAGCCGACAATCATGTTAGTTCTGTAGCAGCAGCGGGTGACGTCATGCGTAGCTCCTTCCCCCGTACACGTTACGTTCAATCAGAACTTCAACGTCACCAGACTCCTCCCCCTTCGCTTCGTTAGCAGACGGAGGCACTTGGGGAAGGGGGAGGAGTCCGGTGATGCCGATGTCCGTGACGTCACCGGATCTCCGACGGAACTCCCTGAAGACCCGGAAGCCGGCGGAGAGGTGAGTACCTATCAAAAGAATTTTGATCGATCAAAAAAATAACGATTAATCGAGGAATTGATCTTTAATTTTCACAGCCCTATAAATTATATATATAAAGTGACTCCGTACATAAATAAAAATTGATTGATTAATTGATTAGATCATGTTTTAAATAGTCCACTGTTTTAAGGTGATTTTCAAACATGAAATTAACACACGATATACCCAAGAGTCGTGGTTAAAAGAGATAAAGACCTCCACCTGGAGGGAAAATAGCCCAATAACATTTGATTTAGCCTCGATTCACATAGAATGAATGTGCGTGCAGTTTCACGACGACAAATAGCTCTGTCATATTTTTTATAAATACACACCTATGTGTTCTTTGTAACACAGCCTCTGCTGTGCAGGAGTGAGGAGACCCCCAAAACTCCCTGAATGCCATATTGGACCCCCAGAGGCTATATATAGCCCCTGCTGGGTCATTTTGGCATTCCCTGCAGTGTGGGGAGTACTCAGACATGGACAGGTACATGCTGGCTAGGAAGATAGATGACTAAGGCGTCAACTGATCTCATCTGCGTTTGTTCACTGTGGCTATTCAATAAAATTAAGACATTTTAAGAGCAACAACCGGGGTGCGGATCATTTTTTCTACATTACTCTACTCAGCCAGCGTCTGTGGATCGAGCACCTGGGAGCTCTGCTATCTATGAGGTGTATGGGTAGTAGCACTGTCTTTTCTGTTTATACTTAGGAAGAGATTGGCCTTATGCAGGGAAAGGATCCTGAGTTTCAGGGACTTGGAGTTTAGGGAAAAACCCTATTTCCCGTCTTGCATCTGGATTGGTGCATCCTTGCACCCTACACCCCCAGCACAGCACCTTCTTTGGAGACCCACTGTAAGCCTCAGGGACCCGTTTAAGGAGCACTCCTCTGGCACGCTTCAATCTCAGTGACAGCATTTACCAGAACAGGTAGAAAGTAAACCTCTCTAATGGGGACACAGATAGCAATAAACACCCAGTAGGGGTTGTAACCCCCCACCGCTGCATCAAAAACAAAAAGGTTTGGCCTTAGTTCACCTATACAAAATAAAATGAAAAGATGAACTAAGGCCCCTTTCACATGGGTCAGATCCATTTTGCTGAGCGAATGACTGGTCCACTCCACTAATGCAGAGCAGACACGGATGACTAAGGTAGTTCAGATAACACCTACTACCATAACTCAAAATTGTACTCTACCACCCCCCTTTATCTTCAATAATAACACCGAAACTGTGTTGGAGTTAAATGGCCGGTTCGACCTTTTATTAAACCAGAAACCATAATTAACATATAAAACATTTGTAAATACTCCAGCTCAAAGACGAATAACTGGTTGCAGATCCTTGACGACACCATCTCCCACAACTTTGGAATCTGTGGTATCGCTAAGGTAGTTCAGATAACACCTACTACCATAACTCAAAATTGTACTCTACCACCCCCCTTTAAATCTTCAATAATAACACCGAAACTGTGTTGGAGTTAAATGGCCGGTTCGACCTTTTATTAAACCAGAAACCATAATTAACATTTTATAAAAATTTCCTTTTTTATTTGTAAATCATAAATACTCCAGCTCAAAGACGAATAACTGGTTGCAGATCCTTGACGACACCATCTCCCACAACTTTGGAATCTGTGGTATCGCTAAGTTAGGTTCTGTCCCCAGCCGCAAATGCGGCTAACTTGTGCTCCTCCCCACCAACTCTCATCCCGGTTATATCAGGATTTTTACGTAACACCGCCTTGAGGACGTGGTATCATAAAGAGGATCTAAACCCAAATTGAGGTCCCCCCCACCTGTTTTTAGACTTCCGATATTTCCTTAGTGGAATTTACCATCTTACCCTGTTTATTTTGAATTTTTTCTATATAGTTTATTTCTCTCTTTTTTTTTGAGCATGTTTGCTAAATATTTCCCGACCTATTTCCTCCCAAATGTTTATCTCTATTAATTTTATGATACCCAGCCCTGGCCTCGAGTTCAAGTATCGCCTTTAGTTCTTCTCTCTTATTGATCAACTTACCCTGGATTATTTCACCTCTTTTCTTTGAATTTGTTACTGCAAGGCCCCTCCTCCCCCCACCCCAACCCTCCTCCCCCCTTCCCCCCTCCTCCCTCCTCCCCCCCCTCCCTCCCGGTCGATCTCCGACCCTATGCGATCCTCGGGGCATTCTGCCAAAGAACCCCCTGACCGCCTTACTTGTCGGGGTGTGGCTCCGCCGTCGCGGAACTGCCTGGGTCCCCCCCCCCTCTCCCAAGAAAGAGGGGGGGGGGACCCAGCCCGAAGGCACCTAGACCCCTCCACCACCGGACAACCCCTCCGACCCTCCCCCCATCTCCCTCCCCCACACTCCCGCCCCGTCCCCCCCCCCCAGCCATCACCCACTTTTTCATCAATTAAACAGTTAAACACCACCAGCATCAAGGGAAAAAAAAAAAAAAAAAAAAAAAAAAAAAAAAGTTATGAGTTATGATAGAGTCCTGTCGATCTCTTTCCTTCTTTAAAGATCTTTAAGGGACAATAATGGGGGCCACCACCCCCAGGGCCTGGCAAAAATGCTGGAGTTTTCGTCGAAAGGTCCGAACAGATCTGGAGATCGACCGATTCATATTTTAGAGGAGGGCGACCTCTTAGCTTTGTCCAAATTTTATTTTTGTCTTCAAATGAGTGGAATTTAATGATGATATCTCTTGGGGTCTCTTCACTCAAGCCTGTGGGTTTGCGAATACGGTGGACTCTGTCAATTTTAAGGATCTCATCTTCCTGTCTCCCTAGGAGAGGGTTGAAGAGTTTCTGCATTATTATCCTTAAGTCCTCCCCTTGTTGTTCCGGGACGGATCTAATCCTGAGGTTTTGTCTCCTGCTCTGGTTTTCTTGGTTTTCAATAGAATATTCTAGGTCCCTGTATTTGGTCTCTATCTGATTTACTTGAGTTTTAAGTTCTAAGATTTCTTGTGCTTGTATGACCGCCAAATCTTCGACTTTCTCCACTCTATTCAACAGAAGGCCTAAGTCAGTTCTAACATTAGTTATTTCGTTTTTGATAACACTTTCTAGATTACTGAACATTTCCAGTATCTCCATCTTGGTAGGGATGAGAGCCAGGCTCCCCTGTTCTAATAGTACACTGACATCGCTTGCGCCCGCCGGTTCACCTAGGCTCCTAGAGACTTCAGAGAGTTCTGCTCTCTGTCGTTCAGCGTCTTTTTTTTTTTCCTTTGGGGCTTGCTGTTTTTTTTCCATTTCTGGACTCTTAATGCTGGTGTCCTTGAGGTACTTTTGTATTGAGCTTGTATTTAAACTCTCTTTAGGTGTTTTCGCCTCCGCCCCCCTTTGAGATCTTCCTTTCATCTCTATTTCTGGCCAAACCAAGGGCCACAACCGAGACCAGGGCCTCCCTGCTCACCGTGTCTCACTCTAACAGAGAGCAAGAACCCGGAAACCCCAGCATATGCCCCCTTTCAATTCCTCTTAAATGTCTCTCCGGCAGTCTCCCCTTTTCCCAAAATGGGCAGATAAAAGGCCACTGGCGTAGCGTTTCAGGCTAAAGCCTGGGGCCACTCGGTTTGAGTCCACTCTTATCTTTGACTTTTCTTCAAATAAACCGGTTGGTGTTTGAAAATGTGAGAGTATAAGGGGGGAAAATAACAATAAAACACTCTTCGCTTTAGGTAAAACTGGCGATGCAGGTTAACGGCAGGCTAGCGCTCAATCAGTAGCTGATATACAACTTAAGTGTCTTCTACAAATTTATTGCCTCCCTCCAGCTTTTGTCCACAGTAATGTAGAGACATACAGTACGCTTTTATACAGTTCTGGTATTTTCTATGCAGGCTCCACATGCAGTGGTCGGTAATTATCTTTTTATCCCCTCAACAGGGGGAGAAGAGAAAAGGCCAAAAAACAGTTTTTAAGAAGGGGAAAAAAAAAAGCTTCCATACCTGAGGAGGGGTCTGTCACCTCCCTCCCAGATGTGACCACAGTCTTTCCCTTCTTGACAGAGCTGGAGCTGGAAAGGTGCTTGAGCTGCAGAGGCGTCCGTTGCAAAGTAGGGGAGAAAAAGCCGAAGAACGATGAGGGGTGATGAAGGGTGATGGCATGGAGAGAGGAAGCCGCCTGTTGGAAGATGCCGCCTGCTGGAAGATACTACATGGTCGCCACAGGTCCGAGGCTCAGTAGGGCCCCCCCACCTCTCCGCCGCAAAGACAGAGCCTGAGACCGGAGCCCCCGAGCCCTCGAGCCAGCAGCTAAGTACAGATCTTTCTTGGCGTCTTCCGCGGCTCGGCGAGGCTCGGCAGGACGGGTCGGGGTAAAGAGGTCCCCAGCAAACAGCGGGTAGGGATGCGAGGCGTCGGAAGGAGTCTCCTCTGTCGAGGCGGCGCGGGCTCTCACTTCCACGCCGTCTCCGCTCTCATGCTCCGTCCGTCCCGTGCCTCCGTCATACCGCAACAGCGGGCCCCTCCCCCGAAGCTGACGTCTCACGTCTCACGTCAGCATACCGCCCGCTTGCCGACCCCTACTACCCTAACTACCTGGTCAGTCTAGACTGAACCAGACTAACCGGGAGGACTCCATACCTGGGATGGGTCCCACCGTTTCATCAATATACCTCATATTGTATACCCTCGTCAAGGACCCCAACTGCCAGCGACCATCTTCTTCCAGAACTGTAAACAGACCTCTTCACCAAGGCTCCTCCCCTCAACTACTATCTATCCAGCGCCTCCCCATCACCCTCGTCCAATCAGGTAAGAGCCCCCTTAGACTATTATATCCAACCTCTTAACTTTAACCTGTTATAGCCTTGTAGTTCCTTCCACCCTGTTATCTATGTCCTTCGCTTACATTTTATTCCAGCTCCGTACATGTCTGCATGCACTGCTCTATGGATGGTCAGATGTAAATGGACTGACTGTAAATTTACATCCGACTGCCCATAGAAGAGAATGGAGGATCTGATCAGGTCCACCTGAAAAACGGACAGATGGACCTGATCGGACCGCTTGTGTTAAAGGGGCCTAATATTGTACTTCCTCCCCACCCCCTGGTCACTGCTGTACTTACCTCTGGAGGTTGCCTAGCTGTCAGTACCCCTGAAGGTTGGTCCAGCAGTCCGGGGATTAAAATTCCTGCTCTTCTCCATGCAGCGTTTCCGGGATGAACCAGATCAGTTCGCTGTGATGGCGCTGACCAATCAGAGTTGATCTGGTCCAAGGCCAAACTTTTTTTATTAAGTTTGGGATAGACTGGAAAGGGATTAAAACCCCTGTCAGTTTTCGTTGTTGTATGTGCCCCCCCCCCCCCCCCGTTACGTATATTCACCCTTTCTATTTGTCATGTTTACTGTTATCTTCGAAAGTGATATTAAATCCCACATTTTGGGTTGTTACAAGAACAGGAAGAGAGGGAAGAACTTCCAATGGGGACACTTGTCATGACAACCAGATTTTTTCTCTCTTTTGAGGGATTTCCTCTCACTTCCTGTTTTGGCTATGGTACAGGAAGTGAAGGGAAATCTCCTCCCCCCCCCCCCCCCCCCCCCATGGGAAACAGATACAAAAAAAGGGATATAACCCTTTATTATTATCTCAAATGAAAAAAAAAAAAGAAGCTTACTCCTAGCCCCTCCCTCCTTAGGGGGAAGCAATTGTCCTCTGCACGCCTCACTTCCTGAGTATTCTCTGGATAACCCTATGGCCATTCTAATAAATTCATCTAGACATTTAAGACGCATTTTCTTCCTCATGACTGCTTGTGTTCAAGGTCCACTTATTTCTCTGGAACACCCGGGGCATAAAATAAAGGGAATTTATTGTAACAAGCTGTGATGTATTGATTGCCTATAATTTGCTATAAACAAGAAATAATGCCTAAGGTAAGCACGGACCTCCTCATACAGCTATTCCACAGGGCATTCTCTACCATTAAAATTGATATGATGGAATTTGTATGCGCAGTGGATGTACGTATATGTTTACTAATGTGTTTATGGGAGATAAGATGGTGTATCTGTTTTACCTCGCTTGTGCCTCGCCGCTTATCCAAAAACATGACTGCAGCGTCATTCACTGCTATGGCTTTATATGGAGACAATTCACCCTTCCTACATAAAGTAGGGGTGGCTGAAACACATTAATAGGCTACGTCATCCAAAAGGGACATCTTAGCTTTTGCCAAGTTTAACTATTATAGGACCAGCCATGTGCAGGTCGGTACACTTACTGTTCTGACAGGCCGTACTTTACTGGCGTGTGCACAATGCCTACACTCCCACTGTCATTAAATATTGTGTTGGCAGTTTGGGGACCTGCATGCCATCCAACAACAGTTCAGACCACCATTCCAGGCCTCACACCAGAAGGTACAGGTCTGTTCACCTGCCAGGGACACCTGTTCCGACATTGACCACAGAGACATTATGAGGACGACCAAATATCCTCCACCATTTCTTACACTATACAGTACACTGCTTGAGTGTATGGAGGGAGACCACTGAACACTTTGCGAGGCCCTTGCACATTCTTGGTCCAGGCGCGACCCTTGGACAGCTCTGTTCCGCAGTGGGCCATAAGGTAGGGTCCCAGCCACTGGAAAGGGTGGATCAAATGTTCATCAATTCCGCCCGCGGGGCTTCCATCACCAGCCACAGCTCCCTCTCCCAAATTGGCTGCACCGCCTTCTTTATGTACAGTGGTGAGAAAAAGTATGTGGAATCAACTGGTTACCTGCAGCAATTTACCTATAAAATATGAACTGATCCTCATCTAAGTCACAACAATAGACAAACACAATGGGGGTTATTTACTAAAGGCAAATACACTTTGCACTGCAAGTGCACTTGGAAGTGCAGTCGATGTAGATCTGAGGGGGCATGCAAGGAAAATAAAAAACAGCATTTTTGCTTGCACATGATTGGATGATAAAATCAGCAGAGATTCCCCTCATTTCAGAGCTTCCCCTCAGATCTGCAGCGAACTACAGCGACTGCACTTCCAAGTGCACTTGTAGTGCAAAGTGAATTTTCCTTTAGTAAATAAACCCCAATGTGCTTAAGCTGATAACACAGAAAAAGTATAATTTCTCATGTTTTTACCCATTTAACATTCACAGTGTTGGAAGAAAAAGTAAGTGAACCCACGCGGTTAATAGCTGGTCATTTGGCAGCAATGACTTCAAGCAAATGCTTTCAGGCCTGCACAATGTTTAGGACATTTTGACCATTCTTCTTTACAAAACTGCATCAGCTCAGACACATTTGTAGGATATCTGGTGTGAACGTCTCTCTTGAGGTCATTTCACAACATCTCTATGGGGTTACGTTCTGGGCTCTGATTGGGCCACTCAAAAACTCCTTATAATCACCATGGTTCTACACTTCATTCCCCATCATCATTCACTGTAAAAGCACACACTTGATTTCCTCATATAGTGAGCAGACCAGACTTTGCTGAATAATGGAACTTGTTTATTTTATTTAGTTCTTGATACATAGAGGATAGGTTCCATACAGGTCAATAATGCAGCAGTTGAGACCTATTCAAGGACTGTTAGCAAAGCTCCTTTCTTAGGTCCCTGTCACAGTTGCGGTTTGGCTGAAGTGCAGGTGCAGCACAGTGTACCCATGGTTTTCGTGCATTTATTTTTCATAGACTTTTATTAGATTGTGTGTTTCTGGTGCATTTTCTGAAAGCGCACCAAAGATGCAGCATGCAGAACTTCTATTGTGTTTTTAGAAAATGCACAAAAAATTAACGATCTAATAGAAGCCTATGGGAAACCATGGGTAACCCGCACGAAAAACCACGGGTACACTGCGCTGCACCAACACCATAGAAAGAGCCCCAGGGAACAAGTTCCTCTCACCTACAGTATATACCATCTAACGCAGTGGTCATCAACCCTGTCCTCAGGGCCCACTAACAGGCCAGGTTTTATGTATTACCTTGGGGAGAGGCAGACTAGAATACTGCAATCACTGAGCAGCAAATGATATCGCCTGTAAAGTATTTCAGTTATCTTGCAAACCTGGCCTGTTAGTGGGCCCTGGCCCCTGAGGACAGGGTTGGTGACCACTGCTCTAACGGGAACTGACCCAACCTCAGGCTGACACACCGCTGATGCAGTCCACAGTTAACCCCACAGTAACCAAGAATCAACCCTTGCAATGCAACACTGTAGGCCCTGCCTACAAGCAGAAACCATAGGCTGAAGGCACAGAGGAACCCTATGACCACCCTAGGTAACACCCATATGTGATGCTAAGCTTCCATAATTGGAAGAACTGAAATCCAGTGGGGAGGAAAGGGCCAGGGATCTCGAAACTACAGCCCTCCAGTTATTGTGGAACTACACGTCCCATGAGGCATTGTAAAACTCTGACATTCACAGACATGACTATGCATGATGGGAATTGTAGTTCCTGAACAACTGGAGGGCCATAGTTTGGAGACCCCCCGGGTGCTGTATAGCCTACATCCAGGAAATGAGACGGTCTCTGCCTGCTTCTAATGCACAGAAGAAGCTCACAGTGTGCAGTGAAATCAGTGTAAGCAATTTCAGTAGAGGAGAGAAGCCTGTACAACTGTGAAAGACCGAATGGAAGGTTTAAAATGCACACCTGTCGCTAATAAACCATTTTAAAATAAAGCTTACAGCGGATACTAAACTTCAAACATTTTGTGGGTTTGCTTTCTGAAACACTTCCCCTTTAACCCAGGTACCCATGGTATGTATATTTTGACTTTACAGAAGTCAAAGCTGAGGATCACGCCCACTTGAGGAAATAATGGAATGAGGGGCCTCAGCTCAACTTAGTGAGAGGTTGTATTTAGACTCCATGCTGCCCTAGACACACTTGATGGTATCTTTTTTTTTTTTTGACAACTCTGCCACTTATGTTATATAATAATTGTAATAAAAATATATGCTAAAATGCTCTGTTGGCAGCATGGGGTCTGCTTTATATTCACAGCTACATTTTAGCTGTAGAGACCAACAAACAAGAGATGTGTATATCAACTCTATAGAGCAGCCTTTCTCAACCTTTTCAACACAGAGGAACCCTTGAAATAGTTCTCTAATCTCGGGGAACCCCTTCTAAAACTTAGAAATCTACAACTCATGATACATTATTGTGATCAGGGCCCGTTTTTAAGGCAAAGCAAAAGGGGCAGCTGCCCTGGGCCCTGTCATTGTTGTGGGGCCCAAAGCAGCTGTCTCATACTTGCCAACTATCCTGTTTTAAATTCCCTTGTTGAGGTTTTAGTCCTGTGTTGTGTCCCAATATCTCAGTGTGAAGTGCTGCTACTAATGCTGCTCAGCTCTGCCCTATTGTGTAAAGATGACTCGTCTGCAGACCCTGTGTTTACATGTAAATTACAGGCATTCATATGTAAATAGCAGCAGCATTCATATGTAAATAGGGGCGGTCGGTGGCATTGATATGTATGTTATGCCCCCCTGAGGTCATATCCACAGTAATCTCTAGCAACCAATCAACAAACAGAAATCATGTGCTGTACCTCTAGCAACTAATCAGTGAGCCGTAATGTGTGCTGTAACCTCTAGCAACCAGTCAGTGGGCAGTAATGATACACTGTAACCTCTAGCAACCAGTCAGTGAGCGGTAATGATACACTGTTACCTCTGGCAACCAATCGCAATAACTGCCTGATCTGATTCAGTAAACTGATTTTGAGTCTAGCTGCTATTTATTGTATGTCTCAGAGCAGGTGGAGAGCAAAACTGCACGTGGGGGGCCCCAAGAAAAGTTTTTGCCCAGGGTCCAATCAATATTAAAGACGGCCCTGAGTGTAATGGTCAGTGGGAAGAATGGTCCTTACACTTGTGGTCATTGGGAAGAATTAACTCCTTACAGATAGCTAAAAAGATCAATGGTGTGAGTGGGAACTTATCTGAGAGGCAGAAATTGCCCAATGCTGAAGGAACCCCTGGCAACCTCTGAAGGAACCATAGTTGAGTATCACTGGTTCTGACTCCTCTTCACATCTCATGTACTCCCCGTCCCCCTATAGTTCTCGGAATGCAGCCACAAATGTCCACAGGTGACCATAAACAAAATAAGTAAAAATTATCACAGCTTACAATAAGCTGTGATTTGATGCTGCCCCTCTAATCCAGCCATCCTAGGCACTGGCCCATGAGGCCTCTGAGGTCCATATAGCCCTTCCAGGTGGTGCCTAGTCTCTCCTGTAAAGGCTGGCTTGACAAGTTTGCTCTAGTGACAGGTTTCCTTTAATTTGTAGCCCCTGTTGTGAAGTCCCAGTCCTTGTTGTACGTGTTTTTTATAGTCTAAACCAGGTTTATTTACAAGAAATTAGGGCATGCCGATTATGACTACTGACTCCCACATCCATTTAGTACGCTCCTAATGAGTCATGATAATCAAGGAGCAACTAAACCCACCAACCGTATGACGAAAACAAGTATTAGAAAGCAAGGCTCATCATTATTTATATCTAAACTCAAGACAAAGGATAACCCAATGTCATGTCCAAAAATAGCATCCTTTTCCATGACAAAACTCAATTTTATGGTGCTCTTGCATGACTGTGTACTTTTTTTTTTTTTTTTTTTTCCTTTTCATCATATTTAGGAAGAGGAGGATTCAGGCTGCTCTGTGCAAATCCACTGCACAGGGCAGGTAAGTATAACATGTTTGTTGTTTTTATGGAAAAAAAACAAGACTTTACAATCACTGTAATGCATAGTTGTGAATTACTCCTTATCGGATAGCTCAGTTGGTCATTTCAGTCAATGCCATCTTAAACATAGACAGTTTGAGGTTGATTTACTAAAACTGGAGATTGCAAAATCTATTGCAGCTCTGCATAGAAACCAATCTGTTTCTAGGTTGTTTTTTTTTGGGTCAAAACTTAATTTAACAAACTAAAGTTAGAAGCTGTCTGTTCCGACGATCTGACATGTACTGTACAAAAATAAATAAAGTTTTCTGTTAAAAAAAAAAGTTAGAAGCTGATTGGCTACCATGCACAGCTGTATCAGATTTTCCGCTTTCCAGTTTTAGTAAATCAACACCTTTCTGTAATGCTGTTTCTTCAGCTAATCCACAGTGCTCTAGGAATCCTTTATTATGTATTAACTGTTTATTTGTGTAACAAGATTTATGAAACAAAAACACTTTAATTTGAAAGTGTATCTAAAGCCAATTTTTTTTTTATCATGGATGGTATAGGGAATGATTAAACCCCTGTCAGTTTTATTTTTTTATTTTTTTTTTACCATTGGAGTCCCATTGGGGAGATTTCCCTTTTCTTTTCTTTCTGTCCTGCTGAAACAAAAGCAAGTGAGGGAAATCTTTGAAAAAGGGATAAATCCCTCTAAGGCTATGTTCACACCCAGTATCTCTTGAATGTGCGTTTTAGTGCGTTTTTTTGTTAATTGTTTTTGCTTGTTTTCGTGCTACAAGCATAGGGCAACCAATTAATTTCAATGGGCTTCCCTACATGCAACAAGCATAGCAAAGAAGCTCCTGTACTTTTTAACTGTGCATTTTGGTGCGTTTGTGGCACATCTGACACCTGGCTTGCCAAGTTTGAGGTGCCATTACCAATGATCGGTACTGCAAGCGCAACAGGCACGAAAATGCATGATCTATTCTCATATTTCTGGAACACTTAGGTGTGAACGGAGCCTAAGCCCCCGTACACACGGTCGGAAATTCCAACCACAAAATCGTCAGATTTTTTCTGATGGATTTTGTCCGACACCGGTGTTGCATACGCACGGTCGGACAATGTTGTCAGAAAATTCGATCATTCTGAACGTAGTGACGTTCGTTGCGTGCGAAGGAACTACGTAGAGGCTAGTAGCCAATAGCTTTGGTCTCGTAATTTGATCTGAGCATGCGTGGCACTTTTTCCGTCGGAATTCTCGACACACGATCGTAAAAAGTCTGATCCGATTTTGTTGTCGGAAAAATTTGAGATCCTGCACTCAAATTTTTTCCGTCGGAAATTCCGACGGAAAAAGTCCGATGGAGCCCACATGCGGTGGATTTTCCGACAACATGGTCCGATAGGACATTTGCCATCGGAATTTCCGACCGTGTGTACGGGGCATTAGACAGTTGTCACTGAAACCAGTGCCTCCGTTGGAAGATTTTCCTTCTACACCTGTTTCAGTGGCGACCTAAAATGTTGCCAATGTTCACCAGGACAAATAGAGGGAGTGAATCATCCCAGAGAGGACACCGGGTTCTAACCCTTCCCTACACTATCCACAATTTACAAAAAAAACAAGCTTTAGATACACTTTAAAAATGTTAAAAAAAAACAATAAAACTGATCCAAGCTCTTAAAAATATTTTTTTTTTATTAAAAAAGGGCTTACAATTTACAACAGAAAAACTATTTGTGCATTTGCAATGATACAAACCATTATTATAGATGTCTTTTTAGGTCACTGGGTGTATTCAGAAAAGCCATTGCTCAAAGTATAAATAAAATTGCCTACAATAAGGGTGTTTTCCTCTCTTCTTTGCTCCAGGCATTTGATGGCTTCATCTTCGCTTTCTTTGCTGTGGAAATGGTCATTAAGATGATCGCGTTGGGCATCTTTGGGCAGAAGTGTTACCTGGGAGATACTTGGAACAGGCTGGATTTTTTCATCGTCATGGCTGGGTGAGTGGTAAATGATGTCCGCGGGGACTGACTCACACCACTTGTGTTCAGGATTGCCTCTTTACGTTCCTTGTCCAATTACCAGAATGTTCCTTCACCAGATCATTTCCTAGAGGGATTTGTGTGATACAAGTTCATTAAAAGGGTGTTCCACCTTCAACTGACTTTATTCTGTTGGCTTATACGAGCCTTTTTTGCTAAATATATTATATGGTATTTTTAGTATTGGTTTCTTTTCTTTTTTTTTCTTTTTTTTAGCCATGAAGTGTCTGTGATCCCTATGAGTCATTAATTCTGTCATCTTGAGGCATGAGTCTCAAATCTCAAATTGCATAAGAAAATATGCATGGCATTAGATTTCAAGAGGGCCCTAAGGACCAGAGGCCTCAGACCTGTGCGATAATAAAAGTGGCCATCATCACGATTTTATTTTAGAGTGGACCCGAGGAGAGGGAATATCCAGGCACACAAAACATTTTATACAAAAAAAGTGCAGCGCTATAAAAATGATAATAAATTATCGTCGAGATTTCGGCAGGAGGCCCGTAAATCTCGCGAGATTTTGGCAGATGTCCGCACTGACTCCTGGGATCAATGACACCAGATCCCAGGAGACAGTGCGGCATGACGAGGATCGACGCACAGACCCCGCCCACCCCCGAAGAGACAGAGCAGCAATTACAAGGTAAGTGAAAAACGCCATTTAGTACTCTTTGCCTGATTTGGAAGGCAAAGAGATTTACTAAATGAAGTGTGTGCAGAACCGCTTTAATGTCTGTTAACATTCGCCGACCTCCGATCCTGTCCGCCAAAAACAGACAGATGGGGGATCCGTTTCCCATCCGTCTAGTGGATCGGACCGGATGACCGTTGGGTGTAAAGGGACAGGCAGTCCATTTACAATTGACCACTCATAAAGGACAGCAGGCTGTGTCTGTGTCCACTCTGCATAGCAGGGCGGACACAGAAAAACCATACTCTTGCTCAGCGGTGATCAGCGGAGACATTTCATGCTGAGCAGGTGGCAGTGGTGGCCGCTGCCTAATATTTTCGAGGGGGGGCGGCAAACTAACACCGAACCCCCATCAGGGCATTAACTTTGGAGTCAGGGGGAATGAAGAGCCGAGCTGTTGATTCTCCTCCCGGGCAAACAGGAAGTGTGTCCTAAGACATGATTGGCCAGGGAGTCCTAAGACTCCCTGCCCAATCGGGTCACAGGAACTGCTTCTGGGAGCAGAATCAGGAAGACAATAGCGAATATTAATTCGCTATAGTCACACAAGTGGATGGGCTTGGGCGCAGTGCCCACCATTTTTTGAAGACAATTAGAGCCTCAAGCTCTTTAAGGATGCATTTAGGCCCCTTTCACACCGGGGCGTTTTTCATGCGGTGCAGCGCTAAAAATAGCGCCTGTTCACCACCTGAAAAAATCCGGCCCCTTTAACTCCAGCGTGAAAGCCGGCGGGCTTTCACACTGGAGCGGTGCGCTAGCAGGATGACAAAAAAAGTCCTGCTAGCAGCATCTTTGGAGCGGTATAGGAGCGGTGTTGATTGATTAGAATGGGACACCGCGGTAAAACCGCGGCAATACCACCGCAAAGCGCCGCTACGGCGGCGCTCTGCAGGGGTGTATAACCCTTTTTCGGCCGCTCGCGGGGGGTAAAACCGCACCGCGAGCGGCCGAATACCGCGGTTAAAACGACGGTAAAGCAGCGCTAAATATAGCGCTGCTTTACCGTCACCGCGGCTCCCCGCCCCAGTGTGAAAGGGGCCTTAAGGATGAATTAATAAATGCATTATTTTGTGTCTTTATAACTGCCTATAGCTCAACTTTAAAAAAAATATATATTTTTTTTTCTATGACTGGTTCTCTTTAGGGACCAGAAATACAGATCCCAGTCCTTTTTTTTTTTTTTATGTATCTTTTTCCTCCGGTCTTGACACAGGGACACGTTTAGAAAACAGACTTCAAGCTGTATAAAAACTTTTTTTTTTTTTCCCCTCTCTGCTCCGTCTCCATCAGCAGGAAGAAGTACAACTCTGTTTGGCACGGCAAATTCTTTCATACACTGCCAGGTCTGATGTCTGGCAATGGAGCGCTGCAAAGCTCACATACATTACAAGTAATAAAAGGTCTAATAGAGAGCACTAATTTGTTCTGACCGCATTAGTCATCTTTATTTTGATATCACCTTGCAGCTGCTTAGTCACAGCGCTGTAAAATCTTGCGCTTTTTTTATTTTTTTTTGTTAACTCCGAGAGGAAAATTTTGATTACCATAAGAGGAAAGACAGTCCATGCCAAAAGAAAAAAAAAAAATGTTCTCTGAGCAGCAGAAAAATCACATTGCAGGAGATGTTTATGGCAGTCCTGTCCTGTTATGTAAAATGCTGCAAAAAAAATAGCAACAGGAATGAATACAGTTTTAACGAGCTAAGGAATGGCAGGCTGGCAGTTGTGGTATTTGCAAAAAAGGCTGAAAAATATCAATGAACTGTTCTTAAAGCAGACCCTGCAAAACACTTTTCATCTCTACATTTCTTTAGAAAAAAGCCAATTTTTTTTTTTTTTTTTTTTTTTACACTTCAGCCCCCCCCCTTCATTCTCGCCTTCGCAACATCCCCCCCCCCCCACCTGAAGACTCCTGTAATAAACACGTCACATATCCCAGGAGGCATCAGCTTCAACAAAGGACTGGAGGCCGTCACCATGGGCTGGCTGCCTGAACCATAAAGAGACAGCCAGCCCCTGATGACGTCACAAAGGAAGATGGCAGCATTGATACATTCATCTTTTAAATGCAAGCAGTATAAGTAGCTGACACGGTGACCCCATGTTTTACCGCATGGAGTGGTGGTGTTGTGGGTAACACCATGTTTAACCGCACCAAGTGACACCAACCCTAGTGACGCCACTGACCAAAATGTGTGCAAAACAACTGAAGTTAATAAAGTGTCATAGCACATTAATAAATCAATAAATCAACGAATTGCATCGAAAGTTAATTTAATTAAAAATGCCATTAGACAAATAAAGTGTACAGTGCTTCAAGTGCTATTCCATAAAGTGCTCAGTGCTTTAAGCTAAAGAAATTAATAAAGTGTTCAGTGCTTCAAGTTAAATAAATAAAAAAAATGTTCAGTGCTTCAAACTAAAAAAATAAATAAAGTGCTCAGTGCTTCAAGCTAAAGAAATAAATAAAGTGTCCAGTGCTTAAAAAAAAAAAAATTGGAAAAAAAAAATGTTTTTTTACTCACCTCTACATGCCTGTTGCTAGGGGGTCCCTCATAGTCTGCCACCTTCAGTGCCCGGGCACTGACATCACTTCCCCTTGGCACCGCACAGTCATCTGGGACCTGTCACGTGTCCCAGATGACTGTGCGGCGTATCACGGCGCGCGGCGCCGCTCGCGCATGCGCAGTGCGTGCCCGGCTGTGAAGCCACAGCCGGGTGCCCACAATAAGAATGCCGGCGCCGCGAGCAGAGTGGGGAACGAGGGGGGCTTCGTTCCCCCGCATTGCTGGACCCTGGGACAGGTAAGTGTCCGATTATTAAAAGTCAGCAGCTGCAGTATTTGTAGCTGCTGATTTTTAATTTTTTTTTTTTAGGGGGCACCCCACTTTAACCACTTTGCGACCGCCGGCTGTCAAATGACGGCCAGGCGGCGCAGCTCTCGTTCCGGGAGGGCGTCATATGACGTCCTCCCCTTCTTTGCACTGCAGGGAGGCGCGCGTGCCGCCGGGAGCGCGCGCGCGCTCTCGCCGTGTCACTGGGCACCCGATGCGCGTGCCCAGCGGCCGCGATGTCCGCTGGGCACCCGCGATTGCCCGGTAACACAGCGGGACCGTGGATCTGTGTGTGTAAACACACAGATCAACGGTCCTGTCAGAGGAGAGGAGCCGATGGTGTTCTCTGTACAGAGAAACACCGATCGGTCTCCTCCCCTTGTGAGTCCCCTCCCCCCACAGTAAGAATCACTCTTAGGGAACATAATTAACCCCTCCCCGCCCCTAGTGGTTAACCCCTTCACTGCCAGTGTCATTTATACATGAATCAATGCATTTAAATAGCATTGATTGCTGTATAAATGACAATGGTCCCAAAAATGTGTCAAAAATGTCCGATGTGTCCGCCATAATGTCGCAGTCACAATAAAAATCGCTGATCGCCGCCATTACTAGTAAAAAAAAAAATATTAATAAAAATGCTATAAAACTATCCCCTATTTTGTAAACGCTATAACTTTTGCGCAAACTAATCAATGATCGCTAATTGCGATTTTTTTTTACCAAAAATATGTAGAAGAATACGTATCGGCCGAAACTGAGGAAAAAAAATGTTTTTTTATATATTTTTGGGGGATATTTCGTATAGCAAAAAGTAAAAAATATTGTTTTTTTTTTTTAAATTTGTCGCTCTTCTTTTGTTTATTGCGCAAAAAATAAAAAACGCAGAGGTGATCAAATACCACCAAAAGAAAGCTCTATTTGTGGGGAAAAAATGATAACAATTTCATTTGGGTACAGTGTCGTATGACCGCGCAATTGTCATTCAAAGTGCGTCAGCGCTGAAAGCTGAAAAATGGCTTGGTCAGGAAGGGGGTGAAAATGCACTGTAGTGAGGTGGTTAAACTAAATAAATAAATAAAGTGTCCAGTGCTTCAAGTTAAAACATCCATCCGCCCCCCTCCCCCCCACACCCGGGCAGCCAGGGGCACTACATACCCCCTGCTCACCCACTCGCTCGGTGTCTGCCGATCAGCCCAACACTTACCCTATTTAGATGGTGTGCAGGGGGCAGCGGCTCCTGTGTCCTCTCCTCCAGCATGGTAGCTTGCGCCATGCGTCTCCTCCTCCTAGGCACTAGGCGACCAATAGGATCGCCTGTTCTTTCAGCCAATCGGGCGACAGGCCTCACACTCCACTTCCTGATTAGTGTGAAAATCGCTATTCTCACACAACTGGGTGGGCTCAGTTCGCAGTGCTCTGCGCCCTAAACCTGCCCTTTTTTGAAACCCATTAGAGCCTCTAATCACGTGCTTCAACTCCCCCCCCCCCACATTGGAATCCATGGTCCAGTGCCCTGTATGTAGATCAGGAGGCCGCACGTATGGATAGGGGAGGCGGCGCCCGTGTGGCCCTAATGCATGGGCCACCACTGCCCACAATCCCCCATCACTGAGTATCAGCTCTGACTTCACTATGAGCATTCATCCCTTGACTGCACTTTGGTTTACCCAAACTGTCTAGAAAGCATCTTTGTCAGCCCCACACTGAAGAGAGAGCTTCTAATTAACACGTGCCCAGGCGACTTGCCCAGCGCGTTGTGGAGTAATTGATGTTTTTAACAGCGTGAATGTCAACATAATAAGTGACTTGTTTTCTGCCATAAGTGGACTTGGAAGTAACATGCCTATTAGTGAGATGGGCCGATAAGGTTCCAGCATAAGATACATGAATGTGTGCTTCTGTTTGGCACATTGGGCTCTTGTGAGTTGATTACATCCAAAACACAAGCGTCAGGCTGCAGACTGCAAGAGAAGTATCCCCGCTATACTAAGACTAGCACTACCTGGACACCTGGAGGGTCTCATCTGTTCTGTAATAATAATGCAGAACACCAGACAAAACTCATCAATGAATCCAAAAAGAAAGAATATATATACTTTCTGAACATGTGCACTGCCGAAAAATTCCCTCTTTATTTTTCGTTTCATTCGTTTATTTTTCTTTTTTTTCGTTTTTCGAGTCACTCGTTATAATCGAAATTCGTAAATCCGTAAATTCGAAAATCCGCAAATTCGTAAATTCAAAAATTCAGAAATTCGAAAATGTGAAAATTCAAAAATAAGAAAGAAAATCCGAAAATGCTAAATAATAACTAACTAACTAACTAACTATTAAATTATAGGTATTGGAATTTCCTTTCAAAATTGGCATTTAGTCAGCGTAAGAATATGAATTTATCAGAAGTTACAAATTATCTGAAAAAACTAATGGCACATCTAAACAAATGGAACGGAATAAATTATTATTAATAATAATAATAATAATAATAATAATTATTATTATTTTCACAAATTATTTAAAACACCTCCTATGTTTATATGTCAATTCCTCCTGTCTTAAATTAAGATTAATTGCTTTGATCCATTGATCTGGCGAGTAACTTTTGTTACGTTCTCTAACAGCCAAATTTGAAAGGAAATTCCAATACCTATAATTTAATAGTTAGTAATAGTTAGGTTATTATTAGTTAGTTATTAATTCAGATTTTCAAATTTTCGGGTTTTCAATTTTTTTAATTTTCGTTCTTATTTTTGAATTTACGAATTTCCAAATTTTCTAAATTTTGGATTTTAGAATTTTGAATTTACGAATTTACGAATATTCGGACCAAAAATGTGTTAAACGGGTTTTCGTTAATTCTGATATTTCCGAATTAACAAATTTGTCGAAATCCATTACAATACTCGGAACTAAACTAATTTCACATGTCTAAAGCTTTCCAGCTCAGCTTTAGGCTTTTGGACACATATCTCCCAACTTTTTGAGATGGGAATGGGGACACCTATCAACAAAAGTATGCAGGCATAGGGCACACCCCTTGTCATGTCCATTTAAAGGAGAATTGTACAAAAAAACAAGATTGGTTAAACCCACAAGTGCTTTTTTTACCACTAATATTCCTTTATATTGGCTTTTGGAATTTACAAATGCACCAATTTCGAAATTGGATGAAAGGTTTAGCAATGGGAAACACTTTTTGATAGAAAAAAGGTGCATTTTATATACATCTACCCTGTTTCCCCGAAAATAAGACCTAGCATGATTGTTATGATGGCTGCAATATAAGCCCTAACCCCCAAATAAGCCCTAGTTAAAGTCCTTGTAGGTCTTATTTTCAGGGTAGGGCTTATTTTCGGGGAAACAGGGTAGGGCTTATTTGGGGGTAGGGCAATATAAGCCCTAACCCCCAAATAAGCCCTAGTTAAAGTCCTTGTAGGTCTTATTTTCAGGGTAGGTCATATTTTCAGGGAAACAGGGTATATAGATCAAACCAAAATGAGGGACAAATGAGAAGAAATGAGAGACATTGCTCCAAATCAGGGACAGTCCCTCAAAATCAGGGACAGTTGGGAGCTATGTGGACATAGACAGAAACAATTGAGTACTGTCCATCGTACTTTTTTTACTTGCACTAACACACAATTTTTCAAGACAGGCTTTAGGGGTATGTCCCCTTTCTTCAAGGTCCTAGCAGTACTGATGATCAAGACCTTGGCAAAGAGGACATATCCCCCGAAAGCTTGTCTGAAAAATTGTATGTTAGTGCAAATTAAAAAAGTACGATGGACAGTACTCAATTGTTTCTGTCACAAGTGCACTAATAAGGCTACAATCACCTCAAGCGACATACAATAGACATAGGAGTAGGTTACAGAAGTTACAATTGAGTCAAACCCCATAGGGTTTCTGTTTCATTGTAAGACCTAGCCTGCCCCAATAAGCCACCTTAAAGAGGACCTGAATTATGCCCCAAAAAAGGCAAGCAGAGGCCAAAGGACCATTCATCAGTATTGCCTGTGCTGCTTGATCCTGGCACTGTAGATGCTCAGATGCATTTTCCTCTCCAGCAAAGAGAATAGTGAGCAGCACAGTAGTGACATCACCAAATCTCATCCAAAATCTGCTGAGACTAGCAGTCAGAGGCAATGTAGAGGTCCAGCTATGAGACTCGATGTACATGAGTGCCTAGGCCCAGGAAGTACACTGGTGAAGTTGTTTTTAGGACACAATGTACATTTTTCAGGGTACAATTTCAAGGGAGACACTATCATGTAGTGAGGTACTAGTGTGCAGGTGTCTACTGCATCCCCCCCCCCCCAACAAACTTTTTTCACGTTATCCAGTAGTAACTAAGAGCAAACGATATGGTTGCAGCTACAGTTTTCATCATAGGCATTTATCAAAGATTTTCTCACCTGACTCTCAAAATGAGGGCAGACAAATTTAGGAGAAAAAAGAAAACAGCCCCCGCCCCAACGCGACATCTTTATAAAAACAAGAAAATTGCCAATCATTTGTGACAGCCAGTGACAATGCAGCGAGGCGGAAAATAACCACAATAGCTTGATTGCGAAGACATAAAGAAATAGGATAGAAGAATCGATACAATACACACTTTGATATATGCTGAAATATAATACCGCTCATTATCTTAAGAATGCAACGGACATTATTTACTTAGGGCTATTATTGTCTGAGCGCCAACCTATTCCAAAGCGCTGTACAATTACTGTAAATAGTGAATGAAGGGAGGAAGTATGCTAATTACCCAATTTGTACCAAAATGTTCTTTGTTTTATTTTTGTGTGCTTCTATAAGAATCGGTTTTGTTCTAAGAAAACAAAAGTCTTTTTGATATATTTTTTCATATATTCATATGAAAGTGGCTTGCTTAAAGCGGAGGTAAACCCATCCATAAAACAGTTTCATTTCCGGCACGTGCCGGAAATGTAACACTCCCATTGGTTGTGCTCTCAACCAAACTGTCAAACCATGCAATGGCTGGTGTCATATGTGATCACATGTTCAGCATCATGGCAGTTGTAGATTAAACAGAGGCAAAGATGGCAGCTTCCTTGGCTGAAAACGATAGGGGGGGGGGGGGGAGTTACATAACTTCAGCCAAAATACTAACTTTTTAGTTTTGGAAAGAATGGGAGAAGAAAAAGTTTTTTTTTAGCAGAATCCGGATGGTACAGGTAGCATTAAAATGCCAGTAGTTTTAATGCTGAACTCCAAGAACAAAACATTAATTTAAATATATTCCACAATAGCCACAATTAATATAAATCCACTTTGTGTGCACCAAATGTCTTTGTAAACCCAGAAATCACCATATAAAAGTAGCGGTGACCTTATCACTATGTTGTACATAGCCTGCACAGAGAGCAGAGTAGACAAGTGCGATTAGTTTCGTACGAATCGAAAATTCGCACTGAAACGTGACTGGTGTTTTGTTGACCAATCAGAGGTTTTCTTCTGCTGCTGAGTGAGGGTTGGTAAAATTACCTTTTTTAATATGGGAGTGGGAGACTGGTACTGGTAGTCGATGGGAGATTCAGAATCTGACAAAATAAGAATGTTCGTTAATTACGATTATTCGTTATGATGAAGTTAAAACCCCAGGAGGTCAGCACAGGGATGGTGGGAGCCCCTCATAATGATAAATTCATCATAACGAACATTTGTAATTGTTACGAAAAGTTAACGAACCTAACGAAAATTCGTATTTCGTACGAATCCAAATTGAATTTCGGACACGAATTACGAAATACGAATTAATTCTAATACGAAACGAAACAAATTTATTGACAGTGCACATGTCTAGAGCAGAGCTGTAGGAGAGGCCAATCAGGCTCCACCCACTACAGGCTGCCTGTAGAACGCTACAGGAGGGGGCAGAGACAGGACCAGTCTCCCTGCACAAGGAGAGAGAGCCACATTGAGCAGTCTTTAGTACAGAAAGCTCCTGCACAATGCCGAAGTTTCACACTTGGTGACTTTACATATCTGAAAGAAATAAACAAAGCACACCAGGATTACAAATGGAATTTACATGGCTTTTGTAATTAGGCACTATTTGCTTATCCTACAGTTCAGCTTTAACTTTTTCTCATTCTTCTATAAAAGTTAAACAAAATATGAAGTAAAAGTTTCCCTCTTATAGTACAGCACAATGATCGTTTTAAAACCATATCATAGAATCCAAAATAATATACTTATAATTTAAGAGGGAAGTTTCAGGAAAAAATACTTTTTTGTGTGCCCATCTGCAGCCTGTTGTGTGCCCACCTGCAGCCTGTTGTGTGCCCACCTGCAGCCTGTTGTGTGCCCAACTGCAGCCTGTTGTGTGCCCACCTGCAGCCTGTTATGTGCCCACCTGCAGCCTGTTATGTGCCCATCTGCAGCCTGTTGTGTGCCCATCTGCAGCCTGTTTTCCCTATCTGCAGCCTGTTGTGTGCCCATCTGCCCCCTCGATGCCGCTCACCATATCTCGGATGAAATTACTGAGCCGTCATCTGTTTCCTCGCTCTCAGTCGGCAGTCAGATACACAGTCCCACCTCCGCCATCGACATTGGACCAGCTCCTGTGATAGACAGAACACTGGTCCAATGCCGGTGGCGGAGGCGGGACTGTGTGTCGGAGACTTGAGTGAAGAGGAGATGATGGCTCTGTGATTTCCGGTGGCACTCGTCCCCCTCCTTCCCCTCTGAGGTACGCTGTCGGTGTATAACACGCAACCGCGATTTTCCCCCATTTTCAGGGGAAAAAAGTGTGTGTTATACGCTGATAAATATGGTATATATCTATGCAAAAAAACATGTATAATACACACAAAAATAGTACTCAAGAAAGGCAAGCTCAGCTTGTGTTAAATGTAAAGAAGCAATCCTCCACTGTCTTCATGCAGCCATGCTTCATAAATCCAGGAGGATGAATGGATCGATGGTCATCACAAAAAGAAAATTCACATAGTGTGAGATTTGTTCAAAAAGACATTTATTGTAAACACATCTATGTACTCACCTTGATATAATATTGCAGTGCAAATTAACTCAGAGAGAAACAGCCTCAGCGAAATCTTGCAGCTATCTTGTAAGGGGGCGTGTGATTGGCTGTGAATGGCGCCAAAGTTCTCAAGTCCCCGTCCCACTTCTTCTTGGATAGGACAACCCACCTGCTGGTAGATGAGATCCTTTGCCATTTTGTGTTCAACTCCTGCCCATAGGCTTGCTCACTACATTCTTGGTCTAAGGCAGAGGCGGCGCTCTAATTAGGCGGTAGCCTCAGGCCTCGCACTCACAGAGGCCTCGCGCGGCCACCTAGTTTACCTAATTAGAGAGCAGCCCCTTCCAGAAGCAGAGATCTCCACCATCACACAGTCCTGAGTCCTCCCGCTCTGCTACAGGGAGAGATAACAGGCTGAGAGTGAGACCATGTACAGCTCCGGATCACAGACAGGGAGAGCCGCTTTCTTTCTTTCTTTCCTTCCATCTTTCCTTTCTTTCCTTCCATATTTCCTTTCTTTGTTTTCTCTTTCTTTCCTTCTTTTTTCTTTCTTTCTTTCTTTTTTTCTTTCTTTCTTTCCTTCTTTTCTCTTTCTTTCTTGCTTTCTTTTCTCTTTCTCTCTTTCCTTCTTTTCTCTTTCTTTCTTTCCTTCTGTGACAGCCTGCCAGAATAGGTAGGATCTGTGAGAGCAGCTTCCCTGTGCACATCTGCTTGAGGAGAATATATCTTTATTATTCCTTACTGCCCCTATACTGTCTCCTCCTGGCCCCTGTACTGTGCCCACTTACCTACCCCCTGTACTGTTCCCTCCTGCGCCCTGTACTGTCCACTCCCTATACTGTACCCTCCTAATACAGTTAATTTTCATTCCTTGAATTATTTTTCCCATTATGGGAGTGAGTGGGGCCTCATGTCTAAGTTTTGTCTAAGGCCTCACAAAGTCTAGAGCCGCCTCTGGTCTAAGGCCTTAATATTTGAAGAATAGAACAAGTACACTATATGGCCAAAAGTTTGTGGACACCTGGCTATCACACCTATATATCCCATTTCATAACCCTAGCCATTTATATGGAGTTACCCAACCAACCCTACCTTTGCAGTAGTAACAACCTCTGCTCTTCTGGGAGGTTTTTTCACAAGATTTTGCAGTGTGTCTGAGACAGTTTGTGACTATTCAGTCAAAGGAGCATTTGTGAGGTCAGAGACTGATATTGGATGAGAGACCTAAACATTGTTTGGTATTTTCTTGTTAAAAAAAAACATTGTTTTGTAAAATGGGTCTGATCTGCCCAAATATGGTTGAAATGGGGAGGAATGTGAGTAGATGGGAAGTAGGACCGACATATTCTTTCTATTGACTGACCTCATGCCATTTGTTTTCTAGGATGATGGAGTATTCTCTGGATGGACATAACGTCAGCCTGTCTGCCATCCGCACTGTACGAGTTTTAAGGCCGCTAAGAGCCATTAATAGAGTCCCAAGTGAGTATTGTTCAAGCTACATACCAGGCTTCAGCAACTGTGGGGGATCAACAAGACAAAACAAAGAGTATTAAGAGACAGTCATTTTTACATTGCTGTAGTATGCTTGCTCCTAAATTGTATTGTTTGCATAGGTGTTGGTTGCAGAGTCACATTCAGGACCTCCATGGTTTTGGTTAGAGTTAAAGTGTATTTGTCAGGCTATGGACATTCAATCATTTACATATTTATAAGCATTAGCTTTAAAACAAGCCCTTACTGACCTCTGTAGCTTCAGGCACTGTGGATGAGTTCATCCTCTAAATGTACAACAATAGCACTGACATCATCCACGTCTTCTCCCAGCAGCTCAGCTCCCCTCTCCCAGCAGTAATTTTGCAGCTCAGGTCACTCTGCTACCCCCTCCCAGCATTGTCTTAGCAGCCTTTCAGCCTATTTCTAATGTAAACCTAGAACAGGTGTTCTGGAGGTGGGAACAGGACAAGCTGAACTACTGAGTCACTAATCAACATGGGGAGCATGATGAGATAACCTGCTGAATCAGTGCTGAAAAGGGGGTGCAGACTGAGTTGACTTGCTGAGAGAATGACTTGAAGGACTTTAGTGCTTCTGCTGTGAACTTTGAGGATGATTTGCTCCACAATGCCAGTGCTCAGCTACTGAGGACAGTGAGAGCTGGTTTTAAAGGGTCATTTACTTCTTGTTAAGATTATGAAAAAAACATATCCATAGCCTGGCCCCAAGTTTACTTTAAACCCACCGTTGGGCCTGCAGCATCTGACATAGACCAGATGGTGCAGGCAACATGCCAAACAGCACGACTTAGCACAGAGAAAATGTTTCTCTTAGTGGTGATACGTACTTAGCCTTTTAGCTTATTATACCCTTTCACCCTCATGGTTGGGGGTGCCCAGTGGACATAAGAATTTAGCTTATTTAGATCTTATGTAAACAAGACCTTACTTGGTCCCCCTGGTTCATTAAAACTTTGCAAAATAGGGGACTGTTCAGTACTGATAACTCGGCTCAAGATGGGTTTTACTATCTATTGTGTAATTTCTATTGTGCTTCCTTTATTTAGTTCTGCAACAGCAAACACTGTAAGTGTTTGGCCAGCCTAATACCAGATAAATCTAGTGCTTAGCGAGTACAGCAGCAAATGTTAACAAAGGACGCATTCACAGGTCTGCAATTTTAATATATACAAACTTTGAAAATGGACCTAAAGTCAGAAACTAAAAATTGTGCCCATATGCTTACCTATGACCTAGGGTTGCCACCTCATCCCTTTAAACCCAAACACATATGAATTACACAGGTTCTGGGGTTAATTTAATGCAGATAAGACACTAAGTGAGTTTAATTACCACCTTAATCAGCCACAGAACCTGTGTATTTAACATGTGTTCAGGTTTAAATGGATTAGGTGGTAACCCTACTATGACCCAGAGTAGGCCCATTAAGTATACATCGTCCCTCATTCCTCGATAATTCCGACCTATTTCTGTGAAACCAAAAATGTAAAAAGCAGAATCAATGTCTCTGCCTTAGCAGCAAATCAGGACATCTTCCTCTTTTATTATCTGTCTTCTAACCTTGACAGAATGCACAAAGGGACCTGTGCCTACAGAGTAGGAGACATAAGCACATAAGGAGACATAAGTCTTCATCGAGCCTTAAAGCGGACCTTCACCCTCTATCAAGTTCCTCCCTCTCCTCTCCTCCTCTACACAAATCAGCCAGTGAGGTTTATTTTATTTTATTGTAACTTACTTTTTTTTGGCAAACTGAGCGGTCCTGCCTCTAAATGCATGTCATTCATCTAGGCATCACTCACTGGGCCTCCTGGGATATGCACGTCACATATCCCAGGAGGCCTTTAGTCTTTCATTTAGTAAGTAGGGAAAGGTGAGCTTAGAGGCGTGGACCCGGAAGGGCAGAAGGATGTCAACGGAACAATGCTGGTTCCTGTGGCTGGGTGAGTATTTTAAGTGTACCTATAGCACCACCAGGTAAGCGGGGCAGCAGAAACAAATGGGGGAGGGGGGGGGGTTATGCTGAAGGTCCTCTTTAACACAGATCACTTTGTACATTCTGTTGTCATATTAAAAATATCAACTATAAAAAAAAATATTCTCAAGGCATGAAAAAATAGGCTCCCCCTGCCTGAAACACATTTGTTGCATGTGATGCTCTTTATTAATTGTTTCAAAAAGTCTTTTACGTCAGTTGAACTTTTTTTACCAGGTGCTCCTCCATACCCATACAAGAATATAGCATTTGCTGAGCACCTGCTTCTGTTGCTATCAGTGGTAGCAGCATAGGACCAGAACAGGGTCCGCCCATACTAGACTTCTGTAGCACTCTCCAAGCTAGGTTGCTAACAGTTTGAGACAAATTTAGTCTTTGGCTCCCCTGTAGCCAGTGGAGCAAAGTTCAATTGCTTTTGACTGTTCTGGGTTCTGCAGTTTGCAGGCTCTGCTGCTTTCCTATGAATTCTGGTGAGTTCCAGAATTTATCAGCTGCAGGAGGCTCACTTACATATTCACACAGCCTCAAACAATCTCTTGCAGGAAGAATGGCAAGTAGGGGGGCTGGGGTGTGTATAAATAAGCTGGGGCCTGGAACAGCTGGGTCCTTGTCCTGTGGGAAGAGACCCAGCCTGAGGGTGTGTGTCCTTTTGGGCACATAGCTGAAATTTAGAGAAGGCCATCTGGGTCCCAGCTCCTGCTAGAGCAAGGGGACCCACGTCCAGAATCCCTGAAAGCAACTGAAGGAAGGCCACAGAGGATCTAACCTGGAGGCATTCAGTACAGAAATTGGCTGGTACTGCAGGAAAGCATTTAAGTATCCAGGGCACAGCACAAGCCTCAAAAAGATCCTAGAGATCGTTTCAAGTTTGCCGGTTCAGGCCTTACTTTTGCAAAGGAGTCCCCTGAGCTGTAGTTCACTAGTCACTAACTTCAAAAGGGTGGCTGCGCCCTAAAGAAACAGCACAGTTAGAGAGTATCCTCCATTGCCTTTATTGTACTAGTTCTGGAGTATTCCAAGCTCACCTTGCATCTTACCCAAGTTTAATAATCAACAAATCTAAAAAAGACACTGTCTGCCTGTTTTTTGTGAAGAGAGACTGAAAAGCTACCGTGTGCCTGGCTGCTTGCACTTACAAGGGAATAGAACTTAGGACAAATAGGAGGATCCAATAAATCACTTTACAGTAGATCCATCTGAGCCGATTTTCACTATTATCGGTAAGCTAAGAACTAACACACACACATCAGTCTTCCAACCATGGCAATTAGCTCTCCCGTACTGCCCAGTCAGCAGACTGAGGACAGGTTGGTGACCAAGCTGCTTTGCCTAACTGTAGAAAAAAAAATTGAGGTCACCAACCTGCTTAAGCCATCTGGTTGAAAACAATGACAAAATCTACAGCAGGTAAAGCTTTTGAAGGATTCATACTTTAGCTGTGTATTAAATATTTGTTCGGAGTTTAACTATAACCACATGCGTGGAGTTCCCAGTGTAATTATGGAAGACTTTTAACACAAGTACTTTAAGGCTGGAAATGACGTCCTCCTCCTGCGAAAGGCTCTCGTATCCGTTATCTATGAAAGGTGAGCAGGAAGGGTTGGCAATTCCCACAGGCTCGCCGCAGCCTGGAAAAGCAATCTTTAGCAGTAAAGGAAATAAAAGGCACATTTGTGTAAGGTCACAAGAATGTTTAGCAATAAACTGGCTAGTGGAAGCCCCGTGACTGCACGGAGGTCATTCGCTGGCGAGTTAATCAATGTCATTAGAAATATAATTAAGTTCCATGCACAAAGACAACTGTTCCCTGGGTTAATAAAAGTCAGAGTCTAGAAGGTTGATGGAGTTGTAGGCTCCTGAAGGAGGCTCGAGTGTCATATACGGACAACCGCTTGGGCCTGCATAAGTCATCTGCAGGGGCAGCGCTTAATAATATCCAGATGCTCTGGGTTTTCTGCACTCCTGGCAAAATGTAATATTTAATTATCTTGTAGGAAGGAAAAGGCTTAACTACAGGAAATGGTACCATTGTAGGTGCAGGGGTTCATGATAGATTAAATCTACCCTTAAAAGGAATCTAAGTTTTAATTTATTTAACATTTACATGAATGCGATCAACTTAAAGGGTCATTCCATCTAAAAGTGATATTTAGGATACAAGTAGATCCTGGTGAGCCGACCCTTGATTTCTTATAAGCCTTGAATACTCTAGCAGTAAGATCTCCTTGACATAATTCTTGACTCTGTTCCCGTCCACCTCAAAGTTTTGGGTGTCCCCGTCCTGTCCTAACCCGTCCCTGCCTTATCCCAAACTTCAAATAGCTGGAGTTGGATTTTAATGAAAGCCTAATATTCTTATGAACATATAATATTTAAAAACCTTGCTTCTTTTTGACGTTTGTTTTTTTGCTCCCGGTCTGGTTTTCATGAATTTCCAGGTAGGGGAAGGGTGCTGAGTGGACCACCAGAATCGGGTTGAAGGAAGAAGGACATCAGGAGGCATCATAAAAGACAAAGTCTTACCATTGAGGGAAAAATATCAACTTTTAATGTCACTTTATATCAGGGTTCTCCAAACTTTTTAGTATGGGGCAAGTAGTATATATTACTAAAATTCAATAAATGATTCCGCCTTTACATCACAGTCACCATTAGAGTACCTCCTTGCGTCAGGATCTCCATTATAGCCCCCCTTACATCAGAGTCCACCCTTACATCAGAGTATCTATCATAGTCTCTCTTACATCAGGGTCCCCTTTAGGGCCCCACACTTACATCAGAACCCCTATGAGGGTTTATATTGCATGTAACATGTTCCCAGAATTGGAAGACCACAGCCGCCACAGAGAGTAAGGAACCTCAGCGATAAAAATTATATATATCTCAGATAAGGAGGCGCCCCTTTAAGAGAGATGTAGAGGAGGGCGGGGTGAACGGAGATTCCTCCATTGTCGACCACACTAGTTCCAGCGCTCCATGGTCCCGCTCCCCAATATTGTCTAGATGTCACTCAAACAGGCTGTCTCCTCCTGCACGCCAAAAATTTCTGTGGTTCCATGAAACCCTGGGGTTCCTCCAGCCAAACTTGTAGTGGCGGCTGGTGGGTTTTTCGTTTGGGGGGCCACAAACAAGAACCCCCCCGGGCGGCCCATCGCACTAACACCACCACCCCCCTCTGGGAGGCCGGCGGTGTGGCACTGTCAACCCCCTACCCCCGGGCGGCCGGCGGTCAGGCACCTACCCGATCTACAGCTGGCAGGCTGTGGTGTCCTCTCCTCCTCTCCTGGGGTAGCCGGCAGCAGCTCCGATGTCCGCTCCTCCCGCGGCTTCCTCTGCCATGTGTCTCCTCTCTGTTCCTCCTAAGCGCGAGGCATCCGATAGGATCGCCTGACCCTTTGACCAATTAGGAAACAGGTCTCACGACCGTCTCCTGATTGAAGGAACTTTGGTGTGAAAATAGCGAAAATGTATTCGCTATCGTCACACAACAGGGTGGGATCGGGGCAGCACAGTGTTGTAGTGGTTAGCACTTTCACCTAGCAGCAAAAGGGTCGCTGGTTCAAAACCCAACCACGACACCTTCTGCCTGGAGTTTGCATGTTCTCCCTGTGCCTGCGTGGGTTTCCTCCGGGTACTCCGGTTTCCTCCCACACTCCAAAGACATGCTGGTAGGTTAATTAGATCCTGTCGATAAAAATTGGCCCAATATGTGTATGTGTTTGTAAGCATGTCGGGACCCCACGGGGCAAGGACCGCACTATACCACAGATGGACACCAGTGGCAAAAAAGCGCCCTGAGGCGATTCAGTTCGCATAGGTAGCGCTATACAAGACACTCATTCATTCATTCATTCATCGGGGCGCAGTGCTCTGCGCCCTGAGCCCACCCTTTTTTGAAGCCTATTAGAGCCTCTGGCTCTAATCAAGTGTCTCAAAAAAACACTTTCCCCCCATTGGAATCCATAGTCCGGCACTCCTGATATGTAGATCAGGGGGCTGGAAGCATGGAAAGGGGGGGCGACGCCCATGCGCCCTCTATGGACGGGCTGCCACTGGCCACTTGGTTGAGCCAACTGCATGACATCAATTATCTTTTCTGTCTGTAAGGGTTGCATTCTTTCTACTAATTACCAATGTAAGAGGCATTTTTTTTGCCAATAACCTTTAATTAATTGCTTTTAGTAAGATTTCCTCGTGACCGGTCATTGCAGAGCTTGTCAATGAGTTTAGCAAACCATCGACATGACTTTTTACTGTGATTTATCAGTGCCAACACAGGCAGGAAAGCTCTCCATTGAGACATTGATTATTTTAACAAATTCTAATACAATGAGAAAACATCTTTAAAGCCATAATTCAGCCTGCAGCAAGCTTGACTTAGTGCAGCAATAAAACTTTTTAAGAGTGTAAATAAGTGATATGTTCCTATATTAGTTTTGATTTATTATGTTTATTTGCCCAAAAGGTGAAGCTACCCTTTACTTAGGAGAGAATGCCATTTATGTTATCCTTCACAAGACATGACTTTGTAACAGCTCAGCGAGACAATATAAAGCTGATTTGCTGACACGCATGGCTTGTGAAAGCCCTGACATTGTTAAAGTGTCACTTTGTCTCTTTACGACATTGTGTTATATAACTCCGAGCTTGTAAAGGGGAGACACCAGCCACTTGTATCAAGAGGCAGGAAGGGAATTATATCTCAGGTGGTGCCCTCCAGTGGTGACAAAGACAAGGTTCTTCGATTGATTTACATCCCCCTAGCTACACCCCGAATCCAGTGCAAACACTTATCTCTGCAAGAGGTGAGTTTTAAAATATTCCCTGTGTTATGAATGTTACTGAGACCAGGGGCGGACTGACAACTCATGGGGCCCCTGGGCAATAGGAGATTATGGGGCCCCCAGGCAATCAGAGATTATGGGGCCACACAGTATACACACACACAGTATACAATCACACAGTATACACATAGTATACACAGACAGGCTGAGAAGGTACTAGAGAGGTGGGGCAGCTATAATCTTGGGATTTTTAGACCAAAAGGATGTCGGTAAGGGACATTTCAGAGACAGATGTAAAAAAAACACAGATTTTTACATACTGTCCCTGGTTTTACTGAGTCTGACAACCCTGATGGGGCCCCCTTGTGGCCCGGGGGCCCTCGGGCAGTGCCCGAGTGGCCGAATGGTCAGTCCGCCCCTGACTGAGACTTGGGTCTGGATATCCAGATATGCAATGGACGGGACTCAAGGTGCATAGGGTAGGCGAATGTGCTTTATACCTGAGGCAAAAGATCCTCAGGCATTTGACATCGAGCAGCATGTTGAATCTTTAAGATCATCTCTGGGCAAAATCTAAAGCTCCCCCTTCCCTCCCATTCCCCCTCCTGCGGTCAACATTTCCTAGTTTATTTTTATTTTTTAATCTCTTCAAACCAAATAGTTTAATCAGTCACATGATCTAACGCAGCATATCTTCCTTGGGTGATGACCCGAGATCCAGTACTGCAGCTCAGGCCTGCCACTAACTGGTCTTGTTGCCGCCTTTATTTGTGATGTCATTACGCCAGTCTTAACCCCCTCCCCCCTGTCATTGCACAGCCTATAGGAAGTGTCCACATCACCAAGGAGCAATGTGGGCATCATAGCAGGACTCTCCCATCCAGAGGAAAAAAGACCCATGGCCCAATTGCATTGATTTACTAAAACTAGAGAGTGCGAAATTTGATGCAGCCGACTTCAGGTCGCCCCGAGATGCCCCAAGTCGTCCTAAGTTGCGCTGTAATGTTAATCTATGGAGCCGTCTCAATGCACACTACTGAAGTCTCTCCGAACTTCAGCTTGTTCAATTAAGCTTTGACAAAAAAACTTGGAAGCTGATTGATTTCTATGCAGAGCTGCACCAGATTTTTTACTCAATCAATATGTGACACGACCACAGATCCAGGTAATTGCTTGGGACTAGTAGGGCCTTTAGCTTTTTTTTTCTTGCATATGTATTTGGGTGATTAGATAAAGGCAGGTAGAGTAAACTTTATTTAGGAAAAATGGGGGCAGGGAGTATGCCTCGAGATCAGCTTTAAAATCCAACTCTAGGAGCTAGACAAAGTCGGCCATTGCAGTGCCCCCCAGCACTGTAAGGACTAAATGCTTGTTAGATTCAGGGGGAGGTGAAAAAGGTGACAAGGGCTGCATTATTTACTGTGGGGGGTCCCTTGGCCTTATCCAGGGCTGTAGATATTTTTTTCCAGGCGTGGACCCAAAGGAAAAAAAATAGGTATCATGAACAACGTACCATGGAAAATAGTGCATTTGGCAACATTGCACCAACAATGAGAGGGACTTAAAACTTGAGTGTGTGTCGCACAGAGCACAGGAGTCATAGACTTCCCTCCAATAGCACAGGTTTACCCCTTGACTACAGCTTTCTCCTCCAGTACAGCTCCACCCCCCACCAGTACAGCTCTCTCCTCCAGTACAGCTCCACCCCCCTCCAGTACAGTTCTCTCCCCCAGTGCAGCTTACCGCCTCCAGTACAGGGCTCTCCACCCAGAACAGCTTACCCCCTCCAGTACAGCGCTCTCCCCCAGTACAGTTTACCCCCTCCAGTACAGCACTCTCCCCCAGTACAGCACTCTCCCCCAGTACAGCTTACCCCCTCCAGTACAGCACTCTCCCCCAGTACAGCATTCCTCCCTCGAATACAGCTCTCTCACCTCCAGTACAGCAGTCTCCCCCAGTGCTCTCCATCCGGAAAAGCTTACCCCCTCCAGTACAGCTCTCCCCCAGTACAGCTTACCCCCTCCAGTACAGCACTCTCTCCCAGTACAGCCTCCCCCAGTACATCTTACCCCCTCCAGTACAGCGCTCTCCCCCAGTACAGAACTCTCCCCCAGTACAGCTTACCCCCTCCAGTACAGGGCTCTCCATCCGGAAAAGTGCAGCTTACCCCCTCCAGTACAGGGCTCTCCATCCGGAAAAAGCTTACCCCCTCCAGTACAGGGCTCTCCATCCGGAAAAAAGCTTACCCCCTCCAGTACAGCGCTCTCCCCCAGTACAGCTTACCCCCTCCAGTACAGCGCTCTCCCCCAGTACAGCGCTCTCCCCCAGTACAGCGATCTCCCCCAGTACATCTTACCCCCTCCAGTACAGCACTCTCCCCCAGTACAGCTTTCCTCCCTCGAATACAGCTCTCTCACCTCGAGTATAGCTCACTCCCCCAGGACAGCTTTCCCCTCGCAAATACAGCTCTCTGCCCTCATGTACAGCTCTTTCCCCTAGTACAGCTCACCCCCCTCAAGTAGCTGTTTCCCTCAGTACAACTCTCCCCCATCAATCGAATACAGCTCTCTCCCCTCAAGTACAGCTCACTCCCCTTGAGTACAGCTCTGTCCCCCAAGACAGCACTCTTAGCCCCCCACACAGTTCAGCTTGTTAAAGATTGGGACCTGGCCTGCGTATGGAATCTCTTTTCCAGTATGACATAGCTACACAATCCTGATTTAGGAAGGACAAGGATCAGCCCAATGTGCAGTATCAGCCTCTGAAACATTTCTCGGTGGAAGCTGTCTTGTCTAGCAGCCTGGTTGGCAGCATTGGGAGCAAAACATAATGTAAGTGGGTTTCTTGATTTAGACGGCACATTAGCTGCTTTCCCATTGCAAATAAATAATTTAGCATAAGACAGATAAGGAAATGGTATATTTGTTGCCAGGGGTAACAAAAACTGTTATTTTTACAAACACTTTGATAATACTGATGGTGTATTTGCCCTTCCGTTCACATATATCATGGATAACCTGACTGCTGCACAACCTTTTGTTTATTTATAGACGGCGTATTATGACCGCTGAGTTTTTCCCGCAGATACCTAATCTCAGATATTAATTTTTCTAGTTGGTTGATGGAAGGTATTTTGGCCTGGTGTACACGTATGTGGGTGTTCAGGCTTAGCACGGCTCATATCATGTTAATTCTGGGTTGAAATTACAGAAAATTCCTTCATCTGAGCGGGGCCATTTGCCCTCTAGCGTTCTCGGCCTGGTTGTCATGGTGCACAACTCCAGGGAAAATCATTTCTGTATCCTCCAATCTGTCTGCACACAGAAGGGTGTATGTATGAAAAAAGGGGGAATCCGGGTAAAGTCATGGACTTAAATTGGCCCGCCTTCGCACAGATGAATCCTGCCAACGAACGTGTCTTATGAATGCAAAAAATGCTTCAATGTTGAAAGCGCAGTGAGTGGTCAGAAATTTTACCGGTTTATAAATATGATTATTTTATGTTTTACATATATTGATATGTGTGTGAATGAGATCTATTTCAAGAGGTAATGGAAACAACACTTTTCTGTAACTTTTATAAGTTGCGATATTTCTAAAAGTACAAAAAAAACTATAATACAGAAAGAATGTAACTGTAACACCCAATACAACTACTATATACAAACAATAAAAAACATAAATGTTATTATTGCATAGTGATAAAAGCCAAAATATTTTATTAAAATTACAATTACAGTATATAACAGTACATATGAGATCATTTCAATTTCAGCATTATAAATTGTATCCCATTCAGCGGTTAACGCGTTTCACGTACTTTATTCTTTACCACAGGACCAGTACGGAAATGACAGCTGTTATAAGTGACTTGTATGGTCTAGTATACTTGTATGTATTTTAATAATGGTAAAAGGCTAAAATGTGAGCAAGTGTAACAAAACTTGTGTGTACCAATGGTTCTGTGAGACCAGGGCCCAGTAAATTTTTCCAAAACCTTTCATGGCCCAACAGTAAAAAAAAAAAAAAGTTTATACTCACACAATAAAAGTACCGAATATAATATTATTAATTACACCTGGGTTGCTCTGGATGTGGCTGGGTGTCATTTTTGGGGGGGGGGGGGGGGGGGATAAGGATTCCCAAAGGGGTCAGAGGATTCTGCAGCAGACTTGGTGGCCCTGTAGTTGGGGGTACAAGATATAAAACAGGCTCATTTAGACAAAGACAAGGTATTGTCAAAAAACAATGGTTTGTTAAGAGCATCATGGACAAGATTGTGGAGGAATAATTAAAGAAATGACAACAGCTTTTATTTTAAAGCCCCATTATTTTGATGATTTAAAATGAATGTTCAGTTGGGAGCCACTGGGAGCCGGTGCTGTGTATGCGAGCCTCTATTTATGCTGCAATTACACAGTCTTGTTTTGCAAAGTATTAATATCCCACGTCATTCCATTCATGGGAATTTCCTCTGGAAAGTTGTCTGGCCAATCACTGTGCTTTGTGAAGGAGGAACTCAGGTTAAACATCATAGTGACCAGGGCCGGGACAAGGGGTGGGCAGGAGGGGCGGTTGCCCTGGGCACTGTGGTATCATGTGAAGTGGGGGGGCACCACAATGGGATTAGGGGGCAGGGAATTTGTGTTAAAAAGGGGAATTTGCGGGGCTTCAGGGGGTAAGAATTGTTTTAGGAGGGCAAATTTAGGGAGGCTGTGCTAGGAGTTGTGATTTGGGGGGATTTGTGTTGGGAGTGGGGATGGGACACATAATGCCCATACATCTTGGCAGGGGTGGTGCAAGGGTTTTTGACACCCTAGGCAAAAAAAAATTTTTCACCACCATTGGCTCCACCCCTTTACACTGTCCATGTGATAGAAGGCGGCGCTATACAGGAAGCATTGGCTCTGCTTCCTCTAGCGCTACACTACCGGTCAGACTTAGTTAGTTGTATTCTGCAGCCTGCAGAGCATGCAGACGCGGAGGGAAACCAGTGGCCGAGCGCCCCTAGGCAGCAGTGCGCCCTAGGCGGCTGCCTAGTTTGCCTAGTGGTAGCACCGGCCCTGCATCTTGGGGGGGGAGCAATTTGGCATGTTCGCCCTGGGCTCTAAATTACCTTGTCCCGTCACTGATAGTGACATCACAATTTGGGATGCAGACGGCAATAAAAACCTGCCAAAAGCTCTAAACGTACCACCGCTCTTTCCAAATTGAAGTAAAACATTTGGCTGGAGCTGGGAGTTGTGTCTGTGTCAATTAGTTGATATCATTGTCTAAAATCTTGGATTAATTTGTGGTGTTTCTCTCTCTGCAGGTATGAGAATACTGGTGACTTTGCTGTTAGATACACTGCCTATGTTAGGCAACGTCCTTCTCTTGTGTTTCTTTGTGTTTTTCATCTTCGGGATCGTTGGCGTCCAGCTCTGGGCTGGGTTACTCCGGAACAGGTGTTTCATGGACCAAGGATTCCAAATGTAAGTACTAGTTAACATTCTGCTAATGATGATAAAATTAGTTTTTTCAGGAATTGTAAAACTGTCTGCTGCGGGGACAATGCCTTGTTTTTGACGGTTTTACCCTTACAAAGGTCTTTAAAGTAGTCCCTTTTCTACCTTCTAAATTCCAGTTCTTAAATCTTGATTAAAGTCAAATTAGTATATATTCAACCACATACACATTGTATTAACAACCGTCTTCATCGTACTCTTAGCTCCAGTTTCCTGATAGAGCTGTTGATATGCAGAAAGTCTGAATTAGACTGTGCAGTTCAACTGGCAATAAAGTGTGGCCACGTTGCCCAGTGTACAAGGTAATCTAACAGACCTGGTCAGAAATGCCCCTTCTCTGCAATACCAGCCTGGGTGTGTATTTCTCACTCCCGTAGGAGCTTCTGGATTGCTGGGTCTTTTCCCCACACAGCCAGGCAACATGAATTTACACAGGCTCATTAAACAGTTTAGGGGTGTTGGTTTTAGGGAAGGGGTCTCAAACTGGTGGCCCTCCAGCTGTTGCAAAACTACAAGTCCCATCATGCCTCTGCCTTTGGGAGTCATGCTTGTAACTGTGAGCCTTACAATGCCTCATGGGGCTTGTAGTTTCGCAACAGCTGGAGGGCCGCCAGTTTAAGACCCCTGTTTTAGGGTATAACTTGGATAGGGACTAGGAATGCATGGGATGCCCAAACTGTAAAACTTGAATGCACTCTTGATGACTTGCTATGTCTCTGCCTGCTTATAACTGACTTTCAAAAGTGCTGTCCACCAGTGGGATTGATGGTTCAGCTGCAATAACAGGAACAAAAAAAGTTCCAAACTGGAGGTGCAGCTGCTGCTCCTTGCAGGAAATGCCAAAGCACCTGGTAACTGCCCTTCCAAGCTAGAGATATTGGGTAGATTTTGGCTGCTTTGCACTGGCACTAAGCTGTCCCCTTATGTCGTGTCCCCACATGTAATGTGTTGCAGCCTAACTGTCCTCTCTACATAGGTTTGATAGTGGAATGAAAGTTACTTAGTCCTTATAGTAATTCCTGAGGTTCAAGAGGCTATTGCATAGGCACACTGCTATACAGGGCTTGATCTTGGTTCAGGAAGGCTTCAGCTTAGCTGAGGCTGGTAAAGGGTGTGAGACCTCCAGCTGCTTTTTCTCCCTTCCTCTCGCTCTCTCCTGGCTTTCCTTCTGCCTAGTGGCAGACGCCCCAAGCACAGGGGTCCCCTTCAGGCAACTGGCTGGACCCTGGACTGTGCTTCCCCACTGCCAGGGTCCTGAACATTTATGGCCTATTTCCCCACCTTCTGGACCTCGCCTCCTCAGGTATGGTGGAAACTCTATAAATATTTAATTTTTTTTTGCTCTGTTTCACCACCCTCTATGTTCCAGAACTATCTAGCAAGTTCTAGAAGCCAGGGGGAGGTAACAGAGCTTCAGCCCTTAGAACACTGAACAGCGAAACTCACAAATTAACTCCTGCTCCTCTACCTACAAAGGAGGTTTAAATTTAAATCACCTAGAGGATGCTACACCTGTGTTGAAAGATGTGGCCAATGATCAGTTCTGCCAGCATAGAGCACTGGAGTGGGATCATAGCATAGGGTATAAAGAATAAAAACGTGTGAAACTTCAGTTTGGCTTTAATACATACTACTTCTAGGGGTGAAGGGCTAGCAGAGTGTAAGTATAAACCATCAGAAACTTTAATTTTTACAAAGACGTTTGAGTAGGCCAAAACAGCAACTGGTAAAGGCATTAGAATGTGCCAGCTTTCCAATGGATTTAGGTTCGGGGGGTCTTCAGTGTTATGACAGGTGCTCTATAAGACAAAATCTGTTGAGGACAGCATTTGTTTTCGCTGCAGTTTGCAGCATAAATTATTTACATTACAAATTAGTAGAAGGGGCAAAGTTGACAGTGAAATAGTGTTCCTCAACAGCAATACTCTTACATTATGAGCTTTGATGCACAGGATCAAAGCATCTCTTAAAATTAATTTTAACAAGCTGGCAGCTATTTGTGCCTTCTGTTGCAGTGAATAGTCAGCTGTAATGCGCCAAACATGTGTTGATTCAAAGCATTAGACTCATAGGATGGGATGTTGAGGATGTAATGCTTTGTGAGGATAATTATCCTACTCCAACCATTCTCTGCCAGGGTTCATTGGAATCCTAAGGTTCCTCCACAGGTTGCAAGGAGTTATTTAAGCAGTGGCTGACTGGACTCACATCAGATGGTGCCTGCATAGCTTCAGGGCCAAAACCATTAGGCAATGCCAGCAGTACATTTTGACACCAGTGATTTTTTTTTTTAGCTCTCTGTATGACTGGCATTCTGATCTCCACTGAAAGGGGGCTATTCTTTCTACGGACTATCAATGTAAGCAGCATTTTCCCACTGGTCCCTGATGGTTTGGTTTTAGCAGGACTTTATCATTGGAAGAGCCAAGTATTGTTTTTTCTCACCTTTTTAAACAGAAATACTTTATATCTAACACTAAATGCAGAGATTCTAACATTTTCAAGGGTTTGCAAACCGTCTCAAGACTAACCTTCTATGGGAAACAGTAAATCATGTATTATCAAACCAATGTTTCAGTACCCATAGATCAAAGTTGATCAGCTTAGTAAATTTAGCAGGCCTCACTCAGCTGCAACCTTTCACGTCACCAAGGCCCTGCACATAATATTCAGTATATGCAATGCTATAAGAGACTAAAGATTTACTACAGTAAATAGTCAGAGACTATAGATATACTACAGTAGATGGTCATAGACTGAATATATATCAAAGAAGATGTTAGAGACTATAGATATACTATAGTAGATGCTCATGGACTGAAGATATATCACAGGAGATGGTCAGAGACTATTGATATACTACAGTGGATGTTCATAGATTGAAGATACATCACAGTAGATGTCCGAGACTATAGATATACTACAGTAGATGCTCATGGACTGAAGATATATGACAGTAGATGGTCGGAGACTATAGATATTCTACAGTAGATGGTCAAAAGCTAAAGATATACTCCAGTAGATGCTCATAGACTGAATATATATCACAGTAGATGTCAGAGACTATAGATATACTACAGTAAATGTTCATAGACTGAAGATATATCACAGTAGATAGTCGGAGACTGTAGCTATACTCCAGTAGATGGTCATAGACTGAAGGTACATCACAGTATATTGTCAGAAGCTAAAGCTATACTTCAGTAGAAGCTCATAGACTGAAGATATATCACAGTAGATGCCAGAGACTATAGATATACTACAGTAAATGTTCATAGACTGAAGATATATCACAGTAGATGGTCGGAGACTGTAGCTATACTCCAGTAGATGGTCATAGACTGAAGGTACATCACAGTAGATGGTCAGAAGCTAAAGCTATACTTCAGTAGAAGCTCATAGACTGAAGATATATCACAGTAGATGCCAGAGACTATAGATATACTACAGTAGATCTTCATAGACTGAAGATACATCACTGTAGATGGTCGGAGACTATATAGATATACTACAGCAGATGTTCCCAGACTGAAGATATATCACAGGGTGTGTCGGAGACTATAGATATACTAGAGCAGATGGTCATACAATGAAGATATAGCACAGTAGATGGTCAAAGACTATAGATATACTACAGTAGATGGTCATATACTGATGATATACCACAGGAGATGGTCAGAGATTGTGAACATGATACGACTGTGGTTGAATACTGGAGATTTGCTGCAGGAGACTTTCAGAGACTGGGAACATATTAAATGAGACTGCCATTACAGCCTGTTTACAAATCAGTGCTCCTAGTACTGACTTTTGAGGTCTAATGGCTGCACAACAAGCACCAAAGAGTAGATGTTTGGGCACCAGTGACTCGATCACTAGACACTGACTGCCCAATGTTTGCCATTCAATCAGGCTTAGACAATAACTGCACTATTTGTTGGGAAAAAAGACCACAGCTTTACCACATTCAATGAAAAACCAGCTAGGTTAGAAGATTCGTATTATTGGGAGATAGACACCTGCAACTTTTTTCATCTAGGGACGTACTGTACACATGTGTACGCTTGTATGAAGAAGTTTGCAAACCCTTTTCGATTTCAGGTGGAAACTAAGCTATGTGACTGTTGAAGATCCCAAAAGAGCTCCGGGGAACAGCAAAAGAAAGGCAACAAATATATTTGCAAACTTGCTTGATTGTTTTGTATACTTTTAGTAAGCTAGGCTGTGACAAAAGTGCACTATTCTTTCAGAAATGAGAGTATGCCATGTGTAATTAATAGTGAATTTATCATTCATTCACTCGCTGGCTTTTTGAAAGAAATATGGTATAATAATCGAAGAGTAGCCTGCCTTTCCCTGGACATTTTGATCCTTGTCGACCTTCTAAAAAAAACTCCTCCATTGATAGGCTTCTGCTTCTCAAGAGGATTAACTGCCACAAGGTCGCTGCCATCAACTGTGTGGTTCACCGTTAAGCATGGCAGAGCCAACATTTTACAATAACACATAAATATTGCACTTTCACCTTCAGCTGTTACAGAAGAAAAGGAGCTGCTTGTTATACATTAATCATTACAATTAATCCACTTAAACCAACCTGCTGGAGGAGCTAATCCATTGTCAACTAGAGCTCTTCTGCAAGGCCATTAAGGAGATTATATGAAAAGGGCCTGTGCGTTGTTATCTGTCCCTGCTACTAGGCGGCCTGTCATGTGTCTTAATGGGACTTTCTTCTGATAAGGAGAGGAGATTGGGGCAAGAACAGGTCAAAAGGTCAACAATGTCTGCAAATGCTGATCCCGTATATGGCCCTTCTACGCAAAGTAGAGAGGTCAAACCTTTCAAAGCCAAGTGAAATGTGAGGAATTTCAGGCACCGGCTGGGGTGACGGTAGAAGGCCATATCAAGTATTATTGATAGGGGATTATTATAATTGCATTAGTAGCTAATCAAAACATTCAGAGGTCAGGATAATGTCTTCACTATCTCTGGGACTTCTCCGTTGACTTTCTTGATTCTCAGGAGTGAAGTGGTAGAAAGGAAGAAACGGATAAAATGTATGTATTGTCCTTTAATGGCCTGCACTGTAGGCTTTATTATTGATTGATGTGAGATTCTTGCACATGGTGACCGCTTGTGCAGTATGCATTTAGTGGGGCAGAATACGGCCCCTTACACACTGGGACGGGAGCCGCGGTGACGGTAAAGCAGCGCTATATTTAGCGCTGCTTTACCGTCATTTTAGCCGCGGTATTCGGCCGCTCGCGGTGCGGTTTTACTGGCCGTATTGGCGCTTTGCGGCGGTATTACCGCGGTGTCCCATTCAAATCAATGGGAAGGAGCGGTATAGGAGCGGTGAATACACCGCTCCTATACCGCTTCAAAGATGCTGCTAGCAGGACTTTTTTTACCGTCCTGCTAGCGCACCGCTCCAGTGTGAAAGCCCGCCGGCTTTCACACTGGAGTGAATGGGGCCGGATTTTTTCAGGCGGTGTACAGGCGCTATTTTTAGCGCTGTACCGCCTGGAAAAACGCCCCAGTGTGAAAGGGGCCTAACTAAAGTAGAGTAGAGTAGAGAATGCCCACTTAGCTTTTTTTGAAGACTATGTAAACTTTAATAGTTAAACCTTGAGACTGCATTGCTTTGTCCCTCATAATCCATATACTAATCACTTTTTAAATATACATTTCATTAACCGCTTAAGGACCGCCTCCTGCACATATACGTCGGCAGAATGGCACGGCTGGGCACATCAACGTACAGGTACGTTGCTTTTTAAGTGCCCAGCCGCGGGTCGCGCGCCTGACCCGTGACCTGAGCTTCGTGACCGTGGCCGATGGACCCGCGGACCCGATCGCCGCTGGTGTCCTGCGATCGGGTCACAGAGCTGAAGAACGGGGAGAGGTATGTGTAAACAAACCTCTCCCCGTGCTTCCTAGTGACACTGTCACTGATCGTCTGTTCCCTGTCATCGGGAAAGCCGATCAGTGATGTCGAATGTCAAGCCACGCCCCTACAGTAAAAAAACACACACACGTCACACTTAAAGCGGGATTCCACCCTAAAGTGGAACTTCCACTTTTCGGAACCCTCCCCCCCTCCGGTGTCACATTTGGCACCTTTCAGGGGGGAGGGGGGTGCAGATACCTGTCTAAAACAGGTATTTACACCCACTTTCTGGCATAAACTCCCTCGGGAGTTTACGCCACTTCCTGTCCCGGCGCGCTGTCTGCCGGGACACACACGTGTCCCGGCAGACAGCGCTGACGATTCTCATTGCGCTGCGTGACTCGCGCATGCGCAGTAGGGAACCGCGAAGTGAAGCCGCAAAGGCGACACTTCCTGATTCCCTCACCGAGAATGGCTCCGGCAGCAGCAGAGAGCCGAGCGATTGATCGGCCTCTGCTGCCGACATCGCTGGAACCTGTGACAGGTAAGTGTCCATTTATTAAAAGTCAGCAGCTGCAGTATTTGTAGCTGCTGGCTTTTAAAAAAAATATTTCAGGTACAGTCCCTCTTTAACCCCTCCCCACCCCCTAGTGGTTAACCCCTTCACTGCCAGTGTCATTTACACAGGAATCAGTGCATTTAAATAGCACTGATTGCTGTATAAATGACAATGGTCCCAAAAATGTGTCAAAAATGTGTGATGTGTCCGCCATAATGTCGCAGTCACAATAAAAATCGCTGATCGCCGCCATTACTAGTAATAAAAATGCTATAAAACTATCCCCTATTTTGTAAACGCTATAACTTTTGCGCAAACCACTCAATAATGGCTAATTGCGATTTTTTTTTACCAAAAATATGTAGAAGAATACGTATCGGCCTAAACTGAGGAAAAAAATTGTTTTTTTATATATTTTTTGGGGATATTTATTATAGCAAAAAGTAAAAAATATTGAACGTGTGGGTCAAAAAAAGAACGCCAATTTTGTTTGGGAGCCATGTCGCAAGACCGCGCAATTGTCAGTTAAAGCGACGCAGTGCCAAATCGCAAAAAGGGGCCTGGTCCTTTGGCTGCAAATTGGTCCGGGGCTTAAGTGGTTAAAGGGGACATTCACTCACAATCAATAAATGCCATTATTCTAACTCTCCCCCTCTCTTTTACCCTTTTAAAGTTATTTTTGGGTAACAAGTACCTTTTTCATTCAGGTACTTGCTCCTACTACCTCATTCCCCAGCTAGGTAAGGATGATGTTGTGCTTGTTCTCCTTGTTCCTCCAGCTTGCAGCCTCCTGGGATAGACGTCATGGACAGTCTCCCCCAGTCAGTGGATCTCACGCATGGGCTCACAGGATGGATGTGGCCCTTTGCCCACCTGGCACTCTTCCTCCCACTGATACCAACCAGAGGGCACTATTCCTTCCACTGATACCAAAGATGGGGTGCTATTCCTTCCACTGGCACCTTCACTGACACCATTGATGGGGCACTATTCATCCCACTGACAAAAACAATGGGGCACTATTCCTCCCTCTGACACCAAAGATGAGGAACGCTTACTCATACTGACAATGATGATGGAGCACTATTTCTTATGTAATATGTAATTTTTTTTTACACTCATTGACCACCAAGTCTGAGACATTGTCTACTCTCACTGATGTCTGGACTTTTTCTACTCCCACTGGCCACAGTCCAGCACCACCCAAGGTCTGAAGGGTAGTAAACTGTCCCATTGTTTAGAACGTTTTGAGATCCCTGCTCTAAGCTAAGAGAGGACAGATAGTGAAAGAAAATGTACATTTCAGCACCTGATACTCTTCTATAAAAAAAAAGTTATTTCATGGGTTAGTATTACACATTAATATTGATCAATGTATGCCCTAGATGAGGTTTCATCTGATTTCCATTCATGACAATCAGGACCAAATTGTCTCATGCAGATTCAGTGGCGTCTCCAGCTTTCATATTTAGGGGGGGCACATGGGGGGACAGGGACAAAAGTAGGGGGGCAACTATAAAATGCAATTTTACTACGATCCCCAGGGTGGCAGAAAACAAGAGATATATGTCACCAGCATACCAAGAAAATATAAGGGTCCAAAGCAGTGGGAGAACTATCAGGTTTGCAAAGGTTGTCTTGCCACCGGACCTTGGTGTTCTGCCACTGTGGTGTTCCCCAGCCTCCTCTTGCTGTCCTGCCCCTGCTATTGACAGTGCTGGTCTGGCATCTGTCTCCTTGGCAGTGGCAGCAGTCTATTAGGACCTAGTGCTGGTGACATTATGGGTGCATGCAGGGAAAGGCTGGCACTATTGGTTGTAGAGAGCCGAGCCCCCAGCTGGTCACCTAGCAGCAGTAATGCTGTACAACCTTCTCTGTTGACATGCTGATCAGGATGTGATCCAGGTGATGCTCCCAGTCAGATCTAATAAACACAGTATTTATTAGCATCAAGAGTACAACCACATCCACCGTATGTTCAGCAGCCATGTGGGCTCTATGCCTGTAAGGTGTGGGCTTCGATCAATAAAATCACTATGATATTTAACACTAGGATTTGACTAGGAGCATCACCTGGATTGCATCACGATCAGCATGTCAGAGAAGGCTGCACTGCTGCTAAACAACCTGCAGGGAGGTCAACTGTCTACTCTACAACCATTAGAGATGGGCTCGGGTGTGTTTGAAATCCCACATGCCCGATCCCACCAGGAAGCCGACACGGCACACGGCTAATCACAGGCACTGAGACATTCCTGATCTGTGCAGCTAAGGACAGGGAAATGTCTCACTGCCTGTGCTTAGCTTTGTGCAGTGTGGGCTTCCCGACAGGCTCGGGCATTTGGGATTTTGAACATGCCCTGCCCATCTCTAACAACAAATTGTGCTGGCCCTCCTGTACATCAGCCCCATAAAGTAACCAGCACTGGGTTCCAACGTGCCGCCGCTGCCATGGAGACAGAGACCAGCGCTGTGAATAGCCAGGACAGGACAGCAACCATGGTAGTTCACTGGTCCACACTGCAAGGATTCCCCCATCCACCTATAATGTGTAGATGGGGGAATTGGATCATTTCTTTTTTTTTTTTTATGCAACCTACTAGTTAAATTAAAAAAGTGGGGCTGCCTAAGTGCTAAAACCAGCCATAGGCAGTTTAAATCTCAGCTGGTTCATCAGGAAATGGCTGAGGTTTGAACCATTAATGAGCAGGCTGAATGTACCAAGTTGATCGATTAAATTGGGAACAACCAGCCTGCCAGATACTCTTATGATTATCACTAGTGGTTGTTATAGCCACTAGTGATAATGTTTGTTTGTTGGGAGAATACAATTGCTGGGCAGGAAGGATATTCCCCTTGTCACCACTGTCTGTGTTGATGGGGGAATCATGCAAGTTTCTTTCCTGCACTCTGTGGATGCAGGAAAGAAATTTGCATAGTCTATTACCTGCCTAACTGAAAGTGAAAGTAAGTTGTGAAGGTCTTGAAAGAACAGGAGAGGGGAGGGACAGATGGGGGAGAGAAGAGATGGAGATAATGCAGTTCAGTGATTACAGTGTACTGCAGTGCACACACTTACCCACGCGTCCAGGCTAGAAGAATACTCCCCCTCTCAATAGAGACTGTGTTACTCCAGCAGCGGCCTGAGTAAGATGTGGCACATCCACTACGAATGCAAACAAAAAGAAATTGCCTTTTTGTAAAAAAAAAAAAAAAAAATATTTTTTTTTTTATTTTTTTTTGGGGGGGGCACATGGTGGGGCACAGCATAATTTTGGGGGGGTCAGGGCCCCCTCTGGCCCCCCCTTAGGGACGCCATTGTGCAGATTGTCAGACTATTTACAGAGAGTCCTTGCAAACTTTTTCAGTAAGAAAGTCATTTAAATTCTGCTATCCCTCTCACATGGCTAGAAAAATGAAAACATTTTGAAGAGGTCAAACCATCCAGCTAGGGTGCGCAATTTAAATGCAGATATGGTGAGCTTGGCGTAATAGGAGAGCGCTGTCTCCCCTGCATCCCTGAGCTAAAGATATCAGAACTTCAAGGTTAAAAAGAGGACTGACTTTTCTATGTAAGAACCCAATTGAGTAGAATTTTGGGTAATTATTACTCTCTGTGAGATCCCCCATGGAACTAACAGACACATGCAGCAGACTTTTAATAGAGTAGGAACTGTATGTGGCTGCTCCTTTTTTCTTGCTTGTCATAGGAGCAAGCTCACAATTAGTGCCAGCAATGTTACAGCAAACCTTTGGGCTGAATAAAAGGAACTTTGTCGTTGCCGGATGTTCAGTTTTCACAGGAGCTAGGAAGAACAAAGAAGAAAATAACAAACCATTAAATGTGGTAGGCCAATACACATAAAATAGCCACCAATGAATAATGTTGGGCTTCCTGACACATTGTAAATTACCCCCTCATTGCACATTACCCATAACGAAGGTACTGAACATACTTAAACACCTAAACAATGTCAGTCTTAAGCCTCATACACACGATCGGACCGTGGACCAACTTTCCCGTGGATTTTTGTCCAAAGGGTGTTGGCCCCAAGTTGGTATTGCATACACACGGCAGGACTTTTTCAGCCAACTTTCACCAAATCACTTGGTTTTTCTGCTCTTTACCGCCACCTTTGGTCAACTTCTGTATTGTTGTCTGATCTTTTGCATTGGTTCTGCATTGGTTTGTACAAAAGTCTGTTGGTTTTGTGTACACACGGTTGGACTTTGGTCCATCGGACTTTTGTTGGCAGAAAGTTGGTCCGTTCGCACAGCCAACAAAAGTCAGATGAAACCAGGAAAAAGTTGGTCCGATGGAGCGTACACACGGTCGGATGTTGGTCCAAAACAGCTAATTTGCATGTTGGTTGTCTAAAAAGTCCGATCGTGTGTATGGGCCTTAAAGCCTCATACACACGATCGGACCTTGGACCAACTTTCCTGTGGATTTTTGTACAAAGGGCGTTGGCCCCATGTTGGTATTGCATACACACAATCTGACTTTTTAGGCAACAAACATGAACGTAGTGACGTTTCAGCGTACTCACGACACTTCAAAAGAGGACGTTCGAATACTCCTGCGCCACCTTTGGTCAACTTCTGTATTGTTGTCTGATCTTTTGCATTGGTTCTGAGCATGCGTGTTTGTACTTTGTACAAAAGTCCGATGGTTTTGAGTACACACGGTCAGACTTTGCTCCATCAGACTTTTGTTGGCAGAAAGTTGGTCCGTTCGCACAGCCAACAAAAGTCAGATGAAAACTGAAAAAGTTGGTCCGATGGAGCGTACACACGGTCGGATGTTGGTCCAAAACAGCTAATTTGCATGTTTGTTGTCAAAAAGTCTGATCGTGTGTACGGGCCTTTACAGATGTTGACTCTCTGAATGTCCACTTTTGACATTAAAGTATAACTAAAGACAAAACATTTTTTTTTTCGTTTTGGATAGAGTGGAGAGGGATTAGAGCCCCGGTCAATGTTTATTGCGGTATGTGCCCCCGTTAAGGAGATTCGTCATCTCTATTTGTCCTGTTTACCATTATCATTGAAAGTGAAAGTAAAAAGAAACCCCAAATTTTGGGTTGTCCCCAGAAAAGTAAGAGGTGGAAAATCTTCCAATGGGGACACTAGTTCTGGTGAGCTGGGGGTCCCCAAAAAATTCCTTTATTTTGCAGAGATTTCCTCTCGCTTCCTGTTTGGCTATGGGACAGAGATGGCGAAAAAAAATCTGACAGGGGTTATAACCCTTCCCTATGCCCAGTACACACGGTCGGAAATTCCGATGGAAAATGTCCGATCGGACCATGTTGTCGGAAAATCCAGCCATGTGTGGGCTCCATCGGACTTTTTCCGTCTGAAAAAATTTGAGATCCTGCTCTCAAATTTTCCGACAACAAAATCCGATCTGACTTTTTCCGATCGTGTGTAGAGAATTCCGACGGACAAAGTGCCACGCATGCGCAGATCAAATTACGAGACCAAAGCTATTGGCTACTAGCTTCTACGTAGTTCCATTGTACGCAACGAACGTCACCACGTTCAGAATGATCGGATTTTCCAACAACTTTGTCCGACCGTGTGTATGCAACACCAGTGTCGGACAAAATCCTTCAGAAAAATTCTGACGGATTTTGTGGTCGGAATTTCCGACCGTGTGTATGGGGGCTTACTCTATCCAAAATTAAAAAAAAAGTTTTGCCCATAGTTCTACTTTAAAGACTCCCATTTATACTGAGTGACTAACCTAGGCCACTGGCCACTGCCACGTAGATGAAAGTGTATGACACAGAACCCCAATACCAATCAGTGTTATTGTTCATTGAAGTTCTCTCAAATAGAAGTGGTGAATCAACTAGAACACTTTCCTTCTTAGGCTTAGAACCAATTAGTGAAAAAAGCTATTTTTGAAGTGATGGACTATTCCAACCTACCTAAGACAACCTGGATGGCACCATGATACACTGGTTTACTGGTGCCATTCCTTTTTCCAGCCACCATATATCAGTTCACTTCTTTTTGTAAAGCCTCTCAATAAACTGAACCTAAAAAGGCTGAATCCTGCATGGTTTAATGATTCGTCCAAAGTCCAATGGCTTTATGGTCCTAACATAGGCTGGGGCAAATCACTACTGTACTTATTGTGGCAGAGTCAAGATAATACCACCCTACACCCAGTGGGCTTTCACTAATATTTAGTTCTAAGTACTTTCTGGGTACTGAGTTAGGCTTAGGCATCTGATACCTCAGGCACTCTAGTACACACTTTTATGCATCATTGCCTGAACTTTGCCCTGGGAACCCACCACACTGCTAAAAAACGTGGTAATGCTGCTCTGATTTGGGCTATTGGAACATCTAACTTGCCAACCTAGATTTAGTTTGAAGGGACCTCTTGTTTCTTATTGGAGTCAAACATTTTTAAAATGTCCCTGTAACTACCCTCTCTGATCCTTACCCTGTGTCGGCAATTCTTGCCTGAGCATATGCCATCCAGTAAAACAAGATCTCACTTATCCCTATTTTAATACACCATCATAAACCCATACAGTCCCAAACTCCACTCCCAAGTCACTCCCAAGTCATAGAAGCCCTTTGTCAAGCTTTTGACTTCCTCTTATAGTCTAAACCAGCTTAACTGGGTTCTTCAGGGATTGCTAAGGTTTATTTGAGCAGTGTAATGCTCAACGATAGGATTTTCCGACAACAAAATCCATGGGATTTTTTCCGACGAATGTTGGCTCAAACTTGTCTTGCATACACACGGTCACACAAAGTTAGTCGGACATTCCGAACGCCAAGAACGCGGTGACGTACAACACGTACGACAAGCTGAGAAAAATTAAGTTCAATAGCCAGTGCTGCTCTTCTGCTTGAATCCAAGCATGCGTGGCACTTTGTGCGTTGGAAATGTGTACACACGATCGGAATTTCCAACAATGGATGTCGTTGTAAGAAAATTTGAACCAGATCTCAAATTTTGAGATCGGAAATTCCTATGGAAAATGTGTGATGGAGCCTACATACGGCCGGAATTTCTGACAACAAGGTCCTATCACACATTTTCCATCGGAAAATTCTATCGTGTGTACGGGGCATTACATAGCATTCCTTCCAATGACCACCAATGTAGGGAGGCTCTGATCACCAATGTATCAGGACAGTTTTCCCACGGAACGCTAGTGTAAAAGGGCCATTGTAACAGAGCACTTATCCTACTACCAGTTAAAATGAAAACTATCCTAACCGCCAAATTCCAAAGTACAGTAAGAGGACATCTTTATACTGGCCACCAATACATAGAGCAGCCTTTTTCAACTTTTTATCCCAGAGGAACCCTTGAAATACATTTTCAAGTCTCAAGGAACCCTTACTAAAACCAATTAATTGGTGGTCAGTGAAAAAAAATTCTGCCTACATTGGTTGTCATTGGGAAGAATGCAAGATGTCTAAAAAGATCATTGGCTTCATGAAACTGGTTCTACAAAATGACATTGACCCCAGAACTATGCAGACACCATCAAATAGGAGGTCAATCAGTCACAGCTCAAGGAACCCCTAGTATGCTCTGGAGCAGTGGTTCTCAACCTCGGTCCTCATTACCCCCAAACAGGCCATGTTTTGGTAATTTCTCTTAGATAAAATAGCTGTCCAAATTACCAAGCCATTGACACTGATTTAGAGCACCCGTGCAAGATCAAGAAAAACCTGAAAACATGGCCTGTTTGGGGGTAATGAGGACCGAGGTTGAGAACCACTGCTCTGGAGGAACCCTAGGGTTCAATTGAACCCTGGTTGAGAATGGCTGACATAGAGGCATATTTCTCTGACTTCCAGTATAAAAGGGGTACTTTTCCAATGGCCACCAATGTAAAGAAGCATTTCTCCTTTGAGCACCAATATAAAGTGAGACAGCAATTTTCATTCCCTGTTTTCCTTTCAAGGCTATTAGTATTATGCGTTTCATTTCATTTCAATTATTATTAATGTCACGTTTTTCTGTTGTAGGGGGGCGTGATTAAATAAAATGATTTGTGCTGGGAATCAAGTACTTTAGATACACTGCATTCTTTATACTTTTATTATATCTCCAACCTAATGTCCCATGAGCTGTAGAAGTATATCATTGTTAGAAGGAGTTTAACTGAGGCCTACAAATTATTTCAAGGGTTCCTTCATAGTAAAGCGGTTAAGAACGGCTGCTATATTGTCAGACACAAGCACTGCTGTTAACATATGGCCCTTCATGAGTTAAATACACACTTCCAATCACATCCATATTTCTGGTGCCTTTTGAGCACAGGAGCCCGTGAATCACCCTTCTTGGCCATAGCGGGAACACATTTACCTTGCCTGTAATTTACTCTGAAAGCTTTTCCTTTGAAATTATTTTGTTTCCTTTTATACAGTATGTCATTTTTTTTTTTTTTTCTTTTTCGTTTGTCTTTTTTCATTTTGACAGACAATGAGCAGAGACAGGACTCTTTTTTTTGCTGGTCCTGGGCGTAGTCCTCATGGCCCTCTCTTCGGGATGACCCCTGTATTTTTCTGTGTCACCGGGTCCCGATTGGTGATCGGGACCAGAGAACTCCAGGAAGATCAATATTCAGTAATGCATAAGATCTTTTTGTGTCTGTGTTTGGTTTTTGGAAGTCTGTTTGGCAGAAAAGACTAATGTTTCTTGCCAAAATTTGGCCTGCTTTGAAGTATATATATACAGCCATTTTTTTTAAATAAAGTAGGGAAGGATTAGAACCTCAGTAATGTGTCAAGGTTTTATACCTTTATCTACATTATATTTTTAGGCCTGACCTCCAGTCTCACCTGCAGTTTTTCTCTCCTGTACTGAAATAGCTTACTCTGATTTCACTGCACACTGTGAGCTTCTCACAATGTTCATTAGAAGCTTCAGCAAGTCTGACAGAACCTGCCCCATTTCTGTCAGGAGGGCATCCAGTAACATTTAGCCCAAGGCTTCTCAGCCAGAGTTCCATGGAATCCTAGGGTTTCCCCAGAGGTTGCTAGGGGCTTCTTGAGCATTGAGCAATGTCTGCCCATCAGATAAGTTCCCACTCACACCTTTGATCTTTTTAGATATCTGTAAGGCGATAATTCTTCCCAATGACCACAAGCGCAAAGCGCATTCTTCCCACTGACCATCACACTAATGTTTCATGAGTTGTGTGTAGGTCGGGTGAATTGTGGTGTGGCGGCAATAATTCACACAGTCAGGTGCAATGGAAAGCTTGTATTGAAATAGCACAGCAACAGTTAACAACAAACCCGGTGGGAAGGCTGTCCAACTGGGTGCACTCACAGTTTCCATTATTGTGAAGAGAGCGGGTATCAGCCGGACTGACTGTAAAGAGAGCAGAGTGCAACTTGGCCATCTCGTGCCCAAACAGGATGATGTCCAAAGGAGTTGCAACCCTACACTTTCCTCCTCGGTCGGATCCTTTCCCTTCTGCTAGTACTCTCCCTAACAGGTGGGTATCTATCCCTACTCTACCAACATGCAAATGTGTGCCAAACCTGGAAGCCAGGGCCTTAAATAGGCTCTGCATTAACCCAAGATGGCTGATAAGGTCACCTGGGGCAGCAGCATCCAATAGCATAGCTTCCCCTGTGACCCAGGAAACCATAGAGGAACCCTGTACCTCTTAACTTCCTCTCCAACAACAGTGATGCTGCAGAAGAGTGCCAGTGGATAAAGTAGACTGCACTTGCTTACATGTAGATATTTTTAGTAGGGGTTCCCTGTGATTGGAAAGTTATTTCAAGGGTTCCTCTGTGTTGAAAATGTTGAGAAAGGCTGAGCTAGTCCTTTCCTCCCCAGCATGACTGTCCTTTGCTCGCCCCTTTGATACGTTAGAGTTCTGTTTTTTGAGTCATGAAGGGCTCAGCATCACATGTGGGTGTTCCTAGGGCAGCCTTCGTGCAAATACTAACTGCCCCAGGAATGCCCACTCTTCCAGACTGACTTCCACCAATCAAAGTATTTTGATATTTGTACAACTGGTCCCAAGAGCCAGCCCACTGCTGCATCAGGGCTGAGGGCCCTTGAGAGAAGTACTGAGGCGGGGTGCTGTGATGTTTTCAGGAAGCTCTGTACAGAACCCTGCCAGCCCTTTCCACTAGCCATGATCTGCCTGCACTGTATAGAGAAGCACAGGCAGTGCCGGGACAATGTCTTCTAGCGCCCAGGGCGAAGATACCAAACAGGGCCCCCTCCCTCTCTTCCAGTACCAGGGCCGCTGATAGGCCAGTACAACTGGCCCTGTTGTACTGGGCCCGACCAGCAGGGGGGCCCGGGCAACCTTAAAAGAGAACTAATTAATGTAAAAAAAAAAAAACTCCTCCAGCCACCATGACCGAACATCGTCCCGGCCACATTTTACCACCGCCCCAGCCGCCCCACACCTCCACCCCCCCTCCCGTACTTTTTTTTAATCCGATGTAGGTGGCGGCAGGGAGAGGGACTATTTCTCCTATTTCGGGCGTGGAAGAATGTCAGTCTCCTCCGCGCCCGCCCCTCATGCTGGCCCAAGTTCCGGCCAGCGCATCCTCTACAGTGTCTTCCCTGGCGCCGCAAAGTGATTCCTCCCCCTCTGCTCTGTTCCTCACTCGGCCTGAGAGCAAAAAGCAGTGAGGTGAGCGGCAGGGGCCGGTGGGAGAAAAAAAAAAAGCAGCTGCCATCTGAACCGGATAGTTTGTGGACACTCCAGTCTAGGCAGCAGGATCAGGGAGGAAGTGAGGCCCGTCTAACAGGTGGTTGCTTGGGGGGGATTCAAGATCTACTACTACTGCAGCAGCATCTATACATTATGGCATTGGTGGCATGGGTGGCACTGTCTGCAGGTAGCACATGCGTTATGGGTCATAATGCATGTGCTGCCTGCAGACAGTGCCACCCATGCTGCCAATGGTATTATTCCATCGGCAGCATGGGTGGCACTGTCTGCAGCACAATAGGGCATGGCTGGCACTGTCGGCAGGCAGCACATGCGTTATTGCATTTGCGTCATGGGTGGCACTGTCTACAGCACAATATGGCATTGGTGGCATGGGTGCCACTGTCTGCAGGTAGCACATGCGTTATGGACCATAACGCATGTGCTACCTGCAGAGACAGTGCCACCTATGCCGTAATGTGCTGTAGAGACAGTTTCAAGGCGGGGTCTGGGGAGGGGCCAGGGGTGGGGCTGAAGGAGGGACCAGGGGCAGGACCAGGGGTGGAGCTGAAGAGGGCCCCGTCAGGTAGGCTGTATGGGGCCCCATGATTTCTATCAGCGGCCCTGTCCAGTACAAATCCCCCCTCCCAGCTCAAATCCTCTCCCTCCCCAAATCCCCCCTCTTAGCACAAATCTTCTACCCTTCAAATTCCCCTTCTAAGCATAAATCCCCCCCCCCTCTAAATCCCGTCTCCTAGCAGTAATACTCCCTACAAATCCCTCTTCCTAACACAAATCCACCCTCCTGGTACAAATTCCCTTCCAAATAAGCTCTTCTAGCACAACCTCGCAAATCCCAACTGTGCCCAGGGCAGCCACCCCTCCTGCCCACCCCCTGCCCAGGCCCTGAGCACAGGAACCCAGTGATGACATCATTGGGTCTAAAATTAACAATGTCATAAAAAAGATTTTCTTTAATAACTACAAAGAATATAAATCCTTTGAATATAAAACGCAGACTTTACTTTGTAAAAGCAGTGGTGCATAATCGCTTTGCTGTACACCGAGTAGAGCTGTGGGAGGGGCCCAGCAAAGCCCACCTTCTATAGGCTGCCTGTAGAAAACTACAGAAGGGGGCGGAGACAAGACCAGTCTCCCTGGACAAGGAGAGAGATCAGCAGTGAGCGGTCTTTATTACAGGAAGCTCCTGCACAGAGGGAAAGTCTCACACTGGATTACTGCACAGATCTGGACAAAATACACAAAGAAAACCAAGATTCAAGGAAGAATAGACATAACTCTTGTATTTAGACAATACTTGCATGGTCTTGGATTTCAGCTTTAGTGGTTAAGAGTAAAATGTGTAAATTAAAAGCAGAATTTCTATAGATAATTGAGACAGGCAGTGACTCTGCGGACCTGCTGGCCTCCCACACAGACTACAGCCTGTCCTAATGAATCTTCCTGGACCATTGTATCTGCACATACATTTATCTGTCCTACTGGATTACATGGCAACCAGGATTAGACCCAGCCACGTGCTTAGAGCAACTGCAGGCATTACGTAAAAGCAGTCAATGGACTGAAAAGGTTAGGCATTCATTTTAGCTATTTATATGGCACCATTAATTAATGCAGCACTTTATAAATGGTACATTTAAATCAGTAGCTCTCAAGCGGCTTACAAAATCCCTATCCCACAGCAATTTAATCTACCAGAATTTCTTTGGCGTGTCTGACTAGGGATGAGCTCATGTTAGCAGGCCTAAGAGGAAGTAGTCATCTTTACTGGGCTAAATATACATGGCTGAGGCATTACCCACCCCACAGCCACACGTATACACGCCCATTGTATATGTGTGGACATGCTCTGGGCACAAAAGATTGGCCCATTGCAGATGACCGCTTCCTGCCCGAGTTTGCACACATGGGTTTGGACTAGGATCCAAAAAGTGAATCAAAAAAGTGAACCATGAAATCACAGCACACAAAAAAAGTGCATAAGAGTACAAAACAGGACCAATGTCTGAACAGGAAGGGCCTAAATTCCTGAACCTCCCCCCCCCCCCCCCTCCCCAGGTGTAAGGCACTCTATGGTCTACCTAGGCCAAAGCCAGGTGGACCCGCTCCATATGGACCCCCCGGTTTGCATGAGGAAAATGACCTGAGGGCTACAGATCTTCTGCCCAATGTCAGGGCAGGCGCCAACAAAACTGCACCCTTACTCTCCATGCAAAAAAATCCCCAAAAATATGCACACTGTACGTGCCCGTGAAATAAATAAAAGGTGCCATGTACAGGCCCTCCAGTCGGAATGTGGATTGCTGCTCTAGGGTAACTAGAAAGCCATGAGCAAGAAAGGCAAAAAAGAGAAGACGGGTGCTAGTGAAACATAGTTGGGTTCTAAACTCATAGTGTGTTAATGGCACCCCAGGATCACCACCCCCAAGTGGCACATCACTGGGAACTCCTTGCACCTCTCAGCCCCCGATCAGACAAATGCAGACCCCTTCCTACCAGAAAGATATTAGTACTTAGGGAGCATCCTGCCTTCAATTGGAGAAAAACCTGGTGCACCAGGACAGAATCAACCCAGGAGGAAACGTATCCTTCCCACTGTACCCACCTATATTAGGAATTACCAACTGGCATCCCCATTCACCAAGAGGCACCAGAGTTCTGTTCCCACAAACAGATAAGAACAGATAGGTCAAGAAAAGGATCTGAACATGCCTGACCCTAGTCCTGACCAGGATTCAAACTGTTACCCATAGCTCCCAACTGTTCCTGATTTCGAGGGACCATCCCTGATTTGGAGCAATGTCCCTCTGTCCCTCATTCCTCCTCATTTGTCCCTCATTTTGGTCTGATCTATATAGTTGTGTATAAAATGCACTTTTTATCTATCAAAAAACGTTTCCCAGTGCTAAACCTTTCATCTGATTTCTAAATTGCTGCATTTGTACATTCCAAAAGCCAATATAAAGGAATAGTAGTGGTAAAAAAAAGCACTTATGGGTTTAACTAATCTTGTTTTTTTTTTGTAAATTCTCCTTTAAGGGGGCGTGGCCAGGGGTGTGTCCTATGCCTGCCTACTTTTGCTGATAGGCGTCTCTCATTCCCATCTCAAAAAGTTGGGAGGTATGGTTACCTAAATAAGAGCAGCTATGCTAAATCCAAAAGCTTCATGGAGGATTTCCAGATTTATGGAAAAAAAAGATGGTGGGTAAAAGAGTGTGTGTGTGTGTGTGTGTGGGGGGGGGGGGGTCAAAAACTGGCATAGGGGCACAAACTAGTGTTGAGCTTTTCACGCAATCTCCCCCTTGTGCCCTTGACATAGGCTGGATCTGTATAGAAAGTCACAGCTGGTCGGACCACTAATGCCGCGTACACACGGTCGGAATTTCCGATGGAAACAGTCCGATGGGAGCTTTTCATCGGATTTTCCGACCGTGTGTATGCCCATCGGTCTTTTTCTGTCGGAATTTCCGACGGACTTTGAATTGAGAACCTGTTCTCAATTTTTCCGACGGAAAACCTTTCTATCAGATTTTCCGATCGTGTGCATGCAATTCCGACACGCAAAATTCCGACGCATGCTCGGAAACAATTCGACGCATGCTCGGAAGCATTAAACTTCCCTTTTATAGTGCTATCAAACGTGTTTGATGCCGCTGTGTTATTGACCGTCGGAATTTGGTGTGACCGTGTGTAGGCAATACAGCTTGAGCGGAATTCCGTCGGAATTCCGACGGAAAAACCGTCTGAGTTTTTTCCGACGATAAAATTCCGATCGTGTGTACGCGGCATTAGAAGACCACTTGCATAATGCACAATGTTGCAAAAAAAAAAACTTGAATAAATGTAATTTGCTTTCCCTTTAAACCCGCAAGGGAGATTGGCGTTTCGGAAAAACAACTGTGATAAACACCGGCTGTTTCTACGCTCTTCCTTGATGTAAACATGAGGGATATCCCCTATTCTGGAGAAATTCCTCCGAATAGGATGTGAAAACTGTTTCTTTCTTCTGCCATCTTGACAGATGCTCTTCAAAAAGTCCCAAGGCTGTTTTTTTTCTTTTCTTTTAATTTATCCTTAAACTACGAAGCGTAAAAATGTAAAGCTGATTGCTCATCTTAATCATAGTATCTCCGCGCTTTCTGTCTGCTCATACTTTATTATTTGACAATATACCTTTTTTTAATAGTTTAAGTCTTTTATCGTTTTAAAGGAAAAGCTGTGCTGAGAGGGAGTGATATGTGTTGTGGTCTCCCTCTTCCCTGGCTTCTTCTCCCACCTTGATGACTGTAAATTAAATAAATAAGGCTCTTAATCTACCCCCTGCTTTCCCTGATTGCTTTATGGCCCCATTCAGACTAATGTACACATCCTAAGTGCATTAACATGTTAAAGTGGCACTAAATTCTGGTTTAACCACTTGAGCTCTGGAAAATGTTACCGCCTTCATGGCCAGACCATTTTTTGCTATTTGGCAATTGCGCGGTCATGCAAGCTGTACCCAGACAAAATTTGTATAATTTTTTTTCCACACAAATATAGCTTTGTGATATAAATGATAAAAGATCGAAAATGAAAAAAAAAGACAATATTTTTTTTCCTTTTTGCTATAAAAATATCCAATAAAAAAATAAAATCAAGTTTCTTCATAAATTTTTGCCAAAATGTATTCTGCTACATATCTTTGATAAAAAAAAATCCCAATAAGTGTGTATTGATTGGTTTGCGTGAAAGTGAGACCTGGAGGAGAGAATGGACGGAGGGGCGGCATGTCTAAGCCCCCGTACACACGTTCGGAAATTCCGACCACAAAATTCATCAGATTTTTTACGACAGATTTTGTCCGACACTGGTGTTGCATACACACGGTCGGACAAAGTTGTCAGAAAATTTGATCATTCCAAACGTGGTGACGTTCGTTGCGTACGACGGAACTACGTAGAGGCTAGTAGCCAATAGCTTTGGTCTCGTAATTTGATCTGAGCATGCGTGGCACTTTGTCCGTTGGAATTCTCGACACACGATCGGAAAAAGTCAGATCGGATTTTGTTGTCGAAAAATTTGAGATCCTGCTCTCAAATTTTTTTTTGAATCAAGCCTAATGCCCCCTACACACGGTCGGAAATTCCGACGGAAAAAGTCAGATGGAGCCCACACAGGGGGGATTTTCTGACAACATGGTCTGATCGGACATTTTCCGTCGGAATTTCCGACCGTGTGTACGGGGCATTAGGCTTGATTCACACTAATGCTTTTTTGATGCATTTTTCAGAAATGCAGGGAAATTTTTTTAATATGGGTTCCTATGGAACATGTTCACGTCAATCCATTTTTGTGCCTCTGCACGACCGCGCAATTGTCAGTTAAAGCGACGCAGTGCCGAATCGCAAAAAGTGCTCTTGTCAGGAAGGGGGGTAAAATCTTTCGGGGGGCTGAATCGGTTAAATCAAAACTTCAGATTATAGAAAAAAATTGGTGCTCCACGAAGTACAGAACTCATGAGCAATTCATTATCTAACAAGTAGGCACAGAGCATCATAATCAGGATCTTCTGCAGGGGGCTCTTCTCTCAATAATAACTTTGAGGATTGCTTTGTATTGTACTAAGAGGCATACTGATAAAGTGGTTGGATCATTTTCCATAGAGCAAGAATGGACTTGTCTGCTCAGCAGAGGGCTTTATAAGCAGTAAAAGACATAGGAAATGCTTTGGTTATTTTTTCCCCTTATACAGCACACGGATTCAATCAGATATTGGTAATTATCTTTGTATGGAACATAGCGAGGGGAAGAGGACATATACTTGTTCCAGCATATTCAGAAAGTAAAGTGAAAGTTCAGCAACTTCACTGCAAAGGCTTGAGCAAACTTCATTACTTCCCACTTCTATTGGAAAAGGATTGCAAACATTTGTGTAAGATTGAAAAAGGATCTAGGAAAGTAATAGAGTTGTTTTCCTTGTGGAATATTTATTTAGGTAGGGAGAGAAGATGTCTGTATTGGGTTTCCAACTTGTTTAACAATGTACATTTGAGACCATGCAACTGGCTACTAGACATGTGCAATTCATTTCTTTTTTTTCCATTTTTCGTTTTTTTTCGTTATATTCGTTCATTCGTTATCGTACGAATGAACGAACGATTCGCTAAAATTTTTAACGAATAACGAATTGTTCGAATCGAACGAATCCGAAAAACAACGAAAATCCGAAAAAAAAACAATTAGGAACAACGAATCTACGAAAGAAGAAAATCCGAAAAACGAAAACAGGAACTACGAAAATCAAAATGAACGAAAAAATTCGTACATTCGGAACTTTTTTTGTTTGTTGTTGAATTGGTAATTTTCCATGTCTCTTACAATGGCGCTGCTTAACGTGCCTCGAATGGATTGAACAAAAAAATTTGTACATTCGTAACTTTTTTTATTTTTTTTTTCGATTCGTAATTTTCCGTGTCTCTTACAATGGTGCTGCTTAACGTGCTTCGAATGGATTGAACGAAAAAATTCGTACATTCGTAACTTTTTTTATTTTTTTTTCGATTCGTAATTTTCCGTGTCTCTTACAATGGCGCTGCTTAACATGCCTCGAATGGATTGAACGAAAAAATTCGTACATTCGTAACTTTTTTTTTTGCGATTCGGAATTTTCCGTGTCTCTTACAATGGCGCTGCTTAACCTCCCTGGCGGTATGATTCTGGCTGGAATTTAGTGCTGAAAGCGGTACAATTATTTTGCATGGAAATTTGGCGTTTTTATATTGTAGGCATGCAATTCTTATGAATAACTCACTTAAATCTGTCCGAACCAGAGTCTAGTAGACATCCCGGGTATGATAAAGTTTGAAACACAAAATAATAAATTATAATATAATAAAAATATATATAAAAATGATTCAATAATGTAATCAAATCAAAAAACACTGAAATTTGCTCAGTTGCAGAATAGTCGCTGTCATTAAATTTATTGTTTGATGATAAATTGTGATTTTATTTTTTTATCTGTGTTTTCTAGCTGTCTAAAACCACTTTTGACATAAAGGGACACTTTTTGGTTGCTATGGACAATCTCCAGTTTCCAGGCAGAAAAAAAAATCTTTTTATTATATAAAATGACATGCAGGGCACTGGGCAGACCACTAGGGACAAAGGGGGTGTGTATTTTTTGTATACAGTACTGTAATCTGTAAGATTACAGTATTGTATATGTGTTGTGTTTTTAAACTTTTTTGAATTTGGCGCCGATCTCCGCTCCCGTGCGTCGTAACGTCACAGGGAACGGAGATCGGCGGCACCCGGCACTGTGTGAATCGAGCGAGCGGACGGCTCGCTCACACAGCGGGGAGACATCGCAGGATCCAGGGGAAAAGGTAAGTAACTTCCCCCCTGCATCCCGCAACGCAAGCCCGAGTCTGGCTCGGGGTTACCGCTCCCAGCACAAAAAGCTGGCCCCGAGCCAGACTCGGGGTTACCGCCAAGGAGGTTAAGGTGCTTCGAATGGATTGAACGAAAAAATTCGTACATTCGTAACTTTTTTTTTCGATTCGTAATTTTCTGTGTCTCTTAAAATGTAATAATAGCATACACATTACATAAAATTATGAATTATGCTCCGATTACGAATCTACGAATGTTACGAATGTTACGAAAGTACGAATAAATACGAATGCGTCCGAATTTCAAATAAACGAAAATTAAACTAACGGAAAAACGAATCAACGAAAAAATAACTCTTACGAAAATACGAATCGTTACGAAAACGAACACCGACGACTTACGAATTTACGAATCATTACGAATCAACGGAAACGAATCACATGTCTACTGGCTACATAGTCATTTATGCTGGTGGCATTGGACAAATACATTTAGATAAAATAATATATGTATACAGAGGGATTGGGAGACGCAATATGATTACTGTGTAATTAGTACTCTGTATCACTAGATGTGTTAGAAAGACGGTGTGCCCCTTAATGGTTTGGCTTTGGAGCCCCATCACACATATGAGAAATAGGAAGGAGGGAGCACCCACAATGCCACATCCGTAATATATCAAGGGAAAACAAAGAAGATACCAAATACATATCAACAGGTCAGACTTTTAAGGTATGGAAGCAAATAGGAAAGCAGAAAAATATATTTATTTTATTGAAAAATACAATATCATAACAGTGTTCAAAACAATATAAAAATCATATGAAATGATATCATTTGTACATTGAGCCCTTGTGCGTCGCGTCTACGCGTTTCGCCGTAAAGGCTTCCTCAGGACACGGAAAAAGGTTCAAAGACATAGCAAGAGAGAGCAACAATAAATCTCACTATCTTCAAATGGGCTGCGCCTCAGGTACAAATGTCATAGCAACCAGGACAATTCCAAATATATGGAACAGTTGACCACGCTGTGATAGAGTGGACAGCAAGTGGCACATTCTGATGAGTACAAACAAAAATTGATAGTTGCTTATAGCAGGGGCAGGAAACAAGTCTCAGTCAGTATATTACCGTCAATGGGGACAGCCAATAGAGGACAAAATCCCATCCACATGGAGCTTAGTAGATGCTGGTGACACATAGTATGGCCAAACAGCATATGAACAGCGCTAAAGGTAAAAGTATTTTTGTGGAGACAATGAAGGCATCCCAATGCTTGTAATTTTCAATAAAATAAAAATACATTTCTACTTTCCTATTTGCTTCCATGCCTTAAAAGTCCGACCTGTTGATATCTATTTGGTATCTACTTTGTTTTCCCCATCACACATAGTTATGCTCAGTTTCTAAGACGTTTTTTTTAGTTGATGGAATGTAATGCACCTGTAAGCACTTTTGGAAAGATCTTGGGGTCCAGACTGGACTCTTGGAGGTGGAGAGTTTGAAAGATCTATCTATCTATCTATCTATCTCTATCTATCTATCTATCTATCTATCTATCTATCTATCTATCTATCTATCTATCTCATGTCCACAAGCTTGCAGACCCCTTAAGCAGCACCTATGACTCCAAAAACGGCCTTAAGAAGGAGGTCAACAATGGCTGCCTACACATACAGTAGATATATGGCCATTACATGTATATTAGCTTGTTGGACATCCCATTCCAAAACTTTGAGCATCTTGGGGGCTATAAGAGCCTTCACTGTTCTGGGAAGGCTTTCCACCAAATGTAGGTGTGTATCTGCGGTAAGTTCTGGACATTCAGCCAAAAACAAAAAAAAAATTGTGCGGCCAGGTTCTGAGTTGGAATGAGAAGACCTGGCTCTCAATTGGCATTCTTATCCTTCTCAAAGCTCAGTAGGGTTGAGGTCAGGGTAAACTACTCTATGCCTTTAAGGAGCTGGCTTTGTGCACCAGGGCACGACTTGCTAGAACAGAACAGGGTCTTCCCCAAACTTTTGCCAGAAGAGCACAATTGTCTAAAATGTCCTTGTATGCTGTAATTTGGAGGGTCATCCCCATACCTTTGTCCATATAGCATAGGTGTGATTGTCAGGTGTCAGGTATCTGAGTATCTATCTATGCAAACATTATATATCTATGTTGATAACAAATAGGATTGTGCTTTTTTCCTTTCTCTAAATGGCACATACTAATGGCATGAACCGACTACAGAACCAGGCAAATATTGATCAAACCGTGGCTAGCTTTAGGCAAAGCTTTTCATTGCAAAACTCCGGTCTACTTAAAGTGATATTAAAGCTTCAGCTTCTTTTTACAAAAACTATAACAAACATGTTATACTTACCTGCTCTGTGCAATTGTTTTGCACAGAGCAGCCCCGATCCTCTTCTTCTTGGGTCCCCCCGCTGTTGCTCCTGGCTCCTCTCTCTTGACCAGTGCCCCCAATAGCAAGCCGCTTGCTATGGGGGCACTGGCGCATGCTCACTCCCAAGCCCCACTCTATGCGTCCGTAAGACACTTAGAACCATGGCTCGGCCCTGCCCCCTGCTCTCTCCTCATTGGCTCACTGATGATTGGCTGTGATTGAAGCCAATTATGTTAGCCAATGAGGAGAGAGAGACCCAGGACAGCTGAGACTCCTGTGCATATTGCTGGCTCGAGAGAGGTCTCAGGTGAGTATTTGGGGGGGTTGCGAGGGGAGCAACACAGTTTTTTTCTCTTTCATGCATAAAATGCATGAAGGTAAAAAACCTTCAGCCTTTACAACCACTTTAATTTACTTTGATAGCACTCGCTGTGATGGTCATTGATATCCTTTTGACGTTTATTGCTCCTGTATATTTAAAACAAATTTTCTAACCATGCAGAGGGTAGATGAATGGGGACCCATGTGGCTGGCATTGCATCGTATCCTAGTTGAGCTAAGTCGTGGGCGCTGAGGGAAGTTACATAGTTGGTTAGATTGAATAAAGACGCCAGACAATTCAGTTCAACCTGTGTGGATGTGTATAATTATGTCTTTACCATTTCCCATACCCCTGTATATTGTGTTTAATAAGATGCCCATCTAAAAGTTTTTTTTAAATAATCCACACTTCCTGCTACCTCCACCATTTATGGAAGGGAGTTCCACATGGTAAAAAAAAACAAAAAGAAACAGTACGCAGTATAAGCTAAACCACTTCTCCTCCAACTTCAGAAGGCCTTGTGTCTTCTTAAACAACTTTTTTTTCCCTATGCTAGCCCCACCACTAAGATATTTGTATATTTTGCGATTATTTTACCTCTTAAGCGTCTCTTCTCCAGTGAAACTAAGTTTAATGATTGCAGACGTTCCTCATACCTGAGATCCTCCAGCCCCTTTATTAGCTTTGTTGCCTTTCTTTCTTAGTTTCAGCACATCCTTCCTGAGGGCTGGTGACCAGAACTGGATTACATACCCACGATGTGGCCAAACTACAGTTTTGTAGAGTAGTAGAATTATAGTTTTATCTCTGGAGTAAATATCCTTTTTAATAAATGCTAACAGACTACTGGCCTTGCTTGCTGCAGCTTGGCATTGCGTGTTATTGCTGAGTCTGTCATCAATTAGGAAACCCAGGTCCTTTTCCATCCTAGATTCTCCATCCCTCTATTGTGTAACTTGCATTTGTGTTTTTAGCTCCTAAGTCCATTACTTTACACTTTCCCATATTTAACCTAATTTGCCATGTAGTTGCCCAACCAGCAACTACTATAATTGACCAAGGTCTTCTAGAAGAGTCCTGATGACGTAGCAATTATGAAACGTACGTCAAGGCGCCTTCCAGCCACGTCAGCTTCCAGTTTGTCTCTCGAGGGGAGTGGAACGCACACCGATCTTGTAGCGTGAGCTTAGCAGTGCGCCGCTCCCACCAGCAAACTTGCAGGATATCCTCAGTGCCAGGACAAGGCACAAACAAATGTAAGCAGGCATTTTTTGTATTTATTCACCTTACCATATTACGCTATTGGCTTTCCCTTTGTCTTTTTTCCCGGGCATCATGGTGGAGAGAAGACTATAGCCAAGAACGGGGGTCTCCATACTGCAGCCCAAAGGCCAGATGCTTTGCTTGCTTTTATCCGGCCCTTGGGGCACTATTCTTCCCACTGATACGAGACACTATTCTGCCAACTGACGCCAACAATAGGGCACCATTTCTCCCACTGACACCAACAATGTGGCACTATTCCCTCCAGTGATACCAACAATGGGGGCACTATTCCTCCCCCTAATACCAAATGTGGCCATGTTTACTCCCACTGATGCCAGGAAATTTTCCACTCCCGCTAGCCACAGTCCGCCCCCCTAAACTTTGAAGGACAATAAACTGGCCCTTTGTTTAGAAAGTTTGGAGACCCCTGGCCTAGAAGATTCAAATTTCCCCAGTCTATCTATTCCAGGATTTTCCATCTAGCGTTTTCAGACCTTCTTTTTTATTAGAGGTCATGGATCTCAGGTAAGCAGGTTTTTCATTTGAGCGCATTGGGTGTGATTTGGATTTTCTTGTCAAGTGGTGAAGGACTTTTTATGGTTTTACTTATCAAGATTTTCACTGAAGATATATGGACTCACATTATTTTTTCATTCTGATTACATATATTTTTATTTTTTTTCCTCTGCTTATTTTGTATCACTATATTTTGCTTCACATTGTCATTCCATGTTATTTGGTCCTAAAATGTATTATTAACAAATTGAGTGGTATTCACTTAGCGCCCCCTATTATCACAATTTAACTTCTAGGAGAGAGCCTTGGGGCACTCCTCGGCTTACAACTCCAGACCATTCAGAAGATATGTTATTTATCACTACTAGACATGTGCAATTCGTTTTGTTTTTTTTCATTTTTCGTTTTTTTTCCTTTTTTTTTCGTTCGTTCGTTTTCATACGAATGAATGAATCGTTCGAATCGAACGAATCCGAATCACGAATCGTACGATTCCGATTAACGAATCGTTCAAATCGAACGAATCCGAAAAACAACGAAAGTCAGAAAAACCAAATTAGAAACAACGAATGTACGAATGAAGAAAATCCGAAAAACGAAAAAAGGAACAACGAAAATGAACGAAAAAATTCGTACATTCGTAACTTTTTTTTTTGTTGAATTGGTAATTTTCCGTGTCCCTTACAATGGTACTGCTTAACGTGCTTCGAGTAGATTGAACGAAAAAATTCGTACATTCGTACGTTTTTTTTTTCGATTCGTAACTTTTTTTTTTCGATTCGTAAATTATTAAAATGTAATAATAGCACACATTACATAAAATTATGAATTATGCTCCGATTACGAATCTACGAATGTACAAATAAATACGAATGCGTCCGAATTTCGAATAAACGAAAATAACTCTTACGAATGTACGAATCGTTACGAATCGGAACACCGACGACTTACGAATGTACGAATCGTTCCGAATCAACGGTAACGAAAAAAAACGAAACGAAAAAAAGCAATTTTTTTTCGGAAACGAAAAAAACGAAACGAAAATAAACGAATTTTTTTGTTGTGCACATGTCTAATCACTACCCTTTGGATGCGCTCCTTTAACCAATTTCTATTCATGTATATACCCTATCTTCTCCTCCAGCCAGATTACAACTCACTTCCTCATAGAATGTTAATTGGGTCGGTCTGGCACGAGCGATCTTTCATAAATCCATGTTGATTACTACTAATAATACTATTATCATCAACAAATTCTTGGATCCCCTACAATAGTTTACAATAGTTTGTACTAGGCAGTAAAGTATTCCACATATGCAAAAGCAGTTGCATACTGCACAGGGTTAAACAGGGCCATAGAGCACCTTGGGTGGCCCAGAATAGTATTTGTCCTCTTGTCTTTAGTGTTCCTCGGGCTCCGATCCATCTTGTCTTTAAAAAAAACGAAAAATCGGTTTTCCTTCCAAACTGAGTGTCCTTTACAGTCTGTTTTCCAAAGAAAAATGAGAGTGTTTTTGCCTTATTAGGGCACACCTCTGTAAAGTAACTTCACCTCTCCCCGTGTTCTGCCAGAGGATCAGGATATCGTATATTTAATGGGAACATCTCTGATGGATTGGGATGGAAGGAAGCCTATTTGGCACACATAAGTCTAAAGAGAAAATTCTTCTGTCTGAAATACTTATTTATGCTTTCAGTGCCATTATCTCTTTCACCTTGAAGTCGGTTTTACATAAAGTGACGGCATCCCGTTGAAAGCGTGTCCTGCGCTGCACTGGGGATGTATGACCAACACTTCTCATAGTGGAAACGTGCGTTCCCGCTCGTGTCTTTTTATGCATTTTTTCATGCATGTCTGCAATATCGTGCATAGGGTAGCCCTTTACTCGAGTGGGCTACCCTGTGTGCGAAGAAAGGCTCCAAAGAAGCTCCTGAATTATTTTCCATTGTCACACGACAAAACACTAGGGCTTTTACTGATTAAAATTTTCGTGTTCGATTAATCGATTTTTTTTTAAATCGATTAATCGACTAATTTCGATTAATTATAACGCACATACAGATCCAACTAATTTTAGTTGATCTCCTAGCATTGCAACTCTGCATTAGTCAGTGGTAAATGTGGTATACACTATATACAATCACCCGACACTAGTTTGTGTCCACAATCCATGACTTAACTTCACAGTTCACACAAATAAGTTTTAAATTCAAACTGTAGAACTGACGTAAGTAATTTTTTTTCCCACAGTAGCGTGACAATCCCTCCACCTCCGGTCTAACTAATCACTCTCACCTTATGGCATGGACCCCTGTGCAAACAGGTGGTCATGCAAGCGGGTATCAAAAGGGTTAACACGGACCATAAACTTCTCTCACGTCTCCTTAGATCTCAGCAAGGACGCAGGTCATGGGTAGAAAGAAAAGATCTAAGTGCTCACCGCTTAAGTATAAGATTTCATTTTTGTGCCCCTCGGCTTACAACTCCAGACCATTCAGAAGATATGATATTTATCCCTACTAGACATGTGCAATTCGTTTAGTTTTTTTTAGTTTTTCGTTTTTTTTCGGTTATTTCGTTTGTTCGTTTTCGTACGAATGAAAGAATCGTTCGAATCGAACGAATCCGAATCACAAATCGTTTGAATCGTACGATTCCGATTAACGAATCGTTCAAATCGAACGAATCCGAAAAACAACGAAAGTCCGAAAAAACAAATTAGAAACAACGAATGTACGAATGAAGAAAATCCGAAAAACAAAAAAAGGAACAACGAAAATGAACGAAAAAATTCGTACATTCGTAACTTAGTTGAATTGGTAATTTTCCGTGTCCCTTACAATGGTGCTGCTTAACGTGCTTCGAATAGATTGAACGAAAAAATTCGTACATTCGTACGTTTTTTTTTCAATTCGTTACCTTTTTTTTTTTTGATTCGTAACTTTTTTTTTCGATTCGTAAATTATTAAAATGTAATAATAGCACACATTAGGGTTAACACGGACCATAAACTTCTCTCACGTCTCCTTAGATCTCAGCAAGGACGCCAGGTCATGGGTAGAAAGAAAAGATCTAAGTGCTCACCGCTTAAGTATAAGATTTCATTTTTGTGTTCAAACACAAACTACTCACATAAAGATGATAAAAACACAGCATGTAAAGCCGACAATCGTGTTAGTTCCGTAGGGCAGCAGCGGGTGATGTCATGCGTAGCTCCTCCCTCGTACGCATTACGTTTAATCAGAACTTCGATGTCACAGACCCCCCCCCCCCCTCCCTTCGTTAGCAGACGGAGGCACTTGGGGAAGGGGGAGGAGTCCGGTGACGTTGATGTCTGTGACGTCACCGGATCTCCGACGGAACTCTCTGAAGACCCGGAAGCCGGCGGAGAGGTGAGTACTGATGAAAATAATTTTGATCGATCAAAAGAATTTTGATTGATCAAAAAAATGAATCGAGGAATTAATCTTTAATTTCCACAGCCCTACAAAACACACATGCGTTTTGGGTGCAATTAACATCTAATGGCACCGCGAGAACATTGTATGTTTGCAGCGTGTTTTTTTCTGAAATGCGCACAAAAACACGTGTTACTATGCGGTTTGTCACGCATTCAGGAAATACACCCAGACTACAATTATATGTAAGTACCCCAGCTGGGGTTCCTGGGATTGGCTGCAAGAGGCAGCCCCAGTGAAAGCAATGGGAGGCTGGTGGCTCTCGCAGCTAATCTCACCCACTCGCATGTAATTGCTCATGCAGTGATCACATGCGAATGGTCGGCCCTGGATGCTTCTTCTGCATCCCATTTTTTTTTTAATTATGGAGAATTTTGACTTCGCTTCCAAAATGGGGCTGCTGGGATGTACTGTATATATATTCATCCAAAACCTACCATAAAGACATTTTAGTTGAAATTAAAAGTTTAGTTAAAATTGAATTCATTTAATTAGTCAGGAAAAATGAGATTACATTTAATTTAAATTAAAGTAAAAAAAATCAAGCTTTAGTCAAAATTTAAAATGAAGCCCTACGATGCATATATGGAAAACCATCTACACCTACTCCTTGTGCTGATAATATGGTGACCTCTGGAATCAGAACTGGAGCTGTGACATGCATGGAGCTGTCTCTTCCATCTTTTATGTTGTATTGAAGTTTAATAGACCATCTTTAGATTTAGGTAAATCTGGGGTATTTAATAATCACTTGTTGCAATATATGTTAGCATTTTGGCCCAGAGTCATATGTATGTGGTGACCTATATTTATTGTATGCAACTGTTTGCTATGGGAGCAAACAATGGTGGTTAGTGGGAGTAAAAAAAATTAGATAACCCTTGTGTTCCGTAGGATGTGTGGAATAGTGCCCTGTCATTGGTATTAGTGGGAGGAATAAGGCCCCCTGTTGGTATCAGTGGGGTGTCCAATTGTTGGTGTCAGTGAAAGAAATAATTACCCATCTTTGGAGTTAGTGGGATGAATAGTGTCCCATCAGTGGTGTCAGTGGGAAGAATAGTGCCCCATGGTGTCAGTGGGAGGAATAGTGTCCCATGATTGGTATCAGTGGGAGGAGTAGTGCCCCATCAGTAATGTTAGTGGGATGAATAGTGCCCCGTTGTTGGTGTCAGTGAGAGGAATTGTTCCCCATCTTTGGTGTAAGTGGGAGAAATAGTGTCCCACCAGTGGAGTCAGTGGGAAGAATAGTGCCCCATGGTGTCAGTGGCAAGAATAGTGCCCCATGATTGGTGTCAGTGGGAGGAATAGTGCCCCATCAGTGGTGTCAGTGGGATGAATAGTGCCCCATTGTTGGAGTCAGCGAGAGGAATAAGTTCCCCATCTTTGGTGTCAGTGGGAAGAATAGTGCCCCATGATTGGTGTCAGTGGGAGGAACAGTGCCCCATCAGTGGTGTCAGTGGGATGAATAGTGCCCCATTGTTGGAGTCAGTGAGAGGAATAAGTTCCCCATCTTTGGTGTCAGTGGGGAGAATAGTGCCCCATGGTGTCAGTGAGTGGGAGGAATAGTGCCCCATCAGTGGTGTCAGTGGTAGGAATAGTGTCCCATCAGTGGTGTCAGTGGTAGGAATAGTGTCCCATCAGTGGTGTCAGTGGTAGGAATAGTGTCCCATCAGTGGTGTCAGTGGTAGGAATAGTGTCCCATCAGTGGTGTCAGTGGTAGGAATAGTGTCCCATCAGTGGTGTCAGTGGCAAGCAAGAGATTTGGCTATTTCTCTGCTGCTGTATTCGGGTTTACTGTTAACCATGTAGATTTTTTTTTGGTAATTTTGGTAAGAGGTTTGTGTAATTGTGTCCCTCTTTTATTGCACACTTTAGTTGTGCAGGTTCCTTTGTGTGTTTTCCTTATGTAGAATTCACATTAAAAAAGGTACATGGAGAGGACTCTCTAACTTTAGCGTAGCTAAAGTGTTTCCTGGCAAGCATTAGCAATTTAAGGATTGATTGCTTTCATTCGCTCTCTAGAATTGTTTTTTTTTTTTTTAAATATGACAACTCCGTTTTTGCAAAATGTAATAAAATGCATTTTATCTTATTAATAAGTCTTGCTTTAATTCTCTGGAATGGGGGGGGGCAGCGTGACCTTCCTTCACTTCCAGCAATGACTGAAGCACATGTGGCATTGTTTTACACACAATGGAAATAGCACTTCTTTTTAATTGACTGCATACCCAGCGTGGAATTGTTATTAACAACATTTGGAGCGAGAAAGAAACAGCTAAAGGATTAACATTTTTCCGTCTAGCATCCTCATCATTAAAAAATATGCTATATTATATACAGTATATTAGGGTGGGTATACACTATAAGAAAATCCGGCGAACGATCGTCTGGATTTCCTTGATGTTTCAGAGCAAGGCGGAACTGAGGATGGAAATAATGTATGAAAATTCTCATACGAGAAAGGCTTTTTTTACGATCTGGTTCTCAAATTTTCCGACAACAAAATCCGTTGTCGTAAATTCCGATCGTGTGTACACAATGCCGACGCACAAAGTTCCACGCATGCTCGAAATCAAGCAGAAGAGCCGCACTGGCTATTGAACTTCATTTTTCTCGGCTCGTCGTACGTGTTGTACGTCACCGGGTTCTTGACGTTCAGACTTTCCCACAAGATTTTTGTGACTGTGTGTATGCAAGACAAGTTTGAGCCAACATCCGTCAGAAAAAATCAATGGATTTTGTTGTAGGAATGTCCGATCCGATACAGCATGAAAATTCAGCCACAGTGACCCCCTGTGGTGGGATGACTATTGCACAACATAACTGAACCAGAACTTGCAGCAGACTTGCAGAATGTTTGCAAAGAAAGTTGATCTGGAGTTATGCAATGCGGACTTGCTGCAAAAGTGCAACAAACTTGTGAAGCCTGACAAGTCTAGCAATAGCTTAGCAAGTCATTTTCAAACTTGCAGCACACTTGCTTTTCTATCTGGGCGTCTGCCTGCTATGGTTCAATCTGTTGGCACCTATATCACTACAGGATAGTGACGTAAGGGCTGGCAGATGGAACCACAATGTTCCATAGGGTACAGGGGCGGACTGACCATTCGGCCACTCGGGCACTTCCAGAGGGCCCCGGGCCACTAGGGGGCCCCCATAAGGGTTGCCAGCCTCAGTAAAACCAGGGACAGTATGTAAAAATCTGTGTTTTTTTTACATCTGTTTCTGAAATGTCCCTTACCGACATCCTTTTGGTCTAAAAATACCGAGATTATAGCTGCCCCACCTCTCCAGTACCTTCTCAGCCAATAGAAACATGTCTGTGTATACGGTGGGATTGTATACTGTGTGTGTATACTGTGTGGCCCCATAATCTCCCATTGCCCGGGGGCCCCATGAGTTGTCAGTCCACCCCTGGTAGTGTACCAGGTATGTGATACACCTGGAAGTGTATCAGATGCTAAAGATTCTTAGCAAGTTCAGCTATTCAAGACAGCAGAATACAGGAGCAAACATAATTTCTTTGAAGGCCTTTTTGTTTTCTGTTACTAATGAGGAGTGTGTGCGATGTGTCTATACATGAGTGTGTAGTCCAGTAAGCACCTGGGTTTACTCTCCCTTTACTCTCTCTCTACAGCAGTTACAACCTCACCTCTCTAAGGCCATACTACCAAGTGGACGAGACGGAGGAGAACCCTTTCATTTGCTCGAAGCACAGCGACAACGGCATGCTGAAGTGTCAAGACATCCCCGCTAAAATCGACTGCACCAACTTCAACTTCCCAGAGCTCGGGAACAGGAACAACTGTGACCTGAATCAGTACTACAACATATGCCAACCCGGAGACCTGAATCCACACAAAGGGGCCATTAATTTTGATAACATTGGCTATGCCTGGATAGCCATTTTTCAGGTGAGACAACATAATGTGTGATGAGTTGGCTGAGATCTGGACACTTTTCAGTCCGCTACCAGTGGAATTTGTGGTCGGTTGGTTGATTCTGTAGGACCTTACTGCTGGGCATGCTGGTAATAATGGCTTGTGCATTTGTACATCACTATATGTAATAGAAAATGTTCTGAAAGATTGTTGGTTCTTTAACCAAAGGTTGGCTTTGCATTAATGGAGCCCTAAACTCATACTGTGAGCAGGCCTTTGACTTTTTATTACAGCCCAATCCAGCATAAACTTTCTTTTCAGTTTTGGATAGAGCGGGGAAGGGTTTAGGCATCTCTCATATTTTAAATGCTGCCTGTTGTGGAAAATTTTATGAAGATGTATTTTAATGTATTGTCATAAGAGTCTCCCAGTGTTAGCGCTCCCGCAGCCCGCTCTAAAGAGCGGACTGGGGCAGACTGACATTGGTTGAGATCCATTTGGTAGTGAAAAGCTTCTTGGAGATGTAGAGAAGTGTTTGCGGAGTGGGGACATGTCCGCCAGCTAAGGGCCCCTGTGCAATGCACAGAACGAGTTGTGCGCTCGTGTCGCCCCTGTGAGCCTGAGCAACATATTTGTGGCCCCATTAGTGTACACCTGCCAATAATCTCCCATCCACAAGGACAGTAGAATAGTCCGGGTATGCGTTGTTCTCAACGTAGAATAAGGATTCACAAACAAACGATAAGAACGTGATTCTTGTGAATCATTGTGGTCGGTGGAGGTGTTCATAGTCTCGGGCTTCCTGTGATCAGAGACAGGGGGCTGGAGATCGTGCACGCTGCCCCCGCCCAGACACGCCCATAAGACTCCTGTAGTCATTGTTCATTGATTGTTGTATTTCCTATGATTGAAAGTCATGTCTTTATTTGGTCATGTCCTTATATGGTCATTTCCTGTGAAGTCACAATCTGTGTAGGAGGCGATTGGCTGTTGGAGCCAATCCCTCCTCTTCGTAAATTTATTTTGTTGTCTTTAAATAAAAGCAGACGCACTGCTAAGAAAGGCAGTAATGCTGAGATGAGGACGTAAGAAGGTGGTAATGTCTGTTTACTGGGGAATGGGGAACCAGAGGGGAGACATACGATCAAAAGGCTGTATTATACTATTATGGTGAAGGGGCACGAATAGCGCAGGTAAGATTGGTTATGTATAGCCAAACTCTCCATGACACTGTGTCCTCGTAAATAAAAATGTTCTTTGTCTCCTGTCTGACACCTGTCACCTAGACAGGAAGTGGGAACACAGACCACAATATAATACAGTGGTCTATAACTCTCTTCACATTATACAGTGGTCCATAACTCTCCTTACATTATACAGTGGTCCATAACTCTCCTCACATTATACAGTGGTCCATAACTCTCCTCACATTACTAGGAAATGTATTGTTGCTGCCTGTGATCGTGTTCGGGGGGGGGGGCTATTTCCCCTTAGTTCCTGTTCTGTCTTGCACCTGTCAAATGACAGGAGGTTAGGAGATTAACTTTCACTTTCTGTTTGGTCTGATACCTGTCAGATAGACAGGAAGTGAGTAAATCTTTTTCCTATTCTGATCAGCCTGACACCCCTCAAACACACAGAAAGTGGAAGGATTTTCTCACTTTCTTTTTATTCTGCCAACCAGCATTAGACAGGAAGTAGGAAGATTTCTTCTCACTTCCTGTTCAGTCTGACACCTAGCCAAAACAGGAAGTGAGGAAAAAGCTACCATAGAGGGTCTCAGGCAGAAATAAATATTTAAGGCCTTAGATTATGGTGAAACGTGGCAAAAGATGTATGTATCTGGCAGGATGTTTTCAATCTTAGAAGAATAAAGTTTTTGTTTACAAAAGTGTTTGACAGTTAGTGCAGCCCGTTCATTTGTAATAGCGGTGAGGGCTTTTTCAGGAGTGAGTTGCCTCCTTGAGGGCCTGAGAATCCACCACAGGCTTTAACGAGCACAAGTGTCAGTCTGGTGTGGAGCCATTTGAGCAACAACAGCCCACCAGACACAAATTCCTTTTTTGACGCTTTTCACCCCTCAAGTCCTCCATTACGGCAAAATGCATCAATGGAGGAGCCTGTGTCCAGTGGGTTGTTTCTTGCAGAGGAATAAAGTTTGTGTTTACAAAACAGTGCTTGGCAGTTGGAGCGGGCCATTTGTTTGGAGTAGTGGCTTTTTGAGAGTGAGCCGGTCTTAACAAGCACAAGTGTGGACTCATTGGAGTCATTTGAGCAACAAGAACCCACCAGACGCACACTCTTCCTCTGATGTGTTTTGTCCTAACTTGGCACTACATTAGGGCAAAAAATGTTAGTGGTGGAGCCTGTGTCCAGTAGGATGTTGTGTCTCGAAGAGGAATAAGGTTTGTTTTTACAAAAAGTGGTTGGTGGTTGGAGCGACCTGTTCCTTTGCAGTGGTGGTGAGTGCTTTTTGGAAGTAAGATGCCTCCTGGTGGGACTGGGTACCCGCGGCAGGTTCTGATGAGCACAAGTGTTGGCCTGCAGTTGAGCCCTTTGGGCGACAACAACCCAGACAAAATTTGCCACCTCTGACCTTTCGTTCTAACTTAGCTCAACATTAGAACAAAACCTTTCAGTGAAAGAGCCTATGTCCAGTGAGATGTCTCTTGAAGAGGAATAAAGTTTATTTTACAAAAAGTCCTTGTTGGTTTGTGTGGCCCGTTTCTTTGCAGTAGTGTTTTTTGTTAGTAAGACACCTCCAAGTGGGCCAGGGTACTCACAGCAGTTTCTAACGAGTGCAAGTGTCGGTCTGCGGTGGAGCCCTTTGAGCAACCACAACCCACCAGACACAAACGCCTCTAATGTGTTTCATTCAAACTAAACCCTACATTAAGGCGAAACGAGTCGCTGGAGGAGCCTGTGTCCAGTGGGATGTTGCCGCTAGAAGAGGAATAAAGTTTGTTTTTACAAAAAGTCTTTGGCAGTTGGAGCGACCTTATTCTTTTGGAGTAGTTGTGAAACTATTTGTAATAGTCTAATCTTCCATCAGTAGAGCATTCTCACGGTTGCCGAGTCTCAGCTCGGCCAGATACCTTCACTTGCCTCATACCTACTTCTATTCCCCTCAGGTTTTCACCTAATCGTATTCTGCTCTTCGCTAACACGTTTTATATCTGGCTTTCACGTTCAACTTCGGGCTGCCTTATTTTATTACTTCTAATCATATTATGTAACTTCATTGTAACTGTCTCCCCAGCTCCATAACTCAATCACTGGTAAGAGGACATGTTCTTCTTCCTTCTGGAGAATGCCGATCAGCCGCTGAGTGCCGAACTTGCAAAGAATAAAGTGCATTTCGGAGATGAGAGCAATCATTAGTAAAGCAAAACTTCGGCCAAAACTTTTTTTTTTTTTTTTTGGCCAGAGCTTCTAGTTTTACTGTCTGTGACCTCATTGGACTCCCATCCCCATGTTTCCTTTGCAGTTACCTTGGGAAGAAAATTCGGTGAAATGTCTCCAATGGGAACACAATGGAAGTTTCTATTCTTCTGTACAACAAAAGCAGGGGATCCCCTACTCTATACTTTAAACCAGTGTTCTCCAAACTGTGCCCTTTGCTTGCCTTTATCCAGCCCTTTAGGTATAATTCATGCCACTGACACCAACAATGGGGCATGATTCCTTCCACTGACACCAACAATGGGGCATAATTCCTTCCACTGACACCAACAATGGGGCATGAATCCTTCCACTGACACCAACAAAAGGGCATGATTCCTTCCACTGACAATAAAATTGGGGTACTATTCTTCCCACTGACACCAACAATGGAGGCATGACTGTTGCATAACAGATGTGTTTACCACCTCATTACATAACCCAACCTCCTAACCTTACTCTTATTGATTGAGACCACACCAAGGTTGGAGTAACAAAAAAGGCCGTAGCAGCCTACTTTATTTAAAACAAATATATATATCTTCAAATTAACATAAACATACAAGGAAACATCTGTTAGTCAACCCATAAATCTATCTAGCGTTGATCTATGCAGGAACTTTGTAACCATCTGTGGAAAGAACAATATTGCACTGCGGTCCCTCTCCAAGTGTATTAATAGGCCTCAAGCCGACAGGCTGGCTCAGAGACAACCACTGACCGCAGTGCCCCCATTACCACTTCCCGACTAACCTCCATTAGCCGGAAACCACCATCAGGACCCATACCAATGGTAGTTCCCGAACTCTTCCTTCTGACATATCTTCCTTCTCCTGCAAAGACCAACGCCCGCCACTGCCACGACATCCAATCATCCATGAACCTGTCTTGAAAGTAACAAGAAACAACACCTACCAAATGTAACTTCAAACCCAACTAGGGAGGGTGGGCGATAACTTTCCCCCACGCTGTGGGGACTCATCACAGGCGGGGTCTCCTTTTATCACTTCCCTTAACCCCTCCCCCTCGGCACCACAATACCACCCCTCTCCTGTTCTGTTTTCACTGTTCCCACCGTCATGTACGCCCTTCGCCTATGCATTTTGTTACTATTGCTCCAGGCTCTCTTTATTCTTCCCACTGACACCAACAATGGGGCACTATTCCTCCCACTGACACCAACAATGGGGCACTATTCCTCCCACTGACACCAACAATGGGGCACTATTCCTCCCACTGACACCAACAACGGGGCACTATTCCTCCCACTGACACAACAATGGGGCACTATTCCTCCCACTGACACCAACAATGGGGCACTATTCCTCCCACTGACACCAACAACCGGGCACTATTCCTCCCACTGACACCAACAACCGGGCACTATTCCTCCCACTGACACCAACAACGGGGCACTATTCCTTCCACTGACACCAACAACGGGGCACTATTCCTCCCACTGACACCAACAACGGGGCACTATTCCTCCCACTGACACCAACAACGGGGCACTATTCCTCCCACTGACACCAACAACGGGGCACTATTCCTCCACTGACACCAACAATGGAGCACTATTCCTCCCACTGACACCAACAACCGGGCACTATTCCTCCCACTGACACCAACTATTTCCCCACCAATACCAAAGATGGGGCATTATTTACTCCCACTGGACAGGCTGGTGACTCATCACAGACGGGGTCTCCTTTTATCACTTCCCTTAACCCCTCCCCCTCGGCACCACGATGCCACCCCTCTCCTGTACTGTTTTCACTGTTCCCACCATCATGTACGCCCTTCACCTATGCATTTTATTGCTATAACTCCGGCTCTCTTTATTCTTCCCACTGACACCAACAATGGGGCACTGTTCCTCCCACTGACACCAACAACGGGGCACTTTTCCTCCCACTGACACCAACAATGAGGCACTATTCCTCCCACTGACACCAACTATTTATCCCCCTAATACCAAAGATGGGGCATTGTTTACTCCCACTGGACACAGTCTGGCCCCCTTAAAGTCTGAAGGACAGTAAAGTGGCCCTTTCTTTGGGGCTCATGTACTAAACTGCTTCTAAACTTGAGTTTAGGAGCTTTTGGCGTTTTTTGGCCAAAGCTCCTAAACTCAGCTCCATAAAAGCCTATGTGTCCATGCACATATAGGCTTTTACAAGTGTTTAGAAGCTGCTGTTGTTAGGCGAGGCTCAACCTCCCTCAACCTCCCTCTCCTGAGTGCGAAAGAATTGCGTTCAGGTCAGAAATGTTTTGACCGCTGGCTGCAAAATGCTGTAAAATTGCAGTGCGATTTTGCCAAGTTTTGCGTTTTCCTGAGCCCTTAGAAAGTTTGGAGACGCCTGCTTTAAACAATAGGTTGGCTTTAGATCTACAGTATTTTAAACGTAGGCAAGCCATAGATGATTTGATTTTCTTTCCTCGCACCATGGGTGGAAGGAAAGAAAATTGCTCGAGTCCCCCATCAGCACAGACAGTCAGTGTTGATGGAGGAATCCCTCCTGCTGAGCAATTGTGTTCTGCCAGCGGGGAGCCTTCCCTGCTGGCAGAACACAATGATTACTGCTAGCAGCTATAGCCGCCGACAGTGATTGCAATCAAAAAAAAAACAACAGGCTGTTTGTACTGAAGTCAATCGATGGATCGACTTCAGTACAACCAGCCTGCCCATAGATGGATTAAATCTCGGCCGGTCAATGCTGGATCCATCCATCTATGGCTGACTTTAACCTTTACCGATAGCCTTAATCCTTAGAGGTGGAAAAAAATTCCTTCCTGATCCCAGAGTGACAGAGAGATGGGCTCATCACTGTGCTGCTTCTCCTTTTACTGTCCAGTCAGAGGTGGAAGGTGGGTCCAGGGTGACCTGGGCTCAGAGGAAATGGGTGGAGTAGTGCTGGTTGCTGTCATTCAACTCAGGATACTAGGGATATCTACTGTAAGTACTGTGTGGGCACTGCCAGCTTGAAGCTGCACAGCGGCTGGCCCGATCCCTGTGTGCCGTAATGACTAACCCCTGCACATTGACAGGAGTGACGTCATCCCACGCCGCCCAATGAAGATGGCCGAAAAACCGGCAACAGGAGAAGAAGAGGGACCGTTGGAAAGGTATTATCCCTCTATTCCCACTTTATTGATTGAGTTTATGTCTAGAACTCCAGGCGAACAGCTAAAAATACAAATAAAATATGTAGATGTCAGCTGTTTTACCTATCAAAGCTTTTGTATCTGTCCATCCAGTCTTGAAATTTACTCAACTCTGCCACTTAGCAAAGTCCTGTCTGGCAGGGCAGGAGACCTGATTTTTCTCTACTGCAATTCAGTAACAGGTCTCAGCCGGTGATTGGACAGTGAAAGGAGAAGCAGTAGACTGATAAGCTCATCTCTTGGTTTCCTCAACTCTCTCCTTCTGTCCGCATGCTCATTGTACTGCAGCATAACTGATTGGCTCTTTGTGCTGCTTCTCCCTCTTCCAGTCTGAGCTCTGCTGTCAGTGACTGCAAGAGGCTGATACCAGGTCAAATTCTGAATACAGAGTTGCATTAACGTGCGTCTGCCTGGAGCTCAGCTTTGACCACCTCCCACCCGCCATATAGGGAAATGACTGCTGCCGGTTGGTTCCATTGTTTTGGGATGACATCATATGACTTTGTCCCACTCTCGCCATGCTGGAACGACCCAACGGGGGCATGCAGCGCGACGATGGACAGTATGCTGTGTCCCCCAGACTCGACGCATCCCTGATCTCAGTAAAGAGCCAATGGCGTGGCTCTTTACCCATGTGATCAGCTGTGTCCAATTACAGCTGATCAAATGTAAACAAGGAAATGCTGGTTTTCGTCTCTCCGGAGAGGAGAGCCGATCAGTGGCATTTCCTCATAGGGGAGACCTGCTTATCAGTGCAGCCCATCAGTGATGCCAATCAGTGACCATCAGTGATGCCAATCAGTGACCATCAGTGATGCCAATCAGTGAACATTAGTGATGCCAATCAGTGACCATCAGTGATGTCAATCAGTGCTGCCTTCCAGTGCCTGTGTTCTGCCGAGATGGTTCCCCTCGGCGGATTAGTGTAGATCCGTACTGCGCATGCGCGGCGAAATTTCCGAAAATTGCCAAAGCTAAACAGATGCGAGGGAAGTGTACACCGCGCACGCGCAGTCGGTGTACGAGACGATGCCGGGAAAGTCTAACTAAGGGGCGTATCTATTATAACTGTAAGCAAGGGGCAAAGGAAAAAAATAAAAATAAATCGTTTAGCTGTGGATATAGAGGAGAGAATATAAAATCTGTGTTTTTAGAGTGCTATCTGTGGGGTTTTTCTTTTGAATTCGGAGTGTATTTTTTTAAACTTATTTTTTTTTAAACAAACAAAATGAGCTGTGCGGTGTACACTTCACTGCATCTGTTTATGTTCGGAAATTTCCGGAAGATGGCTAGTCGTTCGTACTGCGCCTGCGCAGTACACAGAGGAACCAATCCGCCAGGGGAACCAACTCGGCAAGACACCTGCTCATTTGTGCCGCCCATCAGTGCTCATCAGTGCCACCCATCAGTGCCACCTATCATTGCCCAACAGTGCTGCATATCAGTGATCATCAGTGCTGCCTTTCAATGCCCATCAGTGCCTGCTCATCTGTCCCGCCCATCAGTGCCCATCAGTGCCCAACAGTGTTGCATATCAGTGATCATCAGTGCTGCCTTCCAGTGCCCATCAGTGCCTGCTCATCTGTGGCGCCCATCAGTGCCACCTATCAGTGCCCGACAGTGCTGAAAATCAGTGCCCCCTATCAGTGCCCATTAGTGCTGCATATTAGTGCCCCCTTATCATTGCCACTTCCCTTAGTCCCCTTCAGTGCCGTCTCATTAGTGCCCATCAGCGCACATAAGTGAAGGAGATAAATTACTTATTTACAAAATTTTCTACCAGAAACTAAGAAAAAACATATTTTTTTCACATATTTTTTTTTTTTTTTTTTAGCAAAAAATAAAAACCCAGTAGTGGTTAAACACCACCAAAAGAATGCTCTATCTGTCTAAAGTAAATGATAAAAACGTCATTTGGGTACAGCGTTGCATGACCGCGCAATTGTCATTGAAAGTGTGACCGCGCTGAAAGCTGAAAATTGGCCTGGGCAGGAAGGGGGTAAAAATGCCCGGTATTGAAGCCGTTAAATATGGACAGGTTTCATACAATAGGGATTTCGGTGTGTAGGTAACACCAGTCGGGGGGACTACGCTTAAAATCTTTTACCGAGCTTTTAGGCAAAAAAGTAAAGCCGTCTTTTTATCTCTGATATAGTTATTATTTTTCCGATGACGTACTTAGCGGAGTTTATTGTATCTCTGCGTGGTGCTACCTGGCAGCGCCTTCCGCCGTCCTTCTTAATAAAGGGATCTGTGAATAAAGAGAAATGTTAGAGCTCTGGGAGTAAAATGCAGATAATGCCGCATGCCGAGCGAGAGATTGACAGCGCAGATGAAACCGCATGGAAATTGACTGCGGCTTGTAATGTAGAGACATGTCTGATCGCCGAGCCGCGGGTCTCCCAGATTAAATGTATAGCTGTACAAATTCTTAGTAACTGAGACGCATCTATTATCCTTAAAGGTAAACTCCAGTCAAACGTGAAAATTTGACATTTCAGCTCGCTCCGGGGAGGCCACCGACCTGCTGAGCGACTCTTTCAGATTACAGCGTTCATCTGGTGCTGCCGGCGGTCTCGCATGATAAATCCCTGCGGCTGCTGCACTAGTTCATTCAGGAATGGCCAGGCATCTCTGCCTAGGCAATGCAGGGTGATGTGCTCAGTGGTAATGGCGCCGCCCTGGTGGAGCCTCTTCCTGCCAACCTCCACAGACATGAGAGCATGAAAAAGATTGGACCAGTATAGAATCCTGTAAGAACTCCAGCCTCACCATTAGTTGTACCAGTTCCTCTCCTGCACTGAAATGGCTTACTCTGATGTCACTGCACACTGCGAGCTTCTCACAATGTGCATTAGAAGCTGGTTTTCTGGCTAGTAAATGTCCAGCATCATTTAGTGCTTTCCTCCCATCCTGGCTGCCCCTGGCCCACCCCTTTAATTCATTGGATCCCAGTTATTTCAATCATGGAGGCTCAGCATCACATGTGGGCATTACCTCGGGCAGTCTGGATGCAAGCTGCCTAGGAACACCCACCCAACCCAGAGAAGCACAGAGACCCAGTGGCAGTCGTTCAGTCAAACGATTCAGTCATGATTTCCTATCATTTGAGCCCAGTCTTGCCACAAAGAGTTAATCCAGCTCTGAGCAATCCTCTTTTATTGTTCAGTGAGATAAATCTTGACAAACAGAGAAAAACTTTGTCAAATCCTCCCCCTTTGCTGTGAGTGACGGGTGATTTACATATCTCGTGCACTAGCCTAAGAGACATGCATTATTCTTTTAATTCCCTCCCACTCCTTTCTTCTGCTGCTCTGCAAAGATTGGCTGTTCCACACCTCAGCATGATTTGGCATGCTGAAGTCATGTGGGGACTTTTCTGGGTTTTGATTGGATGTTAGTGATCATAGCGGAAGTTCAGTGTAAGAAATACACAGTAGAAAATGCATGTTGATAAGGGGAGTGTAGAGGTGGGCGGGGGGTCTACTGACATCACGACTCCACCCACTGAGCCCTGGAAAAGAGACCCACCCACAAAATCTGCAGTTTTTCGGGTCTCATAGCAGATAGAGGGGAGACATTTGACAGATAAGTATACATGCAGGGGGCGTGTATCAGAGCTGAGGCTGTCAATCAGATGGAGATCCCTCCCCAGTCACCATTTTTCTCATGCTCCTCCTCCTATGCAGAGTTTTGGCAGAAAAAAACGCTTGTAAACTGGTGAACTGGTAAACTTGTAAACTGGTGTAACGCATTTAGGTGCTAATTAATTTCATTGGCCAGAATAATAGCTTATTCTGGCGATTGAAATGAATGAACGCTCATGTGCTAAATGCGCCTAGCGCTAAGGTGCGTTTGCATGCGTTTAGGCGCATCAAGCATATTTTCTACTGAGATTCTGCTGCTCCCGGACGCACTGGCAATGGGGGTGTTCTGACCCTAATTGCTCCTAAATGCCCCGACTCTACTCTAAATTCCTCTACACTCTTATGTGTGGATGGACACACGGGCTAAAATGCAGGGGCATCGAGTGGCAGAAAAAAAAAAACACCAAACACAGCAGAAAAAATGTCCAGTGTCCATGAGAGGGGAAATTGGGAACCAGGGAAGGAAAAATATAAAGGGATATTCCGCTCATCGGATTCCTCCCCCCTTCCGGTGTCACAATTGGCACATTTCAGGGGGAGGGGGGACAGGATACCTGAAAGTATACCTCAAAGACAGGTATCCTTTCCCACTTCCGGAAGTACGCCACGGCGCGATCGCACCGTGACGTCACCGCAGGGCTCCCTCCTCCTCCTCCCTCGGCCGCCAGGCTAATAGGAGAGAGGAGCGGGGCCTCACGCATGCGCAGTAGGGTTCCCGGCGTGAAGCCGAAAGGCTTACCCGCAATGGCGGCGGCAGCACCCGACAGCTGATAGAGACATCAGCTGCGGTGCCGACATCGAGGGATTGCAGGAGAGGTAAGTGTCCATTTATTAAAAGCCAGCAGCTGCAATATGTGTAGCTGCTGGCTTTTAATTTTTTTTTCCCGGAACACCCCTTTAAGTCCATTTTAGGGGCCCTGAAAAAAAAAAAAAAAAAAGACCGTTCTACCTGTAATTGATTACTGGAAACTTGGATTAAAGGTAATTTAGGTGGATTTCCTAAGTATAGCGCAATTAAATATTTCCTGGATAGCACTAGAAGTACTCTGACCGATTTTACTTATTGCCTGGAGCTACTCTTTGAAGAATAAATGTACCAGAAAAAAAATCTTCATCTTCGATACTATGAATAATACTACTTGTATTTAAAGAGGAATAGACTCGGGAGATAGAGACTGTGGGGATAATTTACTAAAGGCAAATAGACTGTGCACAACTGAAAAGTATAGTTGCACTCTGCAAGTGCAATTGCTCCAGGGCTTAGTAAATGAGGTTAAGCTTCACTTTGCAAAGAATACCCAATAACATGCAAGGAAAAGAAGAAGAAAAAGAAAATAATAAATAATAATAATAAAAAAAAAGGAAAAGAAAATAATAGACATGTGCACAACAAAAAAATGTGTTTATTTTCGTTTTGTTTTTTTAGTTTCCGTTGATTCGTAACGATTCGTAAATTCGTAAGTCTACGGTGTTCGTATTCGTAACGATTCGTACATTCGTAAGAGTTATTTTTTCGTTGATTCGTTTTTCCGTTAGTTTAATTTTCGTTTATTCGAAATTCGGATGCATTTGTAGTTATTCGTACATTCGTAACATTCGTAGATTCGTAATCGGAGCATAATTCATAATTTTATGTAATGTGTATGCTATTATTACATTTTAAGAGACACGGAAAATTACGAATCGAAAAAAAAGTTACGAATGTACAAATTTTTTTTTCGTTCAATCCATTCGAAGCACGTTAAGCAACGCCATTGTAAGAGACACGGAAAATTACGAATCGAAAAAAAAAAAGTTACGAATGTACGAATTTTTTCGTTCAATCTATTCGAAGCACGTTAAGCAGCACCATTGTAAGGGACACAAAAAATGACCAATTCAACAAAAAAAAAAAAGTTACGAATGTACGAATCTTTTCGTTCATTTTCATTTTCGTTGTTCCTGTTTTCGTTTTTCGGATTTTCTTCATTCGTACATTCGTTGCTTCTAGTATGTTTTTTTCGGATTTTCGTTATTTTCGGATTCGTTAGATTCGAACGATTCGTTATTCGTTAAAATTTTTAGCGAATTGTTCGTTCATTCGTACGAAAACGAACGAACGAAATTAACGAAAAAAAGCGAAACGAATTGCAATATGTCTAGAAAATAATAAAAAGTCAGCAGAGCTTCTGCTCATTTACTAAGCTCTGGCGCAACTGCCCTTTGCAAAGTGGACGGTCTATTTGCCTTTAGTAAATCAACGCCAATGTCCTCTCCTATACTGTACACAGCATTAGTAAGACCTCATCTGGAATACTGTATGAAGCTCAGCTTTGGGCACCGGTTCACATAAAGAGGATGTTGTGGAATCAGAAATACTGCAGAGAACAACTACATTAGACATGTGCACTGCCAAAAGATTTGTTCGTTTTCGTTTCATTCAGTTTTTTTTTTTTATTCATTTTTCGGGTCATTCGATATGATCGCAATTTTAATTTTCACTTAAGAGATTGGAGCTCTACTTTAAAGAAATGTCGGATCTCCTTGTTTAAATACATAAATGATCCCTCTTGTAAATGTGATACATTTGAGGTCATCTCAAAAGACAAGGGGGGCACTCTTTACACCTGGAGGAAAAAAAAAAGTTTAGCCTCTGTATATAGAAAGGGTTCTTTACAGTAAGCCCGGAAATTCCGACGGAAAATGTCCGATCGGACCATGTTGTCAGAAAATCCGCCCATGTGTGGGCTCAATCTGGCTTTTTCCGTCGTAATTTCCGACGGAAAAAAATTGAGAGCAGGATCTCAAATTTTCCGACAACAAAATCCAATCGGACTTTTTCCGATCATGTGTAGGGAATTCCGACAGACAAAGTGCCACGCATGCTCAGATCAAATTACGAGACCAAAGCTATTGGCTACTAGCCTCTACGTAGTTCCGTAGAACGCAACGAACGTCACCACGTTCAGAACGATCGGATTTTCTGACAACTTTGTCCGACCGTGTGTATGCAACACCAGTTTCGGACAAAATCCGTTGGAAAAAAACGGACGGATTCTGTGGTCGGAATTTCCGACCCTGTGTACAGGGGCTAAGAGCTATAAAAATGTAGCCTGGATGTATTCTTCCTCTAGAACAAGTAATTTAGGGAATGTCGGATCACCGTATTTAAATGCATAAATCATCACTATTGTAAATATGGTGCACAGTTGATCAATTTAAGGTAATCTCAAAAAAGAAAAGGGGGCACTCTTTGCGTCAGGAGAAAAAGAGGTTTAGCCTGTATATATGGAAAGGGTTCACTACAGTAAGAGCTGTAAGAATGTGAAAAGACTGCTAGCAAGCTTTGTACATTTGCATGGTGTATGGGTACATGGTGCTAGCCAAGCTCCTATGGGTACTTGCATGCGGTTGGGAATGCGTTTTTAACTGACCTCAGCAGCTTGCTTAACCTTGTAATGGTCGCGGGATAGCTCCATACACATTGCGCAGCAAAAAATTAGGGCATATCGCATTAGGCCTGCCACCCCATAGAGGTGAATAGGGCTGTGCTACAACCCACCCAATGGTCGTGGCACCATAAGGATTTCCCCTCTCATTCTCCTGCTAACCATGGGCCAGTTTCTGCCGACAATGCGATCTGCTGCAGATTGCAAGGCAGCAGGCCTATGTAAAAGGTGGTGTTAAAAAAAGAGAAGGCTGAATGTGTTTCTAAATGGGCAGAATATAAATGGCTAATAATATATGTACAGTATATGACAATGATATATAAAAAGTCCCCAGGTCAAGCAGACGCTGCATCCCACTTTCAAGACACAGATACAAGACAAATGTTTACTAAGACTTTTTAAGGTGTCAGAGTTATAGAAATATATACCATCAAAAAAGTCATAAAAATATATAAACAAATTATTACTATATCTATGGAGGAACAGCGTTGCCACCCTAGGACAAAACTTCCTGATACCTTGATTAAGGTAACACAAGGCAGCACTGGATTTCTGGCAGGATCAACAGGTATTTTATTTTTTTTTGCCTTATCAAACAAATATAACAAAATGCTTTTAATTTTATATTTACGAGAACAAAAAGGACGCAAAAAATAAATAAAAAAATAAAAGAACCTGCCTGCCAGCATTGAATAGAAAATGTTCTGGAAGAAATCTATTAAAATAGAAGCGAGTCGCTCTTTCAGCCCCCATGCTGGAACGGTGACACGTGGCACTCATGGCAGGTGTCTTGGCACTTGTGGCAGGTGTTGTGGCAAGTGGACAGTGACATACAGCATATGTACTTGCCTTGCGATCGACATCCGTGACAGCCATTTCACATCTTTTTTTTTTATGTGACAGATGTGTATAATAAATAACCATCTTCCAAAATTTATAATTCAAATAGAAAAGATTAGAACAGAATAAAAAAACATATATAATTTAATAGCAGATCTCCTGTAGACTATTAACAGCCATTTCACTTCTTTTTTTTTTTGCAGATCTTCTGCAGACTGTTAGAATCAATTTCATTTTTTTTTTTTAAAAGTCGGGTCGCAAAATATTTTCGAATCCGCTTGAAATAGTATCAACATGATTTGAAATGATTTCAACTGCATTTGAAATTTTTTCAACCGAATTCGAAAATATTTTGCGACCCGACTTTGGGTCCACGTATCTCGGGGTTACTTGGTGATAGAAACACCAAATTTGGAGAGATTATAGTGCTAGTTCTACTGTGTTTGCATACCAAATTTGGGGTTTCTAACTATAAGTGGCCCCGAGATACGGGGCCCCAAAGTCGGGTCGCAAAATGTCAAGCACTTTTCTGCAGCAGAGAATGACATTTTTCGACCCGACTTTGGGGCCACATATCTCGGGGCCACTTGTAGCTAGAAACCCCAAATTTGGTATGCAAACACAGTAGAACTAGCACTACAACATTTCCAAATTTGGTGTTTCTATCACCAAGTAACCCCGAGATACGTGGACCCTAAGTCGGGTCGCAAAATATTTTCGAATTCGAAAATCAGTTGAAAACTAAACGAAATCCGAAAACGAATTTAAACAAATGTAACGAATCTAACTAAACGAAATGAATTAAAACGAAACTAAACGAAACGAATTTTTTCCATGCTGGTTTAAGGTAACACAGGACAGCACTGGATTTCTGGCAGGATCAACAGGTATTCTTTTTTTTTTTTTTTGGAATAGTTAAAAAAAATAAAAGTCAACACGTTGGAATAGTTTGTCACACGCTGTTAACGCACGACGCGTCTTATCTGATTAGCGGCACTGTCACTAGCGTTAAATAAAAGATCTCCCTTTTCATTTTCTCCTGCTCGCTGTCTGTCACATCACTGCCCATCTGGATGATTACTGGAGTTCGGTCAGGGGAAGCCGGGGAATGGAGGGGGGGGGGGATAGATTAGGTCTCCGGCAAGGCATAGAATTCCTAAATCTTCATTCATGCCTCTGTAACCTGTAGCATCAATGTGTCACTGGCTCCCCGACTCCTAATACAGTTAGGAAAACAATTACTCTTCATGAGAATTCTTAGTGTTATCTCGAAAATATGGTGACAACTGAAAATCAATCGACGGACTGCTACCCCAGCAACACTGCTAGTATGATCAAATGGGAACCTTCACTCTGCACACCTTTAAGCTGTATTTCATTTAAACTTCCCACATTCTCTTAGGCTAAGTTCACACCTGTGCAGCTGTGCATAGTCCCTGCACTATTTTTAAAATCGCAGTCCACATGGGAACCTAGGCGTGCCATTAGGATTAATGGCACCCGCGCGCGGTTCCTGCATTTCTCTGTGTGGGTGGTTGCGGCTGTCGGTATTTGTGCGGGTCCCGCAGCGGACACAGGTGAACCTAGCCTTACCTGGGGAGCTTTTGTCAGAAACCATGAAATCAGGCCGAGACAGAAGTACAGTTAAATCACCCTTGTTTATTAATAAAAGTAAAAAGAACAAAAGTAGTCAAAACATAGCCAAAGTTCAGTAACCGGAACGGATAGTCAGCCAAGCCAGAAGTCAGGGATCAATGTAGAACAGCAAGCAGGATCTGGAGCCAGAAGGCATGTCAACAAAGATAGTCTTGAACAGGATCGCAGGAGATAGTTTCTGTGATGTTGACCAAGGCGAGGGCAGAGATCCTTTGGGCTGGGCGGCTTAAGTAGGCAGGACTGATGAGCAGGATATCATCAACAACTGAGTAACTGTGGGGAGAGATGGGAGCTGGCAGGTGAGCGACCAGCTCTAAGAAGGAAGGGCTGAGCCCAGCCCTGACAGCTTTTAACATGGCTGTGAGCCTGCAGCCTTCCACCACTCCTTCTGCTTTATAATACCTACCTATCTAGCTTTCACAATGGCTGTGAGCGGTACTGCAGCCTCTTGCCACTTTTGTTCTTTGTAACACTCTCCAAGAAGTAAAGTGGGCTGCTAGGTAAATTTAATTGGCTCCACTTTAGGAGCAGCAGGGGTTGATTGATTAGGGCTTCTCAATGTCTCACAGGCTACTGCTCTGTTGCTTCCCGCTGTTTTCTAGAAGACTCTAGAATCATTGTGGGAGGAAGAACAGGACATTCAGCCTGAAAATCTGTGGGACTCAGGGCAATCCCTGGGGAGGTGTGTCCAGTAGGCGGTGAGAGCGCACATAAATAGTATAAGGCCTGAGCAGCAGGGTGGAGAGATCCTGGCAGGACAACCTTCTGCCACCTGCAGCTTAATTATACTGATGACAATCAGCAGAGTTTGCATGGCTTCACTCAGTTTAAATGTGGGAAAAACCTCTTGTTTTATAGATTTGTGGTAGAAATAATAAATACAAATCTTTTATATAGGCAATGCCATACTTCACAGTAACCCATTGGCAGTGTTTGATGTTCCATTTAATCTCTCTCACCCTATCCTGGCAGTTTATTTTTAATTACAGTAAAACCTTGGATTGCGAGCATAATTTGTTCCAGAAACATGCTTGTAATCCAAAGCACTTGTACATCAAAGTGAATCTCCCCATAAGAAATAATGGAAACTCAAATGATTCTTTCCACAACCATTTATTCATAGGTCCTTCAGTTTATAGTCCATATAAAAAGATTATAGATAGGTTGTGTAACCATAAAATGTCCATCCACAAATGGAAGCCTCCACAAGGGGATTAGAAGCAAAATCCAGCAGGAGCTACAGAGTATAAAAGAGAAGAGAGGCGCTTCTAAGTGTAGCAAAATGTTGCTAAATGTTGTACCTTCATTAAAGCGGAGTTCCACCCAAAAATGGAACTTCCGCTTTAAGCACTCCTCACCCCCTTACATGCCACATTTGGCATGTATTTTTTTTTGGGGGGGGGGAGTGGGGGCTTCATTAGGAGGGGGACTTCCTGTCCCACTTCCTCCTTCCACCCAGGGACCGCCCAGGCGACTCCTCCTTTCGTCTTAGGCGGCCCCTCCCTCTAGGCGATCTCCTGGGACACGTGACAGGTCCCAGGAGATCGCCTATCCACTCCGGGAGCGCAGCGCGACTCGCGCATGCGCCGTGCGTGCCCGGCAGTGAAGACGAAAGCTGTCACAGCCGGGTGCCCAGAGTGGCAATGGAGGCGCCCGCGAAGAGGAGGGGGAGAGGAGCGACACCCCGGTCGGCCGCATCGCTGGACCGTGGAACAGGTAAGTGTCTGTTTATTAAAAGTCAGCAACTACACTTTTTGTAGCTGCTGACTTTTAAAGGGCCTGGAACTCCCCTTTAAATGTAACCATATTGCTACACTTAGAGGCGCCTCTCTTATCTTTTATACTCAGTTGTGACATGACGCTGCTTGTATATCAAGTCATCGCTTGAATATCAAGTCAAAATGTATTTAAAAATGTTGCTTGTCTTGCAAAACGCTCTCAAACCAAGTTACTCTCAAACCAAGGTTTTACTGTACATTGTATGAATATAGCACTTTACATTCACATCAGTCTTTGCCCTCAAGGAGCTCCCAATCTAGGGTCCCTATCTCACATGTATTCACATACTGGGGCCAATTTACCTACCAGCATGTCTTTGGAGTGAACATGCAAACTCCATGTTGGTAAGGTCCTGGTTGGGATTTGCACCAAGGACCCCAGTGCTGGACAGCAGGAGTGCTGACCAGTGTTGCTCATCTTACTTTAAAAAAGTAATTAGTTAACTTACAAATTACTTCTCCCAAAAAGTAATTGCGTTAGTAACTCAGTTACTACATTGGAAAAGTAATTAGTTACGCAGCAAAGTAACTGTGACTTTTTTTTTAAATATTCTATGCGTGTAACTAAGGGGCGGGTCTAGTATTACTGTAACCAAGGGGCGCATTTATTATTATTGTTATATATCGTGTAACCAAGGGGCTGCTCTATTATTACTCTAACCAAGGGGCAGATCTGTTATAGCGTGTAAGCAAGGGGCGGGTCTATTATTATTATATCGTGTAAGAGGGCGAATGTTAGATTAATGGGCAGAGCTTGATATATAACAATAATAATAATAAATGCGCCCCTTGGTTACAGTAATACTAGACCTGCCCCTTAGTTACACGATCGATGCCCCTTGCAGAGTAGCACGAGCATCAGGAGCGTGCGGCATCGCCTCGTACAATTACATGTTAACTGCACCTGCGCTGTGTAGAGTTCACTCAGAGCTGTTTAGGTTCGGAAATTTTCTTTAGGTTCCATAGTCCTTCGTACTGCGCAAGCGCTGCGCCTGCGCAGTACAGGGGGTCCTTATCCGGCAGGGGAACTTTTTCGGCAGGACACCGGAATTACACTACTGCCATCTAGTGGAGGTAGAAGTAATTGGGGTAACTAAGCCAACGTAATGGGAACTGAGTTACCATGAGGGGAAAAGTAATCAGTTAGATTACTCGTTACCCTCTAAAGTAACTGCGTTAGGTAACTCAGTTTATTTTAACTCAGTTACTTACATCACTGGTGCTGACCACTAAACCACAGTTCTCCCCTATACTATATGCTTATATTAAAGCCTAGAAATACTAACAACCAAAAGGAAACCAATTCAGCATGGCAATATATCCTTCAGCACCTTAGCTGTATACAGCTAATTATCATACAGATCCCCCGTAGGGCACATTATTATACTTTTTCACTATTCTTGACCATCTCCTGGTCCTCAGACAAGATGGATTGCCGCTTTGTAATGAGAACACCTGTGTCCACTACATGACCTGGAAAGGGCCTTGGAAATAAGGGTCAGTGACCTTTTACTCCAAGGCGTAAAATTTGATTTAGTACCAATTTATTCCCTTCCACAGCCAGTGTCTGGGGACATGGACATACATGAACATACATGGACATATATCAACCTAGTAATCCTCTTTGTATAGCCGTCTGAGGATTAGGTGAAGCTCAGGAGTGTATCGCTGGCTCTGAACATACAGATACACGAGATGATTATTGGAGTGAGAAGAACGGATTTTCTTGGTGTGTCTGTTCTGAAATAGATGAGCCCCCCCTCCACTGAGCCCGCTAATGGAAACAAGCAATTGGAAATTGTTGTTGGTGCATTGAAAAAAAAAAAGACACACCGTATTTCTCAGACTTTTCCTCCCCAATTATTCCATTTTCAGTTTATTATTCTTTTATGTTGTTTATATTATCTTTTATTTTAGTATCAGTTCTTCACACTGTCTTGAATGGGAAAACACGTACAGATTTTACTATGTATAAAGTTCAGAATTCTGATTTTTTTTTTGCCCCAAATCTGAGAATCTTAAAGTGGACCTTTTATTTTTTCAACTTTTCATGTATTAAATCTTCTGCCCTTGTGGTTTAACTTTGGATAGTAAAACATTTTATTTCTGCCAGTAAATACCTTATAAAGCCCACTTCCTGTTTCCTGTCTGGTCATTAGCCTAGGCTTATGACATCATCATAGCTCCCAACTGTCCCTGATTTTGAGGGACTGTCCCTGATTTCGAGGGACTGTCCTTGATTTCGAGGGACTGTCCTTGATTTCGAGGGCCTGTCCCTGATTTGGAGCAATGTCCCTCTGTCCCTCATCCCTCCTCATTTGTCCCTCATTTGTCATTTTGTCCCTCATTTGTCCCTCATTTTGGTCTGATCTATAAAGTTGTATATAATATGCACTTTTTATCCATCAAAAAGTGTTTTCCAGTGCTAAACCTTTCCTCTGATTTCTAAATTGCTGCATTTGTAAATTCCAAAAGCCAATATAAAGGAATAGTAGTGGTAAAGAAAAGCACTTGAGGGTTTAACCAATCTTGTTTTTTTGTACAATTCTACTTTAAGAGGGCGTGGCAAGGGGTGTGTCCTATGCCTGCATACTTTTGCTGATAGGTGTCCCTCATTCCCATCTAAAAAAGTTGGGAGGTATGCATCATGCACAGCTCTCTCTCTCTCACGCTTGTGAGTGTTTGCCTGGAAGGGAGGGGGGATGAGTCATAAGAGGGCCAATGAGAACTGAAATTGTGCCTCTGTGTAAATCCAGGAAGTGAACAGGCAGCAGCTTCAGCTGCCCACAGTTAAAATGGCTGCAGCCAGACTCAGTGGAGGGGGATTTCTGCAGCATATTTGGCAAGTACAGAATCACAGTATATATAAAATAATATGCAAAGTGGTTGGAGGAAAGCTACAAAATGGCAAAGATGTTTTTATTACAAATTATGTGAGCAGATGCAGTTCCTCTTTAATGTGGTAATGTATGAGCTGTCTAAACCAGTAGTGGTCAACTTGAACATTTTAGAAGGCCTCAAGTGCAACTCCTGGGATCTCCAAAGGGACACACAAAAGCAGCACATTTTCGCACCTCAATACCCCAAAATTGTGGCCCTACTGCATATTTTTCAGCATATCTATAATGCACACTGAAAAGGTTGTAGTACAATAATAAAATAATAACCCCCAACATTGGTATCATTGGACATATCAATAACACCCAACATTGGTGTCAGTGAACGTAATAATAGCTCCCAGCACTGGTGTCAATAGGCACAATACTAAAACTTCCAACATTGGTGCCGGTGGATGCAATAATAACCCCCAAAATTAGTTTCAGTGGCAACAATAATAACCCCCAACTTTAGTATCAGTGGAAGCAATAATAGCCCCTAACATTGGTGTCAGTGGATGCAATAATAACCCCCAACATTAGTATCAGTGGATGAAATAATAGCCCCTAACATTGGTGTCAGTGGATGCAATAATAACCCCCAACATTAGTTTCAGTGGAAGCAATAATAACCCCTAACATTGGTGTCAGTGGAAGCAATAATAACCCCCAACATTGGTGTCAGTGGAAGCAATAATAGCCCGTAACATTGGTGTCAGTGGAAGCAATAATAGCCCCCAACATTGGTGTCAGTGGAAGCAATAATAACCCCCAACATTGGTGTCAGTGGAAGCAATAATAACCCCCAACATTGGTGTCAGTGGAAGCAATAATAGCCCCTAACATTGGTGTCAGTGGAAGCAATAATAACCCCCAACATTGGTGTCAGTGGAAGCAATAATAGCCCCTAACATTGGTGTCAGTGGAAGCAATAATAGCCCCTAACATTGGTGTCAGTGGATGCAATAATAACCCCCCAAATTAGTATCAGTGGAAGCAATAATAACCCCCAACATTAGTATCAGTGGATGAAATAATAGCCCCTTCTCTTCCCTCCGGTGACATTGGAACCAAGCTTTCCATTATCCCTATCCTTCGGACTGTATTGAGCCACATAGAAATAATACGGTCAGACAGGCGTGGGCCCCATGGGAGGAATACCTTAAAACGGAAGAGGGTAAGAAGCTGATAGGGGAGGAGGTGGATGAATAGAGGGGGGGGTGGCGGGGGGGGAGGGGAGGGAGAGAAACAATTTTTTTTTTTTTTTTTTTTTTTTTTTTTTCCTTTTTTTTTTTTTTTTTTTTTTTTTATGGTTATCCAGGGGCAAGGGAGGCCTCAAGGGTACCTTAAGAATCAAGGACCATACAATTATAAGAGGCAAAGGGGAACCGGGTTAAGGGGAGAATGTAAATAAAGAAAAAGAAAAGGGATAAGAATAACTTGATAAAGGAAATTGGAAAGAAATATGATTTAATGACATTAAATAACAGTTAAGCAGAATGTCTGAAGAAATGTATATTATGTATAGTTTATCTTGTTATCCCTTCTCAGAAATAAATAAAGAATTTAAAAAAAAAAAAAAAAAAAAAAGAAATAATAGCCCCTAACATTGGTGTCAGTGGATGCAATAATAACCCCCAACATTAGTTTCAGTGGAAGCAATAATAGCCCCTAACATTGGTGTCAGTGGATGCAATAATAACCCCCAACATTAGTTTCAGTGGAAGCAATAATAGCCCCTAACATTGGTGTCAGTGGAAGCAATAATAACCCCCAACATTGGTGTCAGTGGAAGCAATAATAGCCCCTAACATTGGTGTCAGTGGAAGCAATAATAGCCCCTAACATTGGTGTCAGTGGATGCAATAATAACCCCCAACATTAGTTTCAGTGGAAGCAATAATAGCCCCTAACATTGGTGTCAGTGGATGCAATAATAACCCCCAAAATTAGTATCAGTGGAAGCAATAATCGCCCCTAACATTGGTGTCAGTGGAAGCAATAATAGCCCCTAACATTGGTGTCAGTGGATGAAATAATAACCCCCAACATTAGTATCAGTGGATGAAATAATAGACCCCAGCACTGGTGTTCATGGCAGTCAAGGTTAACCCCTCCTCCCTGTATTGGTGGGCATGGCAGTGAAATTGTTAACCCCCCTCCCCATCTCCTCAGGCCTAGACTTTAGAGAGAAAAAAATCGAGATAATGCCCCAAAGAAGCTTTTGTACTTTTCCTGAGCATTAAGCAACATGTAGTCGGACACAATAGAATACCATGGAAATCTGGTGTCGAGTGTTAAAGTGCTTCTGGAAACGCGCTTCAAAATGCTCAAAGGTGATTGGGTGCTTAAACGTCACAGCCATGTTTAGTTGCCCTGCACACCCCCGTAAAGGGAAATGGAAGGTAAAACTGGATCAGATTGTATTTCTGGGGCCTCAGTTGGACTTTTAGAAGACATTTGGGAAGCAGCACTGACAGATCCCGTCTGTTCTCCTCGTATGTGGATGGCGCTCTGAGAAGGAAGCCATTAAAACGGTCTCTTCTGTAGACAGCCTGGCCTTTCCCAGACCTTTCTTCTAAATCGAGGAGCTGTGAACTGGCTGCGGCCCCAGAGGACGGCCCGAGGACTACGCCAGGCACACGCAGCCTTATCAGTCTCTGGTGGTGGGATTTGTGCTGTGAGTTAATGAACATGGCTCCTGATAATTAACGGGAGCGGAGTGGGATTGTTCAGCCGGAAAAAAGTCATCATCTGATTTCCTGTACATGTGTGATCAGAGAGGGAGTCATTTATTTTCTTCATTTATAAAGCCAATGTATTATGCTGGGCTTTAAGCTGCCCGCACACATTAAAGTGTCATTGTACAATCTCTGTACAAACTCCTTTCAATTTTCCTGAAACTGTAATGTTTGGGTTCCCCCAGGTGCTGAGAGCAGTGGGCCCATTTTGCCGTGGATTAGTGTTATAAATTGTATGGTGTGGGTGGGCTGGCCTCAAGCACCATAACAGCCAATGACATTCTAGGTCATGACACATTGTCATTCCTTTGTTCAACAGTGTTGGTGGCCAGCCTGCTGGCCCCATGGCAATGCATGATGCTGATCCGGGGCAGGCGGTATATGCAAGCCTACCACCAGCATTTAGGAGAGGATGGAAGTCCTCCTCCTCTAGACCTCCTCCATCTCCCATCTTGTCCGTGCTGCTGAAGCCAAAATGTAGGGCACTGTGTAATAATGGAGGGACTCTGTGATGGTGGGACTGTGGCACGATGGGCAGTATCCACATATTTAGAGGCAGGGTGTGGGTGACGCCAACCCAAAAGGTGAGCATGAAAGGGAGTACCCACATGTTTAGAGGCAGGGTATAGGTGGGACCAACCTGTAAAATTATTATTATGGGCAGTAACCACATATTTAGAGGCAGGGTGTGGGTGGGACCAACTCATAAAGTGGGCATGATGAGCAGTATCCACATATTTAGAGTCAGGGTTTGGGTGGGAAAACTCATAAAGTGGGCATGATGGGCAGTACCCACATATTTAGAGGCAGGGTGTGGGTGAGACCAACTAATAAAGTGGACATGATGGGCAGTACCCACATATTTAAAGGCATGGTGTGGGTGGGACCAACTCATAACGTGGGCATGATGGGCAGTACCCACATATTTAGAGTCAGGAAGTAGGCGTGACCAACCCACAAAATGGGCATGATGGGCAGTACCCACATATTTAGAGGCAGGATGTGGGTGGGACCAACTCATAAAGTGGACATGATGGGCAGTACCCACATATTTAAAGGCAGGGTGTGGGTGGGACCAACTCATAAAGTGGGCATGATGGGCAGTACCCACATATTTAGAGGCAGGATGTGAGCGGGACCAACTCATAACGTGGACATGATTGGCAGTACCCACATATTTAGAGGCAGGGAGTAGGTGTGCCAACCCACAAAATGGGCATGATGGGCAGTACCAACATATTTAGAGGCAGGATGTGAGCGGGACCAACCCATAAAGTAGGTATTACCGGCAGTACCCATATATTTAGAGGCAGGGTGTGGGTGGGACCAACCCACAAAATGGGCATGATGGGCAGTACCCACATATTTAGAGGCAGGGTGTGGGTTGGACCAACCTGTAAAATGGGCATGATGGGCAGTATCCACATATTAAGAGGCAGGGTGTCGGTGGGAAAACCTGTAAAGTGGCCATTATTTGGGCAAGCCCACCAAGAAAGTGGGTAGATGAAATGTGGACCGTGAGCAGAATCCAACGGCCTGGGATCCAAATGTTGGGAAGTATGAGGTTAACTGGCAGGTCATTACACTTTATGGGATCCGAGGGCAGGATGCCTGAAGAATATGTAGCTTTGTTATTTGGTGCTTTACCAAAGCAACAAAACCATTGTCTGCTTCTTTTTTTAATATCAGTTTAAAGTCTATGTAAAAAAATATGTTTTATTTTGGGATAGAACATTAAAGGGTTTGAACCTCTGTCTGCATCACAGGAACAGGAGGTGAGGAGAAATCTTCCAATGGGGACACGTGTTCTGGTGACAACCGTCTGAGAACGTTAATGAGATCTACGCTTACGCCTTGCTGTGTCTCTGGGAATGGAAATCCCCCCAATGGGACCTTTACTGCTCCAAAATCCAAAAATAAGATCAAAGTTTGGGCTTTATGTATTTAATTCTTCATTTAATCAGAATTTTTAAATGTTTAAAAAAAAATAGTTCCTGTGTCCAGCTAAATTATGAGGGCAGCAGTATATTCCTATTACCAGACACATTCTCCCTACAGTGAGGCTCGATTCACACCTATTCATTTTTCGCTCTGACGCTTTTTCTATTGAAATGAATGGAAAAGCATCAAAAGACATGTTGACGCGTATTAGTGTGTATTATCAAGTGTATTGAATGCACATGGCCATGCACTTTGTAGTAAATGTCAACATGTATCAGGGATGTGCGTCATGATGCGTTTACGTGCGACCATGATACGTCAACACGTGTCATGACATCTGTTAATGCACATTTTGATGCGTTTCTATTGATCTCAATGGAGAACGCATCCAGCAAAAACACAAAGGCGTGAAAGCAGCAGCGCGCCTTTCTATATTCCTCTCTCTCAGTAGAAGTCAGTAGAAGTCTACCAGTCAGGTGTGACCGGCTGGAAATACTACGATATGAAGGTCAAGAACACGGGGACATGACCTCTAATGCCGCGTACACGCGATCGGAAATTCCTCCAGCAAAAGTCCGATGAGAGCCTTTGGTCGGAAAATGCGAAAAAAGACAAAACGAATTGCACATGTCTATTGTACGTCACCGCGTTCTTGACGGTCGAAAGTTCAGAGAACTTTTGTGTGACCTTGTGTATGCAAGACAAGCTTGAGCGGAATTCCGTCGGAAAAACCATCCAAGATTTTTCCGATGGAAAATCCGCTCGTGTGTACGCGGCATTACTGGCAGGAGGACTGATCAAAACGAATCCCAGAAAGGATTTTTTTACCAAAGGAGTAGCGCTGGATCCCTGGACAGATAAATATCCTTATATTAAAAGTCAGCAGCTTCAGTATTTGTAGCTGCTAAATTAAAATTTTTCTGGGGAAGACTGGAGCTCCTCTTTAACCGCTTGCTGACCAGCCGCCATCATTATACTGCGGCAGGTCGACACGAACCCGCGAATCGCCGTAGCTACACGTCGGCTCGCGGGATCGGGTGCCGACGCTCGTGGCCGATGGTCGCGATGACCGCCGGCCACGAGCGATCGCGGGCACAAGAGGCAGAGCAGGGATGTGTCTGTGAGGAGTGACAGATCGTGAGTTCCTAATAGCTAGGAACCATGATCTGTCATCTCCTCTAATCAGTCCCCTCCCTCTACAGTTAGAAACACACACAGGGAACACAGTTAACCCCTTGATTGCCCCCTAGTGTTTAACCCCTTCCCTGCCAGTGTAATTTACACAGTAACCAGTGCATTTTTATAGCACTGATCGCTGTATAAATGTCAATGGTCCCAAAATGTGTCAAATGTGTCAAAAGTGACGCCATAATGTCGCAGTCCCGATAAAAAACGCAGATTGCCGCCATTTCTAATAGAAAAAAAAAATAATAAAAATGCTATAAATCTATCCCCTATTTTGTAGACGCTATAACTTTTGCGCAAACCAATCAATATACGCTTATTGCGATTTTTATTACCAAAAATATGTAGACGAATACACATCAGCCTAAACTGATAAAAAATATATAAAAAAAATAAAAATAGGGGTATTTATCATAGCAAAAATCACAAAATATTGTGTTTTTTTTTTTTTCAAAATTGTCGCTCTTTTTTTGTTTATAGCGCAAAAAATAAAAACTGCAGAGGTGATCAAATACCACCAAAAGAAAGCTCTATTTGTGGGGAAAAAAATTGTCAGTTAAAGCGACGCAGTGCCGAATCGCAAAAAAATGGCCTGGTCATTCAGCAGCCAAATCTTCCGGGGCTGAAGTGGTTAATATCTGCCTCAAGTTCAGCTTTAAATTAAGCAGGGGGAAGTCAGATTTTTATTGTTGTCTGCTTCCCTGTTGCAGATTTTCCTCACTTCCTGTCTGTTGTCACCAAAACAGGAATTGAGAGAAAGATTTCTTTAACACAGAAAAGTAAAACCTGTCCGGGTTCTGACTCCACTCTATCCAAAACAACAAAAAAACAAAAACAAAGGTTTGGTCTATAGATACACATTAAGGCTGCACTCCTGATATTAATAAGTGCAGACATGCAGGTGACTAATGACAGCTGTTAGGGGAAAATAAACACTGCGTTCAATTCTACGCAGATCCGGAACCGCTCGTTCACACAGGGCATCATGGGATAGCAGTGATTTCTGCTGAGTGAGGATGCAGAATAAAAAGATTGTGCAGCACCCGATACAGGTTGACATCAGCCTACAAGAAGCTTTCCCACAAAGGCAAAACGCATGCATCAGTGTTACCAGACCGACCCTGACAGCGCCGGAATGTAGGGCACACCCAGTGAACAGAGAATAAACACCCACACAGCTCGAATAATTAGGAATAATCAACTCTGTAAATGTGCCAGAGATTTTATATCATTTTTTTTTATGATTGTATAGAAATCAAGCAGGGCTTTCACTGTGCCTCCGACCAGCAGAGCGTTGTTTAATTAGGTGTACAAAAGGGAATAGTCTTGGAGTTTTTGGCTTTACATGTGAGTGGTTTATTTGCTTTTTAATAATAAATTGCTCTTACATACTGCACTTTGGATGTATTTGGATGCAGACCACCCCGGGTAACATCCACATGGGAGGCTGAGCCTCCATGATTGAAAGAGCTGAAATCCAATAAAAGAAAGGGCCGGCCAGGGACAGCCAGGCTGAGGAGGAAAAAAGCTAGATGACGCTGGACTTCCTCCAGCCATAAAATGTGGTGGGCCCGCTCTATCAGACTTTCATACCTCCCAACATTTTGAGATGGGAATGAGGGACACCTGCTAAAAAACGTATGTAGCCATAGGACACGCCCCCTGCCACACCCCCCTTAAAGGAGAATTAACCTAAAAAAAAAAAAAGGTTAATTAAATCCACAAGGACTTTTTTTACCACTACTATTCCTTTTTTTATATTGGCTTTTAAACTGTACAAATGCAGCAATTTAGAAATTGGATGAAATGTTTAAACACTTTTTGAAAGATGAAAAGTGCATTTTATATACATCTATATAGATCAGACCAAAATGAGGGACACCTGAGGAGGAATGAGGGACAGAGGGACATTGCTCCAAATCAGGGACAGTCCCTCGAAATCAGGGACAGTTGGGAGCTATGGACTTGCTGCATCTTGTCACACACTGTGCGAAGCTCACAGTGTGCAGTGAAATCAGAATAAACTATTTCAGTACAGGAGAGGAGCCTGTACAACTGTGCGAGTCTGAAGGTGAGGCTCAGGTTTAGGACTTATACGTAAGCTGTGACTTTTTATGTAGGACCACCTGCGGCTCACAGGACCTGATCGTATGCCAATTACTGGGGATATTTCAGCTGACTTCCAATTTAAGCATTTCTGGAATTTCCATTATTTACAGATAGGATTGCAAACTGCACTTTGATCAGAGCGGATAAATAATTCCACGTTGCGAGCGCAGATCCTTTCAGCTGGATGTGATGTTTAGGCTTTTTAATGTGTCTGCTTATGATTAATTATCTCCCGTATGGAGTTTAATTACCGGAGATGAAACGAGAACCCAGAAAAATACATGAGGGAGCCTTGCATGAAAGATTATTGGGACGGTAAAGGGTACCTGTCATGTGTACAGCTCCAGCTGCTACTTTGAAGGTTAAATTAATATTCTGTCCACCCGTTCCTTAGGTGTTGTAAAGAATAATTATTTGTATTGTCCATACATACCAACATATTAATCCCAGTCCCCAAAACAGTCACGCCCGCCCACGACCCACACTTGACACGCCCACTTTATGCATCCCTTTCACCCAGACCACTCCCGCTTTCTGAAACAGCTTTCCCTCCCTAAAATATGCAGGAACTGCCCACTCGTGGCCATGCTTCCCTCGGTTATTTCCCTTTAGTTACTGCACATGCTCAGTAAATCAAATAAGGGTTTTGCTGTGATCCCAGGACACAGCTCGGGACAGTGGTCCGAGATACAGGACTGTCCCAGCAAGCCCAGGACACTTGGCATTGATGCAATATGTTTCTCCCTTTCATTTTCTAATCTGCCTGAAAAACATGAAAGAAAAATTCTAGTTATTGCTACAGGTTTGATACGTGTCCCCACTGGAAAATTACCCTGACTTCCTGTCCTGCTGACAGAGATTGACAGGTACAGGAAGTTATAGGTGGGATATCTAAGGGAGACAGAGCACATTTATGTAGTAGGGTGTAGAGGGGTTAGAACAGTGGCGGAACTACCAGGGTCGCAACAGTCTCATTTGCGACTGGGCCTTGGCATTCCGCCACTGTCGGGGGCCCTCAGAGAGATGCTCTCAGCTCAGAGCCCGCTAATACTGCTCAGAGCCAGTGTTCTATGGAATACTTCCTCCTGTCCTCCCTCCCCCCCCCCTGCACACTAGCGCGTAATTCATTCAGTCACTATGGGTAACATTACTAAGGACCCTCGTATAGCTTTGCTTAACGAACCTGTGAAGAACATCCCAAGGTGTCCACACAGACTCTAATTTACTATATGTTTTTGGCGGACAAAATCACCATTGCTACTGCTTGGAAAAGTCCAGTCATCGACTTAGCTTTACTGAAACGGAAACTGACCTGGACTATGCTCCACAAAAAACTGGGCAGCTCCCTACGGGACAAACTACCCCTGTTTGAAAAGGTTTGGACCCCTCGGCTCTCTTACCTACAGGTGCTGAACACTTAGGATTGACATTGGATGGGTGCAAGGTTGGACTCTTGGACAGGCGTGGTCTCGCTTCTTTGCTCTCTTTTTTTATTTCAATAATTTTTATAGAAGTTTGTCAAGTAAAAGAAAAAAAAGTAACAAACATAGCTGTTGTGCGATATAATGAATTAACAGTTTATAGTCAGAGAATAAAAAGACAGGACATAAAAGGATCCCCCCAAAGGGGGCAACTAAACAGCTGAAATTTTGCTATCTTTTTTGATTTCCTTCCTTTGCCTTTTCTGACTCGCTCTTTTCTATCTCTTTACCCTCTTTCAGACTTGCTCTTTTCTATCTCTTTAAGCCCTCTAGTCGGACCCTTTGTCTCGACTTTAGCATTTCTGTCTAGGTTTTGTATGTGACAATATATTTCATAAGGATATGTTGCTGATATGTTTGATTTTTCTAAGTATATAATATTTTCAGGGTAGGTTAAATAAGTCCAGTTTTAGATGACATAGTGGTCACTACGTTTGCTATAATTTCATTATTACATCTATAGCCTACATTGGTGGTCGGGAGGGCAGGTGTTGCCCTGCTTGACCCCTCTGCCGCATGTACAATATTGGACTGATGTTAGGCCCATTGGTTGCTTGGCCTCTTGTTGGATTATAACCAAACATGTTTCGTAATACAAGTCTTCAACATAGTTGATCACTTTGGCGTAGTTTCTGATACCCAAAGATGGACTTCCACGGATTTCTGTCCTAAATTCCTTACCCTTAAAACATGCCATCATTGTTAACTTCTTGTTTACTGTTTATGTTGACAGAACCATTTTGCATTCTTTTATATTATATATTCTTTTATATTATTGTAACATTTTACTCTAATTCTGAAAACTAAATAAAAACCTATTGAAACAGAAAAGGGTTGGGCTCGAGGTGCAGAGCACTGCGCCCCAAACCCACCCAGTTGTGACACTAGCCAATCAATATTCACTATTGTCTTCCGGCTTCTCTTCCCGGCCAATCAGGACAGGAGGTGGATCAGGTAGGCCGGGAGAAGAAGCCGAGGAAGCCGGGGCACCGTGACCATGTAGGGGTGAATTTATTTCCCCCCCCACCCAAAAGCTTTAGCACCAGCCGTCACTGGTCATAACTTTGTATATTTGCAGTCTCATTGTATGCCCTCTTATGGATTTTTAGTAGTAGTCTTGCACTTTGCTGACAACATCACAGTTATATAGTTACATAGTTAGTCTGGTTGAAATAAGGCACAAGTCCATCTAGTTCAACCGATTTAAATAAATACATTGAATAAATATATAGAAGACCTCCATTTACAGATTCGTATACCACAGATGATCCAAAGATGGTGTTAAAAAAGCCCCTATAAAGCATGGAAAACCTCTATAACATATGGAATCAAAGCATCATTACAGCATCAGTATATCCATGAAACGCGTAGCCTTAATTCTGTAAGCGTATCTCAACATTAAAGTTAGACCCCCAGGTAAAACTAAAAATGTAAGGGTAAATGAATGATGATTATTTAACCATTTGCTGACCAGCCGCCGTCATTGTACTGCGGCAGGTCGGCTCGTTCCCGCGAATCGCCGCCGTATGTCGGCTCAGGAACTTTTGTTTGTGGGCGCCACATGTATAAAAATATGTAGAAGCATACATGTTGGCTAAAATTAATGAAGAAATTTGTTTTTTTATATTTGTTTTTTGGGGATATTAATTATAGCAAAAAGTTAAAAATGTTGCTTTTTTTTTCAAAAATGTTGCTATGGTTAACTAGTATTTGGATGTTTTGTGCATTATGTTTTTGCTTATTACTGTATATAGTTTTGTAATAATATAATTATATTTTTCTTTTTCTTTTTTCTTGTCATGTTTTTATTATTATTATACAGCAGGGGTCTCAAAACTTTTGAAACAAAGGGCCAGTTTACTGACCTTCAAACTTTAGAGGAGGCAGAATATGGTCAGTTGAAAATGCCCTAGCATTGGTGGGAGTAAACCAGATTTGGTGGTCAGTGGGAGGAATAGTGCCTCATAATTGGTGTCAGTGTGGGGAATAGTGCCCCATTATTGGGGTCCGTGGGAAGAATAATGACCCATCATTGGTGTCAGTGGGAGGAATAGTGCTCCATTATTGGTGTCAGTGGGAGGAATAGTGCTCCATCATTTGTATCATTGGGAGGAATAGTGCTCCATTATTGGTGTCAGTGGGAGGAATAGTGCTCCATCATTGGTATCATTGGGAGGAATAGTGCCCCATCATTGGTGTCAGTGGGAGGAATAGTGCCCCATCATTGGTGTCAGTGGGAGGAATAGTGCCCCATCATTGGTGTCAGTGGGAGGAATAGTGCCCCATCATTGGTGTCAGTGGGAGGAATAGTGCCCCATCATTGGTGTCAGTGGGAGAATAGTGCCCCATCATTGGTGTCAGTAGGAGGAATAGTGCCTCATAATTAATGTCAGTGAGAGAATTGGTTCCCCATTTCTGATATCAGTTTGAGGAATAGTACCCCATTGTTGGCCACATCCTGTCTATGGGCCACAGTTTTGAGACCCCTGTTATACAGGATGTATACAGTGCCAACAATTATATAAATGGGATGATACAATTACAATACATTTCAATACAGAAGGACTAGGTGGGCCCAGCTCATGGAGCTTACAATCTAAAGGAAATCCCAACATCAAGGCCTCCTCAGAAAATAATGGGAAATCCAAAATTTTAGAGTGGTCACTCCTTCACTTTTGAAAAAAAATTCCTCATGTCCTGTTGTGTCTATTGGACAGGAAGTGAAAGGAAATCTCCCTAATGAAATATAGGCAGCAGCAAATAAACTGATGGTGGTTTAGCCCTTCATACTGTATCCAAGACTTTTTGGCTTTACGTACATTTTTTGCCTCATCAAAATGCAAAATGGCTCCTCTGATTTTTTTTTCAGTGCCGTATGGGTATAATATTATAGTAACCAATATTCTCTTTTCTCTCCTAGGTTATAACCCTGGAAGGGTGGGTGGACATCATGTACTATGTCATGGATGCACATTCTTTTTACAATTTTATATATTTTATACTACTTATAATTGTAAGTATCTACTTTGGTATCTACCCCTACTACTATTGTTGTACTGATTTCAGTTTAACAAATGTATTATCGTCCATTTTTTGTTCCATCAGGTGGGGTCTTTCTTCATGATAAACTTGTGCCTGGTTGTCATAGCAACACAGTTTTCCGAAACGAAGCAGCGCGAAAATCAGCTCATGCAGGAGCAGCGGGCCCGATACCTCTCCAACGACAGCACAATCGCAAGCTTCTCTGAGCCGGGTAGCTGCTATGAGGAGCTGCTCAAGTACATCTGCCATATCTTCAGGAAGGTGAAACGAAGGACGCTGCGCCTATATAATAACTGGCAGAACAAGAGGAGGAAAAAGATCAACCCTAATAGTGTCATGAACGGACAAGGTCGGGGCCGCAAGTGCAAGCGGCGAATCACCTCCATCCATCATTTGATCCATCACCACCATCATCACCACCACCACCATTATCACATAAGCAATGGGAGCCCCAGGGGCCCCAGGTCCAGTCCGGAGATCTGTGATGTAGAAATGAAGATCATAAAGCCACGAAATCAACTGATGCTCCTTCCACCATCCCCGAGTAACCAGAACACACCAGCCAACAGTGAGTCTGTCCATAGCATCTACCATGCGGATTGCCACTATGAAGGGCCCCAACTTAAATCATGTAAGTCTTCCAATGCCTCCTCCAACACCAAACTGGATGTGGGGCTCAACCACACCAACATGAACTACCCTACCATCCTACCTTCCCCGGCCAGCAAAGCCAGCCCCACCACGTTGCCGAAAGGAAAGAGAAGTGGCAGTACTCCCGGAAGTTTGGTCAACAGCCCAGTTAGCTTGAACACTGACTCCTATGGAAAGATGCATCATCTAGTTGGAGAGCAGGGTAAGAGGAATGACTTCATTAAAAGTTTGTTTTTCTGTTTTCGTTCCAGTGAAGTACACATACTGTATACCAAAAACTATTTTTTATTTAGCTTTGGATAATGTTGGGAAGGGTTAGACCTCCTGTCTGACCCTTTTGGTGTGGGATTTCTTCTTATTTCCTGTCCCAGAAACATAACAGGAAGTGAGAGAAAATCGTCTTCAAAGTGGGGGAAATCCCCTCTAATGCCCCGTACACACGGTCGGATTTTCCGACGGAAAATGTCCTATCGGACCATGTTGTCGGAAATTCCGACTGTGTGTGGGCTCCACAAATTTTCCGACAACAAAGTCCTATTGGACTTTTTCTGATCGTGTGTAGCGAATTCCGATGGACAAAGTGCCACGCATGCTCAGATCACATTACAAGACCAAAGCTATTGGCTACTAGCCTCTATGTAGTCCCGTCATACGCAACGAACGTCACCACGTTCAGGATGATCGGATTTTCCGACAACTTTGTCCGACCGCGTGTATGCAAAATCCGTGTCGGACAAAATCCGTCGGAAAAAATCTGACGGCTTTTGTGGTCGGAATTTCCGACCGTGTGTACGGGGCATTAGACAGCTGCCCTGGAATAGAAGTCCCCATTGGTAGACTTCCGCACTGCTGATATTCCGCTGACACTGTAATATTTTGGATTTGCCATAACTTTTTCTACAAACCTGATAGAGGTTCTGAGCAATTTCACACTCTATCCAAAAAAAAGTATTCCATTTACATAAAAAAAATTAAAAATGCTTAAAGCGGTTATGCACTCGTCTTCTTCTTTTGTGCTGGGGGCCATCTTGCCTGTGGGCATGTGAAACACCCACAGGAACTTTAGATGGCCCAGCATGCACCGCCGTTACTCGCGCGTGCGCAGTAACGGCACATCTGCCGACATCTCACGAGATTTCGGCAGATGTGGCCGAAATCTCGCGAGATTTCGGAAGATGTGGCCGAAATCTCGCGAGATTTTGGAAGATGCCCGCACTGACTCCTGGGATCAATGACACCAGATCCCAGGAGACAGTGCGGCGTGACGACGATCGACGCAGAGACCCCGCCCGCTGCCGAAGAGAGAGAAGACCGGAAGTCATCAATTACAAGGTAAGTAAAAAAAAAAACATTTCATTTAGTACTCTTTGCCTGATTTGGAAGGCAAAGAGATTTACTAAATGAAATGGGTGCAGAACCGCTTTAAAGCGGTTCGGCACACATTTCATTTAGTAAATCTCTTTGCCTTCCAAATCAGGCAAAGAGTACTAAATGAAATGTGTTTTTTTTTTTTCACTTACCTTGTAATCGATGACTTCCGGTCCTCTGTCTCTGCGGTGGTGGGCGGGGTCTGTGCGGGGATCCTCGTCACGACGCACTGTCTCCTGGGATCTGGTGTCATTGATCCCAGGAGTCTGTGCGGGCATCTTCCGAAATCTCGCGAGCTCGGCGCAGTAACGGAGGTGCATGCTGGGCCATCTAAAGTGCCTGTGGGGTTTGCACATGCCCACAGGCAAGATGGCCCCCAGCAGAAAAACAGAATATAAAGAACTTTATCGGAGGAAAACCGGCTGCGATCGCGATGGAAGATGGAACAGGTGAGTCCCCCAATTTTGCTATTAATCCTTAGCATATTCCCCCCAAAAAAAAAAAAAAAAAAAACCCAGTGCAGAACCGCTTTAACATACAATATATTTTCATTTTGTTTTTTTTTGGCCAGGCAAATTAACCGCTTCCCGACCGGCCACTGCATATATACGTCAGCAGAATGGCACGGGCAGGCAGAATCACGTACCTGTATGTGATCGTGCATGTGCCTGCCCGTGGGTCGCGCGTGCGCCGCTAGCGGCGCGCTCGCGACCCGGTCGGGAGCTCCGTGACCCCGGCCGCGGGACCAGCGGACCCGATCGCCGCTGGTATCCCGCGATCGGGTTACGGAGCGGAAGAACGGGGAGAGGTCTATGTAAACAAACCTCTCCCCGCGCTTCCTACACTGACTGTCAGTGATCGGCGGTTCCCTGTCATCGGGAACGCCGATCAATGACGTCAGACGTACAGCCACGCCCCCCTACAGTAAACACAACACATCACGTCACACTGACTCCTCCCCGCCCCCTTGTGGTTAACCCCCTAACTACAACTGTCATTTACATAGGAATCAGTGCTATTTAAATAGCACTGATTTCTGTATAAATGGCAAATGTCCCAAAAATGTGTCAAAAATGTCCGATGTGTCCGCCAAAATGTCGCAGTCACAATAAAAATCGCTGATCGCCGCCATTACTAATAAAAAAAAAATATTAATAAAAATGCTATAAAACTATCCCCTATTTTGTAAACGCTATAACTTTTGCGCAAACTAATCAATAATCGCTAATTGCGATTTTTTTTACCAAAAATATGTAGAAGAATACGTATCGGCCTAAACTGAGGAAAAAAAATGTTTTTTTATATATTTTTTGGGGATATTTATTATAGCAAAAAGTAAAAAATATTGCATTTTTTTCAAAATTGTCGCTCTATTTTTGTTTATAGCGCAAAAAATAAAAACCGCAGGGGCGATCAAATACCACCAAAAGAAAGCTCTATTTGTGGGAAAAAAAGGACGCCAATTTTGTTTTGGAGCCACGTCGCATGACCGCGCAATTGTTAGTTAAAGCGACGCAGTGCCGAATTGCAAAAAGGGGCCTGGTCCTTTGGCTGCCAATTGGTCCGGGGCTGAAGTGGTTAAATATTGACAATTGCAGCCAGAAGGTGTTCATCTAGGTTACAGTTTGACAGTGGTTGAACCTAACCCAGGCTAGGTTGACAGTGGAATAGTAGTTGGTGGAGTGACCAATGCCATGCCTCTTGCTATCCTGTCTAAAAGTACCTTTGCATCAAGGCTGTTTATTACTCCTTTTCTTTCCCATCACAGCTCCCTGGCAATCCTTAGGTAGCAGCTGTGAAAACGCTGTGTTTCAATATTAATGGAAAATGACCAGAATCTCACATTAAAGTGACTTTAACCCAGCACCAGTATCTCTATATTATAGGTGCATGTACTGTATACTGATTAGAGTGCCCCTGACCATCCTCCCTCTCTGATGCCCCATACACACGAGAGGATTGTCCGTCATAAAAATCTTGGATGTTTTTTCCGATGGAATTCCGCTCAAGCATTGCTTGCATACACACAGTCACACAAAAGTTTGCTGAACTTTCGACCGTCAAGAACGCGGTGGCGTACAACAGTACGACGAGCTGAGAAAATTAAGTTCAATGCTTCCGAGCATGCATCGAATTGTTTCCGAGCATGCGTAGGAATTTTGCGCATCGGAATTGGTACAGATGTTCGGAATTTCCAATCAAAACTTTTTCCGACCGAAAAATTGAGAACCTGCTCTCAATCTTTTGCTGGCTGGAATTTAAAACAAAGGGCCAGTTTACTGCCCTTCAAACTTTAAGGGAGGCAGACTATGGTCAGTAGAAAATGCCCTCTTGTCCTATAGCCCCAATGGGAAGTGGGAGGAAATCTCTCCCAGTTAAAGTAATGCTGTGCCAAAAAGCAAAAAATGGTCTGGTCATGAAGGGGGTAAATCTTCCCGAAAGTCAAGTAGTTAAACTTGTAAGTTTACAGTTTGCAGAAATGATTAAATGCATTGACATTTATGTTTAACGTTGATCATTTTGGGTATTTATACTCGTCGCTTACTTCCTGTACACACTACGCATTTTAAATTAAAACACAGTTGGTGTAAATTATGATCAAACTTTTTTTTTATAGATTAGGGATATAATAAGCAAGGATTAGACCCTCTGTCAAGTTTTCACACCTCTACTTGTTCTCCTGACCATTGTCACGAGATACAAAGTGATAATGATGTAAAGGAAAAAATAAAAATAAAAGCATTTATTAACTAGTTCTGGCCCGCTTACCGCATATGTAATGCGGGAGGGTGGCCCAGCTACGCGAAATCACGTACAGGTACGTGATTTAACAAACGTGGTTTTGGCTGGGCGCCGCCGGAGCGTCGCTCCCGCTGTGATTGGACACAGCGGGAGCCAATCAGCGGGTCCGGCGGACTCAATGTCCGTCGCGACTCGCCGAACATTCACAGGAGAGATGGATCAGCCACCTGCCTGTGTAAACAAGGCAAACGGTGGATCTGTCAGGAAGGGAAAAAGAGATCTTGTGATTCAGCTAAGCTGAATCATGGATCTCTCTTTTCCTTCAGTGTGACACTGCCCCAGACATTTAGCAAGCACCTCCCTAGGGAACATTTAACCATTTGATCGCCCCTAGAGTTAATCCCTTTCCTGCCAGTGTCATTTATACAGTAATCAGTTTTATAGCACTGATCACTTTATTGGTGTCACTGGTCCCCAAAAAGTTTCACTTAGTGTCAGATTTGTCCGCCACAATGTCGCAATCCCGCTAAAAATCGCAAAGATAATTGAGTACATATTGGCCTAAATTTAGGAAGAAATATGATTTTTTTTCATTTTTTTTATTTGGAATGTTTTAAAGCTAAAAGTAAAAAATATAATTTTTTTATTTAAAATTGCCAGTTTTTTTGGTTTATAGCGCAAAAAATAAAAAGCGCAGAGGCGATCAAATACCACCAAAAGGACATCAATTTAATTTTTGGGTACAGCGTTGCACGACCGCGCAATTGTCAGTTAAAGCGACTCGGTGCCTTATCGCAAAAAATGGCCTGCTCGGGAAGTGGGTAGAACCTTCTGGAGCTAAAGTAGTTAAAGCCCAACCCTGGGTTCTACATTTTCCCCCAGGCCATCACCTGAAGTCCCCCCTCCATGTTTTTTTTCTGCTTTACTTAATACTTACCTCTACTGAAGTCTTTAGGCAAGTGAAGTGATCCTGACAGGTCCTCTGCTCACCAGGCTGGTGGTCCTTACATAAGCATACCTCCCAACTTTTTGAGATGGGAATGAGGGACACCTATCAGCAAAAAGTATGCAGGCATAGGACACACCCCTTGTCACACCCCCTTAAAGGAGAATTGTACAAAAAAAAAAAAAACAAGATTGGTTAAACTCACATGTACTTTTTTACCACTACTATTCCTTTATATCGGCTTTTGGAATTGACAAATGCAGCAATTTAGAAATCAGATGAAAGATTTAGCACTGGAAAACACTTTTTGATAGATAAAAAGTGCATTTTATATACATCTATATAGATCAGACCAAAATGAGGGACAATTGAGGAGGAAAGAGGGACAGAGGGACTTTGTTCCAAATCAGGGGCAGTCCCTCAAAATCAGGGACAGTTGGGAGCTATGCATCAGTGCTGCTCTCTGTACCAGTATATTGTGAATGAAGGGCCTCATTCAACCTGGGAATCCGAGGACATCTTGTGGCTGGAAAGAGGTACTGCGAGGGACAACTTTGAATCGAAGGTGGGTATTACAGCCTTTCATTAACATTTTTTTTTTTTTACATCTAGGGGCCACTTATAACAACAACAAAACCTGGACTTTAACACATGCGCATAACGCACATAAAAATTCACATAATGCACATAGCAAAATGTCCTTTAAACACGCCACAACATGAACGGCCGTAGACTAAGTCCGGCAAGTTTTACAACACGGTGTCAGTTAAAGTAGAAGATTATTAAGCATTAAGCTGAATACTCTGACTTGACTTGGCTGGGCCGAATGTGCCTTATACAATAATGGCTAAAAGTAATAATCAGAGCCGAGAGTTACTCATTACCCTGCGCTGCAGCCGAGTGGAATCAAATCACAAGCGATGGGTTCATAGCATGGGAACATAAACACTTAAGTATAATTGCATACATTTGTGCTACATAAATAGCCGCTTGCTGATTTGAAGAAAAACGGCTCCATTAAACAGAGGCTGAGCTCTGATATTCCCCTTCCACTGGCGGGAGTGACAGCACATCCCTCTCTTCGTGCTGAAGTTGGCTGTAAGTACGGCATGTCCCTAACTGCTTGTCACCCCCACCAAGATGTCACAACGTGTTATTTAGAAGGCTCTTGTCATTTCACTAAACATTTCCCAGAGCTCTGCATGGCCCCAATTCCTGAATAGCAGGATGTCCGGCATGAGGGTTGTCAGCCTTAAAGGGAACGCATAGCATTTTGTGTATGATTTGAGCCAAATAGCTTTTTATTCAGACAAATAGCAGGGTACAAACATACATAAGGACATAGATGTAAAGGACTTTCCATAATATGTCGTATAGTCAATGAGAACCATATACGAAAAAAAGAGATCAAAAGACATAATGTATACGGTAACCAAAAAAGCTGTGTATGTTTTAACCACCTTTCATACTTACAATTCATATTTACTTTTCTAGCCAGCCCTGGTTCATTTCATGTGTATATAATGCCGCGTACACACGACCGGAATTCTCGTCGGAAAAGACTCTGACGGTTTTTCCGACGGAATTCCGCTTAAGCTGTGTTGCCTACACACGATCACACCAAATTCCGACGGTCAATAACACAGCGGCATAAAACACGTTCAACAGCACTATAAAAGGGAAGTTTAATGCTTCCGAGCATGCGTCGAATTGTTTCCGAGCATGCGTCGGAATTTTGCGTGTCGGAATTGCATACACACGATCGGAAAATCCGATAGAAAGGTTTTCCGTCTGAAAAATTGAGAACAGGTTCTCGATTCAAAGTCCGTCGGAAATTCCGACAGAAAAAGACCGTTGGGCATACACACGGTCGGAAAATCCAATGAAAAGCTCCCATCGGACTGTTTCCATCGGAAATTCCAACCGTGTGTACGCCGCATAAGACTAACCTTAAAGTGTAAGTTCACCCCAGTCGCGCTGACCTGTACCGCGGCAAGCTCCATTTCTAAGCCCCTGTATATCCGCGCCAGGAGCCTGGGGCTTTGAAATCCTCTCTGCAGCCACACATCTTCTGCATAGCTGACAGGACGCGCTATGCGGCTGCTGATTGGTCAGCGACACCCACGTGAGGGCACTGACCAATTAGAATGCTCCAAAACGTCCCTCCTGACGGGGGACGTTTTGAACATTCAACTCAGGCTTAGAAATCCCTGGGGCTTAGAACGGGAGATTGCTGCGGTCCAGGTCAGCGGAAACCAGGGGGCGGGGCGAGGAGGGGGACCTGTGTAAGTTCACCTTACATAGTTTTCTGTAAAGATGAGCTTACCCTTTAAAGAGGAACTGAAGCAGGCAGAGGACAAATAACCAGTGACCAGCATTCTTTGTGGTCTCCCTGCAACTGATCCTTTCCCCATTACTGACTTACCATGCCTTGTTCTGCACTGTCTCTGTGTGTGGAGGCATCCAGCCTGGTAAAGGCAGGCTTTTGCTTCCATGGGTCAGAGATGCCCCCCTGACCACTGATGATCACTGGTGGTCTGATTGGGTATAAATGAAAAAGCAGCAGGAGAGGTGGAGAAAGCACAGATCCAAAAAATGAATAGGACAGAAGAAGGGAGATTCTTGCACTGCAGGTCGTCAGATACAGCTTCCTCTCCAGCAAGGAGAACAGTGAGCAGCACAGTAATGACTTGACCAAATCTCATTGTAAATTCTCAGAGACTGGCAGTCAAAGACAACAGAGCCTTAGATCTCATACAGCTGTGAGACTGCAGACACAGAAGTGCCTAGGCACATTCACGTACCAGAAAGTGCTATTTTTGAGGAGAAGATCCCGGCAAAGGGCAGAGTTCTAGTGTACAGCTTAGACACAGTTAGCATTCCTTATAACATAGGACTCTTTACTCTTTGCATTCAGGTCCACTTTAACTGCTTTGTTGAAAAAAAGGCCTGGTGGTAAAAGAGCTTAATAGTTCAAGCTCAAATTTATACTCACAAATTAATTAGCTAAATCAGTGACTCCTGCCCCTCCATTCAATTACTGCCTGTTCTGTTATATGGGGAATTAATTAGAGAGGGACAGTCTAAAAGCAAGCAGCTTCTGCTTTGCTCTCCCTAAAAAAAACATAATACTCCATGATGCTAGTGCCATAGGTACACCCTGTATTCATTGTTTATTTGCTTCACTGACATCTTTATATCTTACATATGAAGAAAGCATTAGAACAGAATTCCAAATGACAATGAACATTCTTTTTTTATATATATAGAAAAGAGGGGATAAATTATTCTTCATTAAAGAACAAAAAAAATGTGAGCACCGATATTGCTCAGTAAGGCTGGGTTCACACTGCTGCGATGTCAGACATCACACTGCTGTGCAAATCACATGCAATGTCTGTGCGATGCAAATTTAGCCATACAGATTGTAAGGCTGAATTTGCATCACATTCGGACCAAAGTCACGCAGGACTCTTTTTTTGGTCCGCGCCAGAATCGGATTGCATGGGTGTTCAGACCCATGGGATTCGATTCCTGTCCGAATTGACAGTTCGTACTGCGATATGCGAACCGATCTGGGGGTGTATTTAAATTTGTATTGACACCTGCAGTGGTTCGCATAGGGCAGTGTGAACTTCCTGCGAGTTGTATGCGAATTGGGAATCTGCACGGGTTATCGCATCGCAGCAGTGTGAACTGAGCCTAAGACCCCTTTCACCATGGGGCCGCCCGTGCATTAGCGCTAAAACGCAGCTCGTTTTCGTGCCACTTTAGCCCTGTTTAAGTGGCGCTTTTCGGCCGATAGCGGGGTGCTTTTTATATACTTTTTATGTATATTGTCTTTGATATATACATTTATTTTTATTTATTTATTCTACATATCTCCCCCTTTTTGAGATAATGGTATTATATTTATATAATCTTGGAATTTAATTATTCTATTTTTGTATAGTCAATTTTTTGTTGTTATTGTAGTCATCTGGAGATGTTGTCTTACTAGTTGACATACCTATTTTCGACCACTGGGGGGCGGACATGTGAGTTTTGCTTCATGTCCCCTTAGCTCTCTTTTGAAACATTTCCAGGAGTTTGCGTTTATAATGGGTTGATTAGTGTTTAATACTTTGCCCTTTTTGTAAGCTTAGAGTGTCTTACACAATACCATGATTGGGTTGCTTGGAGAGGTCGATCGGGGAATGTTACGAAAAGGCACCCGATGGCCGTTTTAACTGTGCTAAGCTGTTTTTTAAACGAATGACCTTTTTTCTTTGGAAAGTCTTTTTTGCATGTTTAGTCATGTTTAAATACTTCCTTAGATTATTGTTCTTCCTTTGCTCTCTTCCTTAGGATTTTAGAATCCTTTTATTTGATAAATTACCATATTGGTATATGTTTTTTCCAACTTCCAATATGGCGTTTTATAGGTCCCGCCGCTTGGGTCTCAGATCGAGGCATGGTTCTGTCTGTTCAGTATATAGTGCAATGAGTCAGTGCGTCGCCCATGCCCCAGGACGACGTCAGAGTGTGACGAAACGCGCTTCAGGAAGAGTGACGTGCTGACGTCATCACACTGTGTACCGTAGTGGACGGGTGTTCGCTTGCCGGCCGGCTTCTATCTTTGCAAGTTTTACTTCTTACTTTGTGTAAGTGCAGCCTTTATTTTTAAATAAATGCTTTTTTAATACGATTTACACTATGGTGAGTTCCTCTTCATTTTGGGTTACCTTCTGGCCTCCAATTGAGACCATTGAATGACCGAATCCCTGTGGTCGTTTGCTGTGTGTTCGCATCAAGTACTCGAGAGCTGTCATCGGCATTCCTTTGGAACAAGGCCCTGGCAGGGTTAATAGCCGCAAGCTCATAATAGCTTGCCTCTGGTAAGCACGCAATCTATGTGGTGAAGGAACACGAGTTTGTGATGTTGTCACAAGTCATATGAACAGCACATATGTTTATACCTATGGACTAAGTTTTAATTCCTTTGGTGTTGGGAGCAATTTCAACTTATATGTGCTTTAGTTGCATGTTTTATGCAATATTTTTTTAGCGCAGCTCCATTTGTTAATTTTATTTGCTTTTAACACCTGCTAGCGGCCGAAGAAGGGGTTAAAAACGCCCGTGTTGCAACCCTTCGGAAGTGTTTTTCAGGCGCTTTAGAAGTGCTGCCCATTGATTGCAATGGGCAGGGGCGTTTTGGGAGCGCTGTATACACTGTATACAAAATCCCAAGCCGCCCCAAAGCTGCTGCTTGCAGGACTTTTTCTAACGTCCCGCAAGCGCACCGCCCCAGTGTGAAAGCACTCTGGCTTTCACATTCGGGCAGCATGGGAGGCAGTTTTCAGGCGCTTTACAGGCGCTACTTCTAGCGTTAAAATGCCTGAAAGCTGCTTCAGTGTGAAAGGGGACTTAATGTGCTGAAGACACTACTGAAAGTAGTAGATATACTATTAGTTGGGAAAACAGTTTAACGCTCAACTCTAGGCTCAGATTCCAAGATACCAGCCACCCCCCACAATCTGCTGGGTGATCCAATTGTTTGTTTTGGGGGCTGTAACATGTCAGCTGTCAAGAGAACCTGTCATGATTGAGCTCCCTAGGCTTGTCCCAAACAGATATATCATTACACCATGATGTGTCCAGAGTGGACAGCTGTCTGTCTATTGTAAAGTTACGATTCTATATAATCTAATCATTATGTTTTCCTAGGTGACAGCTGTTCAGCCTAATGTCTCTTGCTCTGCAAAGTATCTATATATACGCCATGCTCTAGTGGTTCCTAACTTTACATCTGTGGACCTCGGGCAGTTAGCAGACCAACAGCTGTCAGTCCACATTGATCACGGCAGGGACAGATCAAGTCAAAATGATGTACATATACAAATTAGTATTTCTGTTTTGTATCTGAAAGTGCTAGAAGCAGGTAACTTATGATGATCAAAACTGACAGCCAAGTAACTCGATATATATATATATATATATATATATATATATATATATATATATATATATATATATATATATAGTGTGTGTGTGTGTGTGTGTTTGTGTACTGTCATATTGTAAAGAATTTGTAATTCTTTACAATTCTTTCTAATTCTGAATAGACTCCCCAAGCTAAGCCTAGCTGGAATTTTAATGTGTTCCTACAGATCCTTCCATAAGGCTGCCCCCAGGCTGCACAGGGGTCCCCTTCAGCAAGACTGGACCCAGGAACACTGCTGCTGCTCAGTCCTTAGACTATTTATGACCTCGCTCACCACCTTCTGGGCATACCTCCCCAGGGATTGTCTGGAGTTACATAAGTATTCAGGCTGCCTGTTCTGTTCTTCCTCCCACTATACTTCTAGAATGCTCTAGATTAGAACACAGAGGGAAGTAACAGAGCAGCAGTCTGTGAAACACTGAACAGCCCTATTTCATCAACTCCCTGCTCCTCTGATTACAGTGGAACTAACTAAATTTACCTTGCAGCTTACTCTACACTAGTAAGGTGCTATACTAGGGTGACAACACTCGCTCACTATACAGTATCAATGGAGGAGCATCATTGTCACACTAGTACAGAATGTGTGCTAGAGCTACAGTACACCTTCTGTCCTTTTTATCCTTATGGGGAATGGGCTGTTCTGTAGTTCACTGAGAGAACACAAGCAGAGCTCATAGCAATATTTGAGGCTCCAGTGCAGCATTGTCTGCCAAATATAACAAATAAGGATGTAACAATAAGACCTACCTCTGTCTGTGATTGGATCTCAAGGGAACAGCAGCACACTAATGAGATCACCAGAAACATGTCTCCTTGTGGAGAAAAAAAGCAGATTAAGGCATTGTCAAAGGGATCGCCTAAAATGGTGGTATTATATCCACCAGATCTTCTCACAGGTAGCCGCATCGCCTGGAGAGAGGACATTTTAGGGATTCTGTTTGAGAGTAATGGGTCTGTGAGCAAGGTGCGGTTTGGTGTGGCGAGTAGTAAACATACAAATTCCAAGTTAGGCAATAAAGTGTTATTGTAGAAAGGTTCAACACAGCTTACTCAGGCCTGGCGGGTAGGCACACCTGTCCGGGCCACTTACACACTATAAAAGCAGCCTGAAGACCTGTAGAAGCTGACAGCCTGTGCAATGAGGAGCAGAATGTGGCATGGCCAGTCCACGCCCAAAGGGAAGGGGAGGCTTCCTGAAGAGAGGTAGATGTAGTCACTGCACCATCCCTACTCCTCTGGAACCTTTTCCTACCTCTAAGCACTGTCCCTGCCAGGCAGGGAACCTGTCGCTATGCTAGCCACTCGCAATAAATGCACCAAATTTGGAAACCAAAGTCTTAAATAGGCTTTGCCTGATCGTTAATGGTCGCTGGAGTTGCATGGGGCACCAGCGTCCAATTGGACCACAGGAAGTAATAGAGTAACCAAGTTCCTCACAACTTCCTCCCTTTTCTGCACTGCCACATCAGTTGAGCACCACCTGCAGTTTGGAGTACAGACTGCATCTGCCTACAGGTCCACCTGCCCGTATCATCCTCTGTGGGTTATTTTTCTCCTTTTTCCCCAGTTACTGCCCCCATGGACTGTTTTGATGTGTGAACAACAATATGATATATGATTTTATTAAAGCTTAAAGTAGAACTGTAGACAAAGTTTTCATTTTGGATAGATTAATGCCGCGTACACACGATCGGACTTTGCAGCTGAGGTCCACTGGACTTTCAAACGAACGGACTTGGCCACATACGATCACTCCAAAAGTCAGACGGATTCGAACATGATGATGTACAACCAGACTAGAATAAGAAAGTTCATAGCCAGTAGCCAATAGCTGCCCTAGCGTCGGTTTTAGTCCGTCGGACTAGCACACAGACGAATGGATTGTCCGCTAGAAAGCCGAGTCCGGCGGACAAATTTGAAGCCAGTCTTATTTCTAGGTCTGCCAGACTTTTGGGAAGAAAAAGTCCGCTGGAGCCCACACAGGATGGAATTGTCTGACGGACTCTGGTCCGCCGGACCAAGTCCGCCGGAAAGTCCAATCGTGTGTACGCGGCATAAGGGAGGGTAGTAACCCCTGTCAGGTTTATTTTATCCCTATGTACCGGGGGGTACTTATTTTTTATATATAACATATTTGGGATGGTGGCAACAATAAATGGAGTCTTTCCTCCATAATGGTTCTTCTTAGATAATTCATAGCCAAACAAGAAGTGAGAGGAAATCCCTGCAAATTGAAGGAATCTCTTGGGGACCCCCAGGTCACCAGAACTAGTGTCCCCATTGGAACATTTCCCCTCTATTACTTTTCTGGGCACAACCCAAAATTTGGGGGTTTTCTTGTACTTTCACTTTCAATGATAATAATAAATAGGACAAATAGAGAGGGGGAATCTCACTAACGGGGACACAGATAGCAATAACAGACAGGTGTTCTAATCTATCTCTACTCTATCCGAAACTTAAAAAAAAAAAAGTTTTGCCTTTAGTTATACTTTATGACTATTCCAGGCCTACGTGCATCATTAATCCTCTGCTGAGAAAGTGAATGTTGTTCATGAAACGCGTTAATAGAAAATACTGTGGGTCCCAGAATCATTTTATGTCATCATACTCATGAATGAGGTTATGTATAGCATGATACCTAGAAAGATTTACATATGTGTGTATGGCTGAATTGTCTTCAACCATCTCCTTATGGTATTACTTACAGTGCCTTGCAAAAGTATTCACCCCCTTGGCATTTTTCTTGTTTTGTTGCCTCACAAACTGGAATTAACATGCTGTTGTGCCATTTTCTTTCCACTTGGTTATGATAGATTTGATGGTGCTCCTAGGGATCATCAAAGATTTGGATATTTTTTTATAACCTAACCCTGACTTGTATTTCTCAACAACATTGTCCCTTAATTGTTTGGAGAGTTCCTTGGTCTTCATGGCCGTGTTTGGTTTGTGGTGCCTCTTGCTTAGGTGTTGCAGCCTCTGGGGCCTTTCAAAAAGGTGTGTATATGTAATGACAGATCATGTGACACTTAGATTGCACACAGGTGGACATCATTTCACTAATTATGTGACTTCTGAAGGTAATTGGTTGCACCAGAGCTTGTTATGGGCTTCATAACAAAGGGGGTGAATACATACGCACATGCCAATTATCATTTTTTTATTTATGAAAAATAGTTTTATGTATATATTTTTCTAATTTTACTTCACCATTTTAGACTAGTGTGTTCTGATCCATCACCTATAATTCAGATTTAAAAAACATTGAACTAAAGGCTGTAATGTAACCAGGGGTGGACTGACAACTCATGGGGCCCCCGGGCAATAGGAGATTATGGGGCCCCCGGGCAATCAGAGATTATGGGGCCACACAGTATACACACACACACACACACAGTATACAATCACACAGTATACACAGACATGTTTCTATTGGCTGAGAAGGTACTGGAGAGGTGGGGCAGCTATAATCTTGGGATTTTTAGACCAAAAGGATGTCGGTAAGGGACATTTCAGAGACAGATGTAAAAAAAACACAGATTTTTACATACTGTCCCTGGTTTTACTGAGGCTGGCAACCCTGATGGGGCCCCCTAGTGGCCCGGGGCCCTCGGGCAGTCCCCCAGTGGCCGAATGGTCAGTCCGCCCCTGAATGTAACAAAATAGGTAAAAAGCAAAGGGGGGTGAATACTTTTGCAAGGCACTGTATTGTATTACACATTACTTAGAATGCATGCACTTACCATGAAAAAAATAAATGAAGCTAGGTGCACTTTAAGTTATTAAATATTTAATAATGAGATCATTAATTTTTGATTCTATATTGGTCCATAGCTTCTTAGCTGTTCTTTTTAATTATATTAATAAAAAGATTCTTTACTGACAGGTGTGCAGGGGAGAACATCTTTATTAAAACTGGAAACTGTTAAACACTTCAAATTAATGAAACATGAATGAAGGCCCAGCAGTCATCCTATCATTAACAGCGTAGATTAATAAAGCCCAGGGATATCTTTTTAGGTCTGTTTCATGACACGTAACACGCACAATGCTGGCCGCTGCCGTCATCGGCTGCCAGTCTGTGGCATTTGGAGAATGAAGATAAGGTAGGAATAGAATGGGTTTTGTGACCTGTCGTCAGTTGTTCCCTCTGGAAACCAAACAGGTCAGACCAATAAATTAAGATCAGGTACGACGAAAATCGTAATGCAAGTGACTCCCTCCCCATGCAAAGTAATCTTGTCCCAATATTGAGGGACAAGGGGCTCTTCCCCATCTCTGCCTTCCCCAAAGAAATAAGAGGGAAATAAGTGGGGTACTTATGTTGGAATCTGGAAGCTTCCTTTTTAGGTGGATGACCATATAGTTTCCCCCTCCCAGGGGAATGAATACAGGGGTACATTAGTGGCCCCATTACCGCAAAAGGGGGGAAAAAAACAACAGAGTGAAAAAAGCCTTTGCAGGTGCTATTTTTAGCGCAATAGCGCCTGCAAACGCCCCAGTGTGAAAGCACATACTAACCAACTATAAAAAGTTTATTAATGTCTCCAGTAGGGATGAGCCGAACCTGTAGCGCATCTTTCCGGTGTTTAGAACCGAACCATACCACAGCAAAATTACATTTCTAAAGGAATAAATGTAATTTAAAATTGCTCGTGGCTGTATTTCGGATCCTGGCATTATACATACAAATCATTGAAAAAAAACATCCATTACCAGGCCCTTTGGGTCTGGTATGAATATTAAGGGGAACCCCACACAAAAACTTAAAAACTAAAATTGCTTGGAGGTCTCCCCGAAATCCATACCAGGCCCTTCAGGTCTGCTGTGGATATTAAGGGGAACCCACGCCAAAAATGTAAAAAAAAAATGGCGTAGGGGTCCCCCCTAAAATCCATACCAGACCCTTATCCGAGCACATAACCTGGCAGGCCGCAAGAAAAGGGGGGAGACAAGAGAGCGCCCCCCCCCCTCCTGAACCATACCAGGCCACATGCCCTCAACATGGAGAGGGTGCTTTTGGGTCCGCCCATAATGTGTGCTGTAACCTCTAGCAAACAGTCAGTAAGCAGTTATGATATGCTGTAACCGCTGGCAACCAATCGCAATAGCTGCCTGATCTGATACAGCAACTGATTTTAAGTCTAGCTGCTATTTATTGTATGTTTCAGAGCAGGTGGAGAGTGAAATTGCATGGGGGGGGGGGGGGAATTTTTGCCCAGGGTCCAATCAATATTAAAGACGGCCCTGACATTAGCAGCTGACCTCCATGGGAGGAGAGAGACATATACATAAGAATCTTCTTAGCTATCCTGTCGTAGGGGACAGATAGTCAAGATAGGACCAGAACATTGACTGCTGAAGGGATAAAATATACCTAAAATTCAGCGGTGGGCAGAAGCCAGGCCTTAATAAGATCGGGTGCTTGGGGTATCTTGTGTTTACATCGAATAAAACCTATTGCAACTATTCTAAAGTGAGTTCAATATATTAAAAAGTAAGTGAAATGAGACATCCCTAACATACCTTATGGCTAACTAAGGGTTATTTCCAGTATAAGTTTTATATACAGTATGTATCATTACTGAGTTTATGATGTGTTGATAGATGGGGTCCGAGGTGTTCAAGTATATCCTAAATATCCATCATGTTTTTTTACCTTGATGAGAGCAACAAGGCTTGAATCAACTCGGATAATGGCTTCGCAGATAGGCTGTATCTGTGCTATAATCCAGCAGATCTGGATATACAGATGGCTTCTGAAACATAAAAAAATTATGTGCATGGTTAGATCCATTATCATCAAATTGCTAATAGAGGCAACACATTTAATCAATCAGTTTATTGCTAATGATGTAAAGGAAGAACTGCTAATGTGTTATCTGCGTCTACACATTGCTGCTGCATCTGTAAAGCTGGCCATGCACACTATAATCTGATTGTACAATCTCTTTAAAGCTCACTCTATGCATTACATACTACATTACTTTACACTCATTGAACAATTTCTTAAAGATTCACTTGTAATATGAGGACCCACCTAAACTATGCAATCAGTGTAGATCCAATCAGTCAGGCCCTTGCACTACATAGTCATTTGTAGAGTTAAATGAGATTGCACAGGTTGTAATGTGCGTGTTCAGATTAAAGGTGGTTACACACTTTCCAATTTTTGTTGTTCAATTACCTTTAAATTTACCTTCAACTATGTAGTGCAGGGGCCTACTGCATTGCATACAAATTGAAAGTGTTTAGGTTTGACCTCATATAATATGGTTTTGTTAAATATAAAGGAAAAAAATTGAAGGAAAGTTATAAAGTGTGTAGCCAGCTTGAGGCCGGGTTCACACTGGTACGACACGACAGTCGTATCACTTTGGATCCGACTTTGCCCTGTGACTTGAAGTCCGACATGCGTCCGACTTCAACTTTGATCCCTGACAATACCAGGCACTGTGTCTGGTATGAATCTTTAGGGGAAACTCCACGCCAAAAAAAAAAAAAAAAAAAACGGCATGGGTTCCTCCTCCAAGAGCATACCAGTTCGGTCTGGTATGGATTTTAAGGGGAACCCCCACGCCGTAAAAAGGGCGTGGGGGTCCCCCAAAATCCATACCAAACCCCTAATCGAGCATACAGCCTGGCAGGTCAGGAAAGGGGTGGGGACAAGCAAGCTCCCCCCTCCTGAACCGTACCAGGCCGCATGCCCTCAACATGGGGGGGTGTGGGTGCTCTGGGGCTGAGCACCCACACCCCAAAACACTGTGTCCCCATGTTGATGAGAGCCTCCCTCTCTTCCCGACAACCCTGACCGCCGGGGTCCCTGGTTGCCGGGGTCTGCGGGCAGGGAGCTTATTGGAATCTGGAAGCCCCATTTAACAAGGGGGCCCCCAGATCCCGCCCCCCCACCCTATGTGAATGAGTATGGGGTACATTGTACCCCTACCATTCACCTAAAAAAGTGTCAAAAATAAAACACATTGCATATGTTTTTAAAGTAATTAGTATTAAGGAAGCTCCGTCGTCTCTTCTGATCTCTTCTCCCCTCTCTGGCTCTTCTGTGTCCTCCGCTGATGTCTTGTGCCTCTATCGGTTCTTCTCCGCTCTCTCTTCGGTTCTTCTCCCTCTATCCGCTGTCTTCTGCCTCTGCCGGGTCTTCTCCATTATCTTCTCGCTCTTTTGCTGGGTCTTCTCCACTGTCTTCTCTCTCTGTTCTTCTTCCGATTTTGACTCAACCCTCTCTCCCGCTCTAATGCTGGGTGCGCTGTGTGCCACTACTTATATTGGCATGGGGCGAGTCACCAGACTCACGCCTCTTATGACATCACCGCCCATCTTGTCCTGGGCGGTGACGTAATAAGGGGTGGGGCCTCCGGGTGACGTCACATGGTAACCCTGTCCCATGTCAATATAAGTAGTGGCACACCATGCACCTGGCATTAGAGCAGGAGAGAGCGTCGAGTCAACATCGGAAGAAGAACAGAGGGAGAACAGGGCAAAAGAGTGAGCAAAAGAGCGAGAAGACAGCGGAGGAGACCTGGCAGAAGACATTGGACAGAGGGAGAAGAACCGAAGAGAGAGCAGAGAAGAACCGGAGAGGGGAGAATAACCGACAGAGGCAGAAGACGTCAGCGGAAGACACAGAAGAGACAGAGAAGGGAGAAGAGATTGGAAGAGATGACGGAGCTGCCTTAAGAAATTACTCATGTGTAATGTGTTTTATTTTTGACACTTTTTTTAGGTGAATGGGTAGGGGTACAATGTCCCCCATACTCATTCACATAGGGTGGGGGGCTGGCATATGGGGGCCCCCTTGTTAAAGGGGGCTTCCAGATTCCAATAAGCTCCCCACCTGCAGACCCAGACAATTTGAATTAAAGAAGAATTGTACACGTCTATGTATCTAAACATGTCTAAAGCCCCATACACACGGTCGGATTTTCCGATGGATTCTGTCCTATCAGACAATGTTGTCGGAAATTCCGACCGTGTGTAGGCACCATCGGACAGTTTCCATCGGATTGTCCGACGGACAAAGTCCTATCTCCTGCTGGATAGATTTTTTGACAACAAAGTCCGATCACACCAAATCCGATCGTGTGTATCGAATTCCGACGGACAAAGTGCCACGCATGCTCAGATCACATTACAAGACCAAAGCTATTGGCTACTAGCCTCTACGTAGTCCCGTCGTACGCAACAAACGTCACCACGTTCAGAATGATCGGATTTTCCTACAACTTTGTCCGACAGTGTGTATGCAACACCAGTGTCGGACTAAGTCCGTCGGACAAAATCCGATGGAGTTGGTGGTCGGATTTTCCAACCGTGTGTATGGGGCTTTAGCATGAGTACTTTAGATGCGTATATTACACAGGATCCTCTGCCAGCAAGAACCCGCGTTCCATGTAGAAAACACATGTGTGAATGAGGCCGTATAGTAGCAGGATGGTCTGGTACGTCCCCTACATATGCTTTAAATAACATTTCATATTATTTCTTCAATGGAGAATGCCCTCCCAATAAAAATATAATAGCTTTCTGTTCAAGCAGCAGGCTGTTGGGTTTTAAGAATCAGACAGTACTGAGATGAGCTGGGCATACAAAATGGCAGTCCTCGTGTTAGTTTAGTATTTTTCTGAATGTGCTAATGTACACAGATGCATAATTGATTTGTCCAGGAGCTCGGAAATATCAAAACCAAACACATATCAAAGTAGTTCTCACTCAGCCAGATTCTGCATTCCAGTGTTTATCCCCAAAATATTTCCTCCTCAGAGATAATGACACCTATAAACCAATGTTCAGACTTCTTTACTGACGGAACATATGTTTAGATGAAAGCTGGAAAACTACTTGCATTGCATGCCTATAGCTAATTTTACAGAGGCAGTGGTTGTGTAAGCAAAGAGTTTTGCTGCTTTTCAAACATTCAGAGCAGGCATTTGCTTTCTCCTAGTCGGGGATTAGATTTGACTTGGGCCTTTAGGAGTAAATAAGCTTGTGAGCTGCCAGGTTGTTTGATATCCAGCATACAAATAAAGACATCGGTGTGTACTGAATACTGGTTATTACTCCTAGCTGTCATTTTGTGACTTTGAATTTTACTCAGCTGTCTAATACCAATTTTAGGCAACCAGGATTGTGTAGGGCAGCTTTTCCCAACTCCCAGAGGAACCCCTAAAATAATTTACAGGTCTCAAGGAACCCCTGCTAAAGTAAATGTATTGGGGGTCATTGGGAAAAAGCCCCTTACATTGGAGCCCAGTAGAAAGAATGTCCCTCTTATGCCCCGTACACACGGTCGGAAAATCCGACCACAAAATCCATCGGATTTTTTCCGACGGATTTAGTCCGACACTGGTGTTGCATACACACAGTCGGACAAAGTTGTCGGAAAATCCGATCATTCTGAACGTGGTGACGTTTGTTGCCTACGACGGGACTACGTAGAGGCTAGTAGCCAATAGCTTTGGTCTTGTAATGTGATCTGAGCATGCGTGGCACTTTGTCCGTCGGAATTCGCTACACACGATCGGAAAAAGTCTGATAGGACTTTTTGTTGTCGGAAAATTTGAGAGCAGAAGATAAAACTTTGTCCGTCGGAAAATCCGATGGAAAATGTCCGATGGAGCCTACACACGGTCGGAATTTCCGACAACATTGTCCGATAGGACATTTTCCGTCAGAAAATCCGACCGTGTGTATGGGGCTTTACTTGTGGTGGTCAGAGCCACCCTTATAGACAGCTATAAAAGGCCATTGGTATCATGAATGTTGGGTAAATGCAGTGTGGTGGGCAGTAAGCACAAAGATTACTGATTTGCCAAAGATGATGTATTGTAAAAGTAACACAACAGTACAACCAGGTCTAGCGGGAAGGCTCACCCAACCAGGAACACTTACAACAGTGCAGAATAGAGACAGCGGTATGTAGACTCAATATCGCCAACAGCGTCTGCCACAAGGAGCAGAGTGTGGACTGGCTGGTCCAATCTGAAGGTGAAGCTTCCTGAGAAGGTAGACATAGTCCCTGCTCTCTCCCTACTCCACTGGAACCTTTCTTTATCGCTAGTGCTGTCCCTGACAAATGGGGAACCTGTCCCTACACTAGACACCCGCATCAAGCATGCCATAACCCGGGGTCAGAGTCTTAAATAGACTCTACTTGACCTAAGATGGCCACCAGGATCACATGAGACATGAGCATCCAACTGGATCACTGTCCTGTGTGATCAAGGAAGTCATAGAGAAACCCAGTTACCCTCCACCTCCTCTCTCCTCTGCTTTGCCACTGGGGTCCAGCACCAACTGCAATGGAGAACACAGATTGCACCTGCCTACATGCTCCTAGCTTTGCCAAGTGGTGTTAGATCCCAAACTATGTATGCAACATCAGATGGGAGATCAATCAGTCACAGCTCAAGGAACTACTAGCAACTACTGGAGAAATGCTAGGTTTCCATGGAACTCCTAGCTGATGTAGGGTATGCTGGGAAAGTTATTGCTCTAGCAAAACAATTATTAGTTAAGGTGAACATATGTGAAATGTTGCTAATTATAATTCCTATTTTTTTTTAAAAAACCTTTGTGATTATGAAAGCTAGATGAGGCAAAGTTAACATCTGGTCAGGTTAATACGACCTTAATTACCAACTGACATGACTGCTGAGGTGCAATGAGTCCAGGTACTATGAACTGTAAATTATCTGTATAACCGTCTTTTAACCCTTGCCCCTTCATCCCAATAAATAACACGCTGACAACTGCTAAGTTGGAAAGGGCAAGGCCACAGCTTTAACAAAAAAGAAAAAGTCCCCCCAAGAGGGATTGGTGGGGTTTTTAGGCAGCGTTTAGAAAGTTCTCTGAAAGATATTGTTATATTCAAATTATGAATCTTTATTAGATTAAAGATGTCGCATGTGACATATAAATGAAGATAAAAATAGGAGACATGGGTCCCAAATAGATAAAACAATACAGAAATTTTAAAACAGATTTACACTAACAGACAAAAAGCTTTTACAACAATATAGTTTACATAACCAAATGTTGGGGGTAAAAGTGAACCTGACGCGTTTCGACCCGTTTTAGTGAGGGTCTTCCTCAAAGGTGGTTTTGTCTAGTGTGTAAATTTCTATAGATTACTCCTTATATGTGACGGGGTTCCCTCTAGGTCGGTGTGCTCCAGGTCCTAGACAACGTCCCGCTATAGCGCCCCCCAGCGGGCGCGCGGCAGATGAGGCGATCCAACAACGGGACCTACGAGGGGTCACATCCAATGAATAGGCTACCCACGGATCCGTGCATGGGCCAAACGGGCAGGGGAAGGGAGGTGGAAGGGGAGGGAAGGGAAAGGGGAGGAAGGGTTGAAAATGGGGTTCCTTGAGGTCCCCTGTTCTGCACATCTAATAGAGTTGGTGTATCTTGCTCAGGTTGCGAGGTGCATGTAGAGGCCCATATGTTGCAAACCAGAGTGTGCTGTATTGATTGCGAGTTCCAAGGGTGGAATGCCCAGTTGTGTTTGTATGGCGTGGTTCTTGGATCATCACATGGAGATAGAATGTATCTCCATGTGATGATCCAAGAACCACGCCATACAAACACAACTGGGCATTCCACCCTTGGAACTCGCAATCAATACAGCACACTCTGGTTTGCAACATATGGGCCTCTACATGCACCTCGCAACCTGAGCAAGATACACCAACTCTATTAGATGTGCAGAACAGGGGACCTCAAGGAACCCCATTTTCAACCCTTCCTCCCCTTTCCCTTCCCTCCCCTTCCACCTCCCTTCCCCTGCCCGTTTGGCCCATGCACGGATCCGTGGGTAGCCTATTCATTGGATGTGACCCCTCGTAGGTCCCGTTGTTGGATCGCCTCATCTGCCGCGCGCCCGCTGGGGGGCGCTATAGCGGGACGTTGTCTAGGACCTGGAGCACACCGACCTAGAGGGAACCCCGTCACATATAAGGAGTAATCTATAGAAATTTACACACTAGACAAAACCACCTTTGAGGAAGACCCTCACTAAAACGGGTCGAAACGCGTCAGGTTCACTTTTACCCCCAACATTTGGTTATGTAAACTATATTGTTGTAAAAGCTTTTTGTCTGTTAGTGTAAATCTGTTTTAAAATTTCTGTATTGTTTTATCTATTTGGGACCCATGTCTCCTATTTTTATCTTCATTTATATGTCACATGCGACATCTTTAATCTAATAAAGATTCATATTTTGAATATAACAATATCTTTCAGAGAACTTTCTAAACGCTGCCTAAAAACCCCACCAATCCCTCTTGGGGGGACTTTTTCTTTTTTGTTTTCACATCCCAGGGGTGAGCAGCAAAACATCATCTCCAGTTAGTGTCTTTTTCCCCTTCTTAGGCCACAGCTTTATTTCTTTAAATCCAACACATAACATATGAATACTTCAAACAAATGAATACTTCAAACAGTGCCTGTCACAGTTATACTGTGAGCACATAATCCAAAGGAGGGGAAGGAGATAAGAAGGGGGAGGCCTGTCCTTACCATAAGTGCTGGACAGGCCGTCTGCTTCCCATTTCCATCAACAGCAGCCATTTTATGCTGGCAAGGTCAAGAAACCGCAGCAAGCTGTGACGTACCAATGAAAATTATAGGGCGGGAGGGTGGGCAGCTCTTCCAAACGGATCTTCCAGAAGGATCCAGAATTTCTGGGCGCGACACTTTTGTCGAGCTCAGGCCCAGCCCAACCCACACCCCCACCAATCTTTAATGACCCTTTGGTCACTTTGACCCGCCGTGGACATGCCCCCATCAGTCATGGCTCTCTTTCCCTATGGGGGTCAAGAGGCCTTCAGGTTTTCAGTACGCTACGGTACCCTGGAAAAGGCGAATCTTGGAAAGATTGCAGAGACCTCTGGTTTCTGACATAAGTATCAACTACTATCTCACGGGACTTGCAGTATACTTACTTACATCTGTGTACATAATACTCTATAAAGAACTCTCCTATTTTTTCCTCTGTTTTTTCTTTTTTTGGAGTTTCTCAGCTTGTTTCAGCTGGCCTCCATTACATAACCTCCTAACCCTGCCATGGTAATAAGCAAACAAAATATAGATACATGGGACTGGAATACTATAGTTCCTAAAGTGGCACTAGACTTACATTTTTTTTTTTTTTATAAAATAAAGTCAACCCCCAGATGTCTAAATATCAGTAGAATGTACCGTCATCTATTTCGCTCTTACTTTGTTTAATTTCCCAAATGCAAGCCTTTTTCTGCTATTCTCAGACTTCTTGTTCTTGGGTGGCTATATTTATTCCACATGCCCCCCTTGCATATGGGAACGTAGCCGCAGCTTGCCCCTGAGAGGCACTGCACATATCTGTGCAGACTCATTCTGCTCTGGGGGTATTGAAGTATACATAGAGCTGAGCATATGAACAGGTTGCTCTATACTAGAAGCAGTGAGGTGCATCAGTGGAGGATAGGAAGCACAGAACAAAAAAAACATGAAAACAACAGTAAGAGACATAAAAAAATACAGAGCCACGGTATACCGTACTTGATATTTAAGAACAATGTAAAAAAAATTGAGTTTAGCGTCACTTTAAATGTTAGTTATATGTGTGATAAAACCGTCATCAATGAAAGAACCCAATATGGTGTCCACCTTCCCTACTCCTCTCTTTTACGGTGCCATGCTTATTGTCAAGGTACAAGTGAGCTTTTACATAAACCTATTATGTGAGAAATATGGGGGCTGTCATTGAAGACCTTCTAAAAATACCAGTTGCCTGGTTATTATACTGGCCCTCTAGCTTCAATACTTTGAGTCACCAACCCAGAACACTTATGCCGAACGGCAAAAGTTAGTTCCATCATTTCTCCATTCAGACCAGAAAATTTGAAAGCAAGAGGGTCAACTTGACAACCAGACATTTTAATGAATAGAAGTGTTCCTCTCATGACAGTTTTTTTAAGTGACAATTTATTTCGCCCATGTAGACAAAGTTAAGGGGACACTTAACTCCCCAGCAGTATTTACACACCTTTACTCACTCCCATTCCATTCTTATTGGCCAGTTGGGACTGTGGAAGAAAGCCACGTGTAACTCCAAACCAACTTTCACATAGGGCTATGGACTTTGTGCTATGGACTTTGTGCTATGGACTTTCTGTCCCATGTGACAGCGATGGGTCAGTTATGAGGCACCTAGCGTTTTCAAATAGAAAAGTTTGAGTAAGTCACATGGATGTGCTGGGAGCAAGGATATCTGGATGTGCTGGGAGCAAGGAACGTTTAAATATGTATTTCAGTTGTGTGTTTGGGTAGGGTCGGAGTTAAGCCTCATACACACGATCGGACCGTGGACCAACTTTCCCATGGATTTTTGTCCAAAGGGCGTTGGCCCCAAGTTGGTATTGCATACACACGATCAGACTTTTAAGGCAACAAACATGAACGTAGTGACGTTTTAACGTGCTGACGACACTTCAAAAGAGGACGTTCGAATACTCCAGCGCCACCTTTGGTCAACTTCTATATTGTTGTCTGATCTTTTGCATTGGTTCTGAGCATGCGTGTTTGTACTTTCTACAAAAGTCCGTTGGTTTTGTGTACACACGGTCGGACTTTGGTCCATCGGACTTTTGTTGGCAGAAAGTTGGTCCGTTCGCACAGCCAACAAAAGTCCGATGAAACCTGGAAAAGTTGGTCCGATGGAGCGTACACACGGTCGGATGTTGGTCCAAAACAGCTAATTTGCATGTTGGTTGTCAAAAAGTCCGATCGTGTGTACGGGCCTTTAGTGTTACTAAACCCAGGACCCTGCATTAACTATATCTGGTCTCCCACAGTACACAGAACATGGAAATGCAAATATTTTAGTAAATATAAACTGCTAAATACCTTTTATCTTTAGCAGAATATAGCAGTCTTATGACTTCTATCACTATCCTATGAGGCTGCAGGACCCCTGACCCTCTGTCTGGACAGTGCTGGTTGGCCCTGTGTCGACCACATGCACCCTCCCAAGAAAAAAAACAAAAAACTTTAGCAATACACACCAAACTGAGCATATGCAGAGTGCTTCCTAGGGCTCTGTACTATCAGAAGTTAGACTGGGTATAGTAAAAGAAGGGGAGGATCAGAGAAGACAGGATCAAACAGCCTTTTTACACAGTGCGCAAGGATTAACCCCTTAGGTTCCACAGTGAGTATAACAGGCATGCATTACTGCATATACCGTACAGACGGATTTTACTGTTGTGGGTTTAGTAACACTTGAAGTGACCCTTTTTTTTGCCCTGCATAAGTATAGAAAAGGGTCACTTTAGGTACTCCATATGCACTTTGGTTTCATGTAGGGCATCCTGTCACTATTCTCATCTGTTTTTGTTTCGCTCTTTCAGGACTGTGCAGAAGTTCCAGCAAACTATCTAATCTCAGCGTCCCCTGCTCCTTACCAAGCCCTCAGGCCAGCCAGATCATCTGTGAGCTTCAGAACTGCACCTACTGTGCCAGCCTTCTGGAGAACCCAGAACTGGAGATCAGTGACTCTGAGAGCTGCGATTCTGACACGAATTGCGTGTACGAGTTTACGCAGGATCTCCGGCATGGAGACCAAAGGGACCAGATACAGAAGAGGAGGAAGTACAAGAAGAAAGAGAAAGTGAAAGAGGTCAACAAGGTCTACAAGCTCTGGGACGAGTTCACCAACCGGCTCAAGAGGATTGTGGAGAGCAAGTACTTCAACCGAGGCATCATGATCGCCATCTTGATTAACACTCTCAGCATGGGCATTGAGTATCATGAGCAGGTGGGTGACAAATTTTGAGGCTGTATTCATTTGTTAAACTAGGCTCCAGACAAACATCAATATATTAGGGTTGATTTACTAAAACTGAAGAGTGCAAAATATGGTGCAGCTCTGCATAGAAACCAGTTTTTGTCAAAGCTTAATTGAACAAGCTGAAGTTAGAAGCTGATTGGCTACCATGCTCAGCTAAACAACATTTTGCACTCTCCAGTTTTAGTAAATCAACCCCATTGTATTGATGCCACTCAGGAAACACAACCTAGTAGACATGTGCGATTAGTTTTGTACGAATTTCCGGAAATTCGTACATTCGTACGAATCCAAAATACAAATTTTTATGCATACGAATTCCGTACGAAATACGAAATTTAGTTTACAAATTTTGGATCCAAATTCATAACGAAAATTTGTTATTGTAACGAAAAGTTAACAAACCTAAAAGTTAAAAACCCAGGAAGTCAGCACAGCACAGGGATGGTGGGAACCAGTGGCGTCACTAGGGTTGGTGTCACCCGATGCGAAAAAAAATGGTGTCACCCCCCAACTATAGTCCCCCCTCAGTACAGACCCCCCTTCACTAACTACAGACCCCCCTCCCGCAATATAGATCCCCCTCCTTCAGTACAGACCCCCCCCACTAAGTACAGACCACCCTCCATCAATATAGACCCCCCTCCCTCAGTATAAATCTCCTCCCTCAGTACAGACACCCCTTCAGTGCAGACCCCTCCATCAGTACCGACACCCCCACCTCGGTGCAGACAACCCCCCTTAGTGCAGACCCCCTCAGTACAGACACCCCCCCAGTGCAGACCCCCCCAGCAGTACAGATACCCCTCTCAGTGCAGACCCCCCCAGCATTACAGACACCCCCCTCAGGACAGACATCCCCCTCAGTGCAGACCCCCCCAGTGCAGACCCCCCAGCAGTACAGACACCCCCCCTTAGTACAGACCACCTCAGTACAGACACCCCCAGTGCAGACCTCCCCAGCAGTACAGATACCCCCCAGCAGTGCAGACCCCCCAGCAGTACAGACCCCCCCAGTGCAGACCCCCCTCAGTACAGACATCCCCCTCAGTGCAGACCCCCCAGCAGTACAGACACCCCCCCTTAAGGCAGGCACCCCTCAGTACAGACACCCCCCAGTACAGACCCCCAGCAGTGCAGACCCCCCCAGCAGTACAGACACCCCTCCCTTAGTGCAGACCCCCCTCAGTACAGACACCCCCCAGGGCAGACCCCCCCCCCCAGCTGTACAGATATCCCCCCTCGGTGCAGACCACCCAGCAGTGCAGACCCCCCGAGTGCAGACCCCCCAAAGTACAGACACCCCCCCCCCAGTGCAGACCCCCCATTTTACAGAAACACCCCCAGTGCAAATCCCCCAGTACGGACATTCTTCAATACAGACACCCCCCTTACAGACCTCAGATACAGACAGCGGTGTGTGTCCCTTGAGCTCCTCCTCCTCTGTGGATGTAAACAGAGAGGAGGGGGAGGCGGCTTCGTTCCGCTCCGCTGAGGGACACAGCCGCGGCGGCGGTGAGACACAGGGCGGCGGGGGGTGATAGTGGTGCCGCTACCCACGGGTGTCACCCCTTTGGCGGGTGTCACCCGGGTGCGGCTCGCAAACAACGCCACTGGTGGGAACCCCTTATAATGATAAATTCATCATAACGAAATTTCGTAATTGTTACGAAAAGTTAACGAACCTAAAAGTTAAAACCCCAGGAAGTCAGCACAGGGATGGTGGGAACCCTATGGGAATTTCTATGCTTACGAATTTTATACGAAATTTCATTAACGAATTTCGGAATTTCGGATCCAAATTAACAGAATTGTGACTGGTTCACCAATCAGAGGAAGCCAGCACAGCACAGGGATGGTGGGGACCCCTCATAATGGGCACAGCGGGTGTACACTCAGACCCGGGAACTCAGCACAGGGATGGTGGGAACCACTCATAATGGACACACAGCAGGTGTACAGACCTGGGAACTCAGCACAGGGATGGTGGGAACCCTATGGGGATTTCTATTCTTACGAATTTTATACAAAATACGAAATTTCGTTGAGGAATTTCAGGTCCATATTAACAGAAACGTGACTGGTGTTTTGTTCACCAATCAGAGGAAGTCAGCACAGCACAGGGATGGCGGGAACCCCTCATAATGGGCACAGCGGGTGTACACTCAGACCCGGGAACTCAGCACAGGGATGGTGGGAACCCCTCATAATGATAAATTCATCATAACGAACTTTCGTTATTTTAACGAAAAGTTTACGAATTTAACGAAAATTCGTATTTCGGAATTTCGGACACAAAAGTACGAAATACTTTTTTTTTTTAATACGAAACGGAACGGAAAGAAACAAAACACATTTTTTGATGGCGCCTATGTCTACAACCTAGCAACTCTATAAGTGTCATTCTCATTCTGGCATTTTTCTTGTGAGGGTAATTGCTCAGATCACTAAATCTTGTTAGCTGCTCATTTTCATCTTCTTGCAACTGGAGGCGGTAAAATAAAGGTCCAGTGATTTGCTTTAAAACCATCCTTAGTCCTCATGTGGCAATAAACTGTAGTCCAGGGGTATAACAACAAATCATAGGGTCCCATGGCAAAATTTTGATGGGGCCCACTAGGCTAACTCAATATAAAGATGCTGTTTAATTTTCCTTAACAGACTCCTAAATGGGGCCCTCTCGTACTCCAGGCCCCATAGTAGCATCCAATTCTGCTTTGATTCAACAGAGGATCAGTTCACGGATCCCTTGTTGATCGGACCAGACAGTGCCCATGTGAAAGGAGCCTAAGGCAGTCACCACCACATATAGATATGTATAATATGTCGTTTTTATTCATTTGCAAGAATAATAATTCCAAAAAGGCACAATGCCAAACCCCAAATTTCAACTAATCTAAAAAAGAGAACAATTCTTTTAGTACTGCACTGACCAAACTATCAAAATACCTGGTAAAATGACCACCTTTAAAATGTATTAATACATTTTGTATTTAAACCCAGGAGCCCACAGATACCACATTTCACCATATAAATATGCATTGAAACATATTTTTAGATACAACAGATCAATATTGTCTGAGAATCTGGCTGAAGAAAATACTCTGAAAATCGGGTGCAAATAGCGTGTGCGTGTTATACGCCAATACTTAAATTTTAGCTGCCTCGGAGGGGACAGAGAGGGGGGCGGGACGAGCGCCATCAGATTACATACAGTGAAAATCTCCTGTTTACTTGGTGGCCTCTTTAATAGGAAGTCCCGTCTCCTGGGAAGCCATTGGACCACTGTTCTGTCTATCATAGGAGATTCTCACTGTATGTAATCTGTCGGTGCTCGGGAAAAAGGGTACCCTGTTTCCCCAAAAATAAGACCTAGCGTGATTGTCAGTGATGGCTGCAATATAAGCCCTACCCCGCAAATAAGCCCTAGTTAAAGTGCTTGTAGGGCTTATTTTCGGGGAAACAGGGTAGGGCTTATTTGGGGGGTAGGGCTTATATTGCAGTCATCACCGACAATCACGCTAGGTCTTATTTTCGGGGAAACAGGGTAGGAGAGGGGCTCCACAGGTGCACTGGAACATATTGTCAGGATTTTAAAGGCTTTTTTTGGGAATGACAAGGAGCCTAGGAATAGCCATAATTTGTTCCTTTTCTTTTATATGGACAGGTTGACTTTAAATGAGAATTACAGGCTAAAATACAGAAAATTCTTGGCTTTACTTGGTAGGCCACATTCTCATCAGTTGAAGTTTCAAGTGCAGTTGAAGGTCTCTTCAGGACATGTACTGCTGTATACATATATCCCAGTACTGAGAATCACACAAAAGCCAAGATTTCTTAGAAATCTTCCTCAATTATATTGCGCTGACTTGCTGAAGGTGAGTTGGTAGATAAGTGGTAGATAAGTGGTAGCAGCCCATCCAGGGGTCTGAGAGAAGCATCTCCATCCAATTTCCTACAGCATTGCTAATTAGTCTCTTTGCTGGTCTCTGATCATTAGAAATGGCTGATATCGCAAAAGTGAAGTGATTGTTCTTTACCTAAAGATCAGGGATATTAAGATTTTTCACTTGAGATATGAATAGATAAATTCAAATGTCTATAGCATTGTACAACCTTCTTAATTGTATATAGCAACATAATATCCCAGATTAGATGTCATTAAGTCACATGCTTTTAAAGGGACAGATTACGTATAACCGATTTAATGTTAGAGTGGCCAATTTGTCCTTTTTAGCAGTGAGGTCAATTATTGTCATTAAATTATGTTCTTCTATTCTATCAATTTCTGTACTCTGCTGTCCCTCAGTTAGTTCTCTGCAGCAATCCTATATAGCCTTCCAAATACGCAAAGAGAACCCGTCAGAGCCTAAAAAAGTGTCTCAGCTAACAATGTCACGGAAATTTTGGTACTATGTAGTTCTTGAAGGTACTTAAAAAGTGCAAATTGGTTTCTATGTCCTTTTGTAGCCTCGTGGATTCTAGGCACAGACTATACACGGGGCTTAAACTCACCAAGTCAGCAGTAAAGTTGGCCATAGACCAGTAGAATCCATGTTTTAGGCATTGTATCGCCACCTTACCGCCTACTTTAACCCCATTAATCTCCATAATAGTGTGCTTGCAGGATGACCCTATTCACTGGAATGGGTCCCGTTTAGCAGGCACCATGCCTGCCGAAAGTGAAAGGGGGTAAAATTCTTGCCTCAGCATGTGTGCAACACTGGGCACTGCCTCTGCAGCTAAAGGGAGCAGCGGTTTGGGGGGTGATGTGGTAAAAGCACAGCTCAAGCACTGGGTTTTAACACCACCCAACCGCTAGTGTGCATGATAGAAGTTAGAACTAGACATGTGCAATTCGTTTCGTTTTTTTTTTGTTTTTTGTTAAAATTCGTTATATTCGTTCATTCGTTATCGTACAAATGAACGAACGATTCGCTAAAAATTTTAACGAATGTTCGAATTGAACGAATCTGAAAAACAACGAAAATCCGAATTGACCAAATTAGAAACAACGAAACTACGAAAAAATAAAATCCGAAAAACGAAAACAGGAACAACGAAAATCAAAATGAACGAAAAAATTTGTACATTCGGAACTTTTTTTTTTTTTGTTCAATTGGTAATTTTCCGTGTCTCTTACAATGGCGCTGCTTAACGTGCTTCGAATGGATTGAACGAAAAAATTCGTACATTCATAACTTTTTTTTTCGATTCGTAATTTTCCGTGTCGCTTAAAATGTAATAATAGCATACACATTACATAAAATTATGAATTATGCTCCGATTACGAATCTACGAAAACAATGTTACGAAAGTACGAATAAATCAATCTAACGAAAGTACGAATGTAACTAAATCTACGAAAATACGAATGCGTCCGAATTTTCGAATAAACGAAAATTAAACGGAAAAACGAATCAACGAAAAAATAACTCTTACGAAAATACGAATCGTTACGAATACGAACACCGACGATTTACGAATTTACGAATCGTTACGAATTAAAGGAAACTAAAGAAACGAAGCAAAAACAAACAAATTTTTCTATTGTGCACATGTCTACCAATTATTAAAAGTCAGCAGCTGCAGTATTTGTAGCTGCTGACTTTTACATTTTTTTTTTAAGGGGAACTCCTCTTTAAGGTATGTTTAAATAACATACTGTCAATAAACTATTGGTTGAGAGCCCACTTTGACATGCCTAAAGTGCACTTTAGGGTGGCTTATATGCAATAGCAGTCTATTGTATATTTACATGTGCCTCGTTCTCTGGGAATCATGGCACCTCCCGAGGGAATAATCTACATGCCGTGCCGTTTTGCTGGTACCTATTGCCAGTTCCGCTTTTCCACTTCCCTGCTGCTGTCTTGCTGAATGTGCACTGCGAATGGCGGATATAACAGAGCATTCATACAGCACTGGTGGTCTGGTAGCGTTTGATTTCTGCTTTTCATCTATGGGATGCTGGCTCAGCGTATGTCCATTTTTCAAAGGTAGAATTGCAGAGTTTATTAGACACAGCAAATCCCCACTTACAAGGAGACTGGTAGCGGAGCGCTCCTAATGGGCTAGCCTTCTTCTGAAGGTCCCCATTGTTCACAGAGCCGCTTCCTCGCGCAGCTTGCCTTCTGTAGAGAATACATAGACACATTTTATTAAAATGCTAATGAAAGATTTGGCTTTTAAGTGGAAATAAAATGTCACTTTTCTCCAGGCTTTTCCTTTGCACTGGGATTTGTTTCTCTGTTTTGATGCGTAAACCTTTTGATGGAACCTCCTTTCCTAAGAAGTTCAGGCAAAGAATCTTAATTGAGCATATTGTCTGCCGAGGTGCCCGGTTATTTTCTCAGAAGATAAAGCTCTTTCATGTGAGATGGAAATTCATTCCAAACCTGCAGATTTTTCCTGAGCAATTTTTCCGCATCACTATATCATATTTGACTTTAGAGGCTGAAATTCAGTTCTGGTGGTGTGCGTAACCCTTGCGGTGCCCAACTGGGGGCATGGTATGATAATATAGGGCAAATAAGAGACAGTATTTAAGTATTAACGGCTTCTTGGCATCTACATGGGCAATAGTAATGCTGGATGTCTAGTATTTATTGAAATGGCTCATCAAACATATACACTTTTCATTTAGACTCACTCGTAGACTCACTCGTTCAGAGTCAAACCTCCCGAGGAATTCTAATTTTGCTCCTACGTTCTATCTTGGGCAGTTGGCTCACAAAATGCCAGTGGTTGCTGGAATCTTTAAAGTCTACCTAAAACCAAAACCTTTTTTTTCGGGATGGTTAGACTTCCTGTGAGCTTTTTATTGCTCTTTGTTTTCCCAGTTGGGAGATTAACCCTTTTCTATTTATTTGGGTCACCATTGTCGCCGAGACAGAAAGTGATGAAGAATGTCTGTGTAGGTCCTGATTTCTCCAAGTCATTGTACAGCTAGTAGAAGTTGGTCATTTTCAGCTAGACTTATTCTGTAATGTTGAAGACGTTGCATAGGTTTTCCATTCTCTCAGTTCTAATGTTCCCAAAAGCGTACCCTAGCATTTATATCCACATAGGTAGCAAAGACACCTTAATCCAGTCACCATGGATTGTGTCAAGGCAGATGTTCATTGTCCATGAACAGGATGGGAGATGTGAAAGTTAAGGGACCACCCATAGGTGTGCACAGCCTATTGCATTAGGGAGCACACCCAAAGCTCAAACACACATGGATGGTATCAGTAGAGCAGTGGATGAATCAGTAGAGTACTGGACATGTCAGTAAGGCAGAGGCTGGTGTCAGTCAGTAGAACAGTGGACGGGGTCATGACTGGTGTAAAGGCTGATACGTTAGCTGCCTTAAACCTCCCAAACCCCCCACTAACCAACCACCATAATTATTCTTACCTTACCAATGAAACACAACACACTGTCTGGATTAAATGACCACCAAAGGCCCCTTTATTAAATCCAAACTCAATATTATATAAAATAACTTTTTCTTTAAATATATATATAAAATATATAAAATATATATATATATATATATATATAAAACACTATTTATAACCCAAACATGTTACAGCTACGTCTGAGGTTCCTGAAAGTACCACTATCTCATCGGCTGACCACCACACCACTACAGCATCCTGGCCACTAGCTGCGAAGGATACAGCTCAGTGACAACTGCTTACCACCTTCTTGCACCTTCAGCTCGATGACCGATAGTCCATCTTACCATATAGGGAAGGTCCCCATAGGGGACAGTGTCAGTAGGGCAGGGCACAGTGTCAGTAGGGCAGAGATTGGTTTTACCTAAACCAAAAAATGATTTCACAGGTATACAGTCTAAATATAAAAGTGCAAGCTGCTGGCAACAACACAAAAGGACCAATCGTGATAAACATGAAACAATAAAAAATGTTGCCGCGCTAAACATAGATATTGAATAAACAAGTGTCCATAAAGTGTTGCTGATCTAAATAATGCAGGTGAATTCCTTGATAAACATCCAGTAACAATGAGTATAATTGATATGTGTTTTGATCACCCAAGTGCACCTCCACCAATATTGATGTAAAATGCCTCCTAAACAGAGGTCAAGACTCCAAATTATAAGAGTCTAGACAGGCGTGATATGCAAGTATAGAAGATCCAATCGGCTTCACCTATTATATTGCAGGTGATGGTAGTGTCATGGCTGATGGTAAAGTTTACTCCATAGTAGGGCCCATGAAGGAAAGATAAAACAGCCACGTAGTGTAAAACTGCTTAATAGTTTATTAAAAGAAATCAGTGCTAAACACTAAAAACACTAAAGCTGCGTACACGCGATCGCACTTTTCAATGGGAAATGTGTGATGACAGGCTGTTGGCGGAAATTCCAACCGTGTGTACGCTCCATCGGACAATTGTTGTCGGATTTTCCACAAGCAAATGTTGGATGGCACTTTTTCAAAGTCCAAAGTACAAACACGCATGCTCGGAAGCAAGGACGAGCCAGAAGCAGTCGGTCTTGTAAACTAGCGTTCCTAATGGAGAAATAACATTCGTGACGCGGCAAATTATGAAATATCGAAATGCAGCGCACAATTCTCTTCTTCTTTAATGGGATAATAATGAAGCTGCTTTGCTGGTGTGACTGATGGAGTTATTGCAGACAAATTTTCAAAGGCTTTTTTTTTTTAGTGATATCAAGAATAATATTATTATTTTTTTTTTTTTATTTTTTATTTGGGCAAGTTACCACAACACCATTATCCCGTAGTTTTTAAGACCAAAGATACAACTGTGGTGTCCCTTGTTAATTTTACATTGTATTTATTAAAATGTAACTGCCGACTCCCAAACTGTCATTTGAAGTAAAACACATAGCCAAGTATTATTCTACACATTTTTTTTATTGTGCATTAAAAAAAGAAAACAAATAAAATTAGACATGCTATCTGCCAATAGAACTTAACCAAAAAGTGCAATCTATGCATCCAAAAATATAGAAAATATACCTAATCAAATAATTATTCAACCAAAAAAATTATGTCAAAGCAATAACTCCAAGGCCAATAATAAATAACACGTTATCTCCTCCGATGACAACATGGCTGGTTGACGAACGGGCGTTCAGAAACAAACTGAAAAGCACAAAATGAAAAACGCGAAACGAAAAGCGATAAATGAAAAGCCATGTGAGGTACCACGCATGCCAATCATGTATCATGTATAAGTGTTAATCAAAGAATTTATCTGCACTATTTAGAACAGCACTAGAATTTTGGAATTTGACCTAAATCCTTTCAATTTGTGTATTTGTAGATTGTGGCACAAAATATTTTCTTGTCTCTACATAGGATATACATTTTGCCTTGATAATGTCCAGTATGGTATTAAAAAGCAAACCAGCCCTAGATGTTTGGTGACTAAAAATCCTACAAAAAAAAAAAAAACACTCATAGGTAAAAACCTAATCCCACAGTGACAGATTTCACAAGATAGCCCTAACCGCCAGGCACAGGGAATTGATTTAGATGTGGGAAGATATATTTCTTCTGAAGCTTGAGTGGGAGTTCTCAGACTATCTCATCTTGCACCGTATAACTCATATCATTGTTCGCTATGTTTACTGCTGGGTAAACATGGCATTTTAATCTGCTGCTTTATGTCACCAAATGCCCTTTCCCCCATCTGTCATCTCATGACACGTGCCCCACGCCATGAAGTGTGAATCAGGCAGTTGACATCTCAGCGTTATTTACAAGCATACCTATCATCTATGCTCTGCTGATTCCCTTGATCGTATATTATCTTAAATGGTGGGTGTCATTGTGATTTATACAATGAATGCTAAAATTTAAACAGTTTAAGTGGAAACTCCAGCTTTAGCCTTTTTTTTTTCCATAGTTGTGCAAGCTCCAAAACAACGTTACTTTAAGGCCACCGTGGACATTAGAGAACTGTTAAATGTGCAGCAGGAGAAGTCCGGAAAAAGTCCGATCGGATTTTGTTGTTGGAAAATTTGAGATCCTGCGCTCAAATTTTTTCCGGCGGAAATTCCGACGGAAAAAGTCCGCTACAGTCCACACACGATTGGATTTTCCGACAACATAATCCGATCGGACTTTTTCCATAGGAATATCCGACCGTGTGTACGGGGCATTAGGAATTAAACACTAATTTAAGCGAAAATAATATTTTTCCTGATATATATTTGGTGTCGTCAAAAAGTTTTTTTTAATATTTAAGTTTAAAAAAAATGCAGAAACGTTTGAAGAACCCTCGTACTCGTACCTCGCATACAGTTAACAGTACACAGTTGATTTTATCTCATATTGGAAACATTGGCAATAAAAAAGTGGAGCAGTAAAATAAAAATGCTGATGGTTCCATGAACCTGTGTGGAGTCAGGCGAAGTCAAGATTTCTACTCGCTCATCTCCACAAGCTTATGGGTCCATAACCCAAGTCAAGTCAGATAAAGGTTACAGATTAGGTCCACCAGCTAATTTTTTACCAAACCAAATCTCTGACCTGGTGGCTCCTCAAGCCAAACCCCATGGAGTTAATTCCACAAACCCAAGTCTTCTTTCATCCTTCAAGCTGCTGGCTTATGATTTCACAAACCATGTGTTCTAGAACTGTAGACTCTATGAAGCCAAACTCATCATCTTGTTTCATGAAGTCCTTTGGCTGATAGATCTACTAACTCAGATCCAAAAGCTTGTGGTTTCACCAACCCCCAACATGCTGGATTATGGATTCCCCAACATTGTAAGCCATCTAAAGCTACACAGTTCTAAATGGCAGAGCTATTAATGTACAAGACCTGTATCCAATAATTCACTTACTAATATTTATCAGGGGCCATCAAACAAGCCCCTTATCATTCTTTGGTGCTGTGTTAGCAATATCTCTACAGCATCCCGACTTACTAAAGGAAACAGATTGTATTCTTCTCTATCTCTTATGCCAGGTGCCCCAGTGTCACGCAGAAATATGGATTAATAACTCTTGTTTACAACCGGCGGCTAGACATGAGTCACCATTATGAAAACAGACTGTACTGCTTATGTGCCGTTGGAAGAAACCGGGATGTGGGACAGAATTCATTTGTGTCCCAAACTAAAAAAAAAAAAAATATAACAGATGTTTAAAACCCATAACAGAAAGACACTTCTCAACTTTTTATTATAAATACATAAAGACGATGGCATGTAAAACTGCTGAAACATTCAAGACTAAGGTGGCAATCAACTTGAATAGGAAACATCTGTGGACATTTCAGTTCACTGGCTTTGGGGAATCTAAAAAAAAAAATCCCTAATTAATCAGTTCTTCGTCAGTGTTCTTACATGTCTACTTGCAAATACAGCTAAGCCCCCACCATCTCCTGCTGCTTTATACACAAATCCAGGCTGAATGTGTACAGCCACAAAAGACTGTGCAGCTTAGTCTGGAGAAGCTCCACATTCATACCCAGATGGATCCCTCCTTATAAATCTTAATTTTTTTGTTCACGCTCAATAGCCATTAGCCAATGAATCAACAGATTAACCCCTTCCAGGCAGAATTTTATTACTGGAAAATTAATCTTTTGAGTTGCTTCTGTAATTTTTGTACTTGCAACAAAGGGAGGATATTGGAATGCCTTCTGTTCTAAGGAGGTAATGCTGTCTATTGCAACAAGGATGACCAAACACGAGAGGACATTTTGTAATTTAAACAAAAGTTCAATTACTGGCGAATTGTATCAGTACAAGCAGTTTTTAAACCAGTAGTTCTAACCAAAGTTTTTTAACCCCCCCGTGATACTTCAACAACCACATGGAGGTACTTCAGGGGTTGCATCCAACATGGCCAGTCATTGATCTGCTCTTCCATTGGTGAACACCATTCTTCCTAAGGTCCCTACTCCCATACATCACATAATGAATGACATGGTGGAGATTGCCCAGGATTTATCACCCTGCTATTTAAAACTATTTTTCCTTTGGGCAAACCCTTTTTGAACTCAGAGTTCAAAAAATGACAGGTGCACCTTTTTAATTCCTAATAAACGTTTCATGTAGCAATCAGAGAGCACTAGATTTCTATTACTTTTATTACATGTAAAACTCTGGAGGAGAGTATTGATGATGATTAGCCTGAAAATCTACACCTGATATCAGTCTGCAGCACACTTGATACCAACACTTGGGCATGCCAGTTGTTTGATTCCTGGTAAGGGACCGCTTTATCTGACCTGACTGATTTACTCAGGGGTCCATCGTCTGAGGTGAGCGGCCATTGCTGTTAATGGTGGAGGGTGTCACGCAAGTCACCATTTTTGATGATTCACATCACTCAAATCACTAGAAATTTCCTTTTGCACGCTTGTTGGATGCACCAGTTTTTATTTTTGCATTGATTTTTGTTTGCACAAAAAAATGGACTATTCTCTTTGCTTATATTTGTGTTCACTTATTCTCATTTAGTTTTTATTTTTTATTTAATATTTGCGCTGTACTGCTTTTTCACATAATATATTTTTGGGATTTGGTAATTTGACCCTCAGTATTTCAGCAGCATTTTAGTTTAGGGTGTTTGGTAATTTTAGCGCTGGTTGATTTACTCTTTTGAGCCTGTGGACCCAACACGGAATGATCTCCGAGTGCTCTGTGATTTAAGCTGTTTTTCCAGCAGGGAAGCCTTCTCTGATTGGATATAGTACATGAAATACTACATTTAAACATTTTCAAAGTATCAGACAAAATCTTCTAATCCACCTACCACAATGTCCTGTCCTGCCCATCTGTTCTCCCTCCTATTGGTCCACCTATCTATTTCCCCTTCCCAGCCATCTGTCCTACCCCATAGGTCAACTTAAGCATCTCCCCTTCCTACCTGTCTGTCCTGTCTCGTATAGGTCCACCTAAGTATATCCCCAGCCTATCCATCTATTCTCCTTCCTGTAGGTCCACTTAAGTATCTCCCCTTCCAATCCATATGTTCTCCCTTCTAAAGGTCCACATACATTTTTTCCCTTCCCATCCTTCTGTTCTCCCTGCTGTAGGTCCACCTAAGTATCTCCCCTTCCCATCCATCTGTTCTAACTCCTATAGGTCCACCCAAGTATTTGCCCTTCCCATCCATGTGTTCTCCCTCCCGTAGGTCCACTTAACCTTTTTCCACCTGCCTGTTCTCCCTCCTATAGGTCCACCTTAAATATCTACCCTTCTCACCTATTTTTTTCCCTTCTATAGATCCACCTATAGAGCCACCTAAGTATCTCCCCTTTCCATTCATCTGTTCTGAATCCTATAGGTCCACCTAAGCATTTGCCATTCCCATCCTCCCAATAGGACCACCTAACCTTCTTCCCACCCACCTGTTCTCCCTCCTATCGGGCCACCAAATATCTACCCCTCCCACCTGTTCTCCCTCTTAAAGGTACACCTACATATTTCTCCTTACCATCCTTCAGCCCTTCCTCCTATATTAATTGTTATGCCCCCCCGCACACACAAACACACTTCCTGTCCTGGAGACCACATAGGAAGTGGGAGGAAATCTTCCAAACGGAAACTCAAGCAGCAATAAAATCCTAACAGAGTTCCTACTACTTCCCCACCGCATCTAAAATAAAAAAGTGTAGGCTGGATTTAAAGTTGAACTCCAGGCAGATATAAAAGTCAAAAAGTAATGCAGCTCTGTACTCATTAATACATCAGTAAATATACTTTTTACTAAGTACAAGCATATAAAAAGCAGTCTTGTGCTGACAAGAAGCAGTACAATGCACCAATAAGTGCATGTGCTGACAAGAAGCATGTTGATAAGAGAAGAGAGCAGAGTGACAGGGAGATGAGCTCATTGCTGTTTTACTTGCCCTTCCACTGTCACAGGATGGAGGTACTGCCTAGACTTAAAAGTATTGGCTGTCTTTTAACCTGGAAGAAAGCCAACATCTTGTGGTAGAAAAGAAGTACTACGTGGGACATCTCTGGATTGAGGTTGAGTATTGCAGTAAATTATGTTTTTGTTTATCTTATCCTGGGTTATTAATTATTTTTTTTAATAACAGTGTCTGAAGCTCTGCTTTAAAAGTGTGTAAAAGCAGATTAGTGGCATGTTGCAAAGCTTGGCATGTTTCTAGTTGCTCCTTGTGCCAGGCTCCCACCGCATTGATTACACAGAGAATAGACCAAGTTGCAGCCACCCAGACTTAATGTGCGCTAGTTTAGGGCCTATACATCTCATTACATGTCAATCATGACTCCCGCAGACGTTTGTCCCTGCTGTGTATTGACTCTCATTTCCAGGCTACTTCATTAACGGCTGGCAGCTTGGCTCATGGATGAAAGCCATTACACCAGATTCTCTGCAGAGCACTAAGGGAAGTTATATTCCCATTAAACACGTTTTTTTATTTGCAAGATTTAAAGCAAAACCGTAGTGTCATTTTGTTGCCAGAGATGATGAGATATCAGAAGTCAGAAGAGTTGTTAAAGTATTGTAATATGATTATCAGAAAATCTTTTTGTGATGCGACTGTTTATTGCTTTCATGCTTATTGATGCAGTTATGTATTTATTATCACATAGTGTTAAAGGCAAACAGAATGTTAATGAGAGCTTAAAGTGGGCCTTAATTTAAAGTAGACGTAAACCCAGAAATCTTATATAAGCTTTAACATATTAATATCCTTTTAAAAATAATTTTTAATCTTTTTAAATCTGCAGCTTTCATTTAAAAAAATACATGGTGACCCCACCATTGTCTGTGCTGTCACCATGTCACATGCACCCCTGTTGGAGACTTTAAGCGTCCATTGTTTAGACATAATCAACCATTATCACTATTGGGAAGCTGGTCCAGAGCAATCATTTGCAGCCAGTGGTGGAGCAAGTGCATGCAGATAGGTAGTTGCAGTGTTGCCAACCGTCAGTATTTTTACTGGCAGCCAGTAAAAAACAGGCACTTTTCTCCTGCCAGTAAGAGGAAAAGTTTGCCAGTAAAAAATATGTGACGCTTGGCTCAGAACTGAGCATGCACAGCTTGGGTCCAGAGCTGGCCGAGACCATCAAAGTGTCTGCTACAGTGTGTTTGGGTGGTACGGGTGGGGGGCTGGTCTGGCCGAGGAGGTGGCTGAGCGTTTTGTGTGATGTCATCTGGCCGAGGAGGTGGCTGAGCGTTTTGTGTGATGTCATGGTGCAAGGGAGCTGAGCCGCCAGAGCCTTGTGTGGGGGTCTGCGGGACAGGAGCAAGGCAAGCCGGGAGCGGGACTGTCAGTGCTGTTTGAACTGGAGGGGACTGAAGGGAGCACCTGGCATGGAGAGAGACTGTCATTGTGACTCAGGAGAGGAGGACGCGTTGTGTCGGTGATCTGTGCTGCTGCACACTGCTATCAGTGTCACTATGAGAGTCAATTTTTATGTGTGTACCGCCCATTCTAATTTCCTGTCCCTGAGCCACTTACTTACTATATTGAAAATAAAATAAGAAATATGCTTTTTGAGTGAATAGCTTACCTTAAATCGCATTGCTAATTGCATATTATACTTATTTGTAGCCCAAATACTGAAATTTGCACTTAAAACTGTAATTTTGTAACTTTTGGAAATGCAAGTAAAAACGTGGCTGTGCCAGTAAATTTTGGGTGTCGTGTCAGTAAATTTCAATCTGGTAGGTTGGCAACACTGGGTAGTTGCTGAAAGAGGCTGCAGGAGCTCAGCAGCCCTCATCTGTACCAATGATAAATAAAAGGTGAAAATGTTCAAACAAATCACAACTATTTATAATACGCAGTAGTATAGCTAAATAAATGTCATCCAATTAGGGTTTAGATCTATTTAAAAGGCAATATTTTTGGATTTTATGTAAAGTAATGAAGTGTTAGAACAGGCTTTTTCAGCCTTTTCTTCCCAGAGGAACTGTTAAACTAGCTGTTGGATCTCATGGGATCCCTGCTTAAGTTGTATCATGTTTTAGATAAAAGAATAAAAAATGGGTCATACCTAGAGTAATTGATACTCCAAGAGCATCATTTTACAACACCCTTTGCAACGAAATATTTTCTATAACAATCGTGAAATCATGAAAAAAAAATAAAATAACTGTAAGAGCAGAAAAGAAAGGCAGATAGGTAAAATGATTGTGTTCTCTTGGTCAGTGGACGGTATCTCGTTTGTGCTAGAGACCGTGCTGGACTGGCTGGATCAGTCGCTGGTCGTGTGTGAGTGGTTGTGTGGGCATGTAGGAAGGAATTCCTCCTGTAGGTTGTGCCCAGTCTTACGTGATGGCAATGAAACCCTTTGGGATTTGGGTTGCTTCCTTTTTTGGTATGGCCTTATGGTCATTTCCACATGTAGACTTGGAAAAGTTGAAAGAAAGGTGTGCCTGGTGTCCAAAAGAATGAGGATTTGAATTTTCAAATCCTCATTGGATTTTCAAATCCGCATTCTTTTGGACCCCAGGTGCTCCTTTCTTCCAACTTTTCCAAGTCTTGGTCATTGGAGAAAGACACCTTACATTGGTGGACAGAATAGGTCACCTGTATGCTGGCAGCACAGGGGAACCAAATGCTGCCAGTTAAATTTGATATTAAAGCTTAGGATAAGCATGATGGAATTGCTCTATGTAGCTGGAGGCCACAGTACTGGGCCCACATCAGAATGATAACATATTTTCATCTGCCAGTGACACTTGTCCCAGTATTGACCACAAAGTAATTTTTGAGGGAAATAGCATTAAACGCTGATTTTCCTCCACCAGTTCTTTAACACACATTACACTTTAATAAAAGGAACGGAAACCGCGCCACCTTACGCTTGGCTATGCCGCCAGCAGAAAAATAGTTCAAACTACAAATACTTAACGTGCCATCCAATCCAATATTCTTATATCCTTGGGTGTGCGGGTAAAGTGCTACTGTGCTGTGCAATCCAAAAAATATTTAGTACTTAAGTAGATATAAAGTGCTTCCGTGCTGTACCCATATAAAATAAAGTGCTATACCCTGCGGGTACACATTACTTGCGTCAACCCCAAGGCATGGAAGGAAGCTGCTGTATACTTTAGGAGGCCTCGCACATCCATTGTCCAGACCCAGTCAATAGGAGGGTTCTTCTACGAAGTGGACCCTAACTCAGGGTCCCTTCTGCATAGAACGGTAGACCAAACATGCACTACTCAACCTTTCCTACAGGCCCAGTCCATAGGAGTGTTCTTCTACGAAGTGGGCCCTAACTTAGGGTCCCTTCTGCAAAGAACGGTAGACCAAACATGCACTACTCAACCTTTCCTACAGGCCCAGTCCAAAGGAGGTTTCTGCTACAAAGTGGGCCCTAACTTAGGGACCCTGCCGCATAGATGTATAGACCATACAGCCACTAATCCACTTCTCTGACAGAACTTCTGTCCCTGGTTTCCACGCCCCCTCTCCTGAATTGGCTGCTTCTCCTTCCTCTCACTTGTTACTCTATATTACCCATAAGCATAGCTGCCAACTGTTCCTGATTTCGAGGGACTGTCACTGATTTCGAAAAAATGTCCATCTTTTCTCCTCATTTGTCCCTCATTTTGGTCCGATCTATACAGTTGTATATAAAATGCAATTTTATCTTTCAAAAAGTGTTTCCCAGAGCTAAACCTTTCATCCAATTTCTAAATTGTTGCATTTGTAAATGTCAAAAACCAGTATAAAGGAATAATAGTGGTAAAAAAAAGCACTTCTGGGTTTAACTAATCATTCTTTTTTTTTTTTTACATATTTTCCTTTCCTTTAAGGGGTGTGACAGGGTGTGTGTTCTATGCCTATGTAGTTTTGCTAATAGGTGTCCCTCATTCCCTTCTCAAAAAGTTGGGAGGTATGCATAAGGTTAACATGAAGGTTTACACTTCATTCCCTGTTCCCATTCAATGTAGGAACATACTCTCTGTTCACAGTTTATCAGTACACCATTGCTCAATGTACATTCTAAGAAAGTCTGTGAGCAGGCAGACAAGTTAATTATATTGCAGAAGAGACATTGCATGTCTCTTCTGCAATTAAGAGCCTGTCTGCTCGCAACTTTTTAAATGGAGCATTTAGTTCCATTTTAAGAACCCTCATGCCTCTTGCATGCAGTTGGCTGTAGTTATGCAAATATCAAAATGCCTAGATGGTGGATGCCAGTCTGGAAGAGTGGGCCTTCCTAAACTGATTCATGTGCATGTAGACTGCCCGAGGTAATGCCCACATGTGATACTGAGATTTCATGATTGGAAGAACTGAAATCCAATGAATGAAAGGGGTGGGTCAAGGACAGTAAGGTTGGGAAGGATTTTTTTCTATTCTTGGAGCTCCACAGTGCGATGCTTGTCAAATCCACTGTGAGCAAAAAAAGTGAACTGTGAAATCACAGCACAAGGGTACAGTAATGAACCGACCTCCAAAGAGGAAGTTTCTCATCCTACGATACCCCCGAGGGCACAAGGCCCCTGACAATTGCAAGAAACTGGTGTCCATCTAGGCCAAATCCACGCGTATTTTGCTCCTTAGAGACCCGTCAAAGCCAGTCCGCCAAGTACTTGGTGAGGGCTAATCCAAAGAGAGACCGCCAATGGAAAGAGGAAAAGGACCCAAGGGCCACATATCCTATCCCCAACGTTAGGGTAGGCCCTGAAAAACCTGCACCCTCTGTCCCTGTGATTTAAAGAAAAAAAAAAAACACACACATGCAGTGCTAATGCTCTTAATAAACACATGCAATAAAATAATAAAAAATGACAAGCAATCAGTGATGCGACCAAGTGCCTGTGAATCTCAGTGAGGTCCCAAATCCACTGTGTTTTTCTGGCACCATTGGCATGCTACCCCCAGGGGAACATCATCGGGAGCTCTTTGGGAAAGGAGAAGATGGTGCTGGACTTTCTCCAGTCAGGAAAGGCGGGTTCTATCTGACTTGCTGCAGCTTCTAATACACGTTGTGAGAAGCTCACAGTGTGCAGTGAAATCAGAGTAAGCAATTCAGTACAGGAGCCTGCACAACTGTGCAAGACTGAAGGGAAGGCTCAAGTTCCGTTTTAACAACTGAAATAGAAGTACACCCCTTTCCTTCTGTTCTCCAAAACTACGGGTGCACTTTACCCAGTGTCTGCCCATCACGCAGCGCTAACCTTATGATGTGCTCTTGCTGCTTTTAATTGGAATGACTGTGCTAAACCTCACGGTGTTATCTAATGCTAATGCGCTCCTTAAAAAAAATCCCCGGCAATTTCCCTGCATGCCTCTCTGATAAAAAGAAAATCTCATAAACAGATAGTTTACATTCATATATGTTGATATATGGAAATTAATAGTGTTCCTCAAAGAAGAATTTTTAGAGACGAGGAGAGATTTAGCGGGTCCCCGCTCCAAGTTTTTCGTGCTTTGTACGCCCACAGTGCATTTTAAACGAACCTGCCCTCAATCAAAACTCCAACAAGGTGATCTGTGTGATTGTGTCTGATTGAGGAATGCGGCGGCAAGACCGTAACAGGAATGTCACCATAGGAAAGTTTCAGCAAAGTTGTGAGGTAAAATGTTGTGCATTCTAGAAGGGTTCTTGTTGCTTTAGGCAAATTTCAATCAATATTATCATGGGCATGAGGTAAAATGACTTAATAATGAACCCATGAGGTAAACAGCAGTGTTTTGGAGGTTAAATAGTGGTATGGTGCACTGGTAAGGGAATATTTTCTTTAAATTCTTTTTCTACATGGATGAGACGGCCATTTTGTGTGCACACACCTGAAGCTGAGGCAAAGTGAGGTGACAACCTCATGAGGTACTTAGCCCGAACTGTTCATACCAGACACTCCGCTCTCACTGCAGTTTGGTAACATTGCTCTGTATACACACGGCAGCGTTACTAAGCTGGTTGCTAGTGGCTGGGCCACATAGTGTTATTGGTTGGCCCAACAGCTTGCATTCTAGCAATCAATGACACACAGCCGCACAGTCTTTGGTTGCTAAGATGTTGGCGGCTGGGCCGCACAGCGGCACTGGTTATTATGGTCCAGAAGCTTGCATTTTAGAAACCAGTTACACACAGCTACACAGAGTCTTAGGTTGCTAGGTAGTTGGGCCAAAGTGTCATTGGTTACTGTGCCAGCAGTGTCCTAGATGGTAGTAGCAACTTTGTGGGAGAGAGGTAAGGCGAATATCAAAAACAGTGACAGTCAACCTAGAGAGGCTTCTGACACCAAGAATATAATTTTTCAAAAAAACTCTACCTGTCATTTTAGCACAACTCCATTTCTTTTTTTTATCTGGCCCTCTCTTCCCTTCCTCTCCCCCTTCACCCACCTTCCACATTTTTATTAAGGATTCCATGATTCATGCATACATATTAGTCTGGTGGTCTTCTGTCCAGTTACATGACATTCTTGGGTGTTCTACTCTTCTTCTTGCGGCAGTGGTGGGCGATCATCGATATTGCAGAAAGCAACTCTGAAATAGCTTGACTCTCGTTAGCAGTGGTTGGCAATCTTTTTGAGACCGGGCCCAATAAACTGTGGGGGCTGAGGGCTCTAGGAGCACTGTGGGAGGTTGAGGGGCAAGGTGGGGCACTGTGGGAGGTTTGGTGGCACTATGGGAGCTGGAGGCAATGTCGGAGGTTAGGGAGTCTGCAGCTGGCTGGAAGCCCATGAGGAGGAAGTGGTTAAGAATCACTGCCCTATAGTTTTGTACTGTGACGTCTAACGTGGAGATGCACGTCAAGTCGAACGGCCTGTTGTAGGAGATGGTCTGAGGCTACTGGCTTGTTACAGCAGATGGACAGAGAATGCAGACTTGTTACAGGTAATGGTCAGAGATTGCAGGCATGTAACAGGCAATGGTCAGAGACTGCAGACATACTACAGGAAGTGGTCAGAGGCTAAGGTCATGTTACAGGAGATGGTCAGAGACTGAGGTCATGTTACAGGAGATGGTCAGAGACTAAAGGCATGTAACAGGAGATGATCAGAGACTGCAGACAAACTTCAGGAGATGGTCAGAAACTGCTGACATACTACAGAAGATGATCAGAGACCAAGGTCATGTTACAGGAGATGGTTAGAGACTGAAGGCATGCTATTATAGATGATCAGAGACTGCCGACATGCTTCAGTAGATGGTCAGAGACTAAGGCCATGTTACATGAGATAGTCAGAGAATAAGTGCATGTTACAAGATATGGTCAGAGACGGCAGGTATACTGTACTTCAGTAGATGTTCATAGAATGCAGGAATACTGTCCGTACTACTGGTCCATGATTGCAGCATGTTACACAAGAGGATCAGAGACTGCGTTCTTATTGTAGGAGATGGTCAAAAAATGCATTCTTATTATAGGAAATGATTAGAGACAGGGCATGTTAAAGAATATGGTCGGGGGTGGCAGGAATAATACAGCAGATGGAGGGCATGAAACAGGAGATGGTCAGAGACTGCAGATGTGCTACTGGAGTGGTTAGAGACTGTGGACATGCTGCAGGGGACACTTGTTACAAGAGACTCATAGAAATCAGAGTGGCCGCCAATGCACCTGCACTACACTGCACCGCAATGCACACAGCCTGAGTTGCCAAAAATGGTACAAGTTCATTTTTAGGCCTGTGTTAAGGTGCACTGCCAGCCCATAAAAGTAAAAGAGCCCTTAAAGTAGGTGTTCTACTCAGCAAGACTCTGCTCCGAGCAACACCAAAGGGAACTGAGACATGTGTGCACCTCAAGCCACCAGTGAATGTAAACCGTTTCAAAGGCAACTATTGTATCATTCAAAGTCATTCAGAGGAAGAGCAGCATAAATGCAGCCATATTTTTCTCCAGGCAGGTCGGCGGCCAATATATTTTCTGGTATTTATGCCTTACTGCCTGCCCGTATCGGATTGTCAATAAAAAACGTTTTGCTAAAACCAACAGCGGTTTACATTGCGTGAAAACACAGAGATTACACGGGGAGCCGTGCCGCCCTCCTCTCCCCTCCCTAAATCTCCAGGCACAATCCAATTTATATCGCTCCCCATCTTTCTTCCAAATGACTTTCCTGTCACTTTGAAGGCAGGTAGAAAGTTACTTTGCTGACTGCCGTATGATTATTAAAAGCGGGAATCAAACCGGGGGAAAAAAAGGAGAGAGAAGGGAAGAAAAGAGGTTATCAGGAGCTTCAAATTAAAGCCTTATCGACTCATGCAAAGAGACGCCTTTAATTAAAAGACAGACTAAGAAGATTGGCGCGTTTCAGCGGAGTTAATTGCCAAAGTGTTGGCTTTGTCTTGTGTGTATTTTTATTTATTTTTTGCTATTATTTACACTGCAAATGGGTAACGTTTTTGCTATCGGGAAACACGAACAATAAACCGTATTATCTAATGGGATTATTTATCATGAAGAATACTCATGATAAAGATAATCCACAGAATTCTGTATCCAGAAACAGTGGCCCCATAGCAAAACCATTTAAACGAAACCCCGGGCAAACAGCTAAATACATAGATAACATAGGGATATTTTTTACACGTCAATGGATTTGTACTTCTGTCCATCAAGCCTTGAGATTTACTCAGCTCTGCCACACAGCACAAACCTGGTGTCATGGGTCAAAAACAGCGCCAAATGAAAAACCCTTAGGAGTCCAAAGTCTTTATTGTTCACATGGTTAGCACAAGCAGGGCAAAAGACAGCCAACATGTTCCGAGGGTCATACATTCCCTCATTATCGTGCTGGGAGAAATGGCAGAATGGCGCTGACAGTTGTTAATAGCCTCTTCTGCCTGCAGATTAGCGTTTGCTTAGGCGTAATTTTGAGTCAATTTGACATTCGTTCAAGTGCCTGGCTCGTGGTTGAAGTGCCCCTATCAAATTCAGCATGTGGTGTTAAATCAGAAGGGCGTAGAAAGGGGGGGGGGTGCTAGTGGGTGGGCAGTCAGTTTCTGCCACCTGGCCACCCCTGTGAAAGGAACCTTATAGTGTATCTAATGCCAAAACAATATTTTGTATAGGGTGGTGAGGGGGTTGAGAGAGTTGAGAGCACCAGACTAAAAAACTGAAAGTCCAAAAGAATTTTTTGTGTTCGGTGTTCATTCACAACTAGACAATATGAAAAAGCACCCAAAGCATTTTGGGGGTCTGGGGGCGCAAACCCCACAGCGCAATTCATTGTTATGGTGCAGGTGGACTGCTGCACTATAACAACCAAAGAGACTGTGCAGTCTGGCTGCCTGCATCCTAGCAACCAATGACAGGTCAGAGGGGGTAAAACATTTGAACTGGGTGGGAGACCTCTAGCTGACACACCCCCTCCCCTAGGAGCCTTCTCTGAAAAGCATGCGGTGGCAACTGAGCTCAAGGTTAGTAACTTTCACAAATTGGGCTTTCTTTAGGGGAGGAGCAGAGAAACAATGACCAAAGAAAGTATTATCAGGGATACATAGAGCAGGCATACAGCAGAAAGGATGATCAAAGGATGATCAAACAAAAAAGCTGCACTCAGGAAGCTGAAATCAGACTATGTATATTTAAATAAAATGTATTATTAGTGTAAAAAAAAATCCAAACACCAACAAACAGGATACACAGAAAACGTGAGGCTGTAAGTGAACCGTAAAGTGAAAAAATATCTAACAATATCTAACTAGCAAACTAAGTGATAGAAAACCTAACTATAATACAATATATACACACAAAAGGGGAACATGGATCAACAGGGTATAACCACAGATGCAAGGAACAGTTAGGAAAGGGGAACCAGGACTGGGATAAAGAACAAGGGGAGCAGATACACATGCAGGGTACAGGATACAGGTAAAAGGCAGGAGAAGGAGCAGGATCAAGATCAAATCAGGATTAGCCAGCAAGCATGTATCTGGCTAGCAGGCAAACAATGAAGCAAGAGGGAATTGTAGAGAAGGAACTAAATACTCTCCCAGCAACCAGCATCAGATGGAGACTAATTGCTGGGATCTGCTGGCTGCTGGTAGAGACACCTGCTGGTGAACACCAGAACTACAACCTTCTGGTTCTGGAACCACAGTACCACAAGCAGGTGATAGAGTTCCTTACAGGTACAGTATCTTCTTCACATTTCAGTATAATTTTATTGGGGAGGCTATTACAGGTGTTTAGAAATGAATGTGTGGACTGGTATTACATTTTCTTAATGTTTATGAGAGCTCTTTTTTTTATATTTGTGGCTGTTGATGATAATATGCAAGATCTATTGTAAGCTCCATGAGCAGGGCCATCCTATTCCTTCTGTATTGAATGGTGTTGTGTTTGTACTGTGCCCCTGTATTGTAAAGCGCTGCACAATCTGTTGTCGCTATATAAATACGGTATAATAATGATAATAATATTAATAATAATAATTTACCCATTGAGATTGGCTTTGGTGATGATAGGCGGCCTACAAACTGTTTTTGGAATATTAGAGCCAGTCATTATTATAAAGTTAAATCACATATAGTTTTTTGCATATTCAGGGCTGTTGATAAGGAAGTTCAGTTGGTCCTGTTGTACTAGGCCCAGGCCTCATCAGCTAAACAGGGGGGCCCGGGGCAACTTTATTATTCATTTCTGCCTAAATGAATAAGTGGATTTTACTAGCCCACACCCCAGCTTCTACTTGCTTACCAATATTTAAAGTACATTTCCCTGAGCCCCATTAGGTCAACAGAGGGGCCCAGGAGGTGGGACTTTTTTAATTTTCGGGGGGGGGGGGGGGGGGGTGTAGGTAGGGGGATAAAGTCAGTGCCCCTGTTTCGGTGCACCCCAGGTGGACAGGTGGGGTGTAGGCAGGGTTTGGTGGGTCCCATCGGGAAGGAGCACCATGATTTCTAACAGCGCCCCTGTGCATATCTAGAATGGTATTATCCCCCATGGGGGATATATTGTTTTTTTTTTCTATGAACAATGAGTGGCTTTCATTTTGTTCTCTAGGTGGTAAATGTTTTTTTCTACATACATGTATATAGAGATGAATATGAGTCCCAAGTTTTAAACCTTTTTGAATTAAAGGTGAACTTGAGCTAAGACGCCATATCTCATGCAGGCAGCGGTGTTCGTCGTAGCGCCCGTCCGTGGAGCCGAGCCATGTACTGTCCGCCTACCGCGCAGACCAAAGTGTATACATAGCAGCGCTGAAGGACTGAACCTCGGCCAAGCCGCTGGGCACCTAATTAGCTTCTTCACACTCCGGCAAACTTCACTCCTTCATGGAGGATGTGTCGCACTTTGAAAAGAGCGAGCTGATCTGACCGCCAGGAAGCTCCTCTCTCTCTCTCCATGTGCCAGACTGTGAGAAACAGAAACAGGCTGAGTTATGCAAAGTGTATGCTTCATTACTGGCTCAATTCTACGGCGACAGCAACATTATACTCTTCACATTAGTCTGCGGACAGCGAGATTTAAACTGCGCTCCATCGCCGGCCATCAAGGTCAGAAATAATACATTTAGCTAAGCCGGCTGGTGATGGGATATAACTCACTAATTATCCTATTTCTGACTTCCAGTGCCTTAAAGCTGAACTCTTGGCAGATATTAAAACACAAACAAATGTGTTCATCAAAACAATAATTCAATATATTGGTAAATGGAACTGGTTCAGTAAATTAATTTATCTTTATCAGCCTTGTGTAAAGCAGAGCACAGAAGAGGGAAGAGGGAGGGGCAGATATAAGAGCCAATCAGGTGTGCTGCTTGCACATGTGCTGATAGGGAACATGCTGACAGGTGGAGAGAGCAAAGAAAGGAACGGATTGGTCTGTTACTGTCCAGTCACAGGCTGGGGACTTTATTTCTACCTCCATTGGCCTTTATTATGTCCCTTTATTTGTTCATCTTTATCCTTATTTTATATAGTCCAATTTGTTTACTGATCTTCATTTTATTTATACCTTCATTGTATACCACCCTGCATTTTGTCTATACCTCCATTTTACATAGGTCTCCATTTTTTTGTCCACCTCCTTTTAACACTGGCCTCCATTTAATGCCCACCCTTTATTTAACACAATTCCATCTCAGTGTTACCCTTGCCTCCGTTGTATTTAAACCTCCAGTTTACACTGACCTCCATCTTCACTCTACATCCTTTCTACTCTAGCCTCCAGTTTATGTCCACCTCCATTTTACACATTTTACACTGGTTCTTTTTTTAAATCTACCTCTATTTTTCTCTGGTCTCTCTTGTATCTTCCATTTTACACTGACCCCAATGTTACCCCTACCTCTGTTTTACACTGGCCTCCATTTTATCTCCATTTAACATGACCTCCATGTTACCCCTATTCCCATTTTACACTGGCCTCTATTTCACTTCCACCCCCATTTTATCTCCTTCATTTGATCTCAATCTCTGTTTTACCCTTGCCTCCTTTTGTATCTGAGCATATAATTTACACTGACCCCTGTCTTTGCTCCACCTCCTTCCTACATTAGTCTATATTTTATCTTTACCTCCATTTTACTCTGGTCTCTGCCGTATCTCTATTTCCATTTTACACTGAACTCCGTCTTAGCTCTACCACCATTTTATACTGACCTCCATTTTATCTCCATGTTACACTGGCCTTTTTTTTATCCACACCTCCATTTTATACTTGTTTTTTTATCTTTGCCTCCTTTTAACACTGGCCTCCATTTTATCTCCACCTCTGTTTTACCCTTGCCTCCCTTGTATCTGAGCCTCTAATTTACAATGAACTCCATCTTAGCATTACCTCTATTTTATACTGACCTCCATTTTATCCTTATCTCCCTGTTACTCTGGCCTTTATTTTATCCACACCTCTATTTTACACTGGTTTCTATTTTATCTTCACCTCCATTTAACATTGGCCTCCATTTTATCTCCAACTCTGTTTTACCCTTGCCTCCCTTGTATCTGAGCCTCGAGTTTACACTGACTCCCATCCTTACTACACATCCTTTCTACACTGACCTCCATTTTATCCCCACCTCCATTTTACTCTCGTCTCTGTTGTATCTCTACCTCCATTTTACGCGGACCTCTGTCTTAGTTCTACCTCTGTTTCACACTGACCTCCATTTTACACTTGTCTCCATATCATTCCACCTCCCTCATCATGTCCTCTGCCTCTGGCAGTCCCCTGTATTAGTGAGGTTTGGTTGCTGTATATCTGATGCTTTGTTTTCTGATGTCCTTCCAGCCAGAGGAGCTGACCAATGCCCTGGAGATCAGCAACATTGTCTTCACCAGCATGTTCGCCCTGGAGATGCTCCTCAAGCTTCTGGCCTTTGGTATGTTCGGCTACATCAAGAATCCGTATAACATCTTTGACGGCATCATCGTTGTCATCAGGTGACTACTATACTTTGTATTGTGCTGTCAAGTACGATCTTTTTGAGTCGAGACTGGTCACTTATGTATTACTGTTGTGACTTTACTATCAAACAGGCTTATGTGATAAGGCAGAACAATGGGCCTGATTCTTCTAGAATCAATAGCACATAAGGCATGCTAAAGTAGCCCTTGCATGAGAGACAACTTTGGCACTCCTTTAGAACTGTTACAACTGTTACATTTCTTTTCTTCCTAGAAAAACAGGAAGCACACTTAGTCTACAGAACATAAATTTTCTCCTCATCTCCATAACATAGGGCATACCTCCTAACATTTTGAGATGGGGAATGAGGGACACCTACTAGCAAATGTATGTAGGCATAGGCCACGCCCCCTGCCACACCCCCTTAAAGGAGAATTAACCCCCAAAAAAAGGTTAATTAAAAAAGGTTAATTAAATCCAGTGCTTTTTTACCACTACTATTGCTTTATATTGGCTTTTAAAATGTACAAACGCAGCAATTTAAAAATTGGATGAAAGGTTTAGCACTGGGAAAAACTTTTTGAAAGATAAAAAGTGCATTTTATATACATCTATATAGATCAGACCAAATTGAGGGACAAATGAGGAGGAAAGAGGGACAGAGGGACATTGCTTCAAATCAGGGACAGTCCCTCGAAATCAGGGACAGTTGGGAGTTATGACATAGGGGAGAGATGTTCTGTAGTCCTCAGAGGTAGCTAGGGAAAATGTAGCCAAGCGTTTCAACTCACAAGATTTTCGGGAAGGATCGACAGGTTTATTTTTTTTTGCATTTATCAAAGATACCTAAAAAAGGGAAAACAATTTCACTGGTCAATTTGAAACAGAACTATACGAAGCTTCACTACAGTGCTGTGCTGTCTTGGTGCACCCCGCCGACTGCTGTCATTTTCGGCCGGGCAGCTTCTGGGTACTGATCTCTGGCCATTTTAATTGGCGGGGCCAAGATGACGTCACTAAAGCAGTTGCAAATCCTGCAGCTGCTGGCTTTAAACCAGGACCAGTGCAGGACCAGTGCCTGGGATCCAGCGTTGTCTTCCCACAGCCGGTTCTTCTTTATCACTGTGGGTCCCCAACACCGCCATCTTGGATACAACAGCTGGTTGTGGCTTCCTAAGGAACCATGGCTAACCCCCCCTGTGCATGTGTGAGCTTGCATGGGCTTTGTGAATGATTCTGCAGCCTCTTGGGACATGTGACGTGTTCCACACTGCTGCAGGACACGAGAAGAAGGGAGGGTGCCTCGTCCCCTCTTAAGTGATAAGTGATTTGGAGCAGTGCACAAAGCAAGGTCCATAGAGACATGGATGAGCGAGTTTAGCAGGGAGGAACTGGACTGCACAGAATCCTGACCTCAACCCGATAGAACACCTTTGAGATAAACTAGAGCGGAGACTTTGAGCCAGGCCTTCACGTCCACATCAGTAGCTAACCTCACATATGCGTTTCTGGAAGAATGGTCAAACAGGCCTTCCCCGAAGAGTTGAAGCTGTTATAGCTGCAACGGGCGTGCCAACTCAATATTGAACCCTACGGACTAAAGCCCTGTACACACGATCAGACTTTCCGACGGGAAATGTTCGATGACAGGCTGTTGTCGGTAAATCCGACCGTGTGTATGCTCCATTGGACAATTGTTGTCTGACTTTCCGCCCAAAGGGTGGCGCTATAGAGCTGAAAAACCACGTAGTACGTCTAGTGCGTTACTACGTTCGTAATTGTTGGCTAACAATTGTGTGACCGTGTGTATGCAAGACAAGTTTGGGTCAATGCCCTTCGGAAAAAATTCCACGGTTTTGTTGGCCAACAATCCGATCGTGTGTACGAGGCATAAGACTGGGATGCAGTTAAAGTTCATGTGCGTGTCAAGGCAGGCATCCTAATACTTTTGGTAATATAGTGTGTATGTATATATATATATATATATATATAGTGTATATGTATATATATATATATATATATATACACACATACATACACACATACACACATACATACAAAAGCATCAACATTGACCTACCGGATTGCCAACACCGAGCACGCTCACTTAGCTTCTCAAATTGCTTCCCAAGATACATCACCCAATACAAGTGCAAGGTTTAAAAACCTTGTTTCAGCGCTATTGCTCAAGTAATGAAACAGTATATATATAATACTAAACTAATAACAGCAATAGTATGTACCTAAACAACTAGATCAGTTTAACATGCCTTCCACAGGCCTGGTCTCGGTGGCCCCCCGGAGTACAGTGACAGCAGACACAAATGACACGATTTAATATTATTATGTCTGATTCATGAAGCTAATGGAGAGAATCAGGCCAGGCGGCCTCGGCTGACGATGACTGATATTTTCCTAAGCGGCCTCCGTGTTCTGGGTTCTGCCGCGCTGCCCCTTCAGCCCCTAACTAGATTGACTCTCAAGGAAACCGAAAACGCAAAGTCAATACTCATTTTCTGCGCCTGAACCAGATGGCTATTCACAGATTATTTCATTAAGTAGAACTTTGAAAGAAATTGGCTTGCGAAATTGATTTACTTGTTGTAAGTTAAGACAGAATTCTGGGAGTTCCGCAGAGAAGAGAAATTGTCTTTGGCTTTGGGGGAATCGATGTGTCTTTCTTAGAGGCGCTGTCAGCGAGGTGGCCGTGCGTGACCGAAGAATATGTGAGGTCGGGGAGAGGGGGATCTACATGGCGGCTGACCTTTGGGGTTTCCCCACGTCTCCTGATGATAGAAAATAAATAAAAGAAACGAAGATGTGGAGGCTGCCATTGTCGGACTCTCCTTCTTCTGGTGCTGTTGTGCCTGATTCTAGCACTTTTAAAAAAATGTAGATAGTGTAGGGAAGGGTTAAAATCCCCTTTAGCTTTTATTTTTAATGTGAGCCTACACCAACAGAAGGTTTTGAAATTTCAAATTTGGTTTAGATTTTCTTCTGTTGGTTTAAGCTCTGTGTGATGTTCTGGTTTCATGTAAGCTGCCTAACCAGAGCCAGTGAGGTCTTCAAATGACTGTCTTTGTTCCCTTTATTACTTGAGTATTAATGACATTTAAGTCCCAGTGCCTTTTGACGGTATTCCTTTGAAGTTCTTTTTTATTGTGGGTAGAACATTGGTTAGCATATCTGCCTTGCAGCACCGTGGTCCTTGGTTTGCATCTCAACCAGTACGCTACCTGCATGGAGTTTGCACATAGCTCCCAACTGTCCCTGATTTCGAGGGACTGTCCCTGATTTGGAGCAATGTCCCTCTGTCCCTAATTCCTCCTCATTTGTCCCTCATTTTGGTCTGATATATATAGATGTATATAAAATGTACTTTTTATCTATTAAAAAGCATTTTCCAGCGCTAAACCTTTCATCTGATTTCTAAATTGCTGCATTTGTAAATTCCAAAAGCCAGTATAAAGGAATAATAGTGGTAAAAAAAGCACTTGTGGCTTTAACCAATCTTGATTTTTTTTGTACAATTCTCCTTTAAGGGGGCGTGACAAGGGGCGTGTCCTATGCCTGCATGCTTTTACTGATAGGTGTCCCTCATTCCCATCTCAAAAGGTTGGGAGGTATGTTTGCATGTTCTACCTGTGCTTGCTTGGGTTTCCTCTGGGTGCTCCAGTTTTCTCCCATACTCCAAAGACAAGCTGGGAGGTTAATCGGCTCCTGTCTAAATTGGCCCTAGTAATGTGAGATAGAGACCTTAGATTGTAAGCTCTTTGAGAACAGAGGTTTGTAGGCAGGTGCAGTCTATATTCCCCACTGCAGGTGGCACTCGATCGCAGCGGCAATGCAGGTGGGGGAGGAAGTCGAGAAGAACTTGGTTCCTCTATAATTTCCTCAATCACAGGGAAGCGGCTATCTGATTAGATGCTGGGGCCCCATGTGACTTTGGTGGCCATCTTGGGTCAGGCAGAGTCTATTTAAGACTCCGGCTCCCAGGCTTGTAGCTCTTTTTGCAAGTGGCTAGCATAGGGAAATGACCCCTGTCTGTCAGGGACAGTGCTAGAGATAGGGAAAGGTCCCGGAGGAGTAGGGACAGTTCAGGAACTATGTATACCTTTCGGGAAGCCTCTCCATTTAGGTGGCAGATGCTGTCAGCATCCTCCATTCTTCATTTTGTGAGTCCACCGCTGTCTAAATTTTAAGTGGCTCGGGTGGAGTGTGCTTCCTCAGTGGGCCTGTTGTACTTGCTGAACTTTTCTACAAAATACTGTTACTGACAAATTCGGACTCTGTGTGTTTTCTGCCAGACGCAAAGCACTGCACTTATCAAACAGGCTAATGTAAACAACTATGTAAAGCTGAAGTTGATGGAACTCTAGAAATAAATATAGGATAAAGCATAGAAGTGCCCCTCCACTTAAAAAAAGACCAAACTAAGATTTTATTTGCAATCAGTAAGGGAAATCTGACACGTTTTGGGGGTTGCAAAGGTCCCCCTTTTTCAGGGATGCACCAAACTATAGAGAAAAAAAAAACCTTCAACATGGTCATATTTAGTTACCCTTGCTCCTGATATCACTATCCCGTGCAGATTTCTTATTCAGCCACAAAGAAAGGAGACCTTTGCAACTCAAAACGTGTTGGATTTCCCTTGACAATTGGAAATAAAATCTTATTTTGGAATTTTTTATAAGAAGAATTGTGCTTTTAGGCTTTATCATGTATTCGTGCTTTTCTTAGGACCATCAACAGAGCTGCCAGTCCACTTCAACTTAAAACCTCATGGCTATATACAAAAAAATACATTGAGGAATTCAGCTCTCCTCACCACTTGAAAAATATTGAGGTTTTAATTGTCAGGATTTACTAAAACTCGGGCACTCAGAATCTGGTGCAGCTGTGCATGGTAGCCAATCAGCTGCTAACTTCAGGTTGTTCAATTCAGCATTGACAATAAAATGCGGAAGCTGATTGGTTTCCATTCAGAGCTGCACCAGATTTTTTGCATGCTCCAGTTTTAGTAAATCTTCCCCATTGTGTCTATGCTAAGGAGATTGGGTGACTCTTTATTTGTCCTCGTTACCACTGTCTATGGGACAGAAAATTAGCTAGTGCACTAACTGCATGTAATGCTTCAGAAGTCTAAACTGGCAATTCTGTTTTATGAAGCAAATAATTCCCCAATGAACATGTTCTGTGCTCATAATTATTTCAGTTGATGATAACTCCATGCACCTGTACAAAAAGGAATATAGATACAGGGCTGGATTTATAAGGGAGCACTAAGTGGCTCCGAGATACAGGGCCCCAAAGTCGGTTCGGAAAATATCATTCTCTGCTGCAGAAAAGTGCTTGACATTTTCCGACCCGAATTTGAGGCCCCGTATCTCGGGGCCACTTGGTGCTAGGAACCCCAAATGGAGTTCCTAGCACCAAGTGGCCCCGAGATGCAAAGTCGGTCAACTGTGTCCATCTGCAGCAATGTCATTTCAGGACCAATTTTGGCTGCAGCTAGGGGGCATCTAGGAACCCTTAACTACCAAGTTTGAAATTCAGTAGACCTATGGCTGCAAATGGGCACAGTGAGGCTGCAAATGGACATTGTTGACCCTCTTTTCCAATGACAGTAGCTGCGCATTTCTCACCCTGGGCTTTATACTCGAGTCAATAAGTTTTCCCAGTCTTTTGTGGTAAAATTAGGTGCCTCGACTTATATTTGGGTTGGCTTATACTCGAGTATATACGGTATCTTGGGAAGTAATATTTTGCTGGCCATCATCTGTAAAAACCCTGGACTGGTATATTGTAACCTTTTTGAAAAATGTATTTTTGGCGGCTCAAGCAAACCACACATAGAGCACTATGAATGGGTTGGTCTGGGTATGTGTGACCTCAGAATGACGTTGTCTCATGCATATTAAAAATGTGTGACTGTCATTGAGAATATAGACCAACTCAGGGGCCCCCTGAACCTGAAGGTCTAAATCTGGCTCTGTATAAACTATACAGCTGTGATACACCTTCATTTTAGCATGTTTGCTCATGTTCAGACATACTGTTTGTGTATTGTGTGTAATGTGGTGGTTTTTATTCCCCTGATTACAATCCGATATTGTACAAACTGTGTTTCGTTTTTGTAAACTATGAATGTGTCTGTGAAGGTTCTCATTTTTCCAGGTCATGGTATAGCTTGTGGGTGGTCAGATGCAACTGGACTTGTCCTGTAATGTTGAAGACATTTCGTAGATTATGCAAGCCACTTCAGTTCTAATGATCGTCATGAACACACCCCAGTATTTAGATCCACACAGGTAGGTAGGCACAGGAGCCTTAATCCAAACTCATGGAATGTGTCAAGGCAGATGTTAAGCGTCAATAGACAGGACAAGGGGTGTAAAGGTTGTGAAACCACCCTGTTCTAGTTACATAATCCCATCCTTGGTGTCCACCTCAGAGATTTGACAACCATGCACACCTTTAGCCATGTGAATAGAACAATTAACACCTATGAAGGCTTGTAACTAGAACAGGGTGATTCCAAACCTTTAACACCATCCTGTTCTTGGAAGTCATCATCTGCCCCGACATATTCCATGGTGCTTGGGTGTCTGTGCTACCTGTATGGATATAAATGCTGGGGGTATGTACCTAACTCATTGGAACTGAGGAATTTGCTTGGCTTATCTACAAAATGTCTTCTTCAGCATCACAGAACAATTCTAGTTGAAGGCTGGCCACAACGTACTACAAGTAATACTATATGAATACATTTGTGAATGTTGTCTATATTGCTTTAACAGAAAACACATATTTGGTTTGTATTGGAACACCAGCCAAACCCTTTGTTATTTTTTTTGGGCAGATTGGAGAAGGGTTAGAACCTTTTGTTGCTGTCTGTGTCCCCACTTCCTGTCCTGATTACTGAACAGGAAGTGATAGAAAGTTTCTGTAAAAGGAGAGAAAATTTAACTGTCCATTTGCCTCCTGTCTCCCTGGCCCCATGTTGTCAGACATGGAGTGAGAAGGAGTCTCCTCATTTGGGAAACAGACGGCAATTAAAGCCTGTTCCATTCGTGGCCGAAACTCTGCTATAAAGTTAACTTGTGCTTTACCCTTGTAGAACAAAGCAAAGGGTTCACTTGAATGCCTGGTCCTGCAGCTCCTTATATTTACCTCCCTTTCGTCTCAATTTGCTCAATTTGCCAGGGGGAGCAAAGTGATATGCCTGGTATTTTTAAATATGAGGATCATGTTGCTCATTTCCCTTCCTCCCATGTGCCTCATATGGGAGTGGGGAGAGAGTCCTCAGCCCTGTGTAAGCTCCAGGTGGCCTTCTTTCTTGGCTTCAATGGGTAAACAGAGTGGTGTGCAAATGATAGGAAGGTATGTGCTGCTAAGAGAGGCCAATGTTAAAGAGAACCTGTTGCTTTGCAGTTTTGGCAAAGCGTAGGTTCACTTTAAGTTTTTTTTTTCTAGTACAAATAATGGTCAGCACACATTCAGGATATACTAATTCATATATTGGTATTGTGTTCCGTAAACTAAAGGCCAACCCCACCCAAAAGAGATATTTCAGTGTATTTCCAGGTAAATCACATGGTGGCCTCTAGTATAACCTGAGGACTTTAGAGGCTATCTCTCCACCAGAATTCCTAGTTCCAACCCACTGCCTTGGCAGATGCAATGAAAAATAATGATGTCATACTCTTCCAGTGGATTCCCAATAATGGAATGTCAACTAATAAGTGTACAATGCAGTTGCTGAAGAATGACACCAGAATCATTGCTTTATAGAAGGAGCAAAGACTTGTGGCAGGAATTTAATAAGTGACTGACTGGCACTCACATACAACTGAAATATCAGCTTTGAGTAGCAATGGCCTTTATATTCATTGACCCTAATATGAATTGTATTAGTAGTATATCTGTTGTACACCTCATCGCATGCTATTGAGTTCACAAACATGTAAGTGCTCACTATCCTCAGCTATCATGTTCTTAATTTATACAGATTTATTGCACAAAGAAAAGTTGGAAAGATTTAACGAGGACCTGTCATTTTATAGCAGACTAGGTAGTAGTGGGAAAAGTAGACATTGCCTTTATTCATTCATTTATAACTGTGCTGCACTGCATCAAAGTGAATGCATTCTGCCTCTTCTGGCTGCGTTTGATGCCGCAGTCCTGTTAGTTTGATTACTGTCCTTGGCAAATCCATTGGGAGAATGACAACACGCTAAAATTGTTAAAGTGTAATTGTAACAAACAAAACTTTTGGCTTCAGATATACTTTCATTTTATTAGATCAAGCAAATAAAAGTGTTTGTGAAGCTTAGTTCTTAGCTTTGGCTGACACTTATGTGCTGGAAGGCCCATGGCAAGAAAAGGTTACCAACAGAGATACATCTCCAGAAAGGTTCGCATTCATCCAGGTTATGGTACATCTGGTAGTTAGTTAAATTAAAAGTGACTGTAGACTTCTCCAATAGAGACATGACTGCATTACAAACCCGGCAGTGACTCTAACCCTTCTTCGCTTTATCCAAAGCAAATAAACTGCTTGGGCTGGGGTTGAACTTTAAATAAGGGTGACCACACTGTCTACCTTCCCTGCCCTCCTTATGTCAGCTACAAAGTGAAAGGTCCACATATCGAAGGCTTCTGTTATGGCATCATCTCACGCTGCCCACCGTGTCCTCTGGTGTTACCTTGTGACTAGTGAAATGCTTGTGTAGGTTGCCATGTTTCATTGATGGAGACACTTACCGCTATACTGCTTTCCCATCATTCAGTGTTTGGGAGATCATCGGCCAGTCAGATGGGGGTCTGTCTGTGCTCAGAACATTTCGACTGCTTCGCGTGTTGAAGCTGGTCCGCTTCATGCCAGCTCTGCGGCGCCAGCTGGTGGTCCTGATGAAGACCATGGACAATGTGGCCACCTTCTGCATGCTTCTCATGCTCTTCATCTTTATCTTCAGGTACTGGATCATATCTGCTATTACATTATTTCCATCTCTGCTTCCATACAAGAACTGCTTTGAATGAAGTCACCTGTAGCCAGAAATAGACATGAATGTGTCTGTAAAATGACTGTTTAATGTTTCATGGAGTAGGATAGGTCCCTCACAAGCCTTTTCACCATTCAGAACTTTGATTGCGGTAGGATAATTGTGCTCTTTCTTCTTTTTCTTGTTTCTAGCATTCTCGGCATGCATCTCTTTGGCTGTAAGTTCACACTGAGGACGGACAGCGGAGATACCGTCACTGACCGCAAGAACTTTGATTCCCTTCTTTGGGCCATTGTGACTGTTTTCCAGGTAATGTCAGCTATCAAACTTCAGCGCAAACATGCTGGATAGGCTTTCATCGATTTTAAAATATTTCATTTTTCTTTTCATTTTTAGATAGTGTAATAGTTCAAGTTTGTTGGGTATTTATTACTGTTTGCGGCCCCATTGGGCAGCTTTTTCTTTATTTCCTCTCCCTGTGACACCAGGACAAGAAATAAAGGGTGCTGGACTGTAATAAAGTAACCAGGACTGGAAGGCACAGAAAGCAATAACAACATTGTCAGAAGTTTTAATCTCCCCTCTCTATTAAATGTGCTTTTGTTTATGTCCACGTTGTAGAGATTTCCCATTACTTCCTGTCCCGACAAGAAAAATGCAATCAAAATGTTTTTTTGCAGTAACTATATGCATTTTTTATTTTGCCTGCCAAAAGACTTGTAGTTATGAGCAGTTATGAGCAGCCATTTATGTAATACACACATGTCTGGTAGGTATTAAAATAATTTTGCTACTTTCTAGTTTATCATTACTGCTTCCTTAGGCCCCTTTCACACTGGGGCGGGAGCCGCGGTGACGGTAAAGCAGCGCTATATTCAGCGCTGATTTACCGCCGTTTTAGCCACGGGATTCGGCCGCTCGCAGTGCGCTTTTACCCCCCGCGAGCGGCCGAAAAAGGGTTAAAGACCCCCGCAGCGGCGCTTTGCGGCGGTATTGCCGCGGTATTACCGCGGTGTCCCGTACAAATCAATGGGCCTGGAGCGGTATAGGAGCGGTGAATACAGTGCTCCTATACCGCTCCAAAGATGCTGCTAGCAGGACTTTTTTGACCGTCCTGCTAGCGCACCGCCCCAGTGTGAAAGCCCGCCGGCTTTCACACTGGAGTGGATGGGGCCGGATTTTTTCAGGCGGTGTACAGGCGCTATTTTTTTGAAAAACGCCCCAGTATGAAAGGGTCAGCCAATGTGTAAAGTGGAGGTGGAGGTGGAGAAGTGACACAGGACATTGATGAACTGCTTGATCAGAAACTATGGAGCAGATTTACTAAAGGCAAATAGACTGTGCAGTTTGCAAATGCTGTTCTTCCAGAGCTTAGTAAATGAGCAGAAGCTCTTCTGACTTCCATCATCCAATCATGTGCAAGTAAAAATGCATTTTTTTTTTAAATTTTCCTTGCATGTGATTGGGTATTCTTTGCAGAGTAAAGCTTCATCTCATTTACTAAGCTCTGGGGCAACTGCACTTGCAAAGTGCACAGTCTATGGGGGTTATTTACGAAAGGCAAATCCACTTTGCACTGCAAGTGCACTTGAAAGTGCAGTCGCTCTAAATCTAAGGGGTAGATCTGAAACGAGGGAAGCTCTGCTGATTTTATCATCCAATCACGTGCAAGCTAAAATGCATTTTTTTTCATTTTCCTTGCACGTCCCCCTCGGATCTACAGCGACTTTACTTCCAAGTGCACTTACAGTGCAAAGTGGATTTTCCTTTAGTAAATAACCCCCTATATGTCTTTAGTAAATCCACCCCCATGTGTCACCTATGTAACAGTGCAGTGTGAAAAATGTCTTTAAATCGTAGGATTGCTAGTATAGAATTACAAGTCCTTCAGCAGGCAAAACAGTAAAACTGTAAGTATTTCAACTTTGCACTTAGAGGTTACCTGGAACTTGGTATTGCTATGGTTCTGCTCAGATAGGATAATACTGTATAAAGGGAAAGAGGAAAGGCCACTGCAGCTTTTAATTTTTTTTTTTTGATACAAACTTTTTTATTGATGAGAATTGCAAGAATATATACAAATGAACGTAAACATTTGGACATGTAGAATTGCATAGGAGGGAGACACTTTTTAGTTACATTCCATCATATATCATCTGTACAATCAGTCAGACTGGTAGAAAAAGTGATCTTAAGAGGTGAGTGGGAATCCAGTTGGGGGGTATTGTTGAGCAGGTGCTGTCCGCCTGTAGAGTTTCTCATCTGTTCTTCATATACTAAATCATATACTAAAATTAACAACTTACAAAACCATAACAATTGTCATGAAAACAAAAAAGGGCTATACAGTTACTACCATGAGAATTTTACCGTATTTATGGGCAACCTAATATATAAGGGGCGTAATGAAGAGAGCTCCAGGTCCCTGAACGTGAGTTTTACTCGATCATAATGGAGGCTGTAAAGGGTCTGGTATAGCCAATAGTTGGTCTAGGAACCAGTCAGACCATTTTTTATCATATATATGCATAGTATCCATTATGGTGTGGAACAGTCTTTCCATAAGACGAATGGCTTCCATTCTTTGCAAGACTTGGGCCCATGGGACCGATCTAGATTTCCAGTTTAGAGCTATAGTCCACTGGATAGCTGAGAACAAAGTGTTGATCAAATTTCGTGTGGATGGGGGGATACCTGGGATAGGGGCAAATAAAAGGCATATAGGCGCTGTTAGTGTTGTGTTGGAACCTGAGAGGGCCTCCACTTTAATAGAGGCTTGATTCCAGATATGCTGTAGGTGAGGGCAACTCCAGAAGGTGTGCAGCATCGTGCCCACCTCCTGGCAGCCCCTAAAGCAGGTTTCAGGAACCGTGGGGTAAAATTTGTGGACTTTGTCAGGGGTGAGGTACCATCTAGAGTGGACTTTGAGAATTGTTTCTTTGACTGCGATGGACTTTGAACTTTTGTGTAAGTTAGTCAGCATATCTGACCATTCTTCAACCGTGAAGACGTGGTCCAGGTCAGATTCCCATTTAAGCATGGCCGTGGACTTTTCGGGGAGGTCTAGGTCTAGTAGGTTTTTGTAAATAAAGGATAGTATTCCTTTATCTCTGAATTGTGTCAAACAGATTTGTTCATAGAAGTTAGGGGGAGTGTTAGCTGTATTTTTTAGGAGAGTCTGGAAGAAGTGTCTGATTTGCAGATATTTATAAAATTCCTCTCTAGGGATCTGGAAGCGGGATTGTAGGTCAGTAAATGGGATGAAGCCTGAGCGGTTAGTGAGTGATTTCAGGGTGACTAGCGAGTGGTGGATCCACCACGCGAAAGTTGCAGGAGAGTGGAAAGCTAAAGGGAAGCTCTTATCGCCAAGAAATGACGTTTGGGGGGGGGAAGGGGATTTAAGTTTCAGCTTGGTACGGTACAATGCCCATATCTGCAGGGATTGGCCCACCACTTTATTCAGGGGGCTCACTTCACTGGGTTTAAGGTTGGCTTGCCATAGGAGGCCAGGGAGAAAAAAGGGGCGGATTGATTGTGTCTCGAATCGGAGCCAGGGGGTGCAGCTTTTAATTTTAACCTAGGCTTCATGAAATCATGCACAGTTCTCACTCTCACTCTCGTAAGAGTTTGCCAGGAAAGGAGGGGGGATGAGTCATAAGAGGGCCCATGAGAGCCGCAGGGCTGTAGAGCTGGAGGTGTGCCTCTGTGTGTCTGTGTAAATACAGGAAGCGAACAGGCAGCAGCTTCAGCTGCCCACAGTTAAAATGGTTGCAGCCAGACTCAGTGGAGGGAGACTTCTACAGCATATTAGTATAGAATTATAGTATATATAAAATAATATGCAAAGTGGTTGGAGGGAAGCTTTTATTTTTATTAATTTTATTACAAATTATGTGAGCAGACTGCAGTTCCTCTTTAAATTTGTCGACGTGTGCATGACTTGTTAGAGGCGTAGGAGGCCCCAAAAGCAGTAAATACGATTCTGTAAAAAAGTAATTATTGATCTCTAATTACATTGGGTTTATGTTGTCAGGACTATTTAGATGCAAATAGTTTTTATTTCCAGAGTTCTGTAATATTAGCAGAAATGGCATGTGAATACTAACTCGTTAATCTTGGTCTTTCCAAAATTAATTGACAAGATAAGAATCTCGAGTTAATTGAGTTCAGCTTAGAGAATCTGAATCCCCACTCCAGTACTAGACCACTGGTTGCCTTTGCCGACCACAAACTACCTTCATTTCCCTAGCCCTTTTTGTGGAGTTATCTGAAAAGTGCGTATTTTTCCAAATCTTTTTGAAGAGGATTTAGAGTGGTCTGTTGGCACAGCTCAGCCCAAACATCCACAGTGGGCGCTCAAAGCCTAATTAGCTTCTTCATTAAAAAACAGCTTTGATGGCTTCCAAGTGTGGGAATGAAGCTCGATCTGTCACAGGGAAAAGAAAATGTTGAATTTAAAAAGTTGTTTGACTTTCTCCACAGTGCTAAAGCAAGACTTGTATAGCTAGTGGTTGTTGTTCAAATTCAGCTGGACTTGTTCTGTAATGCTGAAGATGTTTCACAACCCATCCAAGTGGCATCCTCAGTTCTAATGTGCGCTTTGGGAACATACCCCAGAATTTATAGCATTTGTGTATTGGCTATATTTATAGCATTTATGTTACCCACACTAATGCCGCGTACACACGGTCGGAAAATCCGACCACAAAATCCATCAGATTTTTTCAGATGGATCTTGTCCGACACTGGTGTTGCATACACACGGTCGGACAAAGTTGTCGGAAAATCCGATCATTCTGAACGTGGTGACGTTTGTTGCCTACGACGGGACTACGTAGAGGCTAGTAGCCAATAGCTTTGGTCTTGTAATGTGATCTGAGCATGCGTGGTACTTTGTCCGTCGGAATTCGCTACACACGATCGGAAAAAGTCCGATAGGACTTTGTTGTCGGGAAAATTTGAGAGCAGGAGATAAAACTTTGTCCGTCGGAAATTCCGACGGAAAAAGTCAGATGGAGCCCACACACGGTCGGAATTTCCGACAACATTGTCCAATAGGACATTTTCCGTCGGAAAATCCGACCGTGTGTACGGGGCATTAGAAATGAAGAAGCCACTTGGATTAGTTGTGAAACATCTTTAATATTACAGAACACTTCCTGAATATGACTACCTACTACTACCAATGCCATGACCTGGATGAATGAAAACCTTTCTAGACAAGACTGATATTGTAATGGTACCCCAAAACATGAATGGAGAATAAACATTGCACTATAGAGCTAATATATTTTTTAGCCTTTGGTAGTCCCCATAGTGAGGTGGTTTTTATGACAGTCTATCAGTTTGTATCATGAATGGAAAATGGCTTGGTCAGCCCACCTCTGATCTCTTGTCTGTTGGTTCTCTGTCCTAGGAAAAGAATAATGGCATAGGCTCCACCAGCCTTTCTCAACAACTTTTTACATCAAAGGAAGCCTTAAAATAATTTTCAAGTGACAGGGATCAGTGTAGATCAGTGTAGAAAATTCATTGGGGATCATTGGGAGAAAATGTCTCTTACATTGATGGTCAGTGGAAAAAATGCCCCCCCCCCCCCCCCGTACAGTGATGGTCATAATGCCACCCTTACAGACAGCTAAAAGATCATTGGTGTCATACTGCTGACTCTGCCATGGAGCATTAAACCCCAAACTATGCAGGTCAATCAGTAACAGTCCAAGGAACCCCTAGCAACCTCTGGAGGAACCCTGGTTGGGAAAGGTTGAGTTAGACGGTCTCCCTACGATAAGATGGCTTCCTCCTCTCCACTCTCTACCCCTCCCATCTTCGTCAACATATACTTGTAAGGATGGTAGCTACAACCTTTTAAAGTGGTATTAAACTCAATAGCAAACATGTATTATCTTTACTTACCAACTCACCAATTCTTATGCCCCGTACACATAGACATTCCAACCACAAAATCCGTCTGATTTTTTCCGACGGATTTTGGCCGAAACTTGTCGGACACGCGGTCGGACAAAGTTGTCGGAAAATCCGATCGTTCCGAACGAGGTGACGTACAACACGTACGACGGGACTACGTAGAGGCCAGTAGCCAATAGCTTTAGTCTCCGAATGTCTTCGGAGCATGCGTGGCACTTTGTGAGTCAGAATTCTCTACACACAATCGGAAAAAGTCTGATCGGATTTTGTTGTCGGAAAATTTTAGATCCTGCTCTCAAATTTTTTCGGTCGGTAATTCCGACGTAAAAAGTCCGCTAGAGCCCACACACGATCGGATTTTCCGACAACATAATCCGATTGGACTTTTTTCATCGAAATATCCGACCGTGTGTATGGGGCATTAGATGTGAAGGCTGCATTTGTTTTCTTTTCTAGGCTTTCTTTCCTTTTCTTTCATCTAGTGATTCAGCCAGTGAGTCTGTTGTTTTTCAACAGAACCAGCTTCACTGCAAATGTAGCAGTTAGCGTTTTAAAACATACCATTTAACACTGACACTTGGGGTGTTTACAATGATCAGCTTTTATTTATTAAAAACCTTTATCCCAAAAGGAAGCTTGTGTAACAGCAGTGTTCGATGGAGTAGGACTTCAATTTGTTAGTGTATGTAAATCTGCTAGTACGTCTAATGCCCCGGTCGGAAAATCCGACTACAAATTCCATCGGATTTTTTCCGACGGATTTTGTCCGACACTGGTGTTGCATACACACGGTCGGACAAAGTTGTCGGAAAATCCGATCATTCTGAACGTGGTGACGTTCGTTGCCTACGACAGGACTACGTAGAGGCTAGTAGCCAATAGCTTTGGTCTTGTAATGTGATCTGAGCATGCGTGGCACTTTGTCCGTCGGAATTCGCTACACACGATCGAAAATTTGAGAGCAGGAGATAAAACTTTGTCCGTCGGAAAATCCAACGGAAAAAGTCCGATGGAGCCTACACACGGTCGGAATTTCCGACAACATTGTCCGATAGGACATTTTCCGTACGGGGCATTACACTCCCCTCCTCTCAGACTGACAATGCTGCTGTCGAAAGGTGCCCTCTGTGCTCCTCCTCTAATACAGGAGGTGTGTTGCTGGCCAGATCACTGGGGAAAAGCCTAAAAAAGAAAACGAATGCAGCCACCACATCTAAGGATTGGTAAGCTGCAATATATAAAGTTTCTGGTTTTGGGTTTACTACTATCGCATTCTACAACATTCTTTAGATGACAGTCTTTCATTAATTGCCTCTCTTTGAATGGATGGAAAATCTATCAATAGATTTGTGAATATTATAATGAGAGATTCATTTGTAAGACTGTTGATTGTATTTTCTCAGATCCTCACACAGGAAGACTGGAACATGGTCCTGTACAACGGAATGGCCTCTACCTCCTCCTGGGCGGCTCTCTATTTTGTGGCTCTAATGACATTTGGGAATTATGTCCTGTTCAACCTGTTGGTGGCCATTCTGGTGGAGGGCTTTCAAGCAGAGGTAAATGCATGCGTATATACACACACAATGCAAACACCAATTCTCTGTATATATAAGTCTGCCATTAAAGTGAAGCTGTCAACAAATCCTTTACTATGCGCCCCTCTAAAACTGAGTTCATTTTACTTTTTTGTTTAAAAGTTTTTTATTTTAAAGGCCACCAGTCATTCCTCTGTCCATCCAGAATGGCATTATTACCTAAACCAATTTCCGAAGCTGATGTTTCATATTGTGTCTTAGAGAAATAACCCTCCAGGGTCTCTATATATTAGTCTAGTGTGAATTTCTGAACATTTGAGAATCTGAACAGTTGAGAACCTGAAACATTTGCTAAGATCCTCTAAATGGGGACATTTTGATTCTCCGAAACATGTTGGCTAAATGTTACTGCTGAACTTTACAAATTACCTTTGGCACTTTCCTTCATGCACTCCTATTGTCCACTGTGGCACTTTCTTAGGACAGGCTAATGCAGGGATTTAGGCTTTGGCAAAGTTAAGGTAATTAATGCCAGTAACGTACTGCACCTTCATTTTTGGTTTTGCTCATTGTTAAACCCTCAGAGCAATTAAGTGAATTTCCCTGAATTTAGCACAGCTGCAGTGTTTCCTGGCTAGCAGTTTACTAGATCAGCCTTTTTCAGCCAGGGTGCCTTTGAGATTTCTTCAGGGGTGCCTTGGCAAAATGCCTAAAAATGTTGCCAAAAAATGTATACAAGCCAGCAGGTGGATCAAGCCTTCGTTTTAGTTACACAAAGAAACAGGTTTTCATTGTGCGCCATTTCAACCATTCCAACCACCAGCATCCTAATAACCAGTGATATCATCAGTGTTGATGAGAAGGGTGTTGATCGTCAGCACAGAATCCTTGTTTGACCCTCCTCTGCCCCTCTCCGCCAACACTGGGGTCACATTAGCTGAGTGATGGAGAGAAACTGAGGGAGAAAAGAAGTGCTGGAATACTAGTCGGTACTAGTATGCAAAAGTGTATTTGCTTTGTAAGAATAAATCACCTCTAATGTTGGGCGTCCTACGTGTGTCGATGCTGCTACATTATGTAAAACTATTAGAATTCAGGGGAAGGGGGTCTTGCACTGCCCAATCCTGAGATATACTATCTAGCGTCTCAGTTACAACAATTAGTGGGATGTTGTGCCCAAGAGGGAGGGTCCCCTAATGGAAAAATTCTTTTGACAGGCGCGCTACACGAGACCATAATAGAAACTTTAGAGGCAGGGTCGTTTGGGGCTAAGAACCCAACAACAAAAATGGTCAGTAAAGTTTGGAAAGTCGTCAAAAAAAAGTTAAAATATATGGAGACTAACATATATACCCCAATCTGGAACAATAGCAACCTACAGGAATTACGTATAATGGGGAAAATCAGGGAGTGGGAAAATAGGGGAATTAAAAAAGTGAGCCAAATATACGATGGTCAGGCCATAAAAAAATTCGAAGTACTAAAAAGGGAATTTGATATCCCCCAGAATACACAGTTTAGTTATCTTCAAATAAGCCATGCCCTAGAAGCCCAGTTTCGAAACCAACCTATGGTATGGGAGGAACTACCAGTGCTACAGGTTATTGGGGAGCCAGGATCCACTAAAGGATTAATATCTGTGATATATAAACTACTGAACAGAGGGACCCTAGGCGAAGTAAAGCTGCTGGAGGTAAAAAAAAAATGGGAACAGGATCTAGGTGCCATTCCACAGGGACAATGGAAGAGAATACTAGAACTAGCCCCGATGATATCGGTTTCGCCCGCCCAGAAATTCTCACATCTGATGCTACTCAACAGAGCGTATTATACACCAAAGCTGTTATGTAAATTTGGAAGAAGGCCTAATGATAAGTGTCCGAGGTGCCAGGGGCAGGGGGACCTGGTCCATATGGTATGGAGATGCCCCAAGCTCTTCCGGTACTGGGAAGGGGTGACAAAAGTATTGAAGAGCATATTTAAAAAAGAAGTGGAAAGGGAAGTGGTACTTTGTATCCTGGGGTATAGACAGGAAAAGGGTGAAACAAAAAGTACAACAGTGGCAATATTAAGGGGCATGTATCAGGCCAGGAAGATGATAATGATGAGATGGCAATCACAGATGCCACCCACAGTAAAGAATTGGATCGATATAATGAATGAAACCCTCCCGAAGGAGAGAGCCGCGTACATAAAGAGATATAATATGAAAGAATTTGATAGGATGTGGAGACCATGGATAGAGGGAATACACCAGATACAGCTGGAATAGAGGGGGGGGGTGGGGGGGGGAGGGGAGGCGGGAAAGGGGGGATAATGAGACAGGAGTAAATCCAGGCAATATTACTCAAAAAGCGGCTCCCTCCTTTTTAGTGGAGGGAATATAGAGTGCTCTTTTTTTATCTTCATAAAGAGATATACCTATGTGTTAAGTACAAAATGTATGTAAAAAAGATACTGGTCCTGGAATATTGTGTTGAGGTGTAAACATGTTTTATAGATGGAAAAACTAATAAAGATTATAATTAAAAAAAAAAAAACTATTAGAATAGTTTTTTACATTTTAGAATGGGGTGCCTTGGGACTGTCCATAATTTTAAAGGGTGCCTTGAGACTGTCCTCAATTTTAAAGGGTGTTTTGAGATTGTCCATAACTTTAAAGGGTGCCTTGAGATTGTCCATAGATTTAAAGGGTGCCTTGAGATAGTCCATAATTTAAAAGGGTGCCTTGAGATTGTCCATAATTTTAAAGGGTGCCTTGAGACAGTCCATCATTTTAAAGGGTGCCTTGAGATTGTCCATAATTTTAAAGGGTGCCTTGACTGAAACAAGGTTGAGAAACACTTTACTAGATGATTGCAGTTGTTATCTAAACTCACTTTTCTTAAATAGTATTTGCAAAAGGGTTAAACAATACTAAACGTACCACACATGTGATGTAATATATGGATGGGCAGCACAGAATGAGGAAGGATAAAAGCACCCGAATATGTTCTTCCAGACAGAACTTTGAAAATGTCTTACATGATAAAGTCGGAAACATTAAGAGGGCACAATCCATCCATGTCACTTTAATGTAGCAATCTGCATTCACACGATAAGAGCGCCAGGCATGCCAACATTTGACTGCGCCATGAATTATAGTGTCAAAATGGAGCCTGAAGTGGATAATAAAAAAGATAGCGATTCCTGGAAATCCAAGCACCCCTCCCAGACCCCCCTTACAAAATGCTGACTATCCCCATTTTTCTGCTAACTGGGGAGAATCTGCCAAGTGATGAGCTCAGCCTTGCAATAACCTTGAGAAGCTGAGGGGCATTTTACTGTCTTTAGCACCTCGTTAACATCACCCAACTGCTCATCTAATTAATGTAAAAAAGTCATTTAGTCATCAAAGTCGTTGTCAGTTTTTGGAAGTTTCTAGAAGACTGCGAATGAGACGCACATTAATAAGACAAAAATCCCCCAAAAGCCCCCCGCCTTGACAGACTCTCAAATTAGTGTAACTGTCCAAAAAGATAGAGTAATTCTATGGATGTAATAAAGTAATGGACTGTAGTAAGTTATTTGTTATAGTTATGAGTTCATTAGAGGATTACGGCCAGGAGATAATTCATAAAACAATTAAAACAAGGATTTAACTCTGGTTAATTCAGCTTGTTCTGACTTATATGTTCTGATTTACTTATCCTCTAAGTGCCTTCATAGTGGCCAACTTCCCTCGGGTTCCAGAGATAAGCACGCAAATGTTTGTATAGCTTATACAATTCAACTACTCATATCTGTCTCTTACTCTGGAGATTTTTATAATTTGGTGTCTTCAACACACCAATATTTACCCTTGACTGAGGCTATAATTCAATGTCCCAATCACACCAATGCCTTTACAGATGGAGGTTATACTTCAGTGTCCCAATCACACCAATGCCTTTACAGATGGAGGTTATACTTCAGTGTCCCAATCACACCAATGTCTTTACAGATGGAGATTATACTTTAGTGTCCCTATCGCACCAATACCTTTACAGATGGAGGTTATACTTCAGTGTCCCAATCACACCAATGTCTTTACAGATGGAGATTATACTTCAGTGTCCCTATCGCACCAATACCTTTACAGATGAAGGTTATAATCCAGTGTCCTTGTCACACCAATCCCTTCCCCTGTTGGAGGTTATAATGCGATGTCCCTATCATACCAATACCGTTTATAATCTAGTGCCTTTATCACACCAATTCTTTCTCCTGATTCAGTTATAATCCATGGTTCACATCACACCAACCACTTCCTATGAAAGTTCTTAGAATCCAGTGTCTCTCTCTTAAAGGAGTCCCTAATCTTGTGTCATTATCACCAATGCCTTCCCTTGATTTTTTATATAATCCAGGGTTAATTTCACACCAACCACTTCCTACAAAGGTTGTTATAATCCAGTGTCTCTCTTCTTTAAAGCAGTTTATAATCTGGTGTCCCTATCGCACCAGTCCCTTCCCCAAATAAATCTAAAAATGTCATTCCCCTATCCCAATTATCTCTTTACTAGAAGGACCTGATAATCCAATACACTGTTCCTCCCATCCCTGTCCTTGAAGCAATTGATAATCCAATTTCACTGCCACATCAATTTACAATATAATGTCCACTTCACAGTCATGTATTTTCTCCAGGAACAGGTATGACCCAGTATAAAGATATTTTAAACAGCTGTGCACTTCCAACCTTCTGGTAACAGTTTAGAGAAGGCCCTTTTTAGTTACAGCATGGCTGTGTCCCGGTAGACAAAGCCATCTCCATAAAGATATGGCTTGATGTGGAGGAACTCCAATGATTCTGACTTTAAACCTATTGGGATGAACTGAAATGTGTTACAGGTCTTCTCATACAAAATCAGTACCTGACTCCACAATTGCTCTTTTGGCTGAATGGGTATAGATGCACTACAAAATGTTGTGAAAAGCCTTCCTAGAAAAGTGGAGGCTTCTATTGCCGCTAGGGGGATGTAGGCAGGTGCAGTTCAAGCTTCCTTCTATAGGTGATATTGTTCTGGCAGCCTCTGAGCAGAAGGAGCAGAGGTTGAGAGGACCTTGTTCCTCTGAGGCCTCTGTAGGTGTCTTCAAAGGAACAGCTGTCTGATTAGATGCTGTTGCATGGAATGACCTCTGCAGCCATCTTCAGTGAATAAATGGCCCTACCCAACTGCAGATTGCTCATATTTGTTAAATGGATAGTGGAGGGACAGGCTCCCCACTGGCTAGGGACAGTGCACTTAGCACTAGGGAGAGGTTCTGGTCAAGGAGGGATAGTGCAGGAATACTGCACCTGGCTCTGCCATCTGGGAACTCTACAGAGTTGGGACAAGGATCTTCCTACCTGGTTACTAAAGGGGCCTGCACCGCTGTTCAGCCTATCAGCCACCCCTTTCATCAGATGCTGTTTCAGTAATGTAGACTACCAAAGTGTCCCCCAAGTACAAAGAATGTGTTAAAGTATCGCCAATGTTGCTAAGAGCTGTTATGCCCTGGTTGCCTGTAATACTGAGGCTCCATAGCCATAGGGCTTGAAATGTGAGCACCTTGCTGCTGTCTTCCATGGGTCAATTGTTACTTCTAATTTACCAAATAATATTAGTCCCACCTTCCTTAGTCTCTGTGTGTCTTCACTCCATCCCAGGTACCAATCAACTGGCCCTGCCTACATGGGGCCAGCTCCATATTAATGCCCATGGTTTTGGAGTCCATTAAATTCATATAGGTGTGATAGTCAGACAATGTTAAGCATATACAGTATAAAGAGTAGACACAAGTTTAATCGCCCTGAAAAAAATACAGAAAACACATGTTTGCACAGTGGTGGTCCACTTACAAGGTGTAGTAGCCCTCAGCTGCAGCTTGTGATCTCAATGAAGGTCAAAAGACTGCCAGAGACTGTAGACATTCTACAGGAGATAGACAAAGATCAAAGACATGCTACAGGTTTGGTTGGAGACTGGAAATATGCTTTAGGATAAAGTCAGGTTCTCTACTTAATAACTAAGCTATAGTCAATGAAACAGGTGAGAGAGAGGAGATCAGGTTATGGACCCATAAAGCAGATTTCAGGGTGGCATTCTGGAGTGTGGCCTCCATTGTATTACTTGCTAGAAAGAGACTGGGTACATGTTACATGATATTGATAGAGATTCTTTACAAATCAATGCTACCTAACTGCGCATGTATACCGCAGTTAAAATCAATAGAGTTTCTCCATTTTTAGAAGGGGAAAGTAGCCTTTCTAGAAGGGAATAAAGATGTGAAGGAAAAAAAACGTTCCCTCTTATACCACTTTCAGTTAATGTAACGTTTATTTTTTCAGCGATGGCCATTAAAATTCTTTTGCATCAGCTATACCAGCAACTCCCAACCAACGTTCTCCTTTTAGGCATTTTGATAAATTAGTCTTATTGGCAGCAGCCTCTTCCCCTTTTTTCAGGTCTCTCCACTATGGTCTCATAATGAGCTTTTGCAGCATGGTCAGTAAAGATGTATAACTCCAAGATAAGTAAGCAGCGCGGTTATCTGAAGCATAGTACACAGGTAATCCGGGTCCAGCAGAACTGTGTGAAACAGATTAGAGATGCTTCATCCAGAAAAACACTGATAAAACTGTAGGAGCGACGTACAGCGCCAAAGCCTGATCCTCGTTGTCATTGTCACATGTCAAACTGTCACATCTGTCGTATCCTCCCATCACTCTTCCTTATATCTGTCCTCCAGGGGGATGCCACAAGGTCAGAAGCAGATGAGGACAAAGTCTCTGCCAACTTCGATGAAGAACTGGAAAAGCTGAAAGATCTTCGAGCCGCAGGTAGTTTAACTTATCATGATATAGAGAAACTCTGCCAGGGATGGCCTGTATTGAAAAATCACCAGACAAGTAACCCTCATATAGTTTTCATAAATAAAAAAATGTAAAAATTTTTATCGCAACTTATAGTTGGGCGGGAAACAGAGTGAAGTTTGAACTTTTGTTTCTCCCTGTGACCATTTTATCTAGTTGGTCTAAACAAGGAAAAAAGACAGACTCAATGATACTTTCCTACAAGTCAGAGCAGTGTAGTATAGTGAGAGGCCACAAAACACATAGTTATGAAGAATGTTGATTATTGGCCTTGCCAAAGGGTTAGCTCAGCTGGTAGGGGTGCATTGGCTTTTAGTACCTAAGTATAAACTAAGTTTTCAGGTAGCTAAATTTGTCACACCTGAAAAACTATCCTTGTCCTACCCCCTGAATTTAACTATTAACCTTAACCAAAAACCTAACCCTTGGTCTAACCCTTAAACTGACCCTACCGCTAAACCTCTAAAGCCCAACTGAAGCCACAGAAATAGATATACATTGTACTGACAATCTCCATTTTCATTGACTTATCTCTATTTATTACTACAGCAGTTTTGCAGGGAGTCTAAATAAATGCAGTCAAATAGGCATCAAAACTAGATCCATTGTACTCTGTAATCAGAGGTTAGGTTAGGGTTAAGGATTAGGGTTAAGCGTTTTCCCTAGAAGAACAAGGTTAGGACTCAGGGATTGGAATAGGGACCTCCCCCAGAGGTCAAAGGTCAAGAGGTCTGGTTGACCCACCCCCACCAGAGTGTTCCGCCTACCCCGACTAAGTCGGGGCATGAATAAGTCGGGGCATGAACTTTAGACTTTACAGTTAAAGGTATTTTAAGGCATTACCAAGAAAAAAATCAGTTACAAGTTGTACACACCCTAATCACTCTGTGCGGTGCTGATTTCCCCAACTGCCCGGGCTTCCCCCGGCATTGTGCCTCCCCACCACAGTGCTGCTGGCTTCCCTCCTTTCCTCTCCTCTCCCCCCGGCTACTCTGGGGATGTTTGAGGATGGAGAGTGGGGGAAGGGGCTTATCAATATGACATTGATATGTCATTGTCATTGATATGTCATTGATATAATATGTCATATGCCCCTTACCTTTTCTAAATGAACACACTTGCTGTGTTAAATCATAAAGGAAGCCTAGTAAACAGTTTTTTTACTATGCTTTGGTTTTTTGAATGAACAGGAAGCCGCTCAGCACAGAGCACTTCCCATTCATTCACTGTCCAGTGAGAAAGGCATGTGTGTTTGAGCTTTGGGATGCACACCCTAATGCAATGGGCTGTGCACACCTATGCGTACAACAGTAAAGGATATAAAGGTATTAAATGGCGAGAGACTTCAGTTGGGCTTTGAACTTAAAGTGGTTGTAAACACTTACAGACCACTTTGACCTACAGGTAAGCCTAGATTAATGCCGCGTACACACGTGCGGACTTTTGCCGGCGGACCTAAGTCCAGCGGACAATCCGCTGGACTTTCCAGCTGGCCTCGCCGGACTTTCCGAGCGTGTGACTTGCCCACACACGCACGGACTTCTCCGGCGGATAATCCGCCGGCCAAAAGTCCACGGGACTTTTGAAAATGAACGGACTTGCCCACACACGGAGCAGTCCGTTCATTTAGAACGTAACTTCAGGTTACGTAGCTAGCGTAGGCAGTAAATGCCGCCGCGCTAGCTCCGTAAGCTGGCATGGATTTAAAGGGACTCCCTACGCCGAAAAACGGCGTGGGGGTTCCCCCCAAATCCATGTCAGACCCTTATCCGAGCACGCAGCCTGGCAGGCCAGGAAAGGGGTGGGGACGAACGAGCGCCCCCCCCCTCCTGAGCCGTACCAGGACGCGTGCCCTCAACATGGGGGGTGCCCTGGGGAAAGGGGGGCCGTGCGGCCCCCCCACCCCAAAGCACCTTGTTGATGAGGACAAGGGCCTCTTCCCGACAACCCTGGCCGTTGGTTGTCGGAGTCTGCGGGCGGGGGCTTATCGGAATCTGGGAGCCCCCTTTTATAAGGGGGCCCTCAGATCCCGGCCCCCCACCCTATGTGAATGAGTATGGGGTACGATGTACCCCTACCCATTCACCTAAGGTGTAAAATGTAAAGTAAAAAAACACCCACACTTTTGAAAAAATATTTTATTGCACTGCTCCGGGGGTCTTCTTCCGTCTTGGGGGTCTTCTCGCCGGACTCCTCCGCCATTTACCAAGCTCTTTTACCGAGCGGAGAAGTCCGGCTACCTTCTTCGTCGTCGCCGCCGTCGTCTGGGGGTCTCGATCCGCCTTCGGGGGTCTTCCGGGGGTCTCTTCTGTTCTTGCGGCGGTCGTCGTCTTCCGCGCCGCCGGCGCCGCCTTCTTCTTCTTGTCCTTCTTCTTGTCCTTCTTCTTGTTCTTCTTGTTCTTCTTCCGATGTTGACCCGTCGCTGTCTCTGCCCGGAATGCCAGAACCGCGCTGCGCTGGGACTTATATAGGGACATGGGGACAGGGTCACATGCTCATGTCACATGGTGACCCCGCCCCCTTGTGATGTCACAGTCCCAGCATCCTCCGGGACTGTGACATTGCAAGGGGGCGGGGTCACCACTTGTAACTGTAAGCCCCCGTACACACAGTCGGAAATTCCGACCACAAAATCCATCCGATTTTTTCTGACAGACTTTGTCCGAAACTGGTGTTGCGTACACACGCGGTCGGACAAAGTTGTCGGAAAATCCGATCGTTCCGAACGTGGTGACGTTCGCTGCGTACTACAGAACTACACTACGACGAGCGGCAAGTCCGTTCATTTCAAAAGTCCGGCGGACTAGCCTACTAACGGCGGGATTGTCCGCCGGAGTGCCAAGTCCAGCGGATAATTTTAAAACCAAACTTAAAACTTTGGTCCGCCGGACTTTGGCGCCAAACAGTCCGCCGGCGCCCACACACGAGGGGATTGTCCGCTGGACTTGGGTTCAGAGGATAATCCCGCGGGATAGTCCCTTCGTGTGTACGCGGCATAAGGCTTACCTGTAGGTCCAAGAAATATCTCCTAAACCTACACGTTTTTTGCAATCATGCCGTTAGTGGCAGCTCCCGTGCGCATGTACAGGGGTGACGTCATCGCGGCTCCGGGCCAGTCACAGCGCCAGAGCCATGATACCCGGAAGTCACTCCGGGTATCATGGCGGCATCGGGGGAGGACAACGAGGGTCGCTTCTGGGGCTTCCATCTCAGGTAAGTTATTCATAATGAGCTAGTATGCTATGCATACAAGCTCATTATGCCTTTGCCTTGCAGGGTCTATTTTTATTTATTTTTTTAGTTAGGCTTTACTTCCTCTTTAAGATAAACTCAAACCTAACTATTATGACCTGCACTGTTACACCGATACTCAGATAGTATATTTTACAAAAGAACTGGAAACTGGTGACAAATTCAGATGAAATCTCAGCACCAATGTTTTTCTGCCAATGAAACATTTAAAGCAGAATTAAACCCTCCTATCCTTTACAGCCAAGGAAGCTGTTATCTTAGCCTCTGTGTGATCTGCAGTTGCCATTGGGTTGTGCATGTGATCAGCTATGACACTAGTCAATTGATGACTTGGCCATCCATTTGAGAGCTAATCTAAGCACACTTGTAACTGTAAGCCCCCGTACACACAGTCGGAATTTCCGACCACAAAATCCATCCGATTTTTTCTGACAGACTTTGTCCGAAACTGGTGTTGCGCACACACGCGGTCGGACAAAGTTGTCGGAAAATCTGATCGTTCCGAACGTGGTGACGTTCGCTTCGTACTACGGAACTACGTAGAGGCTAGTAGCCAATAGCTTTGGTTTTGTAATTTGATCTGATCGTGCGTGGCACTTTGTCTGTCGGAATTCCCTACACACGTTCGGAAAAGGTCCAATCGGATTTTGTTGTCGGAAAATTTGAGCCCGCTAGAGCCCACACGATCGGATTTTCCAACAACATAATCCGATCAGACTTTTCCCATCGGAAAATATCCGACCATGTGTACGGGGCATTACAGTTATTATAAAAGCTATGTTTTACGTTTAACTGTTTTGGGAAAGTTTTGGGAAAGTGTAATCAATGGGTTAGTACCACTTTAAATACATTTACATTACAAGCTAATCATTTTAGTTGAATCATTTATCTTCTTGTCCGCAGAGGTTAAGATGTACTCACTTGCAGTGACCCCCAATGGACACCTCGACCCTCGTTGTTCAATGCCACCTCCAATTATCATGCGCACGGCTGCTACACCAATGCCCACGCCCAAGAGCTCTCCGTGTATGGACTCTGTACACACCTTTGTGGACTCCAGAAGGGGAAGCAACGCGTCCATCGATCCATCCAACTGTGATCAGAAGTCTTTGGTGAGTTCTTCTTCTTCTGCCTGACTTTAAGGGATTGTCCCGTGTTCTGAACACTTGGGAGACAGATCTGTTTGCCATATGCTTCCCTTTCACAAAAAAGTTGGATGTTACATTTTAAGGCAAAGCTGCTGTTGTGTTTTTTTTTTTACTGGTAGCCATCTAGAAATACACTATATAGCCCAAATTGTGTGGGCAGCCCTCCAAAATATTGATTTTAGGTGCACAAAGACAAGCCTACAAAGATGTGTCCCATAAAGTCCCTGTACACTGTCTTACTTTCAGTGTATGGAGTACCAAGAGACTATAGAGAACTGTAGTCTCATTAACAGATCATGTCCCACTTAGGCAGCTTTCACACATTTTTACCGCGATTTTGCCGCGATTCGCCTTACAACGGAATGCCTTTGTAAGTGGCATCAAAATCGGTCCTACTTTACTTTACTACTACTACTACTACTACTACTATTACTACTTTGAAGTCGGAATGACTTGAAGTCGTACTAATATGAATGGCTGTCATTGGAAATCATGGGGAACGACTTGTCATGCTACTTTGCAGTCCCAAATCGCGGGACAAGTCATATTAGTGTGAAAGGGGCCTCAATGAAGTAAAAAAAACTAGAGCAAAGGAGAGATATTTGGTTATGTTCTCCTTATGGCCCGTACACACGATCCGAATATCGTACGAAAACAGTCGTCCGAGGAAGGATCGTATGATTTTCGGATCGTGTGTACACTACTTTCGACAGCCGGTCACGACCGTTCATCCGATCTTATTCGATCGGGCATGCATGGAAATTTTCCTCGTACGATTCCAGATCGTACGATTTTCGGTTAGTCAGTATAGTTGTCGTCCGAAAATTCAATACAAATACATTACAACACATGACATCACTTCTGGGTTTTTTTTCTGTCGTATGAGAATTTTCGTGACTTTATTTTATTTAGCTATTCAATTTCTACTTGCGACTATTAAGTGGAAACTGTCGTACAATCTGTCGTACGATATTCGGATCGTGTGTATGGACCATTAGTCCTATTTTCCATAAGGCCCTTGCTACACATTACTGTACGATTCTGGATATGTCCAAAGGCCTTCCAGCTTCTTCATATATGACATGTCACAGATCATACAGCATGTGTCTTTCAAGCAATAGTTGTATTTGACATCTTGCTCCATTATATGTTACTTCAGTACGTTTCAGTTGTACAGAGACTTAGCTACAATTAAGGCTAAATTTCCAGTCATCACTTAAAACCACCCCAAAGTATTTTTTTTTTAAAAAAAGGAGCCCCAGCCAGTGTTGAAAATAAAATAAGCAGCTCATGCTGCTGCAAAAAAAGAAAATGGCCTACTCTGTCCCACTACAAGATGTCTTCAGTCCTGGTTGAATGACGCCCAGGATACATCAAACCAAAAGATTGAGGACATACTGTAAGTGCAGGGTGGATCTGCCACCTGAAGGGGACGTAACTTCAGCCCCCTGCATCCAAAAAGTGATAATGCACACCAGCATCATGAAAGACTGTCCCCTGCTGGAAAAGATCAAAAAACAGAACCCTAAGCATCATGATACCAGTCTGAAGACTTCGGAAAAAGGTAAGTATGAAAAAATGATAAAACACGGCCAGGGAAGGGTTTCCAGGAGGGAAAAGTGGGAGACTGGAGGAGAAACCTGAAGCCCAGAGATGTTCATTAATACAGTTATTTATGCTTCTAAAATAATTAAATGTTATTTTAAATAGAGCTTGTATAAGTATTGAATCTGTAATATCAGTCTCCTGGGAGTGGTAGTACTAGAAGCCAATCAGGCTCTCTTTTATAAACATTTGCTGACAGGAGCAGAAAGCAGAGTGAGCAGAGTTATCAGTGTGTTGCTGCTCCTTTTTTGTGCAATCAGCAGGCTGGAGGTGGGGAGGTGACACCTCCATATTCCTTGAGTCTAACAGAAAAGGTGCTGTGCTGCCTGGTAGAGGAGTATGTATTGTAACAGTGTATTTAGCCTTTGTCCTGGAGTTTAGCTTTAAGAGACAAGCCGTGCTGTATAAAAGCAAAGAAGGTACTGTGGACTTTGTATGACTCTACTCTATGTGGATGAGCAGTAGGCTAATCATGTTCAGAATAGACATGTGCAATTCATTTCGCTCCGAATTAGTTTTTTTAACGAATTTCGACAAATTCGTTAATTCGGAAATATCCAAATTAACGGAAATCAGTTTAATGAATTTTTCCGAATATTCGTAAATTCAAATATTCAAAAATTTGTAAATTCATACCATTGCACATTCGTAAATTCGTACATTCGTACATTTGCATATTCGTAAATTCGTATATTCACACATTCGTAAATTCGTACATTCGCAAATTCGTACATTCATAAATTCGGAAATTCGGAAATCTGAATTCATAATTAACTAATAATAACTTAACGATTACTAACTATTAAATTATAGGTATTGTAATTTCCTTTTTAAATTGGGCTGTTAGTGAACGTAAAAAATACAAACTTATCTTAAGTTACAAATTATCCGAAATAACAAATGTCACATCCAAACAAACGTAACGGAAAAAAATTAATAATAAATAATAATAAAAACTTTTTATTAATATTATTTATTATTAATTTGTTCCGTTCCATTTTGTTTAGATGCAGCATTCGTTATTTCGGATAATTCGTAACTTCAGATATAGTCGTGTTCACTAACAGCCAAATTTGAAATTACAATACCTATAATTTAATAGTTAGTTACTATTTCAGATATTCAAATTTTTGGATTTTCGGATTTCCAAATTTCCGAATTTTCTAATTTCCGAATGTAGGAATTTATAAATATACAAAATTTGTAATTTACGAATGTACGAATGGACAAATTTATGAATGGACAAATTTACGAATGTATGCATTTACAAATGTACGAATTTACGAATGTGTGAATGAACGAATTTACTAATTGCGATCATAACAAATGACCCGAAAAAATAAAAAAAAATAAAAAAAACGAAAATGGACAAATTGTGGGGCACCTATAGCAACTGGGGTAAGCCCCCCCTCCTGAGCCGTACCAGGACGCGTGCCATCAACATGGGGGGGTGCCCTGGGGGAAAGGGGGGCCGTGCGGCCCCCCCACCCCAAAGCACCTTGTTGATGAGGACAAGGGCCTCTTCCCGACAACCCTGGCGTTGGTTGTCGGAGTCTGCGGGCTGGGGGCTTATCGGAATCTGGGAGCCCCCTTTTAATAAGGGGGCCCTCAGATCCCGGCCCCCCACCCTATGTGAATGAGTATGGGTACGATGTACCCCTACCCATTCACCTAAGGTGTAAAATGTAAAGTAAAAAACACCCACACTTTTGAAAAAATATTTTATTGCACTGCTCCGGGGGTCTTCTTTCCGTCTTGGGGGTCTTCTCGCCGGACTCCTCCGCCATTTACCAAGCTCTTTTACCGAGCGGAGAAGTCCGGCTACCTTCTTCGTCGTCGCCGCCGTCGTCTGGGGGTCTCGATCCGCCTTCGGGGGTCTTCCGGGGGTCTCTTCTGTTCTTGCGGCGGTCGTCGTCTTCCGCGCCGCCGGCGCCGCCTTCTTCTTCTTGTCCTTCTTCTTGTCCTTCTTCTTGTTCTTCTTGTTCTTCTTCCGATGTTGACCCGTCGCTGTCTCTGCCCGGAATGCCAGAACCGCGCTGCGCTGGGACTTATATAGGGACATGGGGACAGGGTCACATGCTCATGTCACATGGTGACCCCGCCCCCTTGTGATGTCACAGTCCCAGCATCCTCCGGGACTGTGACATTGCAAGGGGGCGGGGTCACCACTTGTAACTGTAAGCCCCCGTACACACAGTCGGAAATTCCGACCACAAAATCCATCCGATTTTTTCTGACAGACTTTGTCCGAAACTGGTGTTGCGTACACACGCGGTCGGACAAAGTTGTCGGAAAATCCGATCGTTCCGAACGTGGTGACGTTCGCTGCGTACTACAGAACTACACTACGACGAGCGGCAAGTCCGTTCATTTCAAAAGTCCGGCGGACTAGCCTACTAACGGCGGGATTGTCCGCCGGAGTGCCAAGTCCAGCGGATAATTTTAAAACCAAACTTAAAACTTTGGTCCGCCGGACTTTGGCGCCAAACAGTCCGCCGGCGCCCACACACGAGGGGATTGTCCGCTGGACTTGGGTTCAGAGGATAATCCCGCGGGATAGTCCCTTCGTGTGTACGCGGCATAAGGCTTACCTGTAGGTCCAAGAAATATCTCCTAAACCTACACGTTTTTTGCTAACGGCAATCATGCCGTTAGTGGCGGCTGCCGTGCGCATGCGCGGGGGTGACGTCATCGCGGCTCCGGGCCAGTCACAGTGCGGGAGCCATGATACGCGTAAGTCACTCCGGGTATCATGGCGGCGTCGGAGGAGTATAACGAGGGTCGCTTCGGGGGCTTCCATCTCAGGTAAGTTATTCATAATGAGCTAGTATGCTATGCATACAAGCTCATTATGCCTTTGCCTTGCAGGGTCTATTTTTATTTATTTTTTTAGTTAGGCTTTACTTCCTCTTTAAGATAAACTCAAACCTAACTATTATGACCTGCACTGTTACACCGATACTCAGATAGTATATTTTACAAAAGAACTGGAAACCGGTGACAAATTCAGATGAAATCTCAGCACCAATGTTTTTCTGCCAATGAAACATTTAAAGCAGAATTAAACCCTCCTATCCTTTACAGCCAAGGAAGCTGTTATCTTAGCCTCTGTGTGATCTGCAGTTGCCATTGGGTTGTGCATGTGATCAGCTATGACACTAGTCAATTGATGACTTGGCCATCCATTTGAGAGCTAATCTAAGCACACTTGTAACTGTAAGCCCCCGTACACACAGTCGGAAATTCCGACCACAAAATCCATCCGATTTTTTCTGACAGACTTTGTCCGAAACTGGTGTTGCGCACACACACGGTCGGACAAAGTTGTCGGAAAATCTGATCGTTCCGAACGTGGTGACGTTCGCTTCGTACTACGGAACTACGTAGAGGCTAGTAGCTATTAGCTTTGGTTTTGTAATTTGATCTGAGCGTGCGTGGCACTTTGTCTGTCGGAATTCCCTACACACGTTCGGAAAAGGTCCAATCGGATTTTGTTGTCGGAAAATTTGAGCCCGCTAGAGCCCACACGATCGGATTTTCCAACAACATAATCCGATCAGACTTTTCCCATCGGAATATCCGACCATGTGTACGGGGCATTACAGTTATTATAAAAGCTATGTTTTACATTTAACTGTTTTGGGAAAGTTTTGGGAAAGTGTAATCAATGGGTTAGTACCACTTTAAATACATTTACATTACAAGCTAATCATTTTAGTTGAATCATTTATCTTCTTGTCCGCAGAGGTTAAGATGTACTCACTTGCAGTGACCCCCAATGGACACCTCGACCCTCGTTGTTCAATGCCACCTCCAATTATCATGCGCACGGCTGCTACACCAATGCCCACGCCCAAGAGCTCTCCGTGTATGGACTCTGTACACACCTTTGTGGACTCCAGAAGGGGAAGCAACGCGTCCATCGATCCATCCAACTGTGATCAGAAGTCTTTGGTGAGTTCTTCTTCTTCTGCCTGACTTTAAGGGATTGTCCCGTGTTCTGAACACTTGGGAGACAGATCTGTTTGCCATATGCTTCCCTTTCACAAAAAAGTTGGATGTTACATTTTAAGGCAAAGCTGCTGTTGTGTTTTTTTTTTTCTGGTAGCCAACTAGAAATACACTATATAGCCCAAATTGTGTGGGCAGCCCTCCAAAATATTGATTTTAGGTGCACAAAGACAAGCCTACAAAGATGTGTCCCATAAAGTCCCTGTACACTGTCTTACTTTCAGTGTATGGAGTACCAAGAGACTATAGAGAACTGTAGTCTCATTAACAGATCATGTCCCACTTAGGCAGCTTTCACACATTTTTACAGCGATTTTGCCGCGATTCGCCTTACAACGGAATGCCTTTGTAAGTGGCATCAAAATCGGTCCTACTTTACTTTACTACTACTACTACTACTACTACTATTACTACTTTGAAGTCGGAATGACTTGAAGTCGTACTAATATGAATGGCTGTCATTGGAAATCATGGGGAACGACTTGTCATGCTACTTTACAGTCCCAAATCGCGGGACAAGTCGTATTAGTGTGAAAGGGGCCTCAATGAAGTAAAAAAAACTAGAGCAAAGGAGAGATATTTGGTTATGTTCTCCTTATGGCCCGTACACACGATCCGAATATCGTACGAAAACAGTCGTCCGAGAAAGGATCGTATGATTTTCGGATCGTGTGTACACTACTTTCGACAGCCGGTCACGACCGTTCATCCGATCTTATTCGATCGGGCATGCATGGAAATTTTCCTCGTACGATTCCAGATCGTACGATTTTCGGTTAGTCAGTATAGTTGTCGTCCGAAAATTCAATACAAATACATTACAACACATGACATCACTTCTGTTTTTTTTTTCTGTCGTATGAGAATTTTCGTGACTTTATTTTATTTAGCTATTCAATTTCTACTTGTGACTATTAAGCGGAAACAGTCGTACAATCTGTCGTATGATATTCGGATCGTGTGTACGGGCCATTAGTCCTATTTTCCATAAGGCCCTTGCTACACATTACTGTACGATTCTGGATATGTCCAAAGGTCTTCCAGCTTATTCATATATGACATGTCACAGATCATACGGCATGTGCCTTTCAAGCAATAGTTGTATTTGTAATTTTGCTCCATTATATGTTACTTCAGTACATTTCAGTTGTACAGAGACTTAGCTACAATTAAGGCTGAATTCCAGTCATCACTTAAAACCACCCCAAAGTATTTTTTTAATAAAAAAAGGAGCCCCAGCCAGTGTTGAAAATAAAATAAGCAGCTCATGCTGAAAAAAAAAAAAAGAAAGAAAATGGCCTACTCTGTCCCACTACAAGATGTCTTCAGTCTTCCTGGTTGAATGACGCCCAGGATACATCAACCCAAAAGATTGAGGACATACTGTAAGTGCAGGGTGGATCTGCCACCTGAAGGGGGCGTAACTTCAGCCCCCTGCATCCAAAAAGTGATAATGCACACCAGCACCGCTGTCTGCATCATGAAAGACTGTCCCCTGCTGGAAAAGATCAGAAAACAGAACCCTAAGCATCATGTGACCAGTCTGAAGACTTCGGAAAAAGGTAAGTATGAAAAAATGATAAAACACGGCCAGGGAAAGGTTTCCATGAGGGAAAAGTGGGAGACTGGAGGAGAAACCTAAAGCCCAGATATGTGCTTTAATACAGTTATTTATGCTTCTACAATAATTAAATGTTATTTTAAATAGAGCTAATATAAGTACTTGAATCTGTAATATCGGTCTCCTGGGAGTGGTAGTACTAGAAGCAATCAGGCTCTCTTTTATAAACATTTGCTGACAGGAGCAGAAAGCAGAGTGAGCAGAGTTATCAGTGTGTTGCTGCTCCTTTTTTGTGCAATCAGCAGGCTGGAGGTGGGGAGGTGACACCTCCATATTCCTTGAGTCTAACAGAAAAGGTGCTGTGCTGCCTAGTAGAGGAGTATGTATTGTAACAGTGTATTTAGCCTTTATCCTGGAGTTTAGCTTTAAGAGACAAGCTGTGCTGTATAAAAGCAAAGAAGGTACTGTGGACTTTGTATGACTCTACTCTATGTGGATGAGCAGTAGGCTAATCATGTTCAGAATAGACATGTGCAATTCATTTCGTTCCGAATTAGTTTTTTAACGAATTTTCGACAAATTCGTTAATTTGGAAATATCCAAATTAACGGAAATCAGTTTAATGAATTTTTCCGAATATTCGTAAATTCAAATATTAAAAAATTTGTAAATTCATACATTCGTAAATTCATACCATTGCACATTCGTAAATTCGTACATTCGTACATTTGCATATTCGTAAATTCGTATATTCACACATTCGTAAATTAGTACATTCGCAAATTCGTACATTCATAAATTCGGAAATTCGGAAATCTGAATTCATAATTAACTAATAATAACTTAACGATTACTAACTATTAAATTGTAGGTATTGTAATTTCCTTTTTAAATTGGGCTGTTAGTGAACGTAACAAATACAAACTTATCTTAAGTTACAAATTATCCGAAATAACAAATGTCACATCCAACCAAACGTAACGGAAAAAAATGAATAATAAATAATAATAATAAAAACTTTTTATTATTATTATTTATTATTAATTTGTTCCGTTCCATTTTGTTTAGATGCAGCATTCGTTATTTCGGATAATTCGTAACTTCAGATATAGTCGTGTTCACTAACAGCCAAATTTGAAATTACAATACCTATAATTTAATAGTTAGTTACTATTTCAGATATTCAAATTTTTGGATTTTCGGATTTCCAAATTTCCGAATTTTCTAATTTCCGAATGTAGGAATTTATAAATATACAAATTTTGTAATTTACGAATGTACGAATGGACAAATTTATGAATGGACAAATTTACGAATGTATGCATTTACAAATGTACGAATTTACGAATGTGTGAATGAACGAATTTACTAATTGCGATCATAACAAATGACCCGAAAAAAAAAAAAAAAATAAAAAAACGAAAACGAACACATTTTTTGGCAGTGTACATGTCTAGTTCAGAATGTTGAGGTACTGTTTGTGCTGAAAGTAAATTATTATATCATCTCTCTTTAGGCCAGCATCCGTAGTTCCCCCTGCCCCCCGTGGGGCACCTATAGCAACTGGGGAAGCCGCCGTTCTAGCTGGAACAGTTTAGGCCGGGCCCCAAGCATCAAGAAAAGGAACCAGTCTGGGGAGAGGGAGTCCTTACTCTCCGGGGAAGGAAAGGGCAGCACAGACGATGACTCTGACGACTGCAAGTCCAGCTCTGTTCCCAGGATATCTCTCCACCGCCGGGCAGGATCTTTGGACACCCGTGGCTCCTTGGACATCCCGGAGCTTCTCCAAGTACCCACCCTACGCCACTCGCTCAGTGTCAACCCTCTGGCTATGGTGCCTGCGGACTACCAAGACTGCAATGGCAAAATGGTGCACGTGCCCACCGACCTGTTTGTCAGGATGGAGAAACACAAAGAGGACCCCATCGACTATGAAGATGACATTGAGGACGTAAGTTCGTAATTTCCCTTGCTCTTGTGTACAGAGCAATACTGAGACCTCTGGTGTCTAAATCCTGTTGTCTTCTGGTCTCTCGAACGTTGTTGTTTTGATTTGAAGACACAATAGAAGTCGATCCTGGCTCCCAGGAGAAGGCAGTCACATTGTCCCGACTAAGCTTGGCGTATTTAATTATGGCTTGGTAAATGATCCGTCTGGGAAGAGGAAGACATGGAGCTATATACAGTCATTGTCTTAATCTTTGCGTAGTGTACTTACAGCTGCAGTATCCCAGCAACTAATTAATACTCATTGATTTTTCAGTTACAGGAAAAACAGGGCAATTAAGTTTTATACCTCCAGCTCTATCACATTTTACTAATTAATCACAACATTGCAATAACGCGAGCCGTTCTCAACATTGCATTTCCTGGGTCTTTTCATAACAATCTTATGCTCTACAAAGTTTCCCGTGGTTCATATCCAGATTTTGTGCTAAATGAGAATTAAAATTGTATTTTATACCAGCTTGGGAACTGTTCGGAGCATTAAAACAAGAAGGAGGGAAAAGATTGTTAAATACCAGATAAATGTTATTTGGTTGCCTAAGACAGCTCAGGGGCAATCGTAGGGTTTGGATAGAAAAGGATCGTACTTTTCATTTAGGACCTGTTAATGGGGCCCCAAAGCACATCCATGCAGCAAACATGACCCATAGTGCACTACAATATATACATCAGTATTTAAAGTATATGTAAGCCCTCACTTTGTAAAACAACGCATTCAGTTTCAAATAGAAATGAAAGTCAAAACATTTGTGTATTGCCTTTAAAAAACATTATAAATCCCCCCCCCCTTTTTTTTCCCTAAGTGATCATATTCCTACTGTTCTTAGTTGCATAGAGAGGTGGAGGAGGAGAAACAGCAGCACACTGGTCTTCCCAGTAAATGGCTGTGCAGGGGGGGGGGGGGGGGGCGTGTCAGGACAAGTCTGACCATTGGAGGAGAGCAGGCTGAGTTTCCAGCACAGCTTGAGTACTGATCAGGTTGTGCTCTCTAGTGTGGTCAGTTTTTAATAGAGAAGCAGAGGGACTGGCAGGAACACCAGGGATTTCACACAAAGGAAGCAATGCAACAGGATACTTTTTCATACAAGTACCTGCTATAAAAGGCACATATCAGGAATCTGAAATGTTGGGCTTACATATTCTTTAAATACGTGCAGTGCATAGGAGAAAAAGGAAATGGATGAGCACACACAAAAATCTGTGTGCCCCAACATAACATACCAGCACGTCCTTTAAAGCGGTAGTAAACCGCTGCAATAAAAAAACCTTCCCCTGCAACAAAAATTTGCATAATGCATCGCATACTAGCACATTATAAAATACTTACCTTAAAATTAAGCCCTCCAGTGGCGCACCACTAAGAAGGCTTCCATTTTCCCCTAGTCTTCCTTCCGGGTTTGCAGACTCCGGCTATGTGATTGGCCAAAGCGACAATGTCATCATTCCCACGCATACCCGCGGGAGCCCTCGGTTACAGCATAGTGCTCTGAGGGTACAGCACGGTATGCCGGACCTTCAGAGCGCATGACGTCACCAGATGCATCCGAGGGGGCATATCTCCTAAACGGTGCACATTATAGGCTTACTTGTAGGTAAAAATCACAAAGCGAACTTTACTATTGCTTTAAAGTCCAACTTTCAGGTGCTTCACTCCAAATCTTCTTCAACCCTCTGTTGGATGTATTTGGACTTTTTTTTCATTTACCTTTTCTAAAGTCTTCAAGCTTATCACGTGACTTTTTTTTATCTTTGCTTCTTGTCCAGTCTGGGCATTACCTACTCATTCAGAGAGCCACACTGACCTCAGCCACCACCCTGCACCAGTACACTGTAAACAAAGGGTGCCGTAGTGAGGCAGGGTTAGGGGCCATGACACCCTGCCCAATAGGTGTCATTTAACCGGTAGACTAAGGGCATTTTATGGCCAAGAAGAGGTACTCCAAGGGACAGATCCAGAACATGAACATTGCAGCCAGAGCTGTTTTTTTTTTTTTTTTTTTTTATCGCTCCTGGGAGGGGGCCATTTGTAAAAATGAAAAGTTTAACCTTAAGTTGGGAATTAAAATAGACCAAAAATTGTGACCCAAATACTTTTACAGCCCCTCTTGCCCAAGAAAATGTATGCCATAATTACTTGTGGCTGGGTCCTTGTTAATATGTAGCTCTTGTACGCCCTGAGCAGAGGATAGTTTTAGCCTCTGAGTTTGATGCCTAGCCCGCTCGGTCCTTGTTTTCATTTTACAGTATACACCAGGCAGGTATATAAGCAAATGTGCGTACACTACATTGGCCCTGGGCGGGTTAGACAATGGATAATATATTTGTATTACATTGATCTGCTTTTGAACCATCTCTCCCACCATACTCTAGGTATAAGGACACAAGCGTTTTTAGACCCACCACAAGTATACAGCAAGTAGTAACTGAACCCTGATTGAAAAAGGAGTAGAGCCCTAAATATGATCCACTGCATGCTCTATATAGAAATGAGTCCCCTTGTTTTAAACATGTCTTAATTTAATGAAGTAATTTTGAGTAAAAAAAAAGTATTTTTGTGTCCTAATTTCTATAAAATGTTTAAATATTAACAAAAAAGCATATTTTAATGCCAGACTTTTGTCATAAATTGTAGAGTTTCTGTTTCCGTCTCCGCAAGACCCTGGAGCCTTACAAACCCAAATGGTGCAAGACCCATGAAGACTGGTCTCTCTACTTGTTTTCACCTCAAAACCAGTAAGAATTATTTTTTAACTAATGTTACAGAACAAAACGCTGCTGTGAACACCATTCTAACATCACCCGTTTACATAACCAAGCAGATTCTACCGGTGGGAAACTGGAAAAGAGATTCCCAGAATAGACTCAGGATAAATTATATGTTGCACTGGTGGCCCTAGGTTGGGATTCTTCACCAGACATCAGAGTGGGACTTGCATTTAGTGACACATGGTGGACAATATGTAACTACCTGCTTTCCGTTCACACCTGCAAACACAGCATTCCAGTACCAACTTCCTTTGCAGACATGTCATGTAACCAAATTCTGAGAACCACAAAAGAAGCTGGTACTTGAAGATGGGAAAAGGTTTGTCACACTAAATCATGTTCTATAGGAACACCCACTTTGTACCATGACCTTCAATCAATAAGGCAGCATGGCACAATTTGTGTGGTACATTTTCTTTGGCCCACATAAATCTACCCCCACCATGAAAGGGCAAATTGGTTGTACTTGCCCCTAAGGCCAAAAGTTCCAAACCATCCCCTACCTTTTACTTTCCTGTATGACATATGACGTTGGTTAGCTGCCATTTTCTGCAACACTGCCTACCATTGCTATCTTATAGAATTACCTCTTCTGTTGACTCAAATGCATCTCCCCATTAGATTGTAAGCTCTTAGGAGCAGGGCTCTCTTAACCCTCTTTTATTTTACTGTTTTGCAACTGTACTGTCTCCCTATATATCATAAAGTGCTGCGAAAAATGTTGGCGCTATATAAATCCTGTATAATAATCTCCCCAAAAATAAAGAGACTTTACAAAATTTTCCCACTGCTGAAATTGCAGAATGGTGAAAACATTTAATTTTAGAATATCTGTTTTTTATAACATACAGACACTTTAGGGAGATCAGCTCAGTAGTTTTGTTTGCCATTTTTAAAAGCATTGACCACCTTATACATTACCATCTACTGTATCTCCGCTATGTTATTCTGCAACGCTGCTATCTTATACAAAACCTGCAATTCCATAAGTGGGATTGATTTACTAAAGGAATAGGGCATATTGCCTTTTAAAGTGCATTTTCACTTAGCTTAGTAAATTAGGTAATATTGCACCGACTGCAGTCATCTAATCATGAACAAATGAAGATCCATTTTTTTTACATTTTCCTTTAACATGATTGGATATTCTTTGCAAAGTTCACTTTGCAAAATACATGAAAATTCACTTTGAAAGGGAATATGCCCTACTCCTTTTGTAAATCAGTGTGTGTGAGATGTAAAAGTCCAGATGTGTACTATTCTGAGTAGAAAAATGGTTGCCGTTGAGCTCAGCATTTAATAAAATCTTATTGTCCAGGAGAACATGCACATAGAAGCCTTTCTTGGAAGGTCCCAGGTTGGACTTCTTTGTGCATGTTCTCCAGATCAATAATGTTTTAATGATCTCTGAGATCTTTGGTGTGCAATCGCTTTTTTGCTTTGGATAACGTTTGGAGAGCATGGATGAGCTCCATCCGATGCCTGTTTCTGTGTCCCCAGACACCAACTTTACCAAGAGACCATGGGAGCGGCAACCTTTTCTTCTCTTTGTGTATTATCCTGGTTGGTGTTCTGTCTTTTCTCAATTGTCTCAATTATCATCTTCTGTATAACTAGTCCCCCATTACCCTACGTATGTAGCTCACCATCTCCACCACCATGCTCCAGATTAATGATAAACCCCAGTTCACATTTATGTCTCTCTCCTTAGGTTTCGTATGATGTGCCAAAAAATCATTGCCCACAAGATGTTTGACCACGTGGTTCTTGTTTTCATCTTTCTGAACTGCATAACCATTGCCCTGGAACGGCCTGATATCGGCCCAAACAGCCTGGTGGGTTCACTAAATCAATACATATTTTGTTGCCGTTACTTGATAGCCTCCAAGGTCTATGTGATAAGTGTGGTGTTGTCGTGTTGAGTCTTCATAGCACAGTCACCAACAGCAATGATGTACTGCAGGGGTGCTCAACCTTTTGAAGAGTGAGGGCCACTTAAGTGATTTGGTAACCGGTCGTGGGCCACAATGAAATGCAGTGGTTCAGAATTTCTAATCTTTTATTTTGAATAGCATAATGAAGATTTTAAACAACAATCAGGATCATCGTTTTCTGTGGGACCAATCCCCGTTGGATGTTTACGCGCTATTTCATCCTGCAGGTGTGGTGCACTTTCTGAAAGCACACCAAACCTTTTGCATTCAGGAGTTTTGGTGCTTTTTCAGACAGCGCACCAAACCCACAAGATATAAAAGAAGTCTAATGCCGCGTACACACGATCGGATTTTCCGACAACAAATGTTGAATGTGAGCTTGTTAGCAGAAAGTCCAACCGTGTGTATGCTCCATCGAACATTTGCTGTCAGACTTTCCGCCAACAAATGTTGGCTAGCAGGTTCTCAAATTTTCCGGCAACTAATTTTTGTTGTCGGACTTTCCGATCGTGTGTACACAAGTCCATCGCACAAATGTCCGCGCATGCTCGGAATCAAGTACGAGTCGGAAGCGCTCGGTCTTGTAAAACTAGCGTTCGTAATGGAGATATCACATGACTATTGAACTTCCTTTTTATCGGCTCGTTGTACGTCACCACGTTCCCACGTTCGTAATTGTTGGCCAACATTTGTGACCGTGTGTATGCAAGACAAGTTGGAGCCAACAACCTTCGAACAAAATTCCACGGTTTTGTTGTCGGAATGTCCGATCGTGTGTACGGGGCATAAGGCTCTGTGCAGTTAACCCACAGGAAAGCCACAAGTGCACTGCCCTGCACCCGCAGATCAGTGTGAAAGCAGTCTAATAGTTGTTAACCCTTTTATAGGTGCTAATATGCCCATTGCAAAAGCTATTATGCCCAGTGTATGTGTTTAATACACTGACCTTCTTTTCTTCTTGTAGCTGCTGCCGACATCACTCTCCCAGCTGCTATAAAGGATTAGTGGCGGAGTGCATTTGGTATCGCTCTGCCTGGGACTGGAGCTGGAGGCACAGAGGAAGCATGGGCTTATGCGGTTCCTGTTCCCTCTGCCGCTGCCTGCTTTCTCCGCCGCCGGCACCAGCTCACTGCACTCTGATGTTCTGGAATGGCGGGTTGGCAATCCCAGATCGCGATCAACAGGTTGCCGACCCTGGGCATACGCTTTCCTGGTTTGAGGTGACATTCCACATCAGAGGGCCACAGGTTGAGCACCCCTGTTGTACTGTAACACTGTTTACATCCAATGTTGCCATTCTTCACTGTCCTGGCTGTGCCTCCACATTAGAGCTGGATAGACTTTTATGGGGCTATGTCTCAAGGCCAGAGGCAATCACAGATGATCCCATAGAAGTCTAATTCCCCATACACACGATAGGAAATTCCGCCAGCAAAAGTCCGATGAGAGCTTTTGGTCCGAAAATGCGACCGTGTGTATGCTCCATCGGACTTTTGCTGGCGGAATTCCAGCCAGCCAAAGATTGAGAGCATATTCTCAATTTTTCGGTCGGAGGAAATTACGATCGTCTGTACCAATTCCGACGCGGACAATTCCTACGCATGCTTGGAAGCAATTTGACGCATGCTCGGAAGCATTGAACTTAATTTTCTCGGCTCGTCGTAGCATTGTACGTTACGGAGTTCTTGACATTTGAAAGTTCAGCGAACTTTTGTGTGAACGTGTATATGCAAGCCAAGCTTGAGCGGAATTGCCCCGTATACCCAAACGGATTTTCCGTCGGAAAAGTCTTGGATGGTTTTTCCGACGGAAAATCCGTTTGGGTATACGGGGCAGTAGTCTTTAGCCAAAGACCTTGGTGTCAAATCTTGGATGTTTTTTCCGACGGAAATTCCGTTCATGTGTACGCGACATAAGGGACTGTAGTGCGCATGTTTGGCCAGGATAGTAATGACTTGCAGACATTAATGCATGCTACTATGCTTTCCATTAAGGCAGCCCATGTGACCCTTTTAAACAACGCAGCCCACTACATCGTGCAGCATATATATTTAACTTTTTATACGAACGTGCTTAAAGTTTCATTTTCAATGATATGGCTGGAGGGTTGGTGAATACACAGGGAGAGAGCTGAAGAGATTACAGTGACAGAAAGACTTAGTAATTATAAATTCGACTCTCGGATATTACCGGGATCTGGTGATTAGTGGTAATGAGAGGAATTACTACTTCACAGAAAATTGTCTCTATTCAGCTGTCTGTCAGGATGGCTAGCAGAAGGAAATGCGTAGGACTTATGTCTTCTAGATCATTGTGGAATGGTTTTAGATCAGAATAGAACAATCCAGAAGGGCAGACAAGGTGAAGGAGTTTAAAGTTGAACTCCAGGCCGATATAAAAGACACAAATGAATGCAGCTACGTATTCATTAATTAATCATCAAACAAACATTTGTTTGTTTTTTTACACAAGTGGTGTAAATACCTGAATTTGATCTGGTATTAGCCTCTTGCAGTACAGCAGACGCTCAATGGGAGGAACAGCAGGCATAGCATCAGTTGTGCTTCAATGTGAGGTGCATACTAATGGGAGGAGAGAGCAGAGTGATGGAGAGATGAGCTCATTAGTCTGCCGCTTTTCCTTTGACTGTCCAGTCACAGGCTGGGGGAGGGACAAGACCTGTAATTGCAACAGAGGAAAATCAGGTCTCCTCCCCTGCTAGACAGAGCTATGTAAAACTCAGAACAGATAGAAATACACAAGGCTAACGATGCGCTGCCTCTCCATGTAGCTGAGCTATGTGTGACCTACAGTTCATGGTAATGTTATTTCATACTTATTTCCATTATTTAACTTTCTGCAATAGGTTGATGACACTTTTGAGTTTAATGCCTTTGGTAAACTGTTGCTCTATTTGGTAGAGCCTGCTAGCCAGGCTAGGTATAGTTTACATTCTTGTATTATGTTAAAACTCTGAAATAAAAACTTTTGAAAGAGAAATACACAGGGATTTTTTCTCAGAGAACAGGTGCAGGAACTCAACCACAGGGGGTGCAGGATAGCACGCCTCAGCGAATGGTGGGTGTGGCCAAATTGCACCAAGAGTGGTAGGGTCTCAAAGAGGCATTAAATACCAGAAGTGTGCTACATACAGAGTGCAGAGTTCCTGAATGTGCTACATACAGAGTGTAGAGTTCCGGAATGTGCTACATACAGAGTACAGGGTTCAGGAATGTGCTACGTACAGAGTGCAGGGTTCAGAAATGTGCTACATACAGAGTGCAGGGTTCAGGAATGTGCTACATACAGAGTGCAGGGTTCAGGAGTGTGCTATGTACAGAGCGCAGGGTTCAGGAATGTACTATACACAGAGTGCAGGGTTCAGGAGTGCGCTATGTACAGAGCGCAGGATTCAGGAATGTACTACACACAGAGTGCAGGGTTCAGGAATGTGCTACATACAGAGTGCAGGGTTCAGGAGTGCGCTATGTACAGAGCACATGGTTCAGAAGTGTGCTACATAGAGAGTGCATGCTTCAGGAGTGCACTACACACACAGTGCAGGGTTCAGGAGTGCTTTACATACAGAGTGCAGGGTTCACAAGCGTGCTACGTATAGACTGCAGATTTCAGGAGAGTGCTGCGTACAGAATGAAGGGTTCAGACCTGTGCTAGGTACAGAGTGCAGGGTTTAAGAGCCTGCGATGTACAGAGTGCGAAGTTCAGGAGTGCGCAGTGTACAGATTGCACCGCCTGGATGCCCAGGACTAGCAATGCCATTGGCAGCCCACCTGCAAATTACACCAGCTGCGCCCAGGGACGGTTCAGTGCAGCCACCTGAAGAGTTACACTGTTACTTCTAAATAAAGAAGCTTCTGTGGCTTCTGTGTTTAAAAGTGACCATAGTGAACGGAAGGCACACGGCTCCTAGCATGGGCGTCCTGGCATGGACCGGCGTTATGTCCATCATAGGATCCGGGCCAAAGGTGCGGGACTGGACGTGACACTGAGCCGAGTACACAGGAGATCCAGCTCTATTTCGGCAGCGCTTGTCCCCACCTATCCTTCGATGGCAGCATATATATAACGGCAAGGCTGCAGATGGACACTGAGCAATGCTGCAGGTGGGCACTGATTAGACTGCAGATGGGCACTGATTAGATTGTATATAAATATATATATATATTTTAGAAGAGACCGTAGAGAATAAAATAGCGATCGTTGCAATATTTTATCACACTGTATTTGCACAGCGGTCTTTCAAAAGCAATTTTTTGGGAAAAAACAAACAATGAATTTAAAGAAAAACAATAGTAAAGTTAGTCCAATTGTTTTGTATAATGTGAAAGATGATGTTACACCATGAGAATCGTGATCTTTATTCTAAGCAAAAAAATTGTAATTCTCATTTTATCCCCAATCGTGCAGCTCTAACATGCGCATTAACAATCTAATGATTTTTACACTGTGCGTGAAACAAACTAACCTTTCAAATTTCATTAATTCGGTAAAAATGTTTCAAACCCTTTTGCCGCGTACACATGATCGGAAATTCCACCAGCAAAAGACCGATGTGAGCTTTTGGTCGGAAAATGCGACCGTGTGTATGCTCCATCGGACTTTTGCTGGCGGAATTTCGGACAGCAAAAGATTGAGAGCATGTTCTCAATTTTTCCGATGGAAATTCCGATCATCTGTGGCAATTCCGATACGCAAAATTCTAACGCATGCTCGGAAACAATTCGACGCATGCTCGGAAGCATTGAACTTAATTTTCACGGCTCGTCGTAGTGTTGTACGTCACCGCGTTCTTGGCGGTCGGAGTTTGGTGTGACCGTGTGTAGGCAACACAAGCTTGAGCGGAATTCCGATCGTGTGTACGCGGCATTTGAGTGTGTTTTTGGCTCTGAAAAGTTGAAAACAATTGTCGTTTTTCACCCACAAATTATTCGAAAATCGAACGAACATTATAATTGATTGGATTTCGCACGATTTTTCGTGTATGGCCATCGTAAGTCTCTGTGAATTTATGCCGAAACTCCATTAGTAAAATTCCCAAAGGAGTTTGACTTCTGTCTGCTGCATTTCCCTTGAATGAAGAACCCAAAACCTTCTTATAATATCTACAGTATGATGGGTGATATGAGCCAGAAACTTCAGAGCGGAGGTCTCACTGCTAATATCCAAGAAAGGTCTAAAGAGACAGAGAATAAAGCGCTGATTTTTGCCCTACAGTGACCCTTTAACGAGGCAGTAATAACGAAGGGAACATCGGTTATAGAAGCGTTTCGGTAAGCTAGGTGACTTCTGTTCCTCAAGCGTAAAATTGTTCAGAAAAAAGCTAATGATGCTTTACCTGCGCATTTGTTATATTGTGAAATAAATAATATCATTTAAGAGAGGAGCACAGTTCAAACTGTTACCAAATCCTGTAAATGGGAACTCAAGGAATATTCAGACAATGAAAAAATAAGGATTCATTCCATGACAAAGAGAAATTTTCCCTTTATTGAAGCAAACTTAAACTGGCCATACATTATACAATTTTCTGGTTCAATTTCCTTTAGATTTACCTTCAGCTATGTAATGAAAGGGCCTGCCTGATTACATACAAATTGAAAGTGTTTAGGTGTGACCTCATATTATATGGTTTTGGTAAATATAGAGGAAAATTGTATAATGTATGGCCAGCCTTACTTGTACATCAAAAGTACTGCTGCAGCTCCCAGTAAGGATAAAACATCTTTGGTTCATAATGTGATACTATTTACAATATATTATGATATGACTATATTACCAAAAGTATTTAGACGCCTGCCTTTACACACATAAACATTAATGGCATCCCAGTCTTAGCCCGTAGGGTTCAATATTGAGTTGGCCCACCCTTTGCAGCTATACCAGCTTTAACTCTTCTGGGAAGGCCGTCCACAAGGTTTAGAAGTGTGTCTATGGGAATGGTTGTCCATTCCTCCAGAAGCACATTTGCAAGGTCAGGAACTGATGTTGGACCAGAAGGCCTGGCTCACAGTCTCCACTCTAGTTCATCCCAAAGATGCTCTATCGGGTTGAGGTCAGGCCAGTCAAGTTCCCCCACCCCAAATATGCTCATCCATATCTTTATGGACCTTGGTTTGTGTACTGGTGCACAGTCATGTTGGAACAGGAAGGGGCCATCCCCAAACTGTTCCCACAATGTTGGGACCATGAAATTGTCCAAAATGTCTTGGTACGCTGACACCTTAAGTGTTTCTTTCACTGGAACTAAGGGGCCAAGCCCAACCCCTGAAAAACAAACCCCACACCATAATCCCCCCCCCTCCTCCACCAAATGATTTCGACCAGTGCACAAAGCAAGGTCCATAAAGACATGGATGAGCGCGTTGGGGTGGAGAAACTTGATTGGCCTTGACAGAGTCCTGACCTCAACCCGATAGAGCACCTTTGGGATGAATTAGAGCGGAGACTGTGAGAAAATCCCTGATTTTCTGAAATTTAAAGTGATTGTAAAGACTATACTTTTTTTTTTAAATAACAAACATGTTATATTTACTTGCTTTGTGCAATGCATCCAGTATGCTAAATCTACAAATCTTAGGAGTCAATGGCATTTTCAGCATAGAGGTTAACATGTTAACCACTTGGGACCAATACGTAGATATCTCTGGGAGGACCAAAGTGAAATCACTATAGACACCTTTAGCTCGGTACACCTCTCCTAGGTCCTCCAGGGGGATAGTTTCACTCCAGGGACTGCTTGGCCTGGTCTATAAGGCGTTCTGCTACCCGCCCTAGCCTACACCAACAAAAGGGTCAAGAATTCTACAACTGGCTCTTCTGGTTGCAGGTCTACCACTCCCTGTCTTCTAGCCTTGTACAGGGCTTCCACTTGCTGACTACATCTGCCAAATGGTGGACTGTCTGGCTCCTACTTCTTATTGCCCCATAAAATGTTCTCCCAGGGTAACATCTCTGGTTCTCTGATAGAGAAAATTGAGTACTGTTCGTGAAACTTTTTTTATTTGCACTAACATATCATTTTTCATCTACGAGCTTTTGGGGTGTGTCCCCTTCTTCAAGGTCCAAGCAGTACTCTTAAGTACTGCTTGGACCTTGAAGAAGGGGACACACCCGAAAGCTCGTCCATGAAAAATGATATGTTAGTGCAAATAAAACAAGTATCACGAACAGTACTCAATTTTCTCTGTCACAATTGCCCTAATACGGCTTCAATACCTCAAGTATGGTTCTCTGATGAAGAGAGGAATTCCAGGGTGAGTTGACTTGGCCTCGCCTTTGCCATGGCACTCATTGCGCACTGCTAATTGGTAAGCTCCTCTTTGGGTTGACATTTCTTTAAAAAGTGTTTTCTCACAGCAACAGCCATGATTTTCTAATCGACTTTTGCCAATTAAAGCTATCGGACTAATTCACGCAGATGTGTTAGTGATTTATCAAACAATTGCTTCTGACATCTGATCTAGTAAATAGATTTAAAAAAATCATTGCATGTATTGCTTGCACTAGTTAGAAGACCCCGACCGCAATGTCCGTTGTGGCTTTTATTTTTCTGAAAACGTATTACTGTCTTTGCATTGGTTTTATTGGTTTCATTGGTTTTATTTATCTATCATTTTATGTACACAGGAGCGAATCTTCCTCAGTGTCTCCAATCACATCTTTACAGCCATCTTTGTTGTGGAAATGACAATTAAGGTAAGGTGGCTATACCATAATATTATTACCTAGTTAGTGGTGACCAGTCAGAGGTCAGTGTTGATTTTTTAACCAAGGAGGTAAATGTTTGCCTAACCCCTATCTCCGCTCTTCCTATACACAGCTGGTCGCACTTGGTTTCATCTCCGGGGAGCGAGCATACCTACAGAGTAGTTGGAACGTTCTAGATGGAGTCTTGGTGTTCGTTTCCATTATTGATATCATCGTGTCCCTGGCCTCTGCAGGTGGTGCCAAGATCCTGGGCATCCTGCGGGTGCTGCGTCTGTTAAGGACACTGCGGCCTTTGAGGTAAGGATGTGGTTCCTGTTGCTTAAAGTGGTAGTAAATCTCAGACATGAAATATGAACAAAGCATAGCCTTTTATAGTGTGTGCTTGTCTCAATAAGAGCACTAAGTGTAATTTCTGTATGCTGCTTTGTTCCTCTGCAATCAGCAACCTTGGACAAGTTTTCTGACACCAAGAGAAAATTGGTGACAGGGGAGAGAGCTCCAGCTGATTGTTTGCCTTATCTCTGTTCCTGTGTGCTGCGTGAAGGGAGGGGTGTCCCTTCCCTCCAATCAGCTGTCAGAGCTCTCCTCACTAAGCTCTGTAGAGTGTAACTTTAGCTCTCCGCCCTCTTTTTCTGAACTCTCAGCTTTATAGATTCTGCAAAGGCTGCGAATAAACAGGCACAACTTATGTAGGAGAATTGTATATTGTATGTAAAGGTTTACAACCACTTTAAAGCCAAACTTTGGGCAAATTTAAAGGAGACACACATTTAAGTAGCTCTGCAATCATTAATCACTTGATGTCCCAACGCCATTTAGAAGCATCCTGAAACTCAAGGGGTTAAAACAAGCTTGCGGCTCTACATTGATAACCTGGAAAGACTTTTAATGCATTCCCCTGGACAATCTTGGGTACCGTTGTTTGTTGCAATTTATAGGCGCTTGCAGTTATACGGCTTGACATGTTTGGTATCTATTTACTCGACACAACCTCATCTTTTATATTTAAGCAAAAAAATTGTGTATCAGCGCATCCATAAGGGGTGCAATGGCGCAGCACCCTAATCTCCATGCGGGGCACCGGACGCATAGAGTTCTACGGGTTTTTTTTTTGTGAAGCACATGATTAGATTCGATTTATGACTTCAGTATAAAAGATGGCAGCAGGGGCCCCTGCATGCGATGGCAAACCAGTAGCCTTTTGCAGTCTACAACTGGGAGAGAAAGAAGCAGCCCAAGGAGCCAATCAGATGCGCTTCACATTTTTTTAATAGGACGAGACAGTAGAGTCACAGATAGATGATCCCATCAGTCTTCTGCTTCTACTTTTACCATCTAATCACAGGCTGGGGGAAGGACAAGACTTGTAAGTGTTACCTGCAGTGGGGGAAAAAAATCAGCTTTCCTGCGCAGCCGGACAGGGCTGTACTGTTTGGCAGAGCTGTGTAAATCTCATGACTAATGTATAAAAGATGGTTTGTTCTCCTGACTCCACCACTAACCTTTCCTTAAGAAAAGAAACATTAAACCCAAGATGGAGTTTAATGGCTGTAGCAGCCTTTTATTAACAACATTAAAAATAAAATATCAACATATAAGCATATGAACCTATAAACATATGCAACATATGAACATCCAGAACGGTCTGACAAATAGGAGTCACAAGGTCCTTATGAGCATCTACTTCTGGTACCTGCGTAACCACTGTAAATATTTAGGCCTCCAGCCGCAACAAACACTGACTCGGAGACAAACAACTACGCGCAGATACCACCAAGCATAATAATGGAAGCCGTACCGAAGACGGGTCCCAACCATAATAATGGAAGCCGTACCGAGGACGGGTCCCAACCATAATAATAGGAGCCGTACTGAGGACCGGTCCCAACCATAATAATGGGAGCCGCACCGAGGAGGGCTCCCAACCATAATAATGGAAGCCGTATCGAGGACGGGTCCCAACCATAATACAGGTAGCTGCACCAAGGACAGGTCCCAACCATAATAATGGAAGCCGTACCGAGGACGGGTCCCAACCATAATAATAGGAGCCGTACCGAGGACGGGTCCCAACCATGATAATGGGAGCCGCACCGAGGAGGGCTCCCAACCATAATAATGGAAGCCGTACCGAGGACGAGTCCCAACCATAATAATGTAAGCCGTACTTAGGAAGTGTCCCAACCATAATAATGAGAGCCGCACCGAAGACGGGTCCCAACCATAATAATGGAAGCCCTACCGAGGACGGGTCCCAACCATAATAATGGGAGCTGGACAGAGGACGGGTCCCAACCATAATAATGGGAGCAGTACCAAGGATGTACATAAGTGTGAACCCAGCCTCACCCTTTGGCAGGTAAAACATCTCACATATACTGTATATATTTCATCTGTTTGCCTGGAGCTCAGCTTCAAATGAAAAGATGGCAGGAAGAAGTTGTAATTAGTTTTCTGAGATGTAAAGTTCACTTTAGGCTTTTATTTTGTTGCTATTTGTTTTTTAAAGAAGAAAGGACATTTCGATTAAAGTGGATTATACTTGAAAAGGATTACGTCTAGCATCAGAGGCGTAACTAGAAACCTCAGGGCCCCGGTGCAAGAAATCAGAAAGGGCCCCCCCCCCAAAAAAAGCATGATTTTAATACCTGTGTCACCAATGCAGCCGGTGTCACCAATGCAACCTGTGTCACCAATGCAACCTGTGTCACCAATGCAACCTGTGTCCCCAGTGCAACCTGTGTCACCAATTCAAGCTATGTCCCCAGTGCAAGCTATGTCCCCAGTGCAACCTGTGTCCCCAGTGCAACCTGTGTCCCCAGTGCAACCTGTGTCCCCAGTGCAGCCTGTGTCCCCAGTGCAGCCTGTGTCCCCAGTGCAACCGGTGTCCCCAGTGCAACCGGTGTCCCCAGAGCAACCGGTGTCCCAAATGTAGCCTGCGTCCCCAGTGCAGCCTGTGTCCCCAGTGCAACCGGTGTCCCAAATGTAGCCTGTGTCCCCAGTGCAACCAGTGTCCCCAGAGCAACCGGTGTCCCCAGAGCAACCGGTGTCCCCAGAGCAACCGGTGTCCCCACTGTAGCCTGCGTCCGCAGTGCAGCCTGTGTCCCCAGTGCAACCTGTGTCCCCAGTGCAACCTGTGTCACCAATTCAAGCTATGTCCCCAGTGCAAGCTATGTCCCCAGTGCAGCCTGTGTCCCCAGTGCAGCCTGTGTCCCCAGTGCAGCCTGTGTCCCCAGTGCAACCGGTGTCCCCAGTGCAACCGGTGTCCCCAGTGCAACCGGTGTCCCCAGTGTAGCCTGCGTCCCCAGTGCAGCCTGTGTCCCCAGTGCAACCGGTGTCCCAAATGTAGCCTGTGTCCCCAGTGCAACCAGTGTCCCCAGAGCAACCGGTGTCCCCAGAGCAACCGGTGTCCCCACTGTAGCCTGCGTCCGCAGTGCAGCCTGTGTCCCCCAATGCAGCCTGTGTCCCCAGTGCAACCGGTGTCACCAATGCAGCCTGTGTCCCCAGAGCAACTGGTGTCCCAAATGTAGCCTGTGTCTCCAGTGCAACCAGTGTCCCCAGTGCAGCCTGTGTCCCCAGTGCAACCGGTGTCCCCAGTGCAACCGGTGTCCCCAGAGCAACCGGTGTCCCCAGAGCAACCGGTGTCCCAAATGTAGCCTGCGTCCCCAGTGCAGCCTATGTCCCCAGTGCAACCGGTGTCCCCAGAGCAACCGGTGTCCCAAATGTAGCCTTTGTCCCCAGTGCAGCCGGTGTCCCCAGAGCAGCCGGTGTCCCCAGAGCAGCCGGTGTCCCCAGAGCAACCGGTGTCCCCAATGTAGCCTGCGTCCGCAGTGCAGCCTGTGTCCCCCAATGCAGCCTGTGTCCCCCAGTGCAACCGGTGTCACCAATGCAGCCTGTGTCCCCAGAGCAGCCTGTGTCCCCAGTGCAGCCTGTGTCCCCAGTGCAAGCTGTGTCCCCAGTGCAAGCTGTGTGCCCAGTGCAGCCTGTGTCCGGTGTCACCAAGTGCAGCCTGTGTCACCAAGTGCAGCCTGTGTCACCAAGTGCAGCCTGTGTCCCAAGTGCAGCCTGTGTCCCAAGTGCAGCCTGTGTCACCAATGCAGCCAGTGTCACCAATGCAGTGGTGGTACTGGAGGGGGAGGGGTGGTGTCACTGGAGGGGGGCGGTGGTACTGGAGGGGGGCACGTGGGCTGGTGGCACTGGAGGGGGGGGGGGGGTGGCACAGTCTGGAGGGGGGGTGGTGGCACAGTCTGGAGGGGGGTGGTGGCACAGTCTGCAGGGGGGGTGACACAGTCTGGAGGGGGGGGGGTGGCACAGTCTGGAGGGGGGGTGATGGCACAGTCTGGAGGGGGGTGTGACACAGTCTGGAGGGGGGTGTGACACAGTCTGGAGGGGGGGGGGGGTGATGGTACTGGAGGGGGGGTGGTGGCACAGTCTGGAGGGGGGGGTGGTGGCACTGGGAGGGGGGGTGGTGATGGCACAGTCTGGAGGGGGGTGGTGATGGCACAGTCTGGAGGGGAGGTGATGGCACAGCCTGGAGGGGGGGGGGTGATGGCACAGTCTGGAGGGGGGGTGATGGGACAGTCTGGAGGGGAGGTGATGGCACAGTCTGGAGGGGGGGGGTGGCGGCACAGTCTGGAGGGGGGTGGTGGCACTGGAGGGGGGGTGACACAGTCTGGAGGGGGGTGGTGGCACAGTCTGGAGGGGGGGTGGCACAGTCTGGAGGGGGGGTGATGGCACAGTCTGGAGGGGGGTGTGATGGCACAGTCTGGAGGGGGGTGGTGGCACTGGAGGGGGGGGGTGACACAGTCTGGAGGGGGGTGGTGGCACAGTCTGGAGGGGGGGTGGCACAGTCTGGAGGGGGGTGTGACACAGTCTGGAGGGGGGTGATGGCACTGGAGGGGGGGTGGTGGCACAGTCTGGAGGGGGGTGTGACACAGTCTGGAGGGGGGTGTGACACTGTCTGGAGGGGGGGGTGATGGCACTGGAGGGGGGTGGTGACACAGTCTGCAGGGGGGGTGGTGGCACTGGGGGGGGGGGGTGGTGGCACAGTCTGGAGGGGGGGTGATGGCACAGTCTGGAGGGGGTGGTGATGGCACAGTCTGGAGGGGAGGTGATGGCACAGTCTGGAGGGGGGGGGTGGCACAGTCTGGAGGGGGGTGATGGCACAGTCTGGAGGGGAGGTGATGGCACAGTCTGGAGGGGGGGTGGTGGCACAGTCTGGAGGGGGGTGGTGGCACTGGAGGGGGGGTGACACAGTCTGGAGGGGGTGGTGGCACAGTCTGGAGGGGGGGTGATGGCACAGTCTGGAGGGGGGGGTGATGGCACAGTCTGGAGGGGGGGTGATGGCACAGTCTGGAGGGGGGGTGGTGGCACAGTCTGGAGGGGGGTGGTGGCACTGGAGGGGGGGTGACACAGTCTGGAGGGGGGTGGTGGCACAGTCTGGAGGGGGGGGTGGCACAGTCTGGAGGGGGGGTGGCACAGTCTGGAGGGGGGGGTGGCACAGTCTGGAGGGGGGGTGATGGCACAGTCTGGAGGGGGGGGGTGATGGCACAGTCTGGAGGGGGGGTGATGGCACAGTCTGGAGGGGGGGTGATGGCACAGTCTGGAGGGGGGGTGGTGGCACAGTCTGGAGGGGGGTGGTGGCACAGTCTGGAGGGGGGGGGGGGTGGCACAGTCTGGAGGGGGGGGTGGCACAGTCTGGAGGGGGGGTGGTGGCACTGGAGGGGGTGGGATCAGTAAGAGGCAGTGCCGCAGAGGTGGTGGAGGTTGGGATCGATCGATTGCAATGCAAAACGGTGACTTACCGCCAATCAATCGATCGATTCCCCCTCAGTAAGTACCCTTCACGTCGCGGTCGCAAAGTTCCTCCACGTGCCTCGAGGCTCCTCCAGAATGCCTTGCCTCAGCTCCTCCCCCGCCTTCACTGTATTGGTCTGAGTTTCTTTTAGTGTCCGCCCCGCCTCCCTTACATTGTCTCTGGTTCTGGATAGGCGGGGGCGGAGCACACACTCAGAGCGCTTCTCTCACTGGTCTCTCCCCTCGCAGTGGGTGAAAGCCCCCCTCCCCATGGCACGAACTCCACCGTTGTACAGTGAATCATGCCACACACACCCCGGGGCCCGGACAGTCAGGTGGGTGGGCCCCTCAGTCCGGCGGGCGGGCAGCGGGCGGCCGGTGGGCCCCCTGAAGTGGCAGAGAATTACAGGGCCCAGTCGCACTTGCGACTGTGGCGACCCTTATAATTCCGCCACTGTCTAGCATTCCGAGATGTCCTAAAATCCAAAGTGGGGAAAAAACAAAAACTGACATCTAGCAATGCTAAATATACCTGCTCAAGTCAAGTGTCAGGGGATTAGCGTGGACACAGCTGACCGGTCTAATACCTTGTGCAGCTGGTGTTCCGGTGAATGACATTGATTAGCCTCCTCTAGACTTACCGCTGCGTCCCCGCGTCTGAACTAAATCCCGCCATAATCAGGCGTTGTGTACACTTCTCCCTTACTTGGCACCGGCTTCTCCTCCTCTAATGGGATCTTTCAGGTCTGCTCTGTATTTTGACATAAATGATTATAATTTTATTGTCAAGTGCAAAACAGCGCTTGTCAGCCAGAATCTCTCCATATTACACTAATGTCATTTTTAAGCCTTCTCACGTATGCCGCAACTTGCCGGAAAAAATAGCTACCACAAAAAGAGGCTTTTATTATTTCCAGGAAAGAATAAATTATGTATAGTCGGGGCACAGCTAGGGTCATGTGACAGCTGATGAATAGTTGGCACTGCCCCCCCCTTCCCCCTCTCCACCTATCCGAGGCCTGACAGTCTGACAGCGGGAAATTAACAGCGATTGTGTGCCAAATTCAGTCGCCTTCCTGAAAGTAGTTCCACTAGATCTTAGCGATTTTCATTTTCTTGGAAAGAGTAGCATACTCAGTAGTAATAAGATGTCAGGCTTATTGAAGTAAATTACAATTCTGGAAGAGAATACATTTATCCAAGGGAGCGCCCAGCCAAAAACTATTTGAAATGAGTCTTTGTGTTTTTTTCTGTATTTGTTCTAGAAGCATGTAGATAAGTAAGTCAAGGCCGATGGTTCCTTTGCTGTTGCTCGTAGGCCTTAGCAACCAGCAGATATCCTTGGTTGCTAGGGTCAGGGAACCATAGCAACAGGAGTAATACAGCAGTGAATAGAATGTCTTTATTAACCACTATGTTAAAATCTGCATTTGTATCTATAAAATTGCACAAAACCCCCAGAACATTATACATTTTCTAAACGCAGAGGCAATAGAGAATGTAAAGATGGTAGTTGCAAACGATATGTGAGCAGCGGTTTATCAAATCTGTATTTTCAGGGGAAAAAAACACTAACATGAATTTCAATGTAAACAAGCACAATTAAATCATAATTTTTTGTACAAAATAAAAGATGAGTAACTATGGTACGCAAAATTATCAGTCTTATTTAAAAGTCTTTGTGGCCGGCAGAAAACACACAGAGTCCAGGTACAGTAACACAATATATTGTAAAAATCCGGCAGTAAATTCGGCAATACACAACAGGCCCGGTGTGAAGGCAACCCGACTGGGAACACTTACAAGTTGTAACAGTGATGGGAGAGTAGACTAAAGACTCAGAGGTGCTGACAGCATCTACCATGAGGAGCGAAATGCGACCTGGCCAGTCCATACCCAAACAGGAAGCTTTACAAAGATTTGGAGTTGACCCTGCACTTTCCCTACTTCCCTGTATCCTTTCTCTGGCTCTGTGCACTGTCCCTGTCAGACAGTTGACCTGTCCCTACTGTAGCCACTCGCAAAAATGCATGCCAAACCTGTGTCTTAAATAGATTCTGCCTGACCCAAGATGGCCACCAAAGTCACATAGGGTGCCAGCATCCATTCAGATAGCTACCTTCCTGTGACAGAGGAAACCATAGAGGAACTAGGTTCCCCTCGACTTCCTCCCCCATCTGCATTGCCACTGCAGACAAGCGCCAACTGCAGTGGAGAAAATAGACTGCACCTGCCTACAAGTTTAGCGTAAACCATAAATGAGGGACCTTGTTTTAACTCTGATGTTCGCAGTGATATACAGCATGTGTGGCGCAGTGCTGTTTTCATACACCCTGTGTCGTGTTTGTGGGTGTGTGCAGAGTGACTGCGTTGCTTTTCAATTTTTTATATTATTATTAATTTTATTGTAATTTTTTTTAACTTTTTTTATTTAACTTTATTGCTATCAAAAGAGGCTAACAAGCCTCCTATGTGATAACATTAGAAAGGTGACAGGTTCCTTTTATGGAGACTTCAGGGGTCTATTAGACCCATAATGTCTTTCTCTTCTTTTTACTCCTGCACAGATGCTTGATCTTGTGCACCTGGCATTTGAGCCAGGATTCTGACAGCTTTGAAACCTAAAACACTCAGCGCTGTCCTCTTCAGGCTTCACACAGAGCAGATGAGATCAGGAGATGGATACAGCAATGTGTATCTCTGCCCACTGGTCAAGACTGTCCACCGCACTACATCTACTCCCTCTGAGACTAGTGCCATCTTGGATGTGAGACGGCACCTACTTCCTTCATCCTTTTCTCCGCCTACCTCTGTTGACAGCAACAAATCCTGAGCATGGGCAGAAGAACATGGGGTTTACAAGGAGAAGTATCGTGAGCACCTATGCCAGAGTTAGAGGCTAATGCCGTGTACACACGACCAGATTTTCCAGCAAACTAGGTCCGACGGGATTAGTCCGTCGGACAATCCGATCGTGTGTGGGCTAATCCGTTTGTTTTTCGGGAAAAAATTCCGGCGGACCTAGAAATAGAACATGTTTCCAAACTATCCGACTGACTCAATTCCAACGGACTCAAATCGGGAAAACCGTTCGTCTGTGTGCTGGTCCGACAGACCAAGTACGACGCAAGGGCAGCTATTGGCTACTGGCTATTTTTTTGTCCCGTTTACGTCACCACGTTCGAACGAACAGACTTTCGACCGGACTTAGTCCGTTCGTATGTGGCCAAGTCCGTTTGTTTGGAAAGTCCGTCGGAACTCTGCCGAAAGTCCGTCGGGAAGACCGTCGGACCTAGTTTGCCGGAAAGTTGTGTACGCTGTATAAGCTCCTGACATGGCAGGCAAGTATGACGAAAATAAAGCCCACAGTGGGCATATGCAGGTATACATCACCTGATGAAAATATGACATACATGGCATCCAAAGTCCATGGCATCCAAAAAGTCCTCCTAAAAAGGGAAAATCTTTGGAGGACTTTGGATACCATGTATGTATGCTGCTTTACAAGTCTATGGGAAAGCAAATTCCACTTCAGGCAGGTCAGAAGGAGATCAACTGCAGGTCAGATGCACTATTAATAAATTGATTGCTCTCAGAAGCATCTCAAGGTGATGCCATTGACACAAGACTCCAGCAACACCCAGAGCCTGAAGACTACAATGTACTCCTGAATCTTTCCAGGCACCATATTTCACAAGATACCACCTTCCATAATGCAGAATGGCAATTTCAATGATCAGCTACTAGGTACCACCATTGCAATTTGGATTGTAAAGAGGGCACTGCTTGGGGCTCTGGTGTATTAGCAGTTGTACCTATTTCTGCAGAGCTACCTCTTAAGACAGCAGATGGTACATACTAACAGCAACCTACTTTGTTCAACATATTTTTCCCAAAGAAAAGGCACACTTAAATTTCTTTTGGAGATTACCTATTTCTCTAGGATAGGAAATTATAGGAAATTATATTGGCTAGAAGCTCGAGCGCTTTATCTGAAAGCTCATAAGATGCTTCCCTGTCAAACACCAACGCCAGTACTAGAACCATCTTTTTATTTACAAGGAGAGATGAGGGCTAATAACAATGTTTCCCTGTCTCCTGCTGCCAGCAAACAGCAGCTTGTATTTTCTCCCGGTCCTCTGTGATTTCATTAGAGACGTGAGCACTGAACGAGAATATGCAGGCAGAAAAATGAGAGCTCTGGAATTGTTTGCTGACCTCCCTGCTCCTGAGAGAGAGGGAGAGAGACTTGAGGACTCGTTATAGTGTTTGTTCACAAACAGATTCCTCAAATCCACCGAGGACTGCAGTTCAAGGCAAGGATGCACTTTGCCAGGGAGGAAAAAAATCACAAGCGCAGGGCTGAGACGCGTGAGTGGACCAGACATAATCAGCCAGCAGGAATCTCGTACGCTGCTTACTGGGGTGAGAGAAAATTGCACATTCACCCTACAAAATTATATCTGGAATACTAAGAAAAGTATTTATAACTCTGTACGGGAAGGTGCCTGTTCCCAAAAATCAATAGCCAAGAGACAAAAATTTTTTTTTAAAGCATGGTTACAGCTTTTTTGAATAATGTGATGATTATAAGGCCTTGGGGTTGATTTTCTAAAACTGGAGAGTGCTAAATCTAGTGCAGCTCTGCATAGAAACCAATCAGCTTCCATTTGTTTTAGTTTTTTGTGTGAAAGCTTAATTGAACAACCTTAAGTGATTGGCTACCATGCACGGCTGCACCAGATTTTTCACTCTCCAGTTCTAATAAATCAACCCCATGTGTTGGAACAAAACTTTGAAGCTGATTAACGGTGCTTTTCTCCACAGAAGGTCCAGTGTTTGCATAACATCCATACATTGGCAAGGTCCATTTCTCTCTCTATGTCTATCAGGTCTATCAGTCACATCTCACTGAACACAATAGACTGTGTTGGGGTATACTTATCCTGGGCAAATCACCCTCAAGGTTTACAGCACAAGCACTGAAATTGTCCTCTAAGAAGTCCAGAGGGGTCTGAGCAATTAACCTTACCATGCACCCCTCTCCCAGCAGAGTCAGGCCCGGAAAAAAAAATCCAGAAGGAATAGACGCAAGGACAGCATGACTAGGTTAAAAGGGGAGTGGAGGACAGGGGTGGAGAGTTTGGAAAGTTTGAAAGATGCAAGAAGAGGGGTACTGACCTGATTGGTGAAGTGGGCGATGTTGAAAAAGAACAACAGCATGTCATGTAAAGTTGTTAATAAACTGACAATACCGTATGCATTATACCTATCTATGCAGCAGGTGGCACTGTAGTATTATAGTGTATAGTTTGTTTTCTATGATATAACAGGATATATTGTCTATCTCAGTGCATGTACTTGTATATTCCTGCTTCCTGTTCATGTTTCTCCATGCTGTAAGACATGTAATATATTTCTCCATGAAAGTAAAGCCATATTACTACATCCAAGAAGCTTCTAGCGCTTATTGCAATACTCTGCACAATATATTATGGGTCCCAGGCACCCAGCAGCACCCAGCAGGCACTGGAAAAATAATTCTGCAAGTCTGTGAGTACTGTATGCAAACTGCTGAAAGATGGCAAGCGGTTCAGATGTGAAGTTTACAATTTCAAAGCTGAACAATGCCAATTACCAGCTATGGAAGTTTTAATTGGAAGTGTTTCTCGGCAAGGAGGACTTGTGGCAAGTGCTGAATACAGACAGACCCACAGATGGAGAGACAGAGGACTGGGATAGGAAGGATAGACAGGCAAAAGCAATTATAAGCTTACTAGTGGAAGATGACCAGCTTATTCACATAAGAACAGAGAAAACGGCCAAAGGTATGTGGACTTCATTACAGAAACTGCATGAGCATTCAAGTCAAAACAGCAAGTTATTTCTACTACAAAAGCTGTATAAGATAAGACTAGAAGAAGGCCAGCAAATGTGTGACCACGTGAAAGCACTCTCATAGAGCAGCTACGCGCCATCGGAGAGGACGTCAAAGATAACCATACTGTTGCCCTGCTCCTCTGCAGCCTTCCAGAGACATATACTGCTCTCATTAACGCTTTAGAAACCAGATCCGAGCAGGAGCTGACACTGGAATATGTCAAAGGGAAATTAATCAATGAATATGACAGAAGGAAAGAAAATATGCACCATGATGACAAAGCTCTTAAGACATACAAAGGCATCAAGCACAACAAGGAAAGCAGAGCCTGTTTTTGCTGTAAGAAGACCGGTCACTTAAAAAAGGACTGTTCTATCTGGAAAGCCAAGCAGTGAAAGCTAGAGCTATTCACAAAAGAAAAAGTAAAAGCAATCACAAAGGAAACTGTAGACACATCATAGAGTGGCACGTTTAAAGTGACACAGAGCGGCAAGCCACGTGACTGGTGCATAGACTCAGGTGCGACAAGCCACATGACTAGCGATGAAACAAACATTAATTACAATTCAAAAGACAAAGTTTTCCTAGCAAATGGGAGAAACATCACTGCCAAAGGTAAAGGCCAGGGCTTCCTGAACTGCATTCCACCACAAGGCAAGCACAAATTCCAACGCAAACCAGGAATAATACACACCAACAATGGAGGAGAATACATAAGCAAAGGAGTGGCCTCATATCTTAAGAGACAAGGAATAGTACAACAGACAACAGACAACCACACCATACACTCCTGAACAAAACGGTGTAGCAGAAGGGAAAAATTGCACTCTTATAGAAATGGCCAGATGCATGTTGTCGGATGCCATCGTACACCACAAGTGCTGGGGAGAAGCAGTCATGACTGCAACCTACCTACAGAACAGACTTCCCTCAAGAGCCATTACAAGTACTCCATTCGAAATGTGGCATGGATCAAAGACTAGCATTTGGCACATCATAGTGTTTGGATGTAAAGCATATGCCTATTTTCCAAGTGAAAAGCGATCCAAGCTGGAGAACAGAGTTTATTTTGTTAAATAAAGTGGCTGCTGTGGCCATTAAATCCCAGTTGGAGTCAGAGTCTTATTTTGGTGGTAGGGTGGGTAATGGAATAGCAAGGCAGCTTTTAGGAAGGCCTTAACTTCATATTTTATACTCTAGTCAAGTCTCCGCAGCCTTCTATATTCCTAATCACTAATGCCAACACAGAAGAGAAGCACTGGGAAAAAGAGAATGATCCTAGTGCTTCTGCTGTGAACTTTGAGGATGATTTGCTCCACATTGCCTGCTGCTACAGAGGTCATTGAGGGTTTGCTTTGAGGCTCACCTACTTTTGCCTGGCTGCAGGTTTATTTAAAAAGTAACTTTGCTATGATTACCTGAATGGATAGAACCCTTTACCTGTAAGAACTTCCTGTCCCTGTACGTGTGCTCCTTTAGCCGATTGTCCAAACCTTTAAAACCTTTTCTGATTCTCTTCTCAGGGTCATCAGCAGAGCACCAGGACTCAAGCTGGTGGTGGAGACTCTGATTTCCTCATTGCGACCAATTGGAAACATTGTCCTCATCTGCTGTGCTTTCTTCATCATCTTTGGGATTCTGGGAGTTCAGGTACAACATAATAAGAGAATCTTCACCATCACTGCAATTATAAGGATTTCTCCTTGTACAAACAAGCATGCACACTGGAAATGATGATCCATTATTAAAGCATTTCTGCTATATACTGCTTGATAAATGAATTAGCCTACAGAATGAATAAATATTAATGTCTTTATCTGTTTCAAAGGAGAGCTATCATTTTAGACAACAAAAAAAAAGGTTATATGTGTTAAGTGAAGGGGCTCAAATACTATTTAAAGCTATAATTGTCATATACAGTATATACAAATATTTTATATGTGGCTCTATTTTCAGATTGTTATTGTATTTATGCTGTCCATGCCTACTTTTTCCGGTGACAACTGGTCACCTTATTTTTTTGTCCTAGTGTCACAGGGACAGGAAATGAGGGAAAATATATTTTTTTCCTTGGTGGGAGTCACTAACATTTCTTATCACTTATTAATGTGATTTGACATTTATTCACGCATTTGTTTGATTTTTTTATTTAAGCACAGCACTGTTTGTATATTATTTTTCTAATGTCTGGTATCATGTCATAGTGCATAGCAGCTATTTGAAAATTTCACATTCAGCACTTTTTAGCACAGATTTACTTTATTTATTTTAATAAATATACATTATTACGAATATTTTATTCTTTCCTCATAAATTAAAGACAAATGTAAATCGATAAAGAAAAAAATTAAGCTAATCGAAAGCAGGACCTTACACACCCTATAAAAAGTTAAAACTATCAGCAGGGTCCTGATTAATTATCATTATCATTAATTATAATTAACATTATTAATTACCATTAATGTTAAAATCCAAAAATATTTGGTTATCAGCTGTAAAAAAAAAAGTAACCACAGTTTTATCCAAAAAGCCATATGTATAAAAGTAAATCGTATTCACTCCTAAAAATATAAAACCAGGAGAAAAAACTCTTTGCAGTTTAGTTAATTAGAAAAAGCATCCAAAATTGTTTGTCAGTGAATACTTTGAGGACAGCTTTTTATCAGCCTGTGGATTATGGCAATAGATATAATAGGCAATAACTTGTTGCTCCTTAATGTGGTTCCTACCACCTACTGGTACATAAGGGCCAAACCAACGCTTCAACCGGGCATAGGTAGCAAGGCTACATGCTGGTTTAAAAGCATGTATTCCTTACCATGTTTCACCGATGGCACGACTTCCTCAGAAGGGCACAATCAGACACCCCCAGAAGGGAGAATGCAAGGAGGAAGGGAGCTGTACTAGAATTGATTAGTCAAATGTTCTAGCAAGGGACAAAAAAATAATTTATGGATAGGTAATTGCTGCAAGTAAGCATTTTCAATACTTGATTATCCTGTGCATTGTGCTTTTACCTGATTTTGTTTAAGTGGGTCTCTTTGAGGTATATTAGAAGCATGCTATCTGCCTGTAGGATAAATGTTCGTCTTTATTACAGCTCTTCAAGGGCAAGTTCTATACCTGTGAGGGGCCGGATGTCCGCAATGTCACCAACCGATCAGAATGTATCGGGCCACGATTCAAGTGGGTGAGGCGGAAATACAACTTCGATAACCTTGGTCAGGTATGTTGTTAAAATTTTAAACAAAGGCCAATCAAAGCAAATGTTTAACTTGTATAGCTGATAGTTCCTACCCTTAACTTTATTCTTGGGCTGAATGAACCCAGCGAACTATGCAGGCTTAGCTTTCCTGACCTGCAGATGTCATCTGTTTGCAGTGGGAACTATGAATACATTTTTCTTTCTTCACGGGCTCTACTTAGGCTTGGGTCTAAGCACTAGGTGGTCTTCACCAGAGCTCCTGATGGTGGAGATGGGTTTTGCTGCATGCTAGTACCATGTTGCAGTCCTCAATATTGCCCCACCAGGAGATGAGCAAGTCAGGGTCCGATTGCAGATGTGGCAGGTAGGGATCAAGCAGAAGCGTAGTAAGTAAACAAGCTGAAGGACCGTAACAAGTGGTTGCAGGTTGGGACTAAGCAAAGCATAGTGGAAGAACAAACCAAAGGTTGATGACGAGTGGTAATGAAGATACAGACAGCAGCAGGAGCGTAAGGAGCAGAGAAGAGAACAGTAATCAGGTAAACAGGAAGTGCAGAGACATGGCCTAAATAGTTCAGAGGAGGAGCAAGGAGTTCAAGGTTCGCCAGAAACAAAATGCAATATAAGGTTATCCAAGGGATCAGGCTAGCATCTCAGGTGGCACAGGGAGAAGAGCCACAGCCAGATGCTGCAGAAATATCAGGTTCAAATCTAGGTCCTGAGAGTGTATGTCATGGCTAAATTAAAAAAAAAAATCACACATGTTAATGTTTAGTCCCTTTAAGCACACTGCAAAAACAGAAACATACCTGTTGATTGCCCAGAAATGCACTTGGATCCTAAACCCTGTTGTGGGCTGACAAAACACAGCAATTTTGTGGACTTATGCCCCGTACACACGGTCGGAAATTCTGACCACAAAATCCGTCAGATTTTTTCCGATGGATTTTGTCCGACACTGGTGTTGCATACACACGGTCGGACAAAGTTGTCGGAAAATCCGATCATTCTGAACGTGGTGACGTTCGTTGCGTACGACTGAACTACGTAGAGGCTAGTAGACAATAGCTTTGGTCTTGTAATGTGATCTGAGCATGCGTGGCACTTTGTCTGTCGGAATTCGCTACACACGATCGGAAAAAGTCCGATCGGACTTTGTTGTCGGAAAATTTGAGAGCAGGATCTCAAATTTTTTCCGTCGGAAAAAGTCCGATGGAGCCCACACACGGTCGGATTTTCCAACAACATGGTCCGATAGGACATTTTCCGTCGGAAATTCCGACCGTGTGTACGGGGCATTAGTGTTTCAGCCATTCCCATTTGCCTTTAAACAAACCACTCAACCTCTCCCACTCTCAGATCTCTACAACATAAAGGCCAATCATTCTGTAGTCAAATATAAGAACTAGGAGGGCTCTTTGAGAGAACAGGAAGTGTGCACAGGACACAGGACAGATCGGAGTGCCTGACAAGATCAACAGGTATTTTTTGCACTTATATGACTGATATAACAAATCCTTTCCAATGGTGTATGTAGCGCACCCCCTAGGGAGCCACAAATAGAATGGGATCTCCCACCATGCACGGCCAGGCACACCAAATTTTCACAGTCACTTCAGAGTCAGAAAGCAGTCCAGTACTTTGGTTTTTAAATTTTATTAAGGGAAAATAACTTAGGTAGGGATTGTAAAATTATGGGATGCCCACTTGATGTAAAAAAACTTCAGGGACAAACTATGTGCAAAAGAGGTGACCGCACTCCAATCTTCAGAAGTATAAATGCTTTAATCGTAAAAATCCATGCATAAAATCACTAGGCCATGATACAACAGGACTGTAGCAGCAAAGTTAACATGTTTCACAAAACAACTTCTCCTATATACAGTCTATATATACTCCATACTTCCTCCAGCACACTTGCTGCAGCACAATTCCAGCTGGCACACTGTTTGTGGATCTGACAAAAGCACTCAGTCAGATTTAGAGCAAAAGCCTGTTATAGGCAGGAACCCAAGGCCCCTATGAGTGTGTAGCAAAAAATTCAGCGTCCAGCTTAATCACTCATGCGGCTGCTGATCCCAGTGGGGGAGCGGGGGGGATCGGTAGTGACGTCATCGTGCCCCTAGCCACAAATGTTGCCGGAGGACGCTAACCCAGAAGGAAGACCAGGGGGAATATGTCAGCCATCTCTCTGCTGGCATTGCGGCGCTCGAGGGCTTCGTTCTAAGGTAAGTTTCTCATTCTGTTCTAGTATTAGCTTTATAAATTCTGGACTTTGAGCATATGTAGAGAAGAAAAGTCTGTAGATAAACAGGTACAACATAGTAGTAGTATTTGTTTCATCTCATGAGGCCAGTCACTTCACTGGGTATATATGAGCGTTTACAACCACTTTAAGCAGCCTTCATGTCCACAGTTCAACACCATCCAAACCCCTACTACATAAAAACTTAGTAATGATGCTAAAAAAAAAAAAAAAAGAAAGTTTCCAAAGTTCTGCTTCCCCAGCCAGACTCCAGGGCGCTGATTGGATTATTCAAGAGCTCCAGCACACTAATGAGATCATCACTGTCCCCTACTGTAAGCAGGCAAGCAGTAGACCCTGAGTGTCTCACAGTGCTGACCCTTGCTCTCAGTCCATTAGGACTCAATTACATGACCTGTGTAGCCTATATAAAACCCCCAGGCTGATACAGCCCATAATACCCTTTACTTAACCTGAAATGATAGACCACACCATGTTTTGGAGTAAATGGCCGACAACGGCCTTTTATTAAACATAACTCCAATTATAAATATATAAATAACGTAAACACATAAGCCATAATGATAATAAATTATCAACACATAACACAACTGTAAACAATCAGTTACATCCCCATTTGTTGGTCAGTGACGTAGCTAATACCAACAACGGCATATATATAAATTAACTGCATCTATATATAGGAACACCAGGGGGCACTGCGGGATATTAACCGAACCAACTGGCCTCCACTTGTACCGCCCAGAGACAACACTTTCCCGCAGTGCAACAAGAGTAATCACCAAAATAAATTTGGTGTACTACCGGAGGGGCCATCTACTGATGAGCCCCCCAACAAACCGGAGGGGCCATCTACTGATGAGCCCCCCACAAACCGGAGGGGCCATCTACTGATGAGCCCCCCACAAACCGGAGGGGCCATCTACTGATGAGCCCCTCACACACCGGAGGGGCCATCTAATGATGAGCCCCCCACACACTTACCACCTACATCTCTGCTGCCGTCACTGACCAACAAACCAAAACACCGCCACCCCTTGTCTCCATTCCGTCAAATGCTTCCAAACCTGAAACGATAACAAAAACGTTAACACCTCCAACATTATCGCCTTAAAATAAGGGAGGGTGGGTGGGGAAAAACCTGCCTCCTCGTGTCTTTACTTCTCCTGACTGAACCCCTACGGCCACGCCCCCTTTTTATACGGCCTCACCCCCCTGCCGCTATTGGCCTGCCTAACTCAGCCACACCCCCCAACATTACTCCCTGTGTGTAATAGACACACAGTCATGCCCGGCCCTCCTCTACCATTCCCCTGCTGTCCATTTCCGATCCGGCCCTCTCTTGAGTGTCCATGGGGGAGCAGAAAGATAGGTGACTGAGCAGTGGTTTTGACTGCCTTGTTCCTGACCGCCCATCTAAACTGTGCAGTGGCAGTACCACCAGTACCAGTACCAGTGCAGTGGCCACCATGCTTTGCTGCAAAACTTATACAGCATTTCGTGTTTGACTTGACCATTTAAGTGAATGAGACCAAGCTGCAACCACATGTAATCCAAATGGGCTTTTACTGATTAAACAAGTGTTCAGGAGGCAATATATCACCTCCGTGCCACCTGTCAAATGCCTCGGAAAAAAGTAATTCACTGCAAATCACATTTCAGAGGGGCAGTACACAACACTGCACTTGTAAATGTGTACTTGGTGTACTACCAAGTACAGAAAAATACCTGTTGATCCTGTCAAAAGTCTTGCACCCTTGCAAACGTCCACTGAACTGAAATCTCAAACAATCTTATCAGCTTTTAGGACCTATTCACACGCTACGATTCTGCCTGCGATTTCAAAATGCACTAAAATAACAAAACGCAGGTTCAGGTGCCAATATTTTTCAATGGCACCTAAAACGCGATGCGGTTTGCTGTGATTTATCTCACAGAAAATCGCATCGCAGGAAGCTTGTTACCAAGTTTCATCCGATTTCAGCGATTGCCATGCAAAAAATTATGTGACAATCGCGGCAAAACTACACTGCGTTTTAGGTGCCATTGAAAATAATGGCACCCAAACCTGCGTTTTGTAATTGTAGTGTGTTTTGAAAACGCCCAGGTATGAATAGGGCCTTACAGCAACCTTCTGTGAACTACAAAACACCTCCTACTGTATGTAATGGAGATGAGGAGAGAGAAGTGTGTTACTGGTAGGTTCACCAGGTGAAAATAAAGGGGACAAAATCTATACAAAAGAAAACTAACGTAGCCACCACATCTGAGAACTGACAAGCTGCAATATATTACATTTTTGTTTTGGTCTTAGGTAGGCTTTAAATGCAGTTAATCGAGTAATGCATAATTGTTCAATTTCAAATACAGTGTACAATGTATATAGTACAGCAGAAGTTCTGAGCCTCTCCTTGCTGTATCATTAGACCTGAGAAGGTCGGGTTCTGGAGTGATTGAACCTCCCTACGGGAGTTCCTGAGACAGGGAAGATAGCGGTAGATTTCTGCCCACCAGTACCTCCCAGCAACTGAAATATCAGGTTGTCATTATTTCCTGCTGAGCCAACAATCTGTCACAGGAACACAGTGGTCGAGGAGCATACAGGTAACAGGAAAGGTCTTGGGTGCAAGTCCAGGCAATGTGCTAATGATGGGCCAGTCAAGTTCCTCACTTCTAAGTGTCTACCTGTCCTCAACTCTTTCCTCTCCACCACCTTGAGTACCTGCTCTGTAACTGCTGTCAATGTTCTACAATTCTTTATTATCTTGGAATCCTGTGGATGTTGCTGATGTAGACTGTGTTCTCTCTCCAGGCCCTCATGTCACTGTTTGTTCTGTCGTCTAAAGATGGCTGGGTTAACATTATGTATGACGGACTGGACGCCGTGGCCCCTGATGTACAGGTACAACAATTAATACAAATCTGCTTTAAAGTTGGCATTTAGGAAATATGTAAACTGCTATTGCTGACTCTGTTTAACCACTTTAGCCCCGGACCAATTGTCAGCTTAAGGACCAGAGGTCTTTTTTCAATTTCGCACTGCACTACTTTAACTGGTAATTGCGCGGTCATGCAATTTTGTAACCAAACGAAATTTGCGTCCTTTTCTTCCCACAAATAGAGCTTTCTTTTGATGGTATTTGATTGCCTCTGTGATTTTTATTTTTTGCGATATAAACGGAAAAGGAGCGAAAATTTTGAAAAAAAAAGAGATTTTCTACTTTTTGTTATAAAAAAAAAAAATCTAATAAACTCAATTTTAGTCAAACATTTGGGCCAAAATGTATTCAGCCACATGTCTTTAGTAAAAAAAAATGCCAATAAGCGTATATTTATTGGTTTGCGCAAAAGTTATAGCGTCTACAAACTAGAGTACATTTTCTGGAATTTACACGGCTTTTAATTTATGACTACCTATCTCATTTCTTGAGGTGCTAAAATGGCAGGGAAGTACAAAACCCCCCCAAATGACCCCATTTTGGAAAGTAGACACCCCAAGCTATTTGCTGAGAGGCATGTTGAGCCCATTGAATATTTTTTTTTTTAGTCCCAAGGGATTGAATAAAGACAAAAAAAAAAAAAAAAAAAAAAAAATTTTTTTTCATAAAGTTGTCACTAAATGATATATTGCTCACACATGCCATGGTTATATGTGGAGATGCACCCCAAAATACATTTTGCTGCTTCTCCCGAGTATGGGGATACCACATGTGTGGGACTTTTTGGGAGCCTAGCCGCGCACGGGGCCCCGAAACCCAATCAACGCCTTCAGGGTTTCTAAGGGTGCAAATTTTTGATTTCACTCCTCACTACCTATCACAGTTTTGAAGGCCATAAAATGCCAAAATAGCACAAAACCCCCCCAAATGACCCCATTTTGGAAAGTAGACACCCCAAGCTATTTGCTGAGAGGCATGTTGAGTACATGGAATATTTTATATTTTGCCACAAGTTGCGGGAATATTACAAACTTTTTTTTTTTTGCCCAAAGTTGTCACTAAATGATATATTGCCCACACATGCCATGGGCATATGTGGAATTACACCCCAAAATACATTCTGCTGCTTCTCCTGAGTACGAGGATACCACATGTGTGGGACTTTTTGGGAGCCTATCCGCATACGGGACCCCGAAAACCAAGCACCGCCTTCAGGATTTCTAAGGGCATAAATTTTTGATTTCACTCCTCACTACCTATCACTACCTATCACAGTTTTGAAGGCCATAAAATGCCAAGATGGCACAAAACCCCCCCAAATGACCCCATTTTGGAAAGTAGACACCCCAAGCTATTTGCTGAGAGGCATGTTGAGCCCATTGAATATTTTTTTTTTTAGTCCCAAGTGATTGAATAAAGACAAAAAAAAAAAAAAAAAAAAAATGTATTCAAAAAGTTGTCACTAAATGATATATTGCTCACACATGCCATGGTTATATGTGGAATTGCACCCCAAAATACATTTTGCCACTTCTCCTGAGTACGGGGATACCACATGTGTGGGACTTTTTGGGAGCCTAGCCGCGTACGGGGCCCCGAAACCCAAGCACCACCTTCAGCATTTCTAAGGGTGTAAATTTTTGATTTCACTCCTCACTACCTATCACAGTTTCGAAGGCCATAAAATGCCAAAATTGCACAAAACCCCCCCAAATGACCCCATTTTGGAAAGTAGACACCCCAAGCTATTTGCTGAGAGGCATGTTGAGTACATGGAATATTTTATATTTTGCCACAAGTTGCGGGAATATTACAAACTTTTTTTTTTTTTGCCCAAAGTTGTCACTAAATGATATATTGCCCACACATGCCATGGGCATATGTGGAATTACACCCCAAAATACATTCTGCTGCTTCTCCTGAGTACGGGGATACCACATGTGTGGGACTTTTTGGGAGCCTATCCGCATACGGGACCCCGAAAACCAAGCACCGCCTTCAGGATTTCTAAGGGCATAAATTTTTGATTTCACTCCTCACTACCTATCACTACCTATCACAGTTTTGAAGGCCATAAAATGCCAAGATGGCACAAAACCCCCCCAAATGACCCCATTTTGGAAAGTAGACACCCCAAGCTATTTGCTGAGAGGCATGTTGAGCCCGTTGAATATTTTTTTTTTTAGTCCCAAGTGATTGAATAAAGACAAAAAAAAAAAATAAAAAAAATTTATTCAAAAAGTTGTCACTAAATGATATATTGCTCACACATGCCATGGTTATATGTGGAATTGCACCCCAAAATACATTTTGCTGCTTCTCCTGAGTATGGGGATACCACATGTGTGGGACTTTTTGGGAGCCTAGCCGCGTACGGGGCCCCGAAACCCAAGCACCGCCTTCAGGATTTCTAAGGGTGCAAATTTTTGATTTCACTCCTCACTACCTATCACAGTTTCGAAGGCCATAAAATGCCAAAATAGCACAAAACCCCCCCAAATGACCCCATTTTGGAAAGTAGACACCCCAAGCTATTTGTTGAGAGGCATGGTGAGTATTTTACAGCTCTCATGTGTTTTTGAAAATGAAGAAAGTAAAGAAAAAAAAAATTTTTTTTTTCTTTTTTCAATTTTCAAAACATTGTGACAAAAAGCGAGATCTGCAAAATACTCACCATACCTCTCAGCAAATAGCTTGGGGTGTCTACTTTCCAAAATGGGGTCATTTGGGGGTGGTTTGTGCCATCTGGGCATTCCATGGCCTCCGAAACTGTGATTGGCAGTGAGGAGTGAAATAAAAAAAAATTACACCCTTAGAAAGCCTGAAAGCGGTGCTTGGATTTTGGGGTCCCGTACGCGGCTAGGCTCCCAAAAAGTCCCACACATGTGGTATCCCCGTACTCAGGAGAAGCAACAGAATGTATTTTGGGGTGTATCTCCACATATGCCCATGGCATGTTTGAGCAATATATCATTTAGTGACAAGTTTTTGTAAAAAAAAAAATATTATTTTTTTTTTTTTTCATTATTCAATCTCTTGGGACCAAAAAAAAAAATATTTAATGGGCTCAACATTGCTCTCAGCAAATAGCTTGGGGTGTCTACTTTCCAAAATGGGGTCATTTGGGGGGGGTTTGAACTGTCCTGGCATTTTATGCACAACATTTAAAAGCCTATGTCACACGTCACCCACTCTTCTAACCACTTGAAGATAAAGCCCTTTCTGACACTTTTTGTTTACATGAAAACATATTTTTTTTTTGCAAGAAAATTACGTTGAACCCCCAAACACTATATATATTGTTAAAGCAAAGGCCCTACAGATTAAAATGGTGGGTGTTGCATTTTTTTTTTCCACACAGTATTTGCGCAGCGATTTTTCAAACGCATTTTTTGTGGAAAAAATACACTTTTTTTTTATTTTAATGCACTAAAACACACTATATTGCTCAAATTTTTGATGAAATAAAAAATATGATCTTAGGCCGAGTACATGGATACCAAACACGACATGCTTTAAAATTGCGCACAAACACGCAGTGGCGACAAACTACATACATTTTTAAAAGCCTTTAAAAGCCTTTACAGGTTACCACATTAGATTCACGGAGGAGGTCTACTGCTAAAATTACTGCCCTCGATCTGACCTTCGCGGTGATACCTCACATGCATGGTGCAATTGCTGTTTACATATGACGCCAGACCAACGCTTGTGTTCGCCTTTACGCAAAAGAAGGGGGGGCAGGGGTGCTTTTTTTTTTTTTTTTTTAGGTTTTGTTTTTATTTAGGTTTTTTTTTTTTTTTTTAAACTGTTCCTTCCATTTTTTTTTTCTTAGTTGTCATTTTTATTGTTATCGCAGGGAATGTAAATATCCCCTATGATAGCAATAGGCAGTGACAGGTACTCTTTTTTTGAAAAAATTGGGGTCTATTAGACCCTAGATCTTTCCTGTGCCCTCAAAGCATCTGACCACACCAAGATCGGTGTGATAAAATGCTTTCCCAATTTCCCAATGGCGCGGTGGGTATGCCCACCATTAGAATACCTCCCTTCATCCACCCACTTCTAATGATGGGCATACATGCACCATTTATATATGCCGAAGCATGGGGGCATCCTCCCGCAAAAAAGTTATGCCACGTACACATGGTCGGACTTTTTTCGACCGTATGTACGTGGCATTAGGAGCAAAATCGCTCCTCCGCCCTCTGCTGCCCCCATGCTTCGGCATATATGCTCTTTTTTTTTTAACTGTGGTGGTGAAATCACCTCCTACAGCGTTGGAGTCGCGGCTTTATGTATCGTGGGAGCAAACGCTGTTGCTGTCAAGATAAATAAATCCACGCTGCAACTGAATGGCGTACCTGCTAAGCAAATAATGGTTAACATTAAAACAAAGTAACATTAGAGTATAACAGTAAGACCTTACCATACCATACCTGCAAAGCAAATACCAAAAAAAAAACATAGTAAAAAATAAAACATTTTGTTAACGCAACCGGTGCCTAAAATATATATATATGCCGAAGCATGGGGGCATCCTCCCGCAAAAAAGTTATGCCACGTACACATGGTCGGACTTTTTTCGACCGTATGTACGTGGCATTAGGAGCAAAATCGCTCCTCCGCCCTCTGCTGCCCCCATGCTTCGGCATATATGCTCTTTTTTTTAACTGTGGTGGTGAAATCACCTCCTACAGTGTTGGAGTCGCGGCTTTATGTATCGTGGGAGCAAACGCTGTTGCTGTCAAGATAAATAAATCCGCGCTGCAACTGAATGGCGCACCTGAAAACAAAAAAATGGTTAACAATAAAACATACCTGAAAAGCAAGCATGATAAAACATAATAAAACATTGCAGAATAGAATAGAGTAAAAAAGAGCAACAATAGAGAGAGAACAATAAAACGACAACTATTTTTGGTTTTTTATTTTATATTTTTTTTGGGGTTTTTTTTTTTTTTTGTACTTTTTTATTTTTTTTTTATTTTTTACACTTTTTTTTTAAACTATAACTATAATTTTAACTGTAACGGTCGGGTCTCAAAATGCGATGGCATTCTTGAGACCCTGTAACTATAATTTGAACTGCAACGGTCGGGTCTCAAAATGCGATGGCATTCTTGAGACCCTGTGAAAGTGTATCCTAGCCTGTGAAATGCTGTACCCTACGCTAATACCTCACTAGTTCGTGGTAGCGTTCAAAGCATTCACCAACGCAGAGACCAGGATTGTCAGGACAGCGTGGACAATAATAACGGGTGTCACGCCTAAATCCGCGCTTGCTACAGACACGACATCTTCTTTGGGGGGCTCGTTGGGTAGGGGTACTCTGGAGGACATGAGGATAATGCCTCTCATGCAGCCGGCTTACTGCATTTGGTAGGGGATGGTGAGGTGTGGAATCGCCTGGATACAGGAGTTCCATGACAACCGCTCCCTGGAATTCAAGGAAGGGTAACGTCCCGCCTGAAGCTCCGTATAGCACATGAGCATTCAGCAAAGCCAATTGGAATAAATAAATAGACACTTTTTTGTACCAGCGTCTAGCCTTACGGACAACTAGGTACGGCGCCAACAACTGGTCGTTGAGGTCCACCCCCCCCATATTAAGGTTGTATTCGTGGATACAGAGGGGTTTCGTCACAACACCAGCCGCCGTACGAATTTGGACTGTCGTGTCTGCATGAAGGGAGGTAAGAACGAAAACATTCCTATTATCCCTCCACTTCACAGCGAGCAAGTTATTACACTTCAAGCAGGCTCTCTCCCCCAGCCTAAGACGGGAATCTACAAGCCGCTGGGGAAAGCCCCGGCGATTAGGTCGCACGGTGCCACATGCTCCAATCTGATGATCAAACAAGTGACTAAACAGTGGCACGCTCGTGTAATAATTGTCCACGTACAAGTGGTACCCCTTTCCGAATAAGGGTGACACCAAGTTCCACACTATCTTGCCAGCGCTCCCTATGTAATCTGGACAGTTCTCCGGCTCTACGTGACTATCTTTTCCCTCATAAACCGAAAAGCTCCACGTATAGCCTGTTGCCCTGTCACAGAGCTTGTAGAGCTTGACCCCGTATCTGGCACGCTTGCTGGGAAGGAACTGTTTGAAAGACAAGCGGCCAGAAAACTTAATCAGGGACTCGTCAACGCAGACAACTTGATTGGGCGTAAACAAGGCTGCAAAACATTGGTTGAAGTGGTTTATGAGGGGCCGAATTTTGTAGAGCCGATCAAATTCAGGGTCTCCACGAGGACGACAAAGTTCATTGTCACTGAAGTGCATGAACCGCAAGATCTGTTCGTATCGTGCCCTGGACATGGAGGCAGAGAACACGGGCATATGGTGGTGCGGTGAGGTGGACCAATAAGACCTCAGCGTCGGGAATTTGTGTATGCCCATGTTGAGGGAAAGGCCCAGAAAGGTCTTAAATTCGGAAACCGTAATTGGTTTCCAATCTCTGGCAAGGGAAGGCACTTGGGGATTAGCGGCGATGTGTTGACCAGCGTATATATTACTTTGGTCCACAATAGATCTATAGAGATCTTCCGTGAAAAACAGCGAATAAAAATCGGATGGCTTAAAATCAGCTGTTTCCACCTGAATACCGGGTTGGCCAGTGAATGGGGGAAGTACGGGTTCTGCAGAAGTGGTGGGCACCCAATCAGGATTGGCGAATTCTGCAGGAAGGACACTATGTGATCGACGGGCCTGCCTTTGTCTTCTTCTTGGTGGCAGCGGGACACTACTTGTGCTTGCCACCTCGCCAGCTTGAACTGCACTTATGGGACTCGCCACGTCACCAAGTGTTACTGCAGTGCTGGTTTGACTACGTCCAGGGTGTACTAGGCCGCTGGTGCTTGCCAGTTCACCAGAAGGAATAGCGGCGCTAGTACTTCTCTGCTCCATACGAGAGACCTGCGGTTCCTGCACCTCAACAACATCAGAAGATCGGGATCGGGTACGCCTGACCTTAGCAGGGACCACACCTTCGTCGCCAGAGCTATCTGTCATGGAGCCGCTGTCGTCTACTGGATCGTATTCTGAGCCTGATTCTGACAGATGAGTGACCTCCTCTTCACTATCTGACATACTCAGAAACAAGTAGGCCTGTTCACTAGTGTACTTGCGATTTGCCATTTTGGGCTCTAAATTTAGTAGTACACTAGTGAGATTCACAGGAAAAAAAGCTCCTAGGCTGCTGGCGAATGAATCAAAACGCTACCAAAAAAACTGTTAGCGATCGCAGGGATCAGGCCTGACTCTGCGAACGCTGCAGTTATGTGTGCTTAGTGTTTTGGAAGTGACAGTGATCGATCGATACTGCACTTGGGTGGGCTGGGCTGGGCTGGGCGGAGGGGGAAAACGCAGGTGCTAGCAGGTATCTGGGCTGATCCCGCTAACAATGCGTTTTTTGGAACCCTAAACTGCTGGGACGCTAGTATAGATCTGATCAGATCAGATATTGATCTGTTCAGATACTATACCACTAAGGGAGGTGTATGCTTTGCGCGTGGGTGTTTGCGGTACTGGCACTAACCTGGGGCGACGCAGACCTTATTTGACCCTAACACCTAATTGATATCACCCGCCGGGCGATCAGGGGGTTAAACCGATAGTTGGGTAATAAATGGCGGGTGCCCTGACAGTATAAAAAAACAAGCTAACTAACCAGCGTCACCCGTAACAGTTATACGGTGATCACTGGTGAAAGGGTTAACTAGGGGCAATCAGGGGGTTAAAACCTTTATTAGGTAATATATGGGGGTACCTGACGATATATAAAAACCTGACGGGGAACCTAAATAACTAAATAACTAACTGGCTAACCAGCGTCACCAGTGACACTTATACTGTGATCACTGGTGAAAGAGTTAACTCTAGGGGCAATCAAGGGGTTAAAACCTTTATTTAGGTTGTAATATGGGGGTACCTGACCTATAAACCTATTTATAATCCTATATAAACCTGGCGGTTACCTAAAAAAAAAACTGGCTACCTAGCGACAGCAGTGACACTAATAGAGCGATCAAAATAAACGATCGCTTAGTGACACTGGCAAAAGGGGGTGAAAGGGTTACCTAGGGGGCAATCAAGGGGTTAAACCTTTATTGGGGGGGGGTAGGGGGCTACCTTGGACCTAAAGGGGCCTAAAACTAACTGCCCTGACAGTTATTGCAGTCACACTGACACTAAATGCAGTGATCAGTAAAATAAATGATCACTGCAATCAGTGACACTGTGACAGGGGGGGCAGGGGGTGATCTGGGGGGTGATCAGGGGGTGACAGGGGGGTGAAATGTGTGCCTATGTGTACCTGGTGTCAGTGTAGTGTTTGTGCACTTACTTGATGTCTTCTCCGCTCGGCGTCCCGGTCAGAAAGACCGACACGAGGAGCGTGACATCACTTCCCCTTGCCTGTGTTTACAATTACACAGGAAGGGGAAGGAAGCGGACGAATCCTATTGGCCAGAGCGATCGGGAGGGGGTGGCCAGAAACGACTGGCCGTTACCTCGTCCCGCATCGCTTCTGAAGCGATCCCGACCGTCCCCGCCGGCGGAGGGGGGTCCGATCGGACCCCCCAACCGCCGGAAGAATGTCACGTACAGGTACGTGATTCTGCCTGTACGTGCCATTCTGCCGACGTAAATATACAGGGGGCGGTCGGGAAGTGGTTAAAGGTGGAGGCTGCAGTAGGGTGACCACGTGTCCCGGATTGCCCTGGACAGTCCCACATTTTGCAGGCCTGTCCCGGGTCCCGGGCACCTTCATTTCAGTCCATTCACATATATTGCGCTCAGTAATGTGTGCGGTAGAGCAGGAGCATTTGTCCTGTGCTGGTGCCCATTCAGAATGAACAGGCTGTGAAGCTGCACGTGCCGTCAAATATTTTATAACAATAATAATAATGATAAATAACAATGTCAAATGTATTCTTAAAAAGCATAACTAAAGCATAATGAAAGCATGGAGTCAACATGACAGCCAGATGACTGGCCTTTTGTAGAAAGTGGGGTCAGCAATTTCAGCCTCTATACTTTATCAGTATTGGTTTCCTTTACAGCAGGGGTGTCAAACTCAATTTCATTGCGGGCTGCATCAGCATTATTGTTATCTGTAAGACTATATATCTACTCAGATACATAGGAGTACTCAGGACCACATGGCAAGGCCTGGTGGGCCAAAGTTGGCTCTCTGACCTTGAGTTTGACATATGTGCTTTGGAGGGACAAGTTTATGAATTATATAAACTCTTTTTACATCCTTGCCGGTAAAATTCTAGTGCCAGATTGCCTATGCCTGTGCACTAATGTCTCATAAACTTGAATGGAACGTTATTCCTGCATCACAGGTACTTCCATGCAACGTTAGTGCACAGGTGTAGGCAGTAAGGCTCCTGTTATCAGCTTAGATGTGGCTTGGTCGCTGTCAGAAGAAGAACGTACCTAGGGAACGATGGTTCAGCTTAGGGTAGGTAAAGGGGATAGGAAGGGGACTTTATTTCCTAATCCATGAACTTGTCCTATAACATTCTCTATGGACTCAGAGATACTTAATATTTGGTTTAGTCTTTGAACACCTGATTATTTTGCTTGATGTAGATGTTGACTTCCTATTTAATGTTGAGCAGCTTAGTTGACAATCTATATGGCGCTAAGCTTATCCTAGCTGTCTCCTGTCATTGCAGCCCATCCGGAACAACAACCCTTGGATGCTCCTCTACTTCATCTCCTTCCTCCTCATCGTCAGCTTCTTTGTCCTCAACATGTTCGTTGGGGTGGTGGTGGAAAACTTCCACAAGTGCCGCCAGCACCAGGAGGCTGAGGAGGCCCGGCGCCGGGAAGAAAAACGGCTGCGCCGCCTGGAGAAAAAACGCAGGAGTAAGGCGTTGTATATGTCTGGTCGGTAGACTGTTTAATCTTTCTGAAGCTCTGCCTGCTGTAGTCTAGCTAGCTTCAGGCTGCATAGAACCGTTCATAGGGTGGCCAACCGGAAAGGAAATCTTTTGAGATGGAAACAGGATGCAAGCGAGCGGTCAGTTATTGAGGACAAACCGGTGACAGGATTTTCTATTGTTCCTTTATGGGGTTCTTTTCAGAACTATTTGGTGTAAAAGTATAATCGCAACTAAAGGGAACATACACTCTTCACACTGGCCCATAGCAAACAATACACTTCTGGGTCTCGTTTTTGCAATACAAAATTGACAGATAAAATTAGATTGCTTACTATGGGCAATTCAGACCTTTTCCTGTCCTATAGTTTTCTTCTGCTTCCATTTTACTTTATATTATTCTTGAGTCACTAGTAAGCTGATGTTCTCCTTGTCTTTAGGCCTACCCAGCAAGGCCTTGGCCAAAATAGCTGCATCTAACTACCAGTGTAACAGACGATCGCAATTCATTTTCCTGTCTAATCTCTACAAGTCTATACAAGCACAACCCCTTAATATATATATATATATATATATATATATATATATATATATATATATATATATATATATATATCGATATAGATATATATATATATATATATATATATATATACTGTATATATACATACTTATATACTTATATCTGTCAATGGAGAAATAATACATCAAAATATAGCAGAAATTGACATGCATTCCGTGCATCTAACCCATGTGGTGGAAAATATATGTTTTATTCTATAATCTTTATTTTCACCCCTATTTTATAAGTGACTTGGAATGGTTTTGCAACACAGGAACTAAGTATTATCTATAAATAATAGGATAACTAGAGAATATATATTCAAAATATTCAAAATCTCTCATCGCCTCTCTCCAACATTCTGTTTGATGAGTTTCTTTCTCACTCTTTATCTTCTGTCAGCCTTTATATCATTACTCGCTGTCCTTATTTTATTTTACTTTGCTCTCGCTGATCTATTAATCTAATCTATTTTACTCTCCTTCCTCGCTCAATAGCATATTTCTTTTCCACTCACTCTTATTCCTATGTCGCTCCAATAATTACCAAAAATATTAATACTGCTTTGACGGTTAAAAAAAACAAAACATATATATATATATTAATACTGCATTGCTGGAATAAGTTGTGCCAAGTGCTACTGACATGTTTCACCACCTATGCAGCTTCATCAGGGAAAATGCTTTTTGGGGAAAAGTTGTTTGCGAGATAATGGCACGTGCATTATTAGATCAGCAAGAACAAAGTAAAATAAGGAAAGTAGGTAAAGATATATGGGTTGACAGGACAAAAGGAAGAAAGAAAGGCATCAAATATAGAGCTGGAGAGATAAATTCTCTAGTCACTCTATTAGAATAATTTTTTGATAACTATCAGTTCCTGTGTTGCAAAACCATTACAATAGGCAAACATCTTAAAAAAAATAGGATTGGAACTAAGGATTGCAAATTTGATTTGGGAAGCGTTATATATTGTAGAATAAAAGTTTATTTAAATTTTAAATCAAATTAATTAAATTAATGGGAAGCGTGTCAATTTCAATGATATTTTGATGTACTTATTTCTACTAGGCGAACAGAAACGGATTGTTTATTGGCTTTAGCGTACATGTACAATGTACGTGCACCACATATAGCCCCCTTAGCAACAATCCAGCCCTGACTATGAAATGGGTATGGAATAACCACGTTATTGGCATAGCCATAGACCATAGACATAGACAACCTGTTCATTGCCTAATCTGTCCAGGGGTGTGTTATATCTGTTTGAGCTGACAACTCTGCCTCTTTATCAGCTAACCAAGCTCCCTCTTCTCTACAGAACACCTCAACCTTATATTATGGGGATGATGGGGTGTTCTGTACTCCAACAAGAAAGAACTTGGCAGGACTGACAACACTGCTTGTGATTTTAATATAGCAGAGGCAGCGTTGTCAGCTTACAACAGGATTCCTCAGAGATCTTTTTAGGAGACAAAACCATGAGAAATGTGCATGTATAGTAGATTTACTGATTTTTAATTTTTTTTTCCCGGCAAACACTTTAAACAAAGATACATATCCAAGTATTACAAATGCACTTTAAAATGGAGACAGAGGAAATACTGTAGAATGTGAGCTCTACCAAAACTGGTATTTCCATTTGACGGGACATTAGCTCTCTCTTTCTAATTATTTATTGATTTATTCAGTATAAGGGATAAATTACATGGGTGATAGGCGATAGGAACTGTATGTAGTATTGACCAACTCTTGGATGCTCCAATCACAATGGTTTAATGGTGAATGATTTGTTTCTGCAGGATGCTACTTGTGTAGCTAATTCCATAGGAAGCCATTTGTTCCATGTATTTAGCAATCCTAACCTAATCCTAATGCTAGCATTTCACTAGCAATTTTATGAACATGATTAAGCCACTAGCAATCTCCTGTGTAAATTTTGCCTAATGCATGTGCTTAAAAAAACTCTGTCACTTGGCCCTGATTAATTTTCTAAAGCTGAACTCCAGAGGAAATTCCACACTACCCCTGCAGTGGATCAAACCCCCCCACCACCACATTGCAAGGGTTAGATGCTTATTTTTGTCTAGGGTACCATTTTTCTCATATGTTGCACCCTGCTCTCCTTTTTTTCCCCCAAAACTCCCCTCAACAGACCCTAGGCATCCTCATTTACAATGCAGGAATATGGACCTGCATTGTATGTGATTATGTCAGTGTACAGTTGACAGATAAAGCACCAAGGGGAAGTGGGGGGACCAGTCACACTAAGAGGAGGAAGCCTGAAGGGGCAAGGGATAAGGTAAGTAAAACTGCATTTTAAGGTAGGTAGACAAAAACAAACAATTTAACCTTTGCAGTGCCAGGGGAGTCCCACAGCCAGGGTATTTTTTAACTTTTCCAGGGGTTAAGCTTAATAAGAATACCCATCACACCATCGACTTATACTCACTTTCTCCTGCTCATTTGCTGCTGATTCCATACCCTGTGTGAACTCCATGTCAGAGCTTGCATAGGGTAAATGACGTCCTCTCCTCTCTCACATGACAGTTTTTGGGCCTGGCAATTGGTTACTCAATCCCCAGCACTGCATCCTAGGAGAAAATGGAGAAGGAGGAGGTCATACGCTCACCTTTACCCAGAAGTATTGGGCTTTTTTTGAGGGCTTTATGGTGTGCTGAAAAGAATAGGAAGGGGAGTGTGGTAAGTGGGATTTCACTTTGCCCAGCGATAGAGTCTCTTTTTATCCCTCCCTACCAACACACTCAAATTTTTAATTTAGCTTTACCGTTTTTTTACTGGGAGAATTAATTGGAGAAAAATGACTTCATTGGTCTTTTCAATGGCCAATGGCACTGGTGGCACCGGGTCTCACTACTCACATCCAAAAAAGATATAAGAATGACTTTCAAATTGCCAGTATGAAAATGAAACCTAAATATCAGTTTTGAGCTCAACTTTTAACAATTTTGTAATGCTGATCATCAAAAGCGTATGTTCCCTTTAAGTAGTGTATTATGAATGATACAGAAATACAGAATACTACCAAGGAAACCGGGAATACAAATCAGGCATGGGAATCTGGATACACTGGAAATGTGCATGTTGCATGGCTTTAACTGGTTGACAAGCATGTCATATTCTTGGCTTATGGGCCTGATCTACTAAAGTGTACAGGTATTGTCTTTTGACACCCAATCATATGACTTTTTAACCCAGTAAGATGCAGAGGGAAGTAAAAAAACATAACGATGACCTTACTCTTTTCCTAAAGACCAACTCCATTCACAGTTGTTTTTATTTAGTTTAGGTTAGGTTGGGGAAGAGTTAAAATCTTTTTCGGGCTCTCCCATCAAAGTAATTTCCATGTTTCCTGTGACGCACAGTAGAAGAATTTGGGGAACTATGTCACTAGGACAGGAAGGCACAGACAGTAATAATATACATTGTCCAAAGTTCTAACCCCTCCCACTCTACTAAAATGTCTCCTCATTAGACAGATTTCCCATCACTTCCTGTCCAGTCTGGAAGTGAGGAGAAATCTCCCCTCAATAGGAACACAGACAGCACTAAACACCAGACAGGGGCTTTAACCCTTCCCTGTTCTTTTCAAAATTTAAAAAAGTTTTTTGACTGGAGTTAGGCTTTAATATAGTCTGTTAGGATAAAGACGTGCTGCCATTATTGACCTTCATTTTAAAATATGTAAATTCCCCTTCGTTCCATCATTACGTAGTGAGCCACGGCCTCTGACACGTGATACAGCCAGTGAAGTTGGAACTCCTGACTTACATGCTTGTTGGGGATCAGTTAGTCACTAAGCTGTGAAAACAATGGCATTCCTTGCAATCCTAGCAAGGAGGTTGACAATGGTAGTACCCATTGTTTTAACCCCGAAAGGTTACCCTTAGAGCCTGCATCAATGGGATTTGGGATTAGGTTGATAGTATCAGTTTGACATCAGAAGTCATTGACAGGTGCCTCTGACCTGCATTTGGCCTGATTTAAGCCGGTTTTGCATTACCATAGACTTGTATGGGAAGGCAATACCCGTCTGAAGTGAACAAATGCCTGTTGACACAGGCCCTGAAGGATGTCAGGATAGCTGTTATACGCCCGTAGCTCATTCTGTATATAGCAAAATCCAATAGTAAGAACTGCTTAAAGTTGAGTCCAGCATCCACCTCCGACTCTTAGGTCCATGGCTGCTATAGAGCTTGCCTGTGCTCTTTACTTATACAAGCACTATGAAAAAAGCATAGCTGCACACCTGTATCTCCAGCATCTTAATTCAGCTTAAAGTGGACGTAAACCCCCCAAAAAAAATGTTTATTTTGATGTCATAATGTAGAGAATACGATTTCCTTTCATTTGAGCCCAGTCTTGCCACACAGATTTACTCGAGGCCTGAGCAATCCTCTTTTATTGTTCAGTTAGAGAAATCTTGACAAAGTCTTGAAAACTTTGTCAAAAACGCCCCCTTGCTGTGAGTGACAGGTGATTTATATATCTCTTGCACTAGCCTGAGACAGGCACATCCTGTGTAAAAAGTTCACAATTCACATCCCCTCCCCTCCCCTCCAGCTCTCCCAGCCTTACTGTGTTTTGACTGGATGTTTCTCATCATGGGATGCAGTGAACAGTCAATCTTATTCTCTACATTATGACATCAAAAAAAAAACTGGGTTTACATCCACTTTAATTGTACTGGACAGTGCATGAACCTTAACAGGGTCCTGAATCTCGAATGCATTTTACACACCCAATGGACTTTAAAACAGCGGATCCCATTGGTAGGGTGAAATGCATCAGAGACTGAGGATCCTGGTGGGGTCCATTTATTGTTCAGTACAATAAAGTTGAATTGAGGCCCTGGAGATCTAGGAATGTGGCATTGTTTTTTTCCCCAGCAGCTTCTGTATAAGGTAGGAGACTAGTATGGCCTAATTCCTGGAAGATTTGCTTATTTGAGGATAACTCTTTGTGCAATGCTACAGATGTGTTCTGCTTCCAAGAGTTATGTGGTTGCAAGTTCCAGCACCAACAGCAGCTTTAGCTGAGATGGATAGCCAATCCTGACATCCCAATTAGGTTACGGTTATGCAGAACAATTTTTGACCTGCTACAAGGAATCCAACATCGTTTCACGTGTGACTGCTGTGCTTCGCAACACGTGTGACTGCTGTGCTCCAAGTACAGTCTGTGAGGGCCGTGTTGCAGTGTTGTGGCACCAGCACCAGTGCCTAAGGCACAATTTTTTTGTTTAACAGGGGCGTGTACTTACAATTTTTTAAAAAATGCTTCGCAACACGTGTGACTGCTGTGCTCCAAGTACAGTCTCTGAGGGCCGGGTTGCAGTGTTGTGGCACCAGTGCCTAAGGCACAATTTTTCAGCCCCTGTTTAACAGGGGCGTGTACTTACAATTTTTAAAAAAATGCTTCGCAACACGTGTGACTGCTGTGCTCCAAGTACGTGAGGGCCGTGTTGCAGTGTTGTGGCACCAGTGCCTGTTTGTTTTACAATTTTTTAAAAAAAATGCTTCGCAACACGTGTGACTGCTGTGCTCCAAGTACAGTATCTGAGGGCCGGGTTGCAGTGTTGTGGCACCAGCACCAGTGCCTAAGGCACAATTTTTCAGCCCCTGTTTAACAGGGGCGGGTAATACAAATCTTGATCTAATAGTTCACAGGCCCATTCCTGCGCCCACCAAGAGTAACTATGAGGGCCTGCAGTCTTGTGCAAACACCGTCCACCACCACCGCCAAAGGCCCAATTTTTCTGCCCTGTTCATCAGGTGCTTGCATTACAAATCTTGATCTAATAACTCACAGCAGGGCCCATTCCTGGCCCACCAAGAGTAACTATGCCCCTACTTTCAAACATCCACCTTACAAACGCCTCCTACTTGAAAATGGAAAGAGAAAACATGAATTGAGAGGAAATCTACCCCTAGGCAGGGAAATTCTATCCTGTTAGATTTAATTTGGGAAAAAGGTATCTCCTCTCTACTGATACTTTATCACCAATATTTAATTAAAAACCCCACTTTTTCCAAACATTTGTCATTGGGACGGAAAGTGAGGTCCTACTTGAAAATGGAAAGAGAAAACAAATGAGAGGAAATCTACCCCTATGAAGGGAAATTCTATCCTGTTAGATTTAATTTGGGAAAAATGTATCTCCTCTCTACTGATACTTTATCACCAATGGCTTCTTTTTTTCAATTAAAACCCACTTTTTCCAAAAACACTTCACAGGCATACTTTGGACACCCCCCAGGTACCATATTTAAACAAAATGTGCAGAAAAAAGCAAATTTTAAAGGGGTGATAACCCCTGGGGCAGGACCGGGTCCCCAAACCTGACATTAACATGCATATTGGCCGATGGAATTAGCACTTTTGATGTCGAACGTTCGCGTCCATTAAGATCAAACCTAAAGCCGCAAGTGGTTTTAAATGGCTTGTTCGGCTCATCCCTACTTCCAGGCAACCAGAGCGTGTCATGGAGCCCCAGCCGACACGTCCCATTGAGTCAGTTTTTCTTTCAGGTTTTGTACCTAGAGCTTAATTCAAAAGGCTTTATTCAAGGATAAGGATCTTTATTTTCAGCCATGTGACTGTATTTCTCAAATATCGTTGGGCGACTGATAATGGTCACTATTTTTAATAAAAGGGTCCTGTGAATGAAGCCTCTCTTATTGACGTTTTAAGCGCTGAGAATAAATTGCTTAAAGAAACATGACCAACAGTTATCTATGAAGGTCTTCACACACATCAGAAATTTGTCAGTATGCTGAAAAATATGTATTTTCAAATTGCCAGGTTTTTATTATCTGAAAAGATTCATGATAATTGACATATTTTTACAAAGACTACAACACAAAAAAAGACAATTCCTATGCCAGTACACCACTCTGAGTATGATAAAGCCATGCAACGTGTGAATTTTTATAATTGTCCACATTTACATACCTGATATGGGTAACCTAGACATGTGCACATGTGTGTTTGCTGCATATATATTGTTGTGCAAGGTGAATAATTAGGATGTATGTTGCCTTGGTACTTAAAGCCCAACTCCAGGTGGAACTTTTTTCTTCGGTTTTGGATAGATTAGGACAGCGTTACAGCCTCTGTCAAGTTTCAAAAAATCTGTAAAGTCAAAGTTGTTTTTTTTTTTTAGTTTTTTTTTAAGTAATGAAGGTAAGAATTAAAACCTCTGCATTTTATTTTTGTCTCTCTGTATCCCTGGAGATTTCACATCCTTTTCCAGGGAGTGGAAAGACATCTCTACAGATCTGGGGGAAGTCCCACCTTAGAAAGTTGTCCGCAGAACAGGTTTCGGCAATGGAAATTTTCCCTCATCTCCTGTACTGGTGTCAACCTAAACTTTAATGCCACGTACACGCGATCGGAATTCCGGCCAGAAAAAGACCGATGAGAGCTTTTCATTGGAAAATGCGACCGTGTGTAGGCTCCATCGGAATTTTGCTGGCCGAATTTCCAACAGCAAAGAATTGAGAGCATGTTCTCAATTTTTCAGATGGAAAAGGTTTCTATCGAAAATTCCAATCGTCTGAAGCAATTCTGACGTGCAAAATTTTCCTACGCATGCTCGGAAACAATTTGACGCATGCTCGGAAGCATTGAACTTGGCTCGTTGTAGTGTTGTACGTCTCCGTGTTCTTGACGGTTGGAATTTGATGTGACCGTGTGTAGGCAAGACAGTTTGAGCGGAATTCCGTCTGGAAAACCGTCAGAGCTTTTTCCGACGAGAATTCCGATCGTGTGTACGCGGCATTAGATTTCTATCACTTTTTGTCTTGGTGACAATGATCACCAGGCCAGATAGTGATGGTGAATCAACCTAGCAGCAATAAAAACCTCAAAACATAAATATAAGATACAGAATAGATGTACCACTCTACGTATATAATTCCATAATAGTATTTTTTTTTTTAAACTACCAAAGAAAAGCCAACTAATTTCGAGGATTGTGAAAATCACCCTTCTTTGGGGTTATACACATATATAACCAGCATTTAAACATATAGACCATGTTTATAGCCATGAAGAAGGAGGACTTTTACAGCTCCTGAAATGCATTGGCTTTTCCTTGGCAACTTTAAATAAAAATATAATTCTGGACTTTTATACGTGAAGTGGTTCTTCTGTCCCTTAACCTATATTTACTTTTTCCACCTACGTAAGTTCCACAACAAGAATAGCTGAAAGTCGACTCCATTATACCACAAATACACAATAGATAATCCACTGTTCCTCACCACCTGAAGAATTATTGAGCAATAAAAACTTGACAGTGGTTCTGATTCTTCCTACTCTATCCAAAACTAAACAAATGCCTATACATACACTTTGCCATCCCCATTTGGGAGATCTCCCCTTGCTTCCTGTTCTGTCTGTCACTTTTCAATTAGACAGGAAGTAGTGAGACTTTCATTGCTTCCTGTTCTGTCATGTCAAATAGACAGGAAGTAGGGAGGTTATGCTCACTTCCTGTTCTGTAAAATCTCCCAGTTGGAGATATCAATATTGAAGAAATTTGACTAAAGCTGGATACACATTATACAACTTTTGTTGTTCAATTTCTTTTAGATTTACCTTCAACTATGTAGTGCAAGGGCCTGCTCGATTGCATACAATTAGAAAGTGTTGAGGTTTGACCTCATAATATATGGTTTTGGTAAATCTAAAGAAAAGTTGTACAAGAAAATTATATAAAAGTTCTATAGCGTGTAGCCTGCTTTAGACTAGAAAAAAAAATGCTTTGGCTGGAGTTGGGCTTTAATCCCCCTTGCTAAGCTTTTCCAGTATTGCATACAAAGAGTTATGCAAGGCCTCACAGACACCATTTTGTTCCTCCTGGCCTTTTCGCTTCCTAAAATACTAAATGTGTGCACAACTTTCCCTAAAAAACAGCACTGCATGTGTAACAAATCCCCTACTAAACAACTTTTGCTGGATTTACCTTTGGATGATGCTTCATGTAACACTTTCCTGAAATAAAGTGGCCCTGTCATCTGTACACAATGGAGGTAGGCATTTTGCAAGTTTGCGATGATCTAGAAATATCGCTGGTGCTTGAGATAATTTCAGCCTTATGCTACTGCATTCCGGAGCACTGAGACTGAACATTGGTTCAAGTTACAAAATGGCTGCCTCCGCTGCTTGGAGCGCAGTGCCGTAATGTGGGCTAACCCATATCAACCAATGAGTTTTTCCGATCAACAGTTTAAATTGATGAGAAGAGTGAAATATAATTTTTGATTGGTTGCTATGGGCCAGCACTTTAGGCAGTGTTCTTTGCCTTCATAAAGGCCTGTATGCAGATGACAGGTCACATTTATTTAGGTCAGAAGCTCTGCCAGACGACGCAGGAAGCTGCTCTGTGTTACACAATGCGTCACTTTTGCCTTTGATGACTGACACTCATTCTGTTGCCTTTTCCTCTCAAACCTCCCTATACGCAATCAGTATGTAGAATGTGAGTGCATGTTCCTGCATGCAATATCCAGGCTGCATGAGTAATCTAGGCCGAGCACTGATACCGAGGGATCTTTGGGGATTTTTTATTTTTTTTTCGTTTAATGACTAACAGATGCACAATGACAAATATTGACTTCTCGGAGCTGGGGGGAATAAGGTTTGAAAACAGAAACTGACCTGATGTGTAGAATTTTCGGGCCCTGTAGGCTGGAGCCAAAGGTGGCACTATATAGAAGATGGCAGACTGCCCCCGGTTTCATGGTCTTATCAAGATGGTTTCTCTAGACAAACTTATTGCAGGTGTATGGAAATTTACGGCTACAAAGACATTTGAGCATAGGAAATTGCACATTAATGCCCTGTACACACGATAGGATTTTCCGACAACAAATGTTGGATGTGAGCTTGTTGTTGAAAAGTCCGACCGTGTGTAGGCTCCATAGAAAATTTGTTGTCGGAATTTCTGCCAACAAATGTTTGAGAGCAGGTTCTCAAATTTTCCAACAACTAAACTTGTTGTCGGAAATTCCGTGTACACAAGTCCGACGCACAAAAGTCCACGCATGCTCGCAATCAAGCAGAAGAGCCGCACTGGCTATTGAACTTCATTTTTCTCGGCTCGTCGTACGTGTTGTACGTCACCGCGTTCTTGACATTTGTGTGACCGTGTGTATGCAAGACAAGTTTGAGCCAACATCCTTCGGAAAAAAAATCCACGGTTTTGTTGTCAGAAAATCCTATCGTGTGTACAGGGCATAAGACTTACACGATGAAGGTTTATAATGACACGGTTCTGTTTAACATTGTCAACAAGCTCCAGGACAGTAACATCAAGAGTAGCCGGCAACATAGGCAAATCTTTTTTTTTATTTGAGAATCTCTGCCAAAGTTTATTTCTGTCTGCTTGCCAGCCCCGTTGATTTGACCACACTTCCTGTAAACCGAATAGAAAGGTAGGTAAATCTCCCAAATTTCTATTTGTTAGTGTCAGACAGGAAGTGAGGGAAAGTCTCCCAAATTCCAATCTTATAGGTAAAAGACTAAAAAGAAAGTGAGGGGAATATCTCCCATCTTCCTATCTGATAGAAATCAGACATAACAAGAAGTGTTATACTCCTCAAAAGTAATTACAGTCCCTGACAAAAGTCTTGTCGCTTCTCTATTTTGTAGAAACTCCTGCTATTAACCTGACTTTTAATTAATCAATTGGTGTTAGAAATGGCTCATATGAAAAGCTAAAGCCCTCCCAAATGATGTTTAATGCACTGAAATAAATTAGTTTCACTGAAAAAAGATTTATCATTTAATCAAGACAGACAGGTCAAATTTTGGCAAGACAAAAGTTTTGTCGCCTATACAGAAATTGAACAACTTTACTGAAAATCCAAAAATATGTCAGCAAATTAAGTAGTGGTGCTGTGAGATCCAAATGTAATATCTTGTATGACTTCCATGAGCTTGAAGGACAGCATCCATGCGGTTTGGCAAGGATTCATACAATTTATTGATGAATTCATCAGAAATAGCAAAGAAAACAGTCTTGCATGCCTCCCAGAGTTCATCAATATTCTTTGGTTTAGTCTTCCATGCTTCATCTTTCATCCTACACCACATATGCTCAATGATGTTCATGTCTGGTGACTGGGCTGGCCAATCCTGGAGCATCTTGATCTTCTTTTCCTTAAGGAACTTTGATGTGGAGATGGAAGTATGCGATGGAGCACCATCCTGCTGCAAAATTTGGCCTTTTTTATGGTTGGGAATATAAGAGGTAGCTAAGATTTCTTGGTATTTTAGACTATTGATGTTGCCTTCCACCCTGCAGATCCCTCGCACACCCCTATACTGGATGTAACTCCAGACCATGATTTTGCCTCCACCAAACTTCACTGTTTTCTGGGTAAATCTTGGCTCCATGCGGGTTCCAGTAGGTCTCCTGCAATATTTGCGGTGACTGTGGTGTAATTCAACAGAAGATTCATCTGGAAAATCCACCTTCTGCCACTTTTCCAGAGTCCATCCTTTTAGCAGGCTGTGGCCCTTGGCAAATGCCACACGGTTTTTCAATTGTCTTTTGTTTAGTGCTGGCTTATGGGCACTGATTCGACCATGGAGGCCATTTTGAGACAGAATCCGACAAACTGTTCTGGTTGACACAGGGACTTCAGGTGACCAGGTCTTGTGGAGCTCTGCTGCAGTGGAAAATGGGCTGGCCTTGGATTTTCGAGCCAACAAACGGTCCTCTCGAGCAGTTGTCTTGCGGGATCGGCCTGATCTGGCCTTGTCCAAAACGTCTCCAGTCTCTTCAAATCTTTTTTTTATCCTCTGAACTTGACGCTGAGACACATTGAAGGTGCCTGCCACATCAGCAGTGGATCTGGTCTTCAGCCTCTTGATAATCAACACTTTAGTCTCCGGGTGAATCTTAGGCATGTTTGCAGAGGTCTAGTTGCAGTTGAGAAGGTCTAGTGTACTGGTGTTCTTTTTATACACACCTGAGACCTAATTGATCCATTATTAGTCACAGGCGAAGCTCATATAACAAGGCGACAACACTTATGTCTTGGCATGTCTTTACCAAGCTGTGAATATTAGAATACTTTTTGTCAGTTTCGTTTTGCACTGAAACATTATTACAAAAGCTGTTGGGCTTAAAATGACCCATTTCTTGTAACAAAATCTTGATTAGAAATATATTTTAGCGGCACTTCAGGTCAATTTGTACACAAGCGACAAGACTTTTGTCAGGGACTGTAGATCTGCAGTGTTCCAAATACCCAAAACCTGTCTTATATCATTCATATACTGTGTCTCAGAGCTTTTTTTCTCAGAAAATAGGTGCTGGAACTCACCCTTCCCGACCAATGCCCCGCCCCAACCATGTCCACAACCCCGCCCCCAGCCACACCTTCCTTTAGAGGTGAAAATTACACGTTTTGCAACTAGTGGGTGTTTGAGGCTCAGAACTGGGTATCGCAGAAGGTTCAGAAAAGTACAGGACTCAGAAGTATGTATTGTGCAGTGCTGAGGAGTGCGTATCATACAGGGTGCAGCAAAGTTCCCTTGTCCTCTCCAAGCAGAAATCCTCCATCCCACAAAGTACAGTAACCATCAATTACTCGCCTCTGCACACCTCTTTGCTTTCCTCTGCACCCCCTCCACCCATCCCCGGCTCAACTCTGCGCCCAACATTCACAGCTCACCTACACACCTCCACATCAACAGCTCACCTACACACCTCCGCTTCCACAGCTCACCTACACACCTCCGCATCCACAGCTCACCTACACACCTCCGCTTCCACAGCTCACCTACACACCTCCGCTTCCACAGCTCACCTACACACCTCCGCTTCCACAGCTCACCTACACACCTCCGCATCCACAGCTCACCTACACACCTCTGCATCCACAACTCTCCTTTTTTGCCCCCATCCACAGTACACCTTAGCACCCCTATCCACAACACCTTTGTACCCCTTTAAAATCTCACCTGTGCACCCCTCCATCCACAGATTACACCCCCAATCCACAACTCACTTCAGCACCCCCATCTACAGCTTATTCCCACAGCTTCACCTCTGTACAATCAGCATACCCCTTCCCTGCTATCACCCCTGCACAAATCTCTCCTTTCCCAGCTCTCCCCTTTGCACAAATCCCCCTCCCAGCTCTCTCACATCTCACAACCCCCCCCCCCCCCAAAGCTCTCACTTTTCATAAAACCCCCCTTCCCCCAGCTCTCTCACCTTTTCACAGACCCCCCCCCCTCCCCTCAGCTATTTCACAGATCCCCCCTCCCCCAGTTCATTCATCTTTTCACAGATCCCCACTCCGACCAGCTCTTTCACCTTTTCACAGATCCCCATCCCCCCAGCTCTATCACCTTTTCACAGATCCCCCCTCCCCCCAGCTCTTTCACTTGAAACTGAATTGCATACAGACGATCGCATTTTCGGATAGGAACGACCGAAAAATAGAGAACCTGCTCTCAATCTTTTGCTGGCTGGAATTCCACCAGCAAACGACCGATGGAGCGTACACACGGTCGCATTTTCCAACAAAAAGCTCTCATCGGAGTTTTGCTGTCGGCATTTCCGATCGTGTGTACGCGGCATTAGGGATATTCTCTTCCTGTTCCGCACTGAGTGTGAAGTCTGGGCACACAGCCAAGACAGATGATTGGAGGGAAGGCACACACCCACTCTCCTCATAGGCAGAGACTCTCAGAGCTGTCCTGTGAATAGTTCAGCTGTCTGCTAATCTATTTAGAGCAACCTCCCCAACCCCAAATTTCAGCCTGGTTTTATCACATGTCGGAGAACTTGTCAGAAGTTATCAGGCTGATAACATAAGAAAGGAGTAGGAGAAAGCCATGGGACTTAGTGCTCTGAAGGGAGATAAGAAAACACTGCAGATATATGTGCCCAGCTCAAATTTCATGAATCGGGTTTACATCCACTTTAAAAAAAAAACAAACTGAGCTTAACCATAGTCCCTATTTTGCTGCATTCTCAATAGCACACGTCGGCCATGCCAGAAGAATCTGATCCATATAAGGTTACCAGCAGGTAAAGATAGTAATCTATGCCTATAACCTGGTGTGTCCCCAAAAATAGCAAAATGCACAGAATACAAAGGGGGTTACAGCAATTCCTTAAAAGAATAATAGAACAACTTCAGTCTTACCTTTCTTTTTAACTGCGTATATGTATATTTATATTTATATGTATATGTATATTTATATGTATATTTATATGTATATGTATATTTATATGTATATGTACACACAAAGATGCGCTCTTTGAGATTTATGAGTGTCGGTGGGCAGTAATGAAGTACTTAGCAGAACTTATATTCATATGCATTTTAAGGTCATCATTTCCCCCAGCGCACAGGGTACAGCGTGATGCGTTGTGGTTGCTGGTCATTAGCTTGTGGAATGGATGGCATTTACTGCTGAGAATTAAGATATAATTGGACAGGATTGCACAGAACAAAGCCTCGGGATATCCTTTACAAAATAAACCCTAGTCTCATCCCATGCACCAGAAAATAACAATTGTGAGAAATTACTGCAAATCGGCAGGCGGGCTCCCCAGACAAATGGCGATGTTACAGTCTGCGCAGGATGGCTGCCTGCGAGCAAGGGCAGGACGGAGCGCTCTAAGTGGAGCGGGGATAGGAGATTTGATTTGTTCTGATTTTAACCTTATGAATCTGCAGCTTCCACTAAGCGAGGATTTGAATTTCGATCCTTAACCCCCTCTGTGCCCAGGGGAGGCTGACGAGACAGAGACAAAGGAGTAAGGGTTACATATAGAAACAATGATCTAGATGGGGAAACTACAGCAGTAATTTATCATTTTAGTTAAAGAACCAGAAAATGTAGAGAGATCCAAATATATTTTGCCCATATATCTGTAAGGCTAGGATCACATTCGTGCACGGCGGGAACGCGCACAAAATTGTGCACTTTCCCGCTGTGCGCAAAAACACGCATCCCTTTTGCAGGCGCCTGGCGGTGCCATTAATTCTTGACGCTCGCCAAAACACATGGAAACAAAGTGTAGTGTGATTGAAAAGGGGCCATGCACTTCTTTTGTGTGTAGGGCATCCTATTGAAATTAGCGGGCATCCCCTAAACAAGATGTGTGAAACTGCACTTTCACACCTGCATGGGTATCAATGGAACCTAATGCCACGTACACACGGAAATTCGGCCAGCAAAAGACCGATGAGAGCTTTTGGTCGGAAAATGCGACCGTGTGTATGCTCCATCGGACTTTTGCTGGCCGAATTCCAGCCAGCAAAAGATTGAGAGCAAGTTGTAAATTTTTCGGTCGGAAAAAGTTTTGATTGGAAATTCCGATTGTCTGTACCAATTTCGATACGCAAAATTCCTACGCATGCTCGGAAACAATTTGACGCATGCTCGGAAACAATTCGACGCATGCTCGGAAGCATTGAACTTAATTTTCTCGGCTCCCCATAGTGTTGTACGTCACCGCATTCTTGATGGTCGAAAGTTTAGCGAACTTTTGTGTGACCGTGTGTATGCCAGCCAAGCTTGAGCGGAATTCCGTCGGAAAAACCATGAAAGATTTTTCCGACGGAAAATCCGCTCGTGTGTATGTGGCATAACAGTATCTTGTGAGCATTTGTGCAGCCTGATGCTTTCTGATTTGTTGCCACAGTGGTCACATGATTGGGAGCCAGTCCCACCGGCTCCTGATCATTATTAGAGACCAGGATCTGTCTATGACAGCTTGGTCACTGTGCTAGGGGCGCATAGTGAGTGCACGTTCAGCTCAGAATTCTCACTTGCCCACCCTCTTTGCCACTGCGCATATGCGTTACGTGGGTGGCGATAGGTTGTTGTGTGCAATGAATTCAAGTATATGTAAACCCTCACCTTGTAAAACAACTCATTGTTTAATCACTTGCCGACCAGCTGCCGTCATTATACTGCGGCAGGTGGGCTCTTTCCCGAGAATCGCCGTAGCTGTACGTTGACTCCTTTAAGAGCCATAGCAGGCGTGCTGCGCGGCGGGGGGCCCGATGTGCATGGCTGGCGGCTACAATGTCCGCCGGCCACACGCAATTGCGGGAAAGAGAGCCAGAACGGGGATCTGTCAATGTAAACAGACAGATCCCCATTCTGACAGGGGAGGAGAGAGAGAGCTGCTGTTCCTAGTGATTAGGAACAGCGATCTCCCTCCTCCTCCAGTCAGTCCCAACCCCCCACCATTAGAAACACCTCCCAGGGAACGCATTTAACATATTTTTTATAGCACTGGTCGCTGTATAAATGTCAATGGTTCCAAAAAAAGTGTCAAATCTGTGTTCAATCTGTCCGCCGCAATGTCGCAGTTCCAAAAATTTCAGATCGCCGCCATTACTAGTAAAAAAAATAATAATAATAAAAATGCCATAACAATACCATAAATCTATCCCCTATTTTGTAGACATTATAACTTTTGCGCAAACCATTCTATATACGTTTATTGCGATTTGTTTTACCAAAAGTATATCGAAGAATATATATCTAAACTGATGAGGAAATTATTTTTTTGGGGGGATATTTATTATAGCAAAAAGTAAATAATATTGTTTTTTTTTTTTCAAAATTTACGCTCTTTCTTTGTTTATAGCGCAAAAAAGTAAAAACTACAGAGGTGATCAAATACCACCAAAAGAAAGCTCTATTTGTGGGGAAAAAAGGACCTAAATTTTGTTTGGGTACAGCGGCGCACAATTGTCAGTTAAAGCAACGCAGTGCCGAATTGCAAAAAATGGCCTGGTCTTTAAGGGGCAAAATGTTCCGGTCTGAAAGTGGTTAAAATAGAAATGAAAGGCAAAACATTTGTGTATAGGTATACAGTAAAAAACATTATAAATATCTTCTCTCCCTTTTTTTTTTTTTTTGTTCTCAGCTGCATAAGGAGGTCAGAGAGCTAGGGAAGGAGAAACAGCAGCACACTGATCTTCCCAGTGAAAGGCTGTGCAGGGAGGGAGTGGGGGGTGTCAGCACAAGTCTGATCATTGGAGGAGAGGAGGCTGCATTCCCAGCATAGCTAGAGAACTGACCACGGTGTGCTCTCCTGCTTAGTGTGGTCAGTTTTTAATAGGAATGCAGGGGGACTAGCAAGAACACCATGGATTTCACACAAAGGAAGCAATACAGGGAAAACAGGATATTGTTTAAACAAGTGCAAAGTACAGCAGGCACATATCAGGAATATGAAGTGTTGGGTTTATATATTCTTTAAATTTCATTATAAGAATGTTTTACGGGAACATTTTTATCCCGTCAACGACCAATCAGAGAAAAGCTTTAATTCTCTAATGCACCTTAAAATAGATGACTGGTGGAATCTAGCGGTTGCAGGTAACACACAGATGATTTTCCTCCAGGTTAGAAAGAAACATTCAGATCCTTTGTAGGAGAGAATATTGTTCCCTGTGCACTGCAGCATGTCATCCCCGGATGCGGTAATCTTTGTTTCTGCAGCCCAGCCTCTGACTGCAGTTGTAGAACTTCATCTCGCGTCCTCTGATTTTCTCCATGAATGCGGGAACGTTCTTGTCAGATGTGTAATGGAATTCACAGTCAGCTTGTTCTCTGCGGGTCTTTTATTTATGCAAACTGACAGCGGCATCAGAACCAATCAGAATATCCTTCAGTGATACCTTATAGGGGACCAACCTGTGACTCGTCACCTACACATGGCTGCACATTAAGCCTATAACTGCCCAGACACAACCTATAAATCGCTGTAGTCACATAATTAACAGGCGGCTTTCATTTTTTCGGTCGCATCGTTTAAATGTATATAAAACCCAAGAGCAAACATTAAACGCTGAGCTCCAGGCAAATATGAACAACACAAATGAATGCAGCTCTGTAATCATTAATACATTAGTAAATTTATATATACCGTATTTATCGGCGTATAACACGCACTTTTTCCCCCTTAAAATCGGGGGAAAGTCGTGGGTGCGTGTTATACGCCGATACCCCCCAAAAAAAGTGACAAAAATGGCAAGCGCCGCTGGAAAAGACTGAATCGTGTCCGGAAAAAAAACGAAGCGGCGCCGGAAAAGACCGAGCCGACTGTTCGGCTCCGCTCGTAGTCCCGCCTCCCTGCGCTCGCTCCGGTAACAGCAGGGAGGCGGGACCGCGAGCGGAGCCGAACAGTCGGCTCGGTCTTTTCCGGGGGCGCTTCGGTCTTTTTCGGCGGCGCACGCAACAGAGCGTCTCGGCGGCGGGAAATTTAAACCCGGACAAGACTGCAAATGACGCTGGCAAGCTACAATGACACTAGGCAAGCTACAATGACACTGGGCAAGCTACAAGGACACTAGGCAAGGCTGCAAATGACGCTGGGCAAGATGCAATGACACTAGGCAAGCTACAATGACACTGGGCAAGCTGCAATGACGCTGGGCAAGCTGCAAATGACGCTGGGCAAGCTGCAAATGACGCTGGGCAAGATGCAATGACACTAGGCAAGCTACAATGACACTGGGCAAGCTGCAAATGACGCTGGGCAAGCTGCAAATGACGCTTAAATGTAAGTTTTTTTTTTTTTTCCCTAAACTTCCCTCCTAAAACTTTTTTTCCTTAAAATGCCCTCCTAAACTTGGGGTGCGTGTTATACGCTGATAAATACGGTATTTTTTAATACAAGCAGCAGTACCTGGATGTGACTTGCTATCAGCCTCTTGTACAGGGCCGGTTTTTATTTTTTTGCGCTATAAACAAAAAAAAGACCGAAATTTAGAACAAAAAACAATATTTTTAACTTTTTGCTCTAATAAATATTCCCCAAAATTTTTTTGTTCTATGGCTCTTAACCACTTAAGCCCTGGACCAATTTGCAGCCAAAGGACCAGGCCCCTTTTTGCGATTCGGCACTGCATCGCTTTAACTGACAATTGCGCGGTCGTGCGACGTGGCTCCCAAACAAAATTGGCGTCCTTTTTTTCCCACAATTAGAGCTTTCTTTTGGTGCTATTTGATCACCTATGCGGTTTTAATTTTGTTGCGCTATAAACAAAAATAGAGCGACAATTTTGAAAAAAATTCAATATTTTTTACTTTTTGCTATAATAAATATCCCCAAAAATGTATAAAAAAACATTTTTTTTTTTCCTCAGTTTAGGCCGATACGTATTCTTCTACATATTTTTGGTAAAAAAAAATCGCAATTAGCAATTATTGATTGGTTTGCGGAAAAGTTATAGCTTTTACAAAATAGGGGATAGTTTTATAGCATTTTTATTAATATTATTTTTTTTTACTAGTAATGGCGGCGATCAGCGATTTTTATTGTGACTGCGACATTATGGCGGACACATCGGAAATTTTTTGACAAATTTTTGGGACCATTGTCATTTAAACAGCAATCAGTGCTATTTAAATGCACTGATTCCTGTGTAAATGACACTGGCAGTGAAGGAGTTAACCACTAGGGGGCGGGGAGGGTTTAAGTGTGACGTGTGTGTGTTTTTTTACTGTAGGGGGCGTAGCTTGGCGTTCGACATCACTGATCGTCTTTTCCGATGACAGGAAACAGACGATCAGTGTCAGTCTCACTAGGAAGCACGGGGAGAGGTTTGTTTACACATACATCTCCCCGTTCTTCAGTTCTGTGACCCGATCGTGGGACACCAGCAGCGATCGGGTCCACGTGTCCCGCGGCCACAGTCACGGAGCTCAGGGCCGGGCGCGCGCGACCTATGGCTGGGCACTTAAATGGCAATGTACCTGTACGTTGATGTGCCCAGCCTTGCCATTCTGCCGACGTAAATGTGCAGGAGGCGGTCCTTAAGCGGTTAAAGGAACCGACGTACAGCTATGGCGTTTCGTGGGAAAGAGCCAACCTGCCGCAGTATAATGACGGCGGCTGGTCGGCAAGTGGTAATACGTTGCAGCTTACTAGATTACTGTGGTGGCCCCCAACTTTATATGATGGTGCTCGAGCCTGGCTTTTGGCCAATGGGACACCAAGTACTGCACTGTGGGGAGGCAGGGGGTGTCACGTGTTTCCAAGACACAAAAATTTCAGGTATTTGTCTGATGGGTAGATTGCTGTGGTAGGTGGTTGAACACGGAAAAGGTGAGTAGTTTGCTGAGTACAGACCAAATATAGGTTCATTTTAAGCTAGATCTAAACCCAATCTCAAAAATCTCAATTGAGCTTTACCATGTTAATGTAATTCAAAAAGAGATACTGAATTTGGGGTTTTCACTAGCTGTGAGCCATAATCATCAAAATGAACCACTTAAGCCCCAGACCATTTGGCTGGCCAAAGACCAGAGCACTTTTTGCAATTCGGCACTGCGTTGTTTTAACTGACAATTGCGCGGTCGTGCGACGTGGCTTCCAAACAAAATTGACGTCCTTTTTTCCCCACAAATTAGAGCTTTCTTTTGGTGGTATTTGATCACCTCTGTGGTTTTTATCTTTTGCGCTATAAACAAAAAAAGAGCGACAATTTTGAAAAAAAAAGCTATATTTTTTACTTTTTGCTATAATAAATATCCCCAAAAAATATATAAAAAAAATATATATAAAAAAAATATATAAAAAAACATTTTTTCCCCTCAGTTTAGGCCGATACATATTCTACATATTTTTGGTAAAAAAAATCGCAATAAGCGTTTATTGATTGGTTTGCGCAAAAGTTATAGCGTCTACAAAATAGGGGATAGTTTTATGGCATTTTTATTAATAATTTTTTTTTACTAGTAATGGCGGCGATCAGCAATTTTTATCAGGACTGTGACATTATGGCGGACACATCGGACACTTTTGGCGCTATTTTGGGACCATTTACATTTATACAGCGATCAGTGTGATTAAAAATGCATTGATTACTGTGTAAATGTGACTGGCAGTGAAGGGGTTAACCAGGAGGGGGCGCTGCAGGGGTTAAGTGTGTCCTAGGGAGTGATTCTAACTGTGGGGGGGGGGGGCTATGTGTGACAAGACACTGATCACCGCTCCCGATTACAGGAAGCTGTGATCAGTGTCCTGTCACTAGGCAGAATGGTCAGATGCCTGTTCACATTAGCAAACCCCCGTTTCCCCCCCCCCCCGGAGATGCTCGCGGGTATTCCCGCGGACATTGAGTCCGCGGGTCCCATGGACATCGAGTCCGCAGGTCCCGGACGCACGGTCACAGCGCCTGCGCCAGGCAAGCGCGCGCGTCAGGAAATTCAAAGCAATGTACAGGTACGTTACTTTGCCCAGCCGTGCCATTCTGCCGACATATATCTACAGGAGTCGGTTGGCAAGCAGTTAAAGGGCAACGTACAGGTACGTTAATCTGCCTGTACGTGCCCTTCTGCCGCAGTATATCTGCGTGAGGCGGTCGGGAAGCGGTTAAAAGAAAGAAATGCTTGAAATATATCACTCTGTGTTTAACACATCTATATAATATATATGAGTTTCACTTTTTAAGTTGAATTACTGAAATAAATTACCTTTATGAGATGCACCTGCATAACTAATCATATATTATACTTTCCAAATAATGACATTTCTATGAGTCTTTGTGATGGTACATTAAAGACTGATGAGAATTCAGAGCAGGACTGGCAGTATAAATGTAGCTGTGCCCTGTATGGCACACCGGCTCATATTTCTCTGCTTTGCCAAGCCAATAATATCTTGGCACTGCTATCAGCTCAGCGCCCTTATAGGGCCACAACAGGGGCACATAGAAGACGTTGGCATGTAGATAGAACCTTGGCATATGTGACCAATGAGTCTGGATTGTAGAGTTCCTGATCTAACGGATGTAATTTCCAATGTGGACATTCAATCTTTCAAATACATTAACACTGTACCATCTATCAGGGCTGATAGAAAATGTGTTTTTGTAATGGACATGAGCCCAGAAAAATTACAGCCAGCTCAAACATTTTATGATCGTAGGACAACTTTAGGCCGTCCATAATTATCTGCATTGCATGATTATCTAATTCGCAACAATGGTATTGTATTAGTAACATTTTAGTAATGATACTACTAGGTAAGATGCCAAGTAAAGACAGAAAAATTTGTTTCTGATTAGTTTGTTAAGTTAATTATTTTGTTTTGTCATATTTGTTATGTTAGAATCATTCTTTTTTCAGAATTAATTTAGTTATTTTCAAATTGATTTGAATTTTGGATGACGGTTATATTTGTTCTATTTTATTCTAATCTATTCTATATTTTTTTTCTATTCTATTTTTTTCTAGTCTATTCTTTTATTTTCCATTCTATTCTTTTCTGTTCTGTTCTTTTATTTTCTATTCTTTTATTTTCTATTCTTTTTTTTATTCTTGTGTTTGTTTTCGGTTCTATTCTTTTCTCTCCTCTGAATAATGAAAATTCCATTTGAATATCGAGTTGTAACAAAACAAATCACACATGTCTAATGCCAAGTGCCTAGGATTTCCCGGGACAGTCCGGCATCTCTGTCCTCTACTTCCATGTTGCTGTGTTCAGGGATGTAGCCTGAGATTACAACAGCAGTCTTTATTGAGTTATTGAGCATACATTGAGTGGGCGCTTCCTGCATTTTTTAGGGGTGGGACTTGATAGAAAGTGGGCCTGATCTGGGCAGGACCACACTGTAATGCCGCGTACACACAGTCGGAATTTCCGATGGGAGCTTTTCATCGGATTTTCCGAACGTGTGTATACCCATTGGTCTTTTTCTGTCGGAATGTCCGACGGACTTTGGATTGAGAACTTGTTCTTAATTTTTCCGACGGAAAACCTTTCTATCGGATTTTCCGATCGTGTGTATGCATTTCCGACACGCAAATATCCGACGCATGCTCGGAAACAATTTGACGCATGATCGGAAGCATTAAACTTCCCTTTAATAGTGCTGTCGTACGGACTTTCAGCCAACAAGCTCACATCCAACATTTCCCGTCGGAAAATCCGACCGTGTGTACGTGGCATAAGATGAGAACAGAACCTTAATAAAAACTGAAGTATCAGTTTTGAATGGACAAACCTTTAAAAGTAATACTTGATATCAAACATGGCTCATATTATGCCATTTTAAAGTACAGCCCTATTTTGTTCTCTCCCCTCATGACACCAAGGTCTTTGACTAAAGACTACTGCCCCGTACACACGAGCGGATTTAACGTCGGAAAAATCTTGGATGGTTTTTCCGATGGAATTCCGCTCAAGCATGGCTTGCATACACACGGTCACAAAAAAGTTCTATGAACTTTCGACCGCCAAGAACGCGGTGACGTACAACACTACGACGAGCCGAGAAAATTAAGTTCAATGCTTCCAAGCATGCGTCGATTTGTTTCCAAGCGTAGGAATTTTGCACGTCGGAATTTGTACAGACGATCAGAATTTCAGATCAGAACTTTTTCCGACCGAAAAATTGAGAACCTGCTCTCAATCTTTGGCTGGCAGAAATGCCGCCAGCAAAAGTCTGATGGAGCATACACACGGTAGCATTTTCCGACCAAAACATCACATCGGTCTTTTGCTGACCGCATTTCCGATCGTACATGGCATACCAGTACCACCTCATTGTATCCTTTGTAGTCTATGGGTTCGGGTCAGCCAGAAGTTGTCCGCCTTCAAGTAAATGGCAATCAAAAGCCCATTCTTAATTGTTAGCACAATCTAAAACAAGGAAAGTATATTCGCTCTAGGAATGTGGAGGCTTCAAGATGCCCAACCCGCAGCCAGCCGTACAATTGTTTGTTAAAAATAAAACCAGAGCAAATTGTTCCTAATCCACAATTCACAAGCTGCATTGTATTATTCTCAAAAGCTGGCTGACGCCTTGCGTACACTTTTTGTGGCTCAGCGACTTGGAAGACGCAACTAAAAACTCTGCTGTCACATTTTTATCGCCGAAAAAGATTATTGCGAGGCAGATCTTTGATTGTCATTTAGCAAATACTCTGGCACAAGCTAACGTGATTATCTGTGCTCACACCACGTCATGCATTTGATGTAGATTACATTATTCTCTTTATTTGTTGCTGGTGGCTCTGTTCCATCTTCGCAGGCAGCCAAGTTCAATTTTTGGTCCTACTTCTCTTCTTAAAGTGGACCTAACACCAGATTTATTTTTTCAGGTGGAGTCATGTGTCAGCGTTTTATTTCCAGGTGTTATTATCTTTCACTGAGATCACAGTACTTTATCTGATTTTCTCTCCAAAAGGAAGCATCGTCCAGGGTTGCCATCTATTTTCTGGGCCAAGATGGTGGTGCATGCAGACTTGTAAAGCTACTAAAAGAGGAAGGGTCAGCACTCTGAACCTCTGTTGCATGTGCATGTGCTAACAAGGAGCACACTGTCAGAAAAACAGCGATGATATCATCAGCATGCTGCTGTTTCTTCATTATCCAATTACAGGCTTGGGTGGGGAGGTGACCATGCTGTGTTTCTTTACTGCAGTAGAGAAAATTCAGGTCGCCATCCTACCAGTGTTGTTTGACATAGTTGAATGCAATGCAGGTGGATTAAGAAGTCGAGAGGAACCTAGTTCATTATGGTTTCCTTGGTCACAGACGGGCAGCATCCGATTGGATGCTGGCATCCCAAGTGCCATCTTGGGTCAGGCAGAGTCTATTTAAGACCCCGGCTCCCGCGTTTGAAGCACATTTTGCGGATACCCGTTTGTCAGAGGCAGTGCTTAGCCTCGGGGAAATGTTACGGCCGGGGGAATAGACAAAGTGCAGATACACACCTTCCTTCTGGAGACCTCCTCATTTGGGTGCCAGTCAATACAAAACGAACCTATTTTTGTCTCTGTATAGACTTACACAGGCTTTTTTTTAGCATTCAAAGTACCAGGGACATTGAACTATACACGTTCATTGTGCACTTTATACTTTCTGTGACTCGGTTAAGTCATAAACATGTTAAGTGCTATCAGCCAAATGCATGGACTTCCAAGTGGTGAAGACTGTCATTTCTTTCCCATCCCTAAGGGACACAGCAATTCTTGGACTGTTGGCTTATACTGCTGCCTGCAGGAAAAATGGACACTGGCAACCCGAAAGAAAAACACTGACCAGTACCAGTTAATTCCGCCAACAACCATCATGCCTTTTGCTAATGTTCTCAGGAGACTGAAAGTGTTTTCTTCAAAGACTACTATGTGAACCCATTAGAGATATTCCTCTATCTACTCTTACCCTCAAGATGTAATTTCTTGTAGCCATTGCCTCTTTGAGGTGAGTGTTTGAAATTGCAGCTGCCTTTTTATGCAAGGAACCCTTTCTGGTTTTAAGCTGACCATACATGAATCGAAATTCTGCCAGTTCAGCATGGACTGGCTGAATTTCCATCCATGTATGAGCAGGTTGGTTGTACACAAGTCGATCTAACAATTGACTTGTGTACAACCAACCTGTTGGAAAAATTTCTCTCCATCAGCACCACGGCTATAGCCAAATCTCCCTGCTGTAAAAATACAATAGCACTGCAGGAGGGATAACCCCATCCACATCAAGTGTGTGGATGAGGGAAAATTTACTGTTGTATGACCAGCCTTACATAGGGACAAAGTGGTGTTGAGGTCCAGGACTTTCTCTTGCCTGAGGTAGTTTCCTCCTTTCACTCCAACGTGAACATTGTTCTCCCATCCCTCTATTATCTGGATGTAGTTCTCTGCCACTGGTTCTTCAGAGAGACCGATTGTCTTTGTTCCCCATAAGAGTACATCAACTTTTCCTTTTACCATCTCTAGAGTCTAGATAGCTCAGGCAGATCACCATTCAAACTTATCGTTTCTGTCATGTCACACTTTACTGTGAGCACTTTTTGTTCTCAACAAACTTATCTTATGTTTTCTAAGTTCTACCAGGTGAATATTCAGGCTCCATCTGATGCCAGCTTTGGGGGTTAGGTCTTTCTGGTGTCACTTTGAGCTGCAGGCAGTCCCCAGTTTTCTTTTGTTATTTTTTGGGTCTGTTAGCCTTTGTTGATATGTTGCCCAAACCACTGTTGGACATCCAGTCTAATGCCCCGTACACACGGTCGGGCATGCCAATGGAAAAAGTCTGATCGGATTATGTTGTTGGAAAATCCGATCGTGTGTGGGCTCTAGCGGACTTTTTCCGTCTGAATTTCTGACTGAAAAAATTTGAGAGCAGGATCTAAAATTTTCCAACAACAAAATTCGATCAGACTTTTTCCGATCGTGTTTATAGAATTCCGACGCACAAAGTGCCACACATGCTCAGAATAAATTTGGAGATGAAAGCTATTGGCTACTGGCCACTTCGTAGTCCCGTTGCACGCGGTGTACGTCACCGTGTTCTGAACGATCGGCTTTTCTGACAACTTTGTGCGACTGTGTGTATGCAAGACAAGTTTTGGCCAAAATCCGTCAGAAAAAATCAGACAGATTTTGTGGTCGGAATGTCCGACCGTGTGTATGGGGCATAAGAATGTCTGTGTCCTCAATGAATAAGGACAAAAATAAAAATTTTGTACTCACCATAACGTCCTTTTCTTTAAATACAATGGGGGGCATAGGTCCCTCCCCTCTACTTTGGTACAAAACTGAGGCATGATAGTTGTGGACAGGGTTATTCTAAGCTAGTCAATGGGGTTGTGGTACTAAAGGCCAAAAGACTGTGCACTTTGCAAGTGCAGATGCACTCAGTTGATCAAGAGCTTAGTAAATGAGGTAACACTTCAGTTTACGAATAACAAATCACATGCAAGGAAAAAAAAAATAAAAAAAAAAAGCATTTTTGCTTCGACATGATTGGATGATGGAAGTTTGCAGAGGTTCCTCTCATTTACTAAGCTCTGGAGCAACTGCAGTTGCAATATGCCCAGTCAAATATGCCTTTAGTAAATCAACCCCAATGTTTTTTTTGTTTCCAGTGTTTTCGGCAGCAGTATTACTCAATAGTCTATGAATTTTAGTGTCCATGAATGGACTCAAAGAAAACGATTTTACCATCAGTACCAAAATTATATTTGATCACCTCACAAAGCAGTGATCGAAAAACACTGCTCTGTCATAAAGATTGTCCTCCTTCTGTTATTGTCAAAGGATAAAGAGATACGAACTGTTGTATTTTACCAATATACTTGGGGTTAGGGTTTACCAATGTACTTTTACCAATGTGCCCAGGGGTTAACAACCACTGATCAGAACCACTCCACTCACAATGGCACAAAATAGACCCGATCGTGAAGCAACTGAATTGCAAGTTAATGATCAGTTGCCTGTTGATCAGAATATTTCATAGTATACTCTATCCTTATATTATAGAACTGCTAGTAGAAGTTATGGAATTATAAGATCATTGTGGTCAATAATTCAGCGGATTAAGGTCTGAGGGCCCCATGTTGACCATGGCATAAGTTATTCATCCGTTGATCTTCTCCAGCTGTGCCGTCGCTGTTTTTTTATTGATCGGCCACCTTGTACTTGCTGTGTGATCCTTTAGACGACATTATCTCCCAGTCCTTTGTTTATACCATAATATCCACAAAAGACAGCTTAGTTGTATCTCCTGATTCCTCTCCATCTCTGTCACTTTCCCAACACAGTTTGCTACAGAACTTCAACAAAGCTTGTTGTTGGAAAGCCATTGATTTGATCTCAGTGGGGTTTTCACTAGTACGGCTTCTGAAGACGAGGTCAGTCTATTTATCCTTTTTATGGATTTATTCTGTTCTCCAGGTATGTAATAGATGAAAAAAAAATAAAAATGCAATAAAAATCACCTAAACGTAATAGATTGAGTTAGACATTTCTGGTAATCTTCTCTTTTTAAGCCACGGCTTCTCAGATTTCTCCCGTGTGCCTGATTTTCAGAACAAGACCTACATTTTAAAGACTTAACCCCTGAAAGGTCCCTGGTTTTAGAATCTGATTGACAATCTAACAATAAAATATTTATTTTACAACATTTCTTTCTGCTCTACTATTTTTTTTTTTTACTTGGCCTTTTTTAAAGGTTAGCCTATGCAGTTGTTTTGACTTTTGGTAGACTTGAGTGTGAAATCACCTAAAGGACATGACGGGTCTAATGTACTTTTAGGGCTCATTTACACTTGTTTCGACTTCAACACACATTAAAGCGCCTACCACTTTAACATGCTTTTTTGATGTGTTTTTTCCTAAGCTATAGTGATGCTTCCGTGGTGCTTCCGTGATGCTTCGGTAATTCTTCGGTGGTGCTTTTTTGAAGCTTTAATGAAGCTTGGCAGATGCCCTACGTGCGTATGTGTTGATTATCTCATACCTGCAATACCTCCAAAACAAATCAAAGCTAAAGCTGAATCAAAGCTGTCCTGTCAAGTGGCAGCTGTATCTCTGTGATTGTGCCGATTGGCAAGGTGTCAGAAGCGCGAGGCATAGGCCTTACTGTGCACATTGTGCCAAATAGCTCAGTCACATCTTAGTAGTTGGGGGACAAGGACTATCTGAAGACCCAAAGAGGTTTGGGGTGTGGCCGTTGGTCGTTATATGTTGTTTTCACAAATAGAACAGAGTGGTTGACTGTGAGCAGGACCCCGTCCATACACCTTGCTGGATGTTCTTCTGCACCAGAGATCATGAAATGAAGGCTCTCTACGCTTTAGGTCCCATTAGCGCTGGACAATCATTTTTAGCAGTGGACTTTTAGGTGTTTTGCTGCTTTGCATTTTAGTACAAACAATTTTCATATGATGTTAGTACTAGTTTTAGCATGATAGTACCATTTTCATTAATCCTTTTTGATATTATTAATGTAAGGTTTAGGGTTATTGAGTGTGAGGGTTAGGGATTGGCTCAGATTAGGGTTTGGAGGTTAAAATGTTGTGCTAAGGTTGAGTTTTGGGCAGAGGTTAAAGTATATCTAAAGCCAAATTTTATTTTATTTTATTTTTTCATTTTGGCCTGCCCTGAGTCAACAGGAAGTAAGATGATATCTTTCAAATGTGATGAAAATCCCTTCTTAGACAGTTGTATTTGGAACACATGCTCCCCACTGGAAGCTTTCTCCTCTATTCCTGTTCTAGTGGCAACTCAAAATTCTCACTTTCATTTCAAGTGGTTGTAAACCCTTTACAACCACTTTTTGCTAAAGGTAAGCCTATAATTAGGCTACCCTGCATGGTTTAGGGGCACATGCGCACTGAAGCAATGGCACGTACGTGCTGTTGCTTCAGTTAGCCTGTGCTGTTACCGGCGGCTCCCACGCACATGCGTGGGAGTGAAATCATCGCGGCTCGGGCCAATCACAGCGCCGGAGCTCGGGATACCCGGACGTAACTCCGGGAGCGATGCGAGGGCTTTGATCTTAGGTAAGTAATTCATAATGAGCTAGTATGCTATGCATACTAGTTCATTATGCCGTTGTCTTGTATTTTTTTTTTTTGGGGGGGGGGGGGTTAGGTTTTACAACCACTTTCAGGTGACATTGTTGGTAAAAAAACAACTGGAGACAGTGGGGTTGAGTACCGTATTTGCCGGTGTATAAGGCGGCGGGGCATATAAGACGACCCCCTAATCTTACAGTTTTTTAAGCATTTTTTTTCCTGTACTTACCGTATAAGACGACCCCCTTCCGAGGCTTCCGAGGCTTCATTTTTCTTCCTTCTTGCTGGAGCTGGAGCGGGCGCCATATCCTTCTTCCTGCTTTTGCTGGAGCCAATCACGGCGAGCGATGTATTCTATTAATGAATACAAAGCCTGCTTGGATTGGCAGAGGCTGTAACATCATCAGCCCGCGCCTCTCTGACTCTCAAAGCCAATCCGAGCAGGCTACAGAGTAGCCTGCTCGGATTGGCAGAGGTTGTTACTCCAATCCGAGCAGGCTCTGTATTCATTTGAATACATCGCTCACTGGGATTGGCTCAGCGGTAGATACTGTATGTAGCCGAAGCTACATACAGTATTACCGAACACCCAGCAGGCATCCGAGGGGCTGACCCGGTGTATAAGACGACCCCTGCTTTTTTGGCCAGTTTTTTTAAGTGTAAAAGGTCGTCTTATACGCCGGAAAATACGGTAACTAAAAATGAAAAGTGCAAAATCTGGTGCAGCTGTGCATGGTAGCCAGTCAGCTTCTAACTTCAGCTTGTTCAATTAGGCTTTGACAAAGAAAAAAAAAACCTGGAAGCTGATCAGTTTCTATGCAGATCTTCACCAGATTTTGCACTCTCCAGTTTTGGTTAATCAACCACAGTGAAAATCCCTAATGGGAACACAGTTTGAATACATGCATAGAAGTTGTTTTATCTTCCAAAGAGTTTGTTTTTCTGTTTGTGGAATCCTGAGATTTACATAGCACTAGTAGACTAGTAGACAGCGTGTTTGCTGACCAGACTTTTCTCTGCTGTAGTCAAGTAATACAGCCTGGTCACCTCTCCTCCCCTAGCTTGCAGTTGAACAGTGAAGAAACAGCAGCACATTGAAGTGCTCATCCTTCTGTTCTCATCACTTGTGCATGAGAGAAATCTGATTGGCTTCTAGTGCTGCCCGTGCCTTTCCTAATCTAAGCACTGCTGTCTTAAATTCAGGTACAAGTTGTATTTAATAATGCAATTCATATTACATTTAACTGGTGTTTTATATATCTGCTGGAGTTCATCTTTAAAGGTCTCTGCTCCAAAGTTTACCAAAATATTACAAAACTTAAAAGTCAGCCAAACAAGACAAGGTGTCAAGTTTGCATTTAAAGGAGGCAGGTGACAAGTGAAGGATTGATATAGATTTTCCTGCCGAAAACATGGAACAATTTTCTCCCAGTTAATGGTGCTGTCAAAAGGCATCAACTGAATTGCTGAGGGATATTGTATAGGAAAGGGCGGATTCTGGGGATTAAAGAGGTATACTCTACTTCATCTGAAAACAGTCTTTTTCCTGGTTGGTCTATTTTTGTTGAAATAATAAATGGCTCTCTGAATTCCATACCTAAGTTGTTACAGCAAAAAAGTAGAGCTTATATGAATTGCTTGCAATACTATCCTATTCAAACACATGTTATTAATTAACCACTTACAGACTGCCGTACGCCAATATACGTCCTAACTTTGAAGAGGAATATTGTTGTTATGGCAGCAGCTTTTATCAACGGCGGGAGAGGTCCCCTCCCGCTGCGCTCCGGTGCCCTCTGCCGCTTCCCGGGGGCCATCGGCAGCAGCGGAGGCGATCGGATGTTACCCCTTGCTGGGTATGGAGACGAGTGAGGGAAAGATGGCCCCCACCCGTCTCCATAACATTGCAGGGCGGAAGCGGCGTCAAAATGTCACTTCCACCCATAGCTCTTAAAGGGCAGAAGAGCTATTGAACTTCAAGTTGACATTTGGAATTTCCGACAAGCTTTGTATGACCGTGTGTATGCAAGACAAGTTTAAGCCAACATCCGTCTGAAAAAATCCCACGGATTTTGTCGGAATGTGCGATCATGTGTAGGCGGCATAAAGCCTAAGACATTAAGACTGAAGGTACCCTAGACTTTAGATGACTGACTTTCACTATGGCAGTTTCTTTTTTTTTTTATTTTTTTTATTTATATCAGGAACAGGGCCCAATCGGGCCGACAAGTTACAGAGTATTACATTTGTCAGGAAAAAACATCTTATTCAAAATGCAAAATCCAACAAATCAAGTTATAACGGAGCCAGAAATAGTTTTTCCACAGTATATTGCATGGTAGGTTTGGGTTACTGTCAATTCCCTGGATTTTTTTTCTTGTTTAAGGTTGGTTCTGGTAACCAATGTTTCTCTGAATGTTTGGTTCCGTCTATTAGTTTCCCTTTCCTCGGAAGGGTGTTTATGTGTATAATTATCTCGATGTATGGTATCGGGGTCATGTGCCCGGTTCCTTAATTTCCATTTTTTATTTGAAAAGATAGCTCCCCGACTTGGGGGGTGAAGATAGCTAGAAAGAGTCTCTAAGATGAAGCAATAGAGTAGAGCAATAGAGGGGGGGGGGGGTGGACGAAGAAGAGAAAGGGAAGGTGGGTTGGAGGGGGGGGGGTCACTATGGCAGTTTCCACCCAATCTATTGGTCAGCTTTGAAACGTTAGGGTTAATCCTGGTCTACATAACAACCAATCAACTAGAATTTTAGAAGGAGGTCAGCAATGGCAGTCCCATATTTTTGCCATGACTGGTTCACTTTAAGGGAATGCAAGACATCCTTGAGTGAAAGCATAAGCAGGCTCACAGCTGTAATGGAATAATCAAAAGTAAATAAAATCAATAAAATCAATGTTGGGACAAAGCCTTCTTTAAGAGTACAATATTTTCCATAAAATCTGCTAAAAGTAAATAAAATCAATAGAAATCAATGCTTGGACAGAACCTTCTTTAACAGCACAAAGTTTTCCATAAAATACATCATTATTGATCTGATAACTTGGCTTGTTGCTCAGCGTCTCGAGGGAAGTTACACACCCGATAATCTGAAATGTATCATGACAAAAAAAATAAAAAAGACAAGCTTTATCTATTTGAGGGCCAATTTCAGACTGTTCAGATGCAAGTCGATAGGTTAATCATCCGTTTCCAGATAGGAAAATAAAACATCTCTGGAGCCGTGATGCAAGGGAAAGATTATTTTAATGACCTAATACCGTGTTATAATCTTTTCCAGGAATATCTGAACAGAATCAATTATATCTTTTTAGTCATTTAAAAAGTCCGAAATGGAGCATAATAAACCAGAAAGAGTCTTTCATCTCTGGTGCATAATTATGAAGCTCTTCAATTGCCGTAGAACATTAAAAATACATTTTATCTGTATAGTTAAGGGGCTAATAAAGCTGAGAGACAACTTGAACCAACAGAAAAAGGCAGCTAGTAGCATTCGCAAATATATATTTAACAGTTCTAAAAGTTGACTTTTTTTATAATTTAAAAGGGTAAGTCCTCCGAGAGGGAATATTCCAGCATTGGATGGACACAAATATGTCCAAATAGCTTCTGTATGCCTCCCAAAATTCCAATGGTAAGAATTGCTATCTGTAATTCTCTATCAAAGAGTGCATCACAAGGGGCGTCCTACTGGATGCACAATTATTAATTCATGTGGCAATATGCACTACTCTGGCATTTGCAAAAAAACAATGCTAATGAAAATATCTCATTACACAGATCACATGTAGCCACCAAAAGTTGTGTGATGGTCTGCGTTTGATTTCCAGTCTCAGCAACCAATGTGCCACAAAAAATGTTTTTAAAGTAAAGACAAAACAACTCAAGTCAAAGCTGGAATGTGTATAGTGCAGTGATGGCGAACCTATGGCACGCGTGCCACAGCTGGCACGCAGAGCCATCTCTGTGGGCACACGAGAGGGTCCAGGACAGAGCTAGAGGTCTCTATCTCCTCTCAGCCCCCTCCCTCTCTTTCAGCCCCCTCTTTTTCCGCCCCCCCTCTTTGTGTCCCCCTCTCTCTGTTCCCCTCTCTCTCTCAGCTCACCCCTCTCTCAGCATCTCTCTCGCACCCCTCTCTCTCTGTCCCTCTTCTCTCTCTCTGTCCCCCTTCTCTTTCTCTGTTCCCCCTCTCTCACACCTCTCTCTCTCTGTCCCCCCTCCCTCTCTCTGTTCCTCCTCTCTCTCAGCTCACCTCTCTCTCTGCATTTCTCTCACACCTCTCTCTCTCGGCCCCTCTCTCTCAGCATTTCTCTCACACCCTCTCTCTCTGTCCCCCCTCCCTCTCTCTGTTCCCCCTCTCTCTCAGCTCACCTCTCTCTCTGCATTTCTCTCACACCTCTCTCTCTCGGCCCCTCTCTCTCAGCATATCTCTCACACCCTCTCTCTCTATCCCCTCTCCCTCTCTCTCTCAGCCCCTCTCCCTCTCTCTCAGCCTCCCTCTCTCTCAGCCCCTCTCCCTCTCTCTGTTCCCCCTCTCTCTCAGCATATCTCTCACACCCCTCTATCTGTTCCCTCTCTCTTTCAGCATATCTCTCACACCCCTCTCTCTCTGTCCCCCTCTCTCTCAGCATCTCTCTCACGCCCCTCACTCTCGCTGTCCCCCTCTCTCTCTCTCTCTCACACACCCCTCTCTCTCTCTCTCACCCCCCCTCTCTCTCACACACCCCTCTCTCTCTCTCACCCCCTCTCTCTCTCACACAACCCCTCTCTTTCGCTCAGCCCCCCTCTCTCGCGAATTGCTGTGTTGGCACTTTGCAACACAAAACCAATGTATTTGTTTCAGTTTGGGCACTCGGGCTCAAAAAGGTTCGCCATCACTGGTATAGTGTCTTACCTTCCAAAAATCTTTTTCAGTAAGTTGTAGGCCTCGTGCACACTGGACGCTTTCGCCATCTCTACTAGATGCCTTTCCTCCTGGCAGGGGCATTTTGACATGATTTTTTTAGCCAGAATAATAATTTCTGTCTATGACTGTATAGTTTAGTAGGAGCAACACCAATGAGAGCAACCGTCAGAAAGCTTCCTGTGCAGTGTCGTATAGCCTGATTGGAAAGTTAGAACCCTTCCCACTCCCAATGGAAATCATACTGTGCAGAAGACTACAGGAGACTAAAAAAGTGATTATATAAACATGGTAGGTATGTTAATGACTGCAAAAACCTTTTTATTAGCTAACTGGTATTGCGTATTTAATGAGTTTATGTCAGTCCAACTGTGGTTAAGGGCTTGGCGGCCAACTTTTATTGAAAACGTAAATTAAAAGTTTACAACACTCCAGTTGCCTATGCAGGGGATTTTCAACAGTGAAACAGTCAACAGAGCATGCTACGCCACCTGGCTCTCTCCTCAGTAGCACTGCTGCTTTTGGCACTGGTCCCTCAGACCTGGTTCTTAGGCCTCTCCTGGTTTGTTCAGGCCTTATAGGTTGTAGCCCCCTGCTGCACAGGTCCACTAATGTCTTCTCAATGGGGGTTCTTTTTCACTTCCCTAAAACATATGGACTTGTCTAGTTGTCCTTGCTTTCCCAGTCTCCATGCCACCTCAACTTACTCAGCCCAATGGTCATATGATCCTACCAACATAGAGTGCAGTCTCTCGAGTGGATCACCTCCCTCCTGGCTGGAGAACACAGATCTCTCCTGATGGTGCACTTACCTATTTCCAACCAAGGGCCCTGATCTCCTAGCTTATAATGAGTGTGCACAACTTGACACAAACAGCCAGCAGGTCTCCAGTAAGACCTGGACACAGGATTGAAGACTTCATCCCACCTTAGGTGCTTTGAAACCTTCAAGCTCCAGACCCTGATCCAGGGCTACAAAACCCAGACACAACTGAACCCCCAGACCTAATACTCTGGAGCTTCCCACTTTGTGCGAATCCTTTGTGTTTTCTACCCATCCACACACACAGTGGCAGGGCCTAGCACTGTCGCATTTGCTTTAAAGTGTAAGTGTAGGCAGACATGAAAGGTACTCCAGATATGTTTTTATTAATAATATTGAGATGTATTTTCTTAAAGTGCCTCATTCTGCATTTGTACTAGGCTCTTCTAATCTCCTACATTCATACTAATGCCGCGTACACACAACCGGTTTTGCCGTCGGAATTAAGTCTGAAGGTTTTTAGACAGAATTCCGACGGAATTCAGCTCAAACTGTCTTGCATACACACGGTCACATCAATTTACGACGGTCAATAACGCGGCGACGTACAACACATACGACGGCACTTTAAAAAGGAAGTTTAGCATGTTCGAGCATGCGTCAATTTGTTTACGAGCATGCATCAGAATTTTGCACGTTGGCATACACACGAACGCAATTTCCGATAGAAACTTTATCCGTCTGAAAAAAATTTTTTTTGGGGGGCAAACTTTCTTTTGGTAATATTGGCTTGCGAAGCATATTTTATATTCTATGTACAGTAATTTACAGACATAAAGGCATAAGGATTTTTTTTTCTATTTTGTCCAGTGCAAGTTTACTCTACCGTCCTATTTAAAATTATATAAAATTTATGTTTCTGGTACAAAGTATATGCGAATGATAAAGGTTGTTTGTTTGGTCTTTTTTTTTTTAATTTTGCAATTTTTTTTATGTGACACTAAAAAATTACCAAGCAAAACTAAAGAAATAAGGCAAAAACTGTAGAAAAATAATAGCTAAGGGGAGAAGGGGAGGAAGGAGCAGCTAGAGGTCATTTCTATTAGCTAAAGGTTAATAAATGGTTTAAAAAGGCTTGTAAGGCTTCTTTAATTGGTGTCATATCCAGCCTAAAGGTCACACCTTTGCTCTTCATATGAATGAAATAGTGATGACACTTGCAGACTGTCTGCAGTACAGTCTGACAGACTATTTACACGGCTGCATTTTGACAGACGCTTCTGCTATGTAATACACAACAATTCCCAGCTGTCATTTTGAGGGTAATTGTCGATAATAGTTGAGTGGGGAGCGACATCGGGGGGGGGGGGGGGGAAGCAGGACATACCTGTAGGAGATGCTTTCTAGAAAGGTAGTTGATGTTTTTATTTGAACAATTAAATTCCTCCATCCCCATATATATTGTAACAAGGTGTGGGAAAAGAAAATGGGACTTTAAACGCGGCATGACATTCTAGTTAGTAAAATTATGTATGAAGATCTGAAAATTGCTTTGGATAAATTTAATTTGTTTTGGTGTCATCATTTAACCACTTCAGCCCCGGACCAATTTGCAGGACCAGGCCCCTTTTTGCGATTCGGCACTGCATCGCTTTAACTGACAATTGCGCGGTCGTGCGACGTGGCTCCCAAACAAAATTGGCGTCCTTTTTTTCCCACAAATAGAGCTTTCTTTTGGTGGTATTTGATCGCCCCTGCGGTTTTTATTTTTTACGCTATAAACAAAAATAGAGCGACAATTTTGAAAAAAATGCAATATTTTTTACTTTTTGCTATAATAAATATCCCCCCAAAAAATATATAAAAAATTTTTTTTTTTCCTCAGTTTAGGCCGATACGTATTCTTCTACATATTTTTGGTAAAAAAAAATCGCAATTAGCGATTATTGATTTGTTTGCGCAAAAGTTATAGCGTTTACAAAATAGGGGATAGTTTTATAGCATTTTTAATATATATTTTTTTTACTAGTAATGGCGGCGATCAGCGATTTTTATTGTGACTGCGACATTATGGCGGACACATCAGACATTTTTGACACATTTTTGGGACCATTGTCATTTATACAGAAATCAGTGCTATTTAAATGCACTGATTTCTATGTAAATGACAGTGGCAGTGAAGGAGTTAACCACTAGGGGGCGGGGAGGGGTTAGTGTGACGTGTTGTGTGTCTTTTTTACAGTAGGGGGCGTGGCTGACGTCTGACGTCATTGATCGGCTTTCCCGATGACAGGGAACAGCAGATCAGTGACAGGCAGTGTAGGAAGCGCGGGGAGAGGTTTGTTTACACAGACCTCTCCCCGTTCTTCAGCTCTGTGACCCGATCGCGGGACACCAGCGGCGATCGGATCCACTGGTCCCGCGGCCGTGGTCACGGAGCTCCCGACCGGGTCGCGAGCGCGCGACCCCACGGCTAGGCAACTAAAGGGGACGTATATATACGTGCTTTTGCCTAGCCGTGCCATTCTGTAGACGTATATCTACAGGAGGCGGTCGGGAAGCGGTTAAAGTCACATTTTCTTTTCCCACACCTTGTTACAATGCGGGTAAGTCACTTTGCCTACAGTGGCCGCTCGTCCTCAGTAGATTGTGGTCCGCAAGTGGTTAATGAGGACAGACCTGGGGCAGGCTCACTTTGCCATTCAAAAAAACTTTGCAGTCAGCCACGACAGCTTCTCCTGAGAAGCACCTAAAAGGTGAAAAATATTTTTTTGCAAATTTAGGCATGCCGTGTGAACACACAACAAACATATAAGTGGGGTCTTCTCAAATTTGGCTGCAAAAGTGGAATACACTTTAAAGGGGCCATGACGAATGTGTGCATAAATGAATGGGGAGCATGTAGGAAGTCAAGCAGGAAGGAAAAAAAATCCTTCTGATTCTTGTTATTAGCTACACTTTTTAACTCAATTCTGTTTATAGACTGCCATGTCTCCTTCAGCTTCCCCGTTCTCTGCCCAGTGAATCTGTCATTGCCTGTGGCAAGGCTACCAAGCTCAGAGCCCAGTGATTGGCAGCATGGATTGCTGTGCAAACAGAGTAAAAACAAGCTCAATAAAACTATTATACCTTTCATTAACCTTTAGCAATCTGTTGTCAGTGATTTCATTTTTATTATGTAATTCTTGGGAAGATGGAAGGAACCAAATACAGGAAGTTGAGTTCCGGGATAAGAAAATAATATCAAAATACAGTGGAACCTTGTATTACGAGCATAATCCGTTCCAGGAGAATGCTTGTAATCCAAAGCACTCGCATATCAAAACGAGTTTCCCCATAGAAGTCAATGGAAACGAAGATAATTTGTTCCACATTGACTTCTATTACATGCAATACTGCATGTGGCCAGAGGTGGGGGGGGGGCGCCGGAGAGCCTCAGAAATACTCGGGGACAGCTCGGCTGAACTCGGAAAGGCTCGGAAACGCTCATGAATGGTGTATTTCCGAGTGTTTCCAAGTAATTTCCGATTATTTACGAACGGCTCCGAACCGTTCCGAGGGTCACCAGCGCCCCCGCACCTCTGGCCAAATGCGGTACTGCACACCCCATTAGCTTGAATTCTGCTCGTTTTACGAGACAACACTCGCAAACCGAGTCAGATATAAAAAAGTTGCTCGTCTTTCAAAACGCTCGTTAACCGCGTTACTCGTAAACCGAGGTTCCACTGTACAAGAGATGTGGATTCTTACTGGAATCCTGGTGCGCTTTGTGTATTTGTCCCAGGTCTGTGCAGTAATCCAGTGTGACACTTTACCTGTGTGTAGGGGCTTCCTGTAATGACGCTCACTGTCTTGTCTCCGCCTCCCTCCTGTAGTTTTCTGCAGGCAGCCTGTAGTGGGCGGGGCTTGCTGGGTCCCTGCCACAGCTCTGCTCTCTGCACAGGCTATGTTCAGCACAGTGGTGATGTCACTGCTACCTTAACAAGGTAATATCTGGATTTGTAAATACATTTGGTGTGCACAGAGTGAATATATATCCTTTGTGGCTATTGAGAAATACAGTGCCTTGAAAAAGTATTCATACCCCTTGAAACTTTCCACATTTTGTCATGTTACAACCAAAAATGTAAATGTATTTTATTGGGATTATATGTGATAGACCAACACAAAGAGGCACATAATTGTGAAGTGGAAGGAAAATGATAAATGGTTTTCAAATTTTTTACAAATAAATAAGTGAAAAGTGTGGCGTGCATTGACCCCCCCCCCCCCCCCCCCCCCCCCCCCCCCCCCCCCCCCCCCCCCCCCCCCGGGTCAATACTTTGTAGAACCACCTTTCACTGCAATTACAGCTGCAAGTATTTTTGGGGATGTCTCTACCAGCTTTGCACATCTAGAGAGTGAAATTTTTACCCATTTTTCTTTACAAAATAGCTCAAGCTCTGTCAGATTGGATGGAGAGCGTCTGTGAACAGCAATTTTCAAGTCTTGCCACAGATTCTCAATTGGATTTAGGTCTGGACTTTGACTGGTCCATTCTAACACATGAATATGCTTTGATCTAAACCATTCCATTGTAGCTCTGGCTGTATGTTTAGGGTCGTTGTCCTGCTGGAAGGTGCCCCCCCCCCCAGCCTTAAGTCTTTTGCAGAATCTAATGCCGCGTACACACGATCGGAAATTCGGCCAGCAAAAGACCGATGAGAGCTTTTGGTGGAAAAAGCAACCGTGTGTATGCTCGATCGGACTTTTGCTGGCCGAATTACCGCCAGAAAAAGATTGAGAGCAGGTTCTCAATTTTTTGGTCGGAAAAAGTTCTGATCGGAAATTCCGATCGTCTGTAGCAATTCCGACGCGCAAAATTCCTACGCATGTTCGGAAACAATTCGACACATGCTCGGAAGCATTGAACTTAATTTTCTCAGCTCGTCGTAGTGTTGTACGTCACCGCGTTCTTGATGGTCGAAAGTTCAGCGAACTTTTGTGTAACCGTGTGTATGCAAGCCAAGCTTGAGTGGAATTCCGTTGGTAAACCATCCAAGTTTTTTCAGACGGAAAATCTGCTCGTGTAGACGCGGCATAACAGGTTTTCTTCTAAGATTCCTGTATTTGGTTCCATCCATCTTCCCATCAACTCTGACCAGCTCCCCTGTCCCTGCTGAAGAAAAGCATCCCCACAACATGATGATGCCACCACCATGTTTCACGGTGGGGATGGCGTGTTCAGAGTGATGTGCAGTGTTAGTTTTCTGCCACAAATAGCATTTTGCTTTTAGGCCAAAAAAGTTAATTTGTAAAAAAAATTGAAAACCATTTCTCATTTTCCTTCCACTTCACAATTATGTGCCACTTTGTGTTGGTCCATCACATAAAATCCCAATAAAATACATTTTACGTTTTTGGCTGTAACATGACAAAACTATGAAAATGTATAGGGGTACGAATACTTTTGCAAGGCACTGTATATTTAAATGACAGTTTTTGTGAAGTTCAGCTTTAAGACTCCTAAAGAACCAAACTAGATCAGAAATAAAAACAAATGAATATAAAACTTTGCAATATGTTGAACTTGAACTGTTTTGCAGTGCCCGCTGACATCTCCTGTACCCTATCATGCCATTCATACTGGAGAGGTACTTGAGTTATTTTCAGACACAGACAAAACAATATATTTATGGAGTGGGAAATTAGACAGGATAAGATATTATTCTTTGGGGTTTTTTTTTTTTTTTTTTTACTGCTTCAGTTTAACTCAGAAAACTTCTTTGTCTGGGTACAGTAACTCATTGTCTGCCAGCCAGGGGCAGACTGACCATTCGGCTACTCGGGCACTGCCCGAGGGCCCCGGGCCACTACGGGGCCCCATCAGGGTTGCCAGCCTCAGTAAAACCAGGGACAGTATGTAAAAATCTGTGTTTTTTTTACATCTGTTTCTGAAATGTCCCTTACCGACATAATTTTGGTCTAAAAATCCAGAGATTATAGCTGCCCCACCTCTCCAGTACCAGTGCCAATAGAAACATGTATGTGTATACTGTGTGTACATGTATGTGTATACTGTGTGATTGTATACTGTGTGATTGTATACTGTGTGGCCCCATAATCTCTGATTGCCTGGGGGCCCCATAATCTCCTATTGCCCGGGGCCCCATGAGTTGTCATTCCGCCCCTGCTGCCAGCATTACTGGCCTAATCTCCATGCTTTATGCTTCAGTCTGAGCACGCTGCCTTTCTATAGACAGTTTAAAGCCCAGGTACATCAAAACAAAAAGGTATGCAAAATCTTACAGCTTGTTCTATATAGAAAACAGCCACAGACTTAGTAGAAAAGCCTGCCCCCTGCCAGCACACACTGTAGAGAAGGACCATTGCCCTCTATGCTGGAGTAGTAGCCTCTCGGCAGAGGTCTGACATCTCTGCTGAGTCAGAGGCAGAGCTCTCCTATCATGCATGAACTTTGCTTATTGCAAAGCTATAGGTGTGGCGCAATAAGGGGGTGATGGACCTCTGCAGAGAGACCACTTCTATCTGCTTCTTGGCAGGACTTTTAATTCAAACATCCAAAATAGAGTACAGATTATTTAGGCGTCCGAAGGGGATGTGCCAGGTGTGCCTAGTGCCCGGTCTTCCCCCCCGTGTTGCCCGCCCCCACAGTGCTTCTGCGGAGGCGGGCCTCTTTCCTCTCCCCCGGCTGCTGCAGGGGATGTTTCAGGATTCAGAGTGGAGGAAAGGGCTAGTCAATATGTTATTTACTAGCTCCTTCCTTTTCTAAATGAACACAGTGAACACACTCACTCACTGTGTTCATTCACAACTGGAGAATAATAAACTGTTTACTAGGCTTCAGTTTGTGAATGAACAGGAAGCCGCTCAGCACAGAGCACTTCCCATTCATTCAATGTCCAGTGCAGCCGAGGCTGCAGAGAATCCCATGTGTGTTTGAGTTTTGGGGTGCACACCCTAATGCATTAGGCTGCGCACACCTATGACAGGGTCATTTCAGCACAGGCCAACTTAAAGTGGAACTTCACTCTCCCAATCAACATTGATTATTTTGAAACCTTATGCTGCTAGCATTAGTAAATAGAGAGGAAAGTATATCAAATTTACTTGCCTTAAACTTTTTATTTCTTCAGTTACTTCATGGTTTCTTGCCTAAGCAAATGATGTCATACATCCCAGGAGTCTTCAGGAGGGAAGGAGAGGAGGAGGGTTTTTTTCAGCTAAGCACATCCTCCTGCATGCATGCTTGAGCTTAGGGCAAATGGATTTCAGGAAGTAAATGCTACATGAATCATTTGCCCATACTCAAGATGGCCACAGACAGAAATGCTGGGGGGGGGGGGGGGGTTTCAGAGTGATTTCTCAACAAAATGAAGCATAGAGACATGGATGGATGGGGGAGTTTGCTTTGAATATTAAAAATGAATTGAATTGTGTTTTTGGTTTGTGGTGCTCAGATGCAGTGAGGATCCCCTTTAAGACACATTTTTGTTAAAGGAGTTGTAAAGGTAAAAGTTTTTTCACCTTAATGCATTCTATGCAATAAGGTGAAAAAACATCTGACAATACCGCCCCCCCCCCCAGCCCCCCGTTTTACTTACCTGACCCCTCGAAAGTCCCGCGCTCGCCCCCGGCATCCTCTTCGCTGCTCACCCTGGCCATTGATTGGCTAGAGTGGATTGGATTGTAAGCAGCGCAGCCATTGGCTCGCGCTGCTGTCATTCACATCCAATGACGCGGAGTCCACACCATGCGAGGGAGCTCGCATTAAGGGGAGCAGTACTTGCGGGGGGGAGCCGAGACAGCCGCCGAGGGACCCCAGAAGGCCAGGCTCGGGGCCACTCTGTGCAAAACGAGCTGCACAGTGGAGGTAAGTATAACATGTTTGTTATTTAAAAAAAAAAAAAAAAAACTCTCCTTTACAACCCCTTTAAGTTTCAAATAGAGAGGGGATGAGGAGAAAGCTGTCAGGTTTTTATTTTAGTCCATCATAAATATTTTGCCCCACTTCCTGTCCCTGTGTCACCCATACAAGAAATTGCAGGAGCTGTTGTTATCAGGACAGGTAGGTGCAGACAACAATGAAAATATTATCAGAGGTTCTAACCCTTGCTGATCCTACAAAAAATTTGCTTTTGTGCCCTGGTTATATACATTTCCTATCATTGCCTGTCCTGACAGGAAGTGAGGAGAATCTCCTTAGACGGGTCGCAGGCAGCAGTAATACCTAGGAGGCTCTATCCCATCCTAAACCAAAAGGTTTGGTTGAGTTTGGGCTTTAATCTAAAACTTTCTTAAGACAGTCAATTGTAATTATGCAAAAATCTTGATATTAGTTCTTAATTTATAATCATTTTTCTACTAGATTGCTTAAAAAAAATGAATGTTTGACTTCCACCCCACCCCTTTTTCACTTTGACAACAACTCTGGAACTCATGGCCTGCCGATTTGCGACAGGTGCTGTCCTGTCAACTGCCTTATGGCTAACATATGCTGTCTACCAGCTCCAAAGTGTGTATGGCATTCTGTGTTTTAGTTCCATTCTGACAACAACCATGTAATGGCTATGATAGGCAGAACGTCTATGGCTGTGTAGGGTTTGTAAGGAAAGATCCCGTAAAGTTATCTCATTGGAAACAATATGGCGCCAGGGGCAGGCAGCTTCTACACCCCAGAGGATCTCCACAGTCTCCTTGGCTTGTATTGTACTGTAACAAAAATGGAAACTGAAGTGCTGCCAAGCCAATGACCAGTAATGTGCTTGTAATCACACTGGAAGAAATAACATAAAAGGTCCAGGTCACTTGTAGTCACATTGTTTTCAATCAAGCCCCGGTTAGGGAGGCATTTTTGGACCTCTGAAATGTGCTGGCTACTTTTTGGATTGTCCCCATGACTGTGATTGTAATAAAGTTGTATCTGAACCTCTTAACGGTGGTGTGCTGGTGGCACTTCAGTTTCCATTAAGGTAAGATTTATAGTCAGAGATGAGGGACAACTTTAACTGAAACATAAAACTTGTTTGACCAAAGTTGTAGAAATGGACCATATAGAAGGCCTCTAGTATGAGGAAGGGAAGACTGCGTGTAACTTGACGAATAGTCGCCTGGGATCTGGGCTCTTTTCTTTACGTTGTCGGCTTATAGTGTTATAGTATATGTCTGTTTGTCCCGGATATTTTCGTGTCTGTTTGCTATATGTGTTGGCTCTTGTAGTTAAGTTGTAGTTTTGTTATTGGTGTTTTGGTGTTTTGGTGATGTCACTGATAATATTTTCCGGTGTGATTTTTGTTTTTCATACAGAAGCCCAGCGAAGGCCATACTACGCAGACTACTCTCCTACCCGGCGTTATATACATACACTGTGTACCAGCCACTACCTGGACCTCTTCATTACCTTCATCATTGGCATCAATGTGATCACCATGTCCATGGAGCATTATAACCAGCCCAAGGTAGGCTGGAATGATCTGATTTTGGTACACGGCAATTCTGACAATGAAATGGAGATCCAGTCAAAATGTAAATTTTTTTCTAGCTCTGGATAGTGTGTATGTGTGTGTGTGTGTGGGGGGGGGGGGGGGGGTGGTGGGAGGTTGAACCTCTGTCAGATTTTTATTGCTGTCTGTATCCTTATTTGGACGACTTCCTGTCCAGAGACACAAAAGGAAGTGAGAGCACATTTGCATGGACCAGCATGCGGCACCCTTCGTCATGATGTTATACTGATGATTGAGTCCTCAGGACCATGTGAGGACCCCATTGATGGACCCAATAGGAAGTGTCCCTATACAGAGGTGGCAACAGGGTTGGTTAAATGTTCCTGGTCTAATAAAAAATATTGACCCAATGTTTAATATTTACAGTATCTGCTCAGTAGAAATGCTCACAGTTTAGTCCTGCCAGAGAACTAAGTGATATTTCCACCAAGTAAGAATTGCTAGATACTCCCAACCAAAGGATTAAATACTTGTTTGACAAAGGAGACAGGTGCCTGAGTAAATAAACTCTGCATTGGCCCCACTGAAATCAGGCACTGTTGACCATCCCCAGAGGGTCCTCCTTCCTTCATCTTGAGCAACCCGGCATCCTCTTATGAACAATTATGTAACCAACTCTGCTCCCCATAATATATTGTCAATATCTTGTGTTTTGGAAATCTTTGGCTGTAAGGGAATAAACTAGATGGAGAACAGAAGAAGAAGTTCTCTTGTGGAGGTTGCAGACATTCTTTCTATAAGTGGGGTCACAAAGTTTAATCTAAGTAAAGCCAGATGGGACCGCCATGATGTAGAAAAGTCTAAACTCTGCCTGTCTTTTTTTATTCCCAGTCCCTGGACGATGCCCTGAAATACTGCAACTACATCTTCACCATCGTCTTTGTTTTCGAGGCTCTTCTCAAGCTAATTGCCTTTGGATTTAGAAGATTTTTTAAAGACAGGTATGTTGTGGCGGTCATAGTACAAAATATCATAATGCTGCTATGAATAGAAGGTTATGGTCAACATAATGACCAGTATACTGCTTCACAGCATTTATCTGAAACATGGACCCCTAATAATGGCCATCAGTTATCAACTGCTCTGAAAGAGGAACCATCTGTGTTATGCCACGTACACATGGTCGGAATTCTCGTCGGAAAAAGCTCCGACGGAATTTCGCTCAAACTATCTTGCCTACACACGGTCACACCAAATTCCGACGGTCAGTAACACAGCGGCATAAAACACGTTCAACAGCACTATAAAAGGGAAGTTTAATGCTTCTGAGCATGCGTCAAATTGTTTCCGAGCATGCGTCGGAATTTTGCGTGTCGGAATTGCATACACACGATCGGAAAATCCGATAGAAAGGTTTTCCGTCGGAAAAATTTAAATACAAAAGTTAAAACTGAATTCCAAGATGATAAAAAGGAATTCTGTTACTACGCTCATTGAGGGTAAAGTAGGGCAGGTTCTGTTGAAAACCTCCAATATGGCAATTGGCCACTGAATCCTGGGAAGAAAAGGTGGTCCCATGCTCCCCCAAAGCCAGATGCACCAGGTATTTTCTAAGCACTACACAACAGAAGAACGGAGTGGAGGAGGAACTCAGGGAAGGCAAGTCTCCATGGGTGGGTATGGATTGCTTTTAGGAGAACATGTCAGTTTGCACTAAAAGGGAAAAGTGAAGATTTCACAAAATCCAGTTATGTATTTTTTTTTTTTTTGTTCCATAATATGTTTATTTAACAATTTTTATGAATTTGATAAAATTTGGTAAAAGAAACGTAATATAAAAAGAAAACAAAACCAACAAAAATACAAATACACCTACAAATACAAACATGGTGGGTCCAAGCCAAACATCAAAACAACATGGGTACAATATGCACAGTATCACATTACAATCAAACAGATGTTTCAACAATGTATAGGGCATACAGAACAGGGAGTCCCATCAATTAATGGTATCTAAATGGTATCTAAAGTGCGTATGGGCTTAGTTCTAAGCCTTGCCCTAATGTGTGGCAAAACCCCCCTTCCACCCCTTCCTTCAGTTATGTATTTGTTAAACAAATAACTGCATTTTTATACAGACTAGGGCTAATTTTCTATAGAAAAGGCCAGTTTACTGTTCTTCAGACTTTAGAGGAGCTGGAGTGAGCCCAGTGGTGGTAAATAATACACGACCTTTGGTATTAGGGGGAGAAATAGTTGTTGTCAGTGGGAGGTATAGTGTGCCATTTTTGTTGTCAGTGGAAGGAATTATGCCCCATCGTTGGTGTCAGTGGAAGGAATAGTGCCTTAAGGGACGGAAAAGGCAAGGAAAGGGCCGCATCTGGCCCAAGGGCCACAGTTTGGAAACCACTGATATAGACCTATACTATAATACCATAAGTATTGGGATGCCTGCCTTTACACACACATGAACTTTAATGGCATCTTAGTCTTAGTCCATAAGCGTTCAATATTAAGTTGGCCCACCCTTTGCAGCTATAACAGCTTCAACTCTTCTGGGAAGGCTGTACACAAGGTTTAGGAGTGTGTCTATAGGAATGTTTGACCATTCTTCCAGAAGCGCATTTGTGAGGTCAGGTATTGATGTTGGAGAGAAGGCCTGGCTCGCAGTCTCCACTCTAATTCATCCCAAAGGTGTTCTGTCGGGTTGAGGTCAGTCAAGTTCCTCCACCCCAAACTCGCTCATCCCATGTCTTTATGGACCTTGCTTGCCTAAACCTTGTGGACAGCCTTCCCAGAAGAGTTGAAGCTGTTATAGCTGCAAAGGGTGGGCCAACTCGATATTGAACCCTATGGACGAAGACTGGGATGCCATTAAAGTTCATGTGCGTGTAAACACAGGCTCCCCATTACTTTTTGTAATATAGTGTATCATAAATACCCAAATTCAAAAATCAACTAAAGCAAAGGGAGAGAGAGGGGCAGCCAATCAGGGCTTCCTTGCTTTGCACAACAGTTTGAGCATGACTCGTGTAGCCTAGTAAAGACCACCCCTTTTGTTGTGACCCCTTTATTCCAAAACCCCCTTTTTGCTACCCCTCTTAAATAATGGGCCACACCGTACTTCTTGTGGAGTAAATGGCCACAACAGCCTTTATTAAACTTAACTCCAAATATAAATAACCATATAAAACCGTATAAATAACCATATAAAATTAACCATAAATAACCATAAACATTTTATTGTAAACATAAATAACCATCGGTTATACCCTCTTATGTTGGTCAGTGACGGGGCTAACACTTGTAACACAACCATTTTAATTAACCAATATATATATATGACTATATATATATCTACCACCAGGGGGCACTGCAGGATTTAACCGAACCAAGTAGGCCTCCATTTTAACCGCCCGGAGACAAAACCCTATCCCGCAGTGCACACAGAGTAATCATCGACTTCGATGTACTACACCGGAGGGGCCATCTCATGACGAGCCCCCCACACACTCACCAACTACATCACTGCCACCGTCACTGACCAACCTAAACACCGCCAACCCACTTTCTTCCAGACATCCATCTTGATTTCCTGAAATGATAACAAAAGCATTAAAACCTTCACAACAAAACTTAACTATTGGGAGGGTGGGTGGGAAAAACTGCCTCCTCCTGTGATTTCCATACAACGAGTGTTCCCGCTCGGCCACGCCCCCTTTTTATAATGCCGCTCCCCCCGCCTCCTATTTGCTGCCCCCTGCTAACCCCTCCCTGCTACATTCCTTTTTGGTGTGTCACTAGACACACAGTCATGTCCGGCCCTCCCTATCCTCATTGCACTCGTTCTGTCCGGCCCTCTCTTGACTCGTGTAGCCTAGTAAAGACCACCCCTTTTGTTGTGACCCCTTTATTCCAAAACCCCCTTTTTGCTACCCCTCTTAAATAATGGGCCACACCGTACTTCTTGTGGAGTAAATGGCCACAACAGCCTTTATTAAACTTAACTCCAAATATAAATAACCATATAAAACCGTATAAATAACCATATAAAATTAACCATAAATAACCATAAACATTTTATTGTAAACATAAATAACCATCGGTTATACCCTCTTATGTTGGTCAGTGACGGGGCTAACACTTGTAACACAACCATTTTAATTAACCAATATATATATATGACTATATATATATCTACCACCAGGGGGCACTGCAGGATTTAACCGAACCAAGTAGGCCTCCATTTTAACCGCCCGGAGACAAAACCCTATCCCGCAGTGCACACAGAGTAATCATCGACTTCGATGTACTACACCGGAGGGGCCATCTCATGACGAGCCCCCCACACACTCACCAACTACATCACTGCCACCGTCACTGACCAACCTAAACACCGCCACAGACTGAAAGGGTGACCCCTTACCCTTGAAGGCACCTCCACACCCGCAGGGCCGTATGTATCCCCTCCTGTAGACCCAACGACCACAGGTCGATCCCGACATCCGTCAAGTGAACCCCATCCCTCCTCAAATAGAGGCCCACATTTTTCTCAAGTTCCCTGTGGCGAACCACTAAACCCCCTTGCCATGCCAGGAACCTCCCCACTACCTTATTTACACGGATCCTCGCCTTGTTAAGGCGATATACTGATCTAGCCCTCCTCCAGGATGTTCTAGCGACCATATCTGACCATACCAACAGCGTGTCTGGATATGTCTCGTGCAGGTAGGTCAGATCCCTCTTTATGTCAGCAATAAGATCCCTTACTGTCCGCATTCCCAAATCGTTCCCGCCCGCATGTATGACCAGGACCGCCGGTGGCCTGTCCAACCACGCGAAACGTTCAATTTCGGGCACCACCCTCTCCCACAACATTCCCGGCCTGCCCAGCCAACGTATGGTGGCCTCTCTCCTAGACACCCCCAACTGCCTCCCACCTGGTCTGGCATCCCCTCTCCGTGCTCCCCAACACACATATGAGTGCCCCAGGATCCAGACGAGGCGCGGAAGCCCTCCATCTGAAATGACAAACATAGTGTAATTGACCAGCACTATAACTTAACTACTAAGGCCACCATACTAACCATTACAAACTATAACAACACAGTAAAACTCGCCCTTTTTTTTTTTTTTTTTTTATATATCTATCCCCATTATTCCTGAATCAACAGTGGTCTAACGTAAGTCCGAAATCGCTTCGATTCCCACCTCCCTATTTTTTGCACATCCACCTCATCCAACCCACACCTGGCGGCTTCGGTGGCCGCCCCAATGCGGAAGGAGTGTGAGGCGTAGGCAGAACCTTCTAAACCCATACTATTTAAGCATTTCCGCAGAACCGCCCCAAATTGGAATCGCGACAGGTATGATCCATCACTGTGCACCAACAATGGGCCCCCAACCTCTGGTCTCACCCCCATGAACTCCCCTACTGCTTTTACTGGGCATACCGCGCAACCTTGTAACCTATGCAACGAAATCAGAACCCCCACACCTTTTTGATCAGTCTTGGACTTTTTTAAATTCACCAGCACCCTGTCACCCAAAACTTCCACGTCCCCCAACATTAAACCTCCCCCTTCCTTTTTTGATGGGCTAACCAACTCACCAATCCGAAATGCCCCGAAAAACGCCAAGGAAAAAGCCGCTGTAAATAATAGCCCCTCGTACCCATCTTTGCACACCCCACTCAACTGCTCCCTTAATGCCAACACATTGGCAAAAGTAATCGGCCGCCTCTCATCCCTTGTCCTGTTTGCTTTGCGATACCCTTTTACTGCCTGTTTCACCCAAAATTCTTTTGTCCAATCCACAATGCCTTGTAACTTGAACAAAAAGGCCAACCCTGCCAACCGTTTTTCAATGGCGGACACTGACCTGCCTTCCTCCATATTTCTGGACACGTAATACAGCACTAACAGCCTAAATTGTGACACATCCTGCCCCACTCCTGATTCCAGCAGCAACTCACCCCACTCCTTCCAGACCTTCTGGTATACCAACCAAGACGACATACTCACCGACTTCTGGATCCATCCCGCTGCTACCCTAGTGCCAAATCCCAGATCCAGGCCGGGCAAGGAACGCCCTCCTGCTGAGCCTCCGGTGCCAGAGTCCTGAATCTGTCCCACTGGAACCGAGACAAAGAATCAGCCAGCGTGTTCTCTACCCCCGGGATGTGTACCGCATAAAGAAAAATATTCAATTGCATGCAGCGTAACACTAGCTGTCGCATCAGCCGGATGACAGGTTGTGAAGACGCCGACATACTATTGATTATTTGCACTACCCCCATATTATCACAGTTCAATCTAAGCTTTAAATTTTTACAGGCCTTGCCCCACAGCTCCAATGCTACCACCACCGGAAACAACTCCAATAGTGCTAAATTCTTTGTAAACCCCGCCTCCACCCAGGATCGTGGCCATGGTTCCGCACTCCAACACCCTTGGAAGTACGCTCCGTAACCTGTGGATCCCGCGGCGTCAGTTACTAACTCAACATCGAAATTGCTAACTGGACCTGACATCCAAACCGACCTCCCATTAAACTCCTGCAAAAACCGATGCCACACCTCCAGATCATCCCTGTGCTCCCTCCGAAGCCTAATATAATGTGTGGGAGCTTTCACCCCCGCCGTGGCCGATGACAATCGTCTACAAAAAATTCTTCCCATAGGAATGATTCTGCATGCAAAATTCAACTTTCCCAACAGGGATTGTAACGTGCGCAACTGCACTTTTTTGCACCCATGAATCTCCCTAATTTCCTTTTGTAAGTCCCTCAACTTCTCTTCCGGTAACCTGCATTCCATAGCCATGGAATCGATCACTATCCCCAAAAAACTAAATTCTGTGCGCGGGCCCTCCGTCTTGTCAGGTGCTAACGGCACCCGAAAACTCTCCGCAATGTGCTGCAACGTGGACAACAGTATCGCACACACATTGGAAGCTGGAGGGCCCACGCAGAGGAAGTCATCCAAGTAATGGATGACGGAATCAATGCCTGTCACATCCCTAACTACCCATTCTAAAAACGAACTGAACGCCTCAAACATGGCGCACGATATGGAACACCCCATGGGCAAACAACGATCGACATAAAATTGGTCTTGCCAACAGCAACCCAGCAAATGAAAACTGTCTGGGTGCACTGGCAGCAGTCGAAATGCGGATTCCACATCAGACTTTGCCATCAGTGCCCCTCGGCCATATCGCCGTACCCATCGCACCGCAGCATCGAATGACGTATACGATACCGTGCATGCCTCCGGGTCAATAAAATCATTTACCGATCCCCCTTTTGGGAAAGATAAATGAAGTATTAAACGAAACTTGTTGGGTTCCTTTTTGGGAACCACCCCAAGTGGTGACACTACTAAGTCCGTCAACGGCTTAGCCACGAACGGCCCCGCCATCCTACCCAACGCAACCTCCTTGGCTAATTTCTCCGACACAACCTCTGGGTGCAACAATGCTGACCTCAGATTCTTTGCCACCGGAGGAATTTCCGTCAATGTGCACGGGATCCTGAAACCTTCCCTGAACCCCGCACTGAGCAAACCCGCCGCCGCCCTGTCAGGATACCTATTTAGGAAAGGCTGCATTCTTACCCACATCACCGGCGTCGTCCCTCTTGTTGCCAGGCTCTCCGGCGCGCTTTCCTTTTTTGAAGCATCGCGCCAACGAGTGTCCCCCTCCCCCGCAACCTGAACACTCGTGCTTAAACTTGCACGTGTTTCCAAATTTGCAGGCTCCCTCGTTGAACTGCCAACATATTCCAAATTTCTTTCCGGCTGAGGATCCCGAGGAGTGGCTACCCCCAGCCCCCCCGAGAAATGTCTGTGCCGGCGTCTTTGCCGAAGCCATCAATCTCATCCATAAGCTAATGTCCTTATGGTCCCATCGCAATGCTGGGCGAACCGCCCTGCGCTGCCTAAACTGCTCGTCATATCGCAGCCAAGCTGTCCCTCCATAGACCCTATGCGCCTCCCCTATAGCGTCCATATAGCAGAATAACGCCGAGCAGTGCTCGGGGTTCTTCTCCCCAATTACCCCGGCCAATATGGGGAACGCTTGCAGCCAGTTTGCAAACGTCCGTGGAATTAACCTATACCGCCTCTTCTCCTCATCAGCTTTTTTGGTGTCATCCGGTTTTACCCTGTCTAAATTGAATTTCTCCAACGGCAACAGGGAAAAAATCTCCACATACTCACCTTTCCAGATTTTTTCCCTCACTTCCTGTTTTAAATGGGCCCCCAGGGGGCCCTCGAAGCAAACGTATACTTCACATTTTGCCGCATCTGCCATCCGTACAATGTCGGCCCTTACCACTTGCTCATCCCCACTCTTCTCTGGCGTACTCACCTGCTCTCCTGCGCCCACCGAGGTCGATGCCTCTCCAGCTGTTGTGACCGAAGCCCCGCTTGGGGGGTTCGCTACCCCACCCGCCTTCTCAAAACGCCCCACCAGGGCCCTTAGGCCCTCCAGCAACTCCTGCACCTGACCCCCCGATGGAGACTCACTCCCAGCCCGCGGTTGGTCATGGCTTGCCACCAGCGGAGCCGGAGGCCCTAATTCCCTCCCCCCCCCCTGGTACAATTCCCAACAAATTCTGTAAAGCAGTTGTAAAAGAGTTATTACTACTGGACTTACCGGGCCGTCTTGGCACCTCCACCGGGATTACCGGCCTGACATCAACCGACACTTGTGGGCGGCTGGGCACCTCATCTTCTTCGGACAGCTCGCCTTCGGACCTGCTGAACTCCTCCTGCTGAGAGAAAGACGCTGTTCCCCTCGGGGAGGGACTCCTGGACAACTCCCGGCTCCTTCCGATCACCACCCCCGATGTTGCTGCCCCCCCCCCCACCCCACCTCCCTGGCTCCCCACGTCCTGGGCGGACAGGCCGGACCCGGCACTGCTCCTGCCCACTGGCCTTCTTGCTTCACTTCCTGGTGGCGTCCGCCTACCCTCTGCTGTGTTGGCCCTTCCGGCGGCCCGTCGCGCTGTACTAGCAGACATATGCACCCTACTGTCCTCCCCCCTCGGCTCGTGCAGAGCTGCTGAAGGGTCCGATGCCGCACTCCTCCGGGGTGTATTACCCCCCATCCTGTGAGGGCCCCCTTCTAGCTGCTGGGGATGGAACTCTGAGTAGGCCCGAAGCCCCGCCCCCCGCATGGCGCCCGCGGCGTGCGTTCCGCCTAGGCCCCATCGGGGTCTCTGTCTGGGCCCTCTTGGCAGGTGGTGTGGATAATTCCCCCCTAGGGCTCCTGGCTGGTCTGGATGGGCCTGCAACCCCCCCTGGAGAGTACCTCACAGGTGCCCTGGGCACCCGGCCGCTTGATCGGTCACCACCATCCGCCGAACGTCCCTCCGGTCTTCTGCTCTGTCCTCCATCCCTGGATGCTGCTCCAGCCAGTATAGCTGCCACCTGTGCCTGCAGCCATTCGGCCCCATTCGTCTCCGCCGCGGCCCTCAGTCGCTCCACGAGGTCGCTGTCGGCCATTTTAGCTGGTTGTAGAGGAGCAGTGAGAAAAACTGCCTCCTCCTGTGATTTCCATACAACGAGTGTTCCCGCTCGGCCACGCCCCCTTTTTATAATGCCGCTCCCCCCGCCTCCTATTTGCTGCCCCCTGCTAACCCCTCCCTGCTACATTCCTTTTTGGTGTGTCACTAGACACACAGTCATGTCCGGCCCTCCCTATCCTCATTGCACTCGTTCTGTCCGGCCCTCTCTTGATGAGAGGAGGAGAGATGACATCATTGGTCAGTCACAGGCTGGGCAAGCTGTATTGCTAAATTGCAATATAGAAAAATGAGATGCCTGGATCACAAGACTGGCTGAACACAAATACAAATCCACTGGCAGGTAAAACAGTGTTTGTATTTCAAAATGTATTTTGCTGTTTGGTTAAAGTAGTGCAAATACTTTATCTTCTTTACAGGAGAACTTCTGGGTCAGTGCTGGTGTTTCATGGTTTTAAGGTATAATACATGTCTCAGAAACCTCTCAAGGCAGTCATTTTGTGAGGCTCATAATTGCTTTGCAGTGTGCAAAGACACTTCCTGACTTGAAGTCCCTTTAAAGTATCTTGGGACATATATTTCGGACTAGGTGAAAACAAGTGCCATGGCCAACTGTTTACGACATTTCTGCTGCAGAAACTATGGCATACATATGGGTTAAAACCGGACCCAGCATTCCTACACACCGGAAAGGCATAAACACTAGTTCAAACGCGATTTGAATTATCAAGTGGCATCTGAGCAGGGCAAGCATGCCAACGGCTCTGAAAACGTGGGAGTGATGAGGGCGCAGATTGTCACATCGCTGTGCCAAGTGCAGCCCTTGAGATCCTGGCATGGCTTCATCCGTCTCTCAGTGCTTTCATCTCCAGACAAGGTCAGACCAGTCCGTAATGACATTAAGCCTGGCTACCCACCGGGGCTGATATCTCGGGCACATCTACCTGCCAGGATCAAGCTCAACTCACTTCCTAATTAGTGCCCCTAGCTGAGAGGCCCGAGAACCTGATACAGCTCATTTGCATGGGTGCCTGATAATTCGCTCTCTTTGGACGTGCGATCTAGATGGCGAGCTGTCCTTTTGTAACACTCAGAGGCCTAACTACATTGTCGTGTCATCAGGCGCTAGACCCGAGCTGTCACAGTCATGCTTATTAAGATGAATTTACTAGGAAACCAGGTTTCAGTGTGAAGGCGCTGCTGATAATTACTGACAGTCTGCTGAATTTGCTGCAGCGTTGACTCCGGGCAGATATTGATTTTCTCCTGTAATCGCCAATTATTCAGGTAATTCACACACCTGTAAACCATGATCTGGCTAATTAGAATAAAGGAAATCAGCAGTAGACGGTGGACGTTGTACAGAAATTCCAGAATAAATGTCAATCATTCTCCTGTAATTGGTTCATTAAATGATCAATTGTTAAATTTATAGAACGCCGACCTGTACTAAAATGTCAACAGAAAACATTGCTCTGCGCTCCCTCCAGCGCTGCTCATGTGATCAAATCCGCTGATTAAACTTGCATAAAGCTGTTTCCAACTTGAGAATCAAACGCAGCCAGTGTGCCATCAAACGCAGCCAGTGTGCCATCAAACGCAGCCACTGCACCCATCAATTGCCACCACTGTACCATCAAACGCAGCCACTGTGCCATCAAATGCAGCCACTGTGCCCATCAATTGCTGCCACTGTACCATCAAACGCAGCCACTGTGCCATCAAACGCAGCCACTGTGCCCATCAATTGCTGCCACTGTGCCATCAAACGCAGCCAGTGTGCCATCAAACGCAGCCACTGCACCCATCAATTGCCACCACTGTACCATCAAACGCAGCCACTGTGCCATCAAACGCAGCCACTGTGCCCATCAATTGCTGCCACTGTACCATCAAACGCAGCCACTGTGCCATCAAACGCAGCCACTGTGCCCATCAATTGCTGCCACTGTGCCATCAAACGCAGCCACTGTGCCATCAAACCCAGCCACTGCACCCATCAATTGCCGCCACTGTACCATCAAACGCAGCCACTGTGCCCATCAATTACCACCACTGTGCCCATCAAACGCAGACACTGTGCCCATCAAATGCAGCCACTGTGCCCATCAAATGGAGCCACTGAGCCATATCAAATGCTCCCACTGTGCCATCAAATGCTGCCACTATGCCATCAAAAGCTGCCACTGTGCCCCATCAAATACAGCTACTGTGCCCATTTTATGCAGCCACTGTGCCCCATCAAATGCAGCCTCACTGTCCCCCATCAAATGCAGCCTCACTGTCCCCCATCAAATGCAGCCTTACTATGCCCCATCAAATGTAGCCTCACTGTGTCCCATCACATAAAACCTCACTGTGCCCCATCAAATGCAGCCTCACTTACCTTACAGGCAGCTCCACTCGGGCCGTGCGTTCCATGGAGCTGCCAACGTCACTTCCAATTTCCCTCTGGATCAGGGAAACGGGAAGTAACCTCTTAACTTGAACAACAAAGCTCCCGTCCGTAGTAATAATACGGGCGGAAGATGCCTGGCACTTTGAATTGCGCCGCAAAGCAGGTCAAAAGCCTGCAAATCTCGTAATTGCATTGACGTGGCGCTTCCCATAGTGCACTGTGTCTGGCGCCCGAACACAGTGCACTTAAAGAAAACATTTTTTAATTATTTTTTTTTTTTATTTTTTTTAAAGGGGCCTATGGATGGGCCGCCACTGGTGCAAAGACCTAAGGCCTATACACACGATATGAAAATCGGAAGTAAAATTTTATCCAACGAGCGATCTGACGATTTTCGGATCGTTGGTACAGTTGCTTTCAACAGCCGATTCCAATTTTTCATCCGACAAAAGCTGGATGTGCAGACTATAACATTTTTGTCGTACGTGAACTCAACGTCCAATTTTCGTTTAATTAGTAGGGTTTTCGTCTAAAAAAAAAATCGGAAGAGAAAGACTACGCATGTTCAGAAACTAAAGAACACATACAAAACTATTCAACACATTACGTCACTTCTGAAGTTTAATTCTGTCGTATGAGAATTTTCGTATGATGAGTAACCTCTTCACTCTTGACATGAGACTAGCATGCAACAAAAAACTGATGAACGGTCGTCTGGAAATCTGATCGTGTGTATGAGGCTTTACAGTTTGTAGAAAAGCCTCTTCCCTGCCAGTATACTTTGGTAAAGGACCATTGCTCTATTTGTGGAAACACGCAGTCGCTCTTCAGAGGTCCAACACCCCCCCCCCCCCTTCCCCAGTGAGTAAGAGATAGAGCAGATCAATTAGCAGGACACACAAGCTCCCAGATAGCAAGTATAACTTGCTACAAATTTGTGGTTGTGTTGAACTATAAGTCTGGTAACCCCCTGCACATTTTCACTGACAAGTTGTACATTTGCAGAGCACTTGAAGCACAAGTTCTAGTTGCCACTTTTCCAATTTGCAGCAAATCTGCGTGACAAGTCTCTAGCAAGAGCAAAGTTGCAGTGGTGAGTCTACAGCAAGAGCTATGCAAGTCTACAGCATGAAAATTCAGCCACAGTGACCCCCTGTGGTGGGAGGAATATTGCCCAACATAACTGAACCAGAACTTGCATCAGACAAGCAGAATGTTTGCAAAGAAAGTTGATCTGAAGTCATGCAATGCGGATTTGCTGCAATTGTGCAACAAACTTGTGAAGCCTGGCAAGTCTAGCAATAGCTTAGCAAGTCATTTTCAAACTTGCAGTACAATTTCTTACTATCTGGGCTTTGCTTATTGATGAGCTATAGGGCTGGCTCAGCAGAGGATGTGTCTGACCTCTGCAGATAGTCCACTGCTTCCACAGAAAGCAAGGGGCCTTCTCTACGGTATGCTGGCAGGGGACAGGCTTTTATTTAGGGTGTGGCTGCTTTTAAAGGAAAACAAACTATAACACACAGAATGCCCTTTTCACCTTTTGTTTTTCAATATCTGTTCTCATAGCTCATAACTGTCCTTGAATTCAAGGGAATGTCCCTCGTTTGTACCAATGTCCCTCTGTCCCTCTTTCAGCCGTCGACCTTGTTTATGCAATGAACGTTGACATGGCCACTTTATAGTCTCCGCTGAAAGTGAATGCGTCAGGCTGACAATGGAGCAGTTGTGAGAAAGGGACAAAGCGTTGTCACCCTAAAACAGGAAGCGCCTGCACAATGATCTTCATGGCAGGATCACCAGGTGTTATTTTAGTAAAAGCTGCAAATTAAGACGGATTAAAAAGGTGCAAAGGGAAGCCTATGAAATTTCAACAGACACCAAGTGACTCAGGGACTAGAATTTTGGTTATGTGAGCAGCATTAGCATTATACACATGCTAATGCTGCTCACATCTATTTTGTTTGCACCAATGACTTTGCAAATCTAGATGTTACCTTGTAAGTGTAATAGTGACATCATCACTGTGCTGTACATAGCCTGTGCAGAGAGCAGAGCTGTGGGAGGGATCCAGCAGACCCCACCCACTACAGGCTGCCTGCAGAAAACTACAGGGGGGGGGGGGGGGGCGGAGACAAGACCAGTCACTCTGCACAGATCTGGAAGAAATACACAAAGAACACCAAGGTACATTACATTTCTTCCAGATCTGTGCAGTAATCCAGTGACTTTCCCTCTGTGTAGGAACTTCCTGTAATAAAGACCGCTCACTGCTGCTCTCTCTCCTTGTGCAGAGTGACTGGTCTTGTCTCCGCCCCCCCCCTCCTGTAGTTTTCTGCAGGCAGCCTGTAGTGGGTGGGGTCTGCTGGATCCCTCCCACAGCTCTGCTCTCTGCACAGGCTATGTACAGCACAGTGATGATGTCACTATTACACTTACAAGGTAACATCTAGATTTGCAAAGTCATTGGTGCAAACAAAATAGATTAATATCCTTTGTGGATATGGAGGAATATATTTAAATGAAGGTTTTTGTGCCCGGAGTTCAGCTTGAAGAAAGACTGGAGCAGCTTTTTGCTTTTCCCTCTATCCATCCCAGCAAAACCATTACCATAGCTTTGAGTGTAGGTCTGCTGTAAGTCTCCCAACATTACCATATATAATTTATACTAATAGGTGTTCCTTGTAAAGTCAATTAAAAAGGAAGTGAGGATCACAGTACATAAATGTACCTGGCAGGAGAAAACTGTCAAAAACCTGCATGGTTATATCTTTATGACACAAAGTCTTTACAGCTTTCAGCCATACAAGAGTTATTCATAAAATGATAATGAATGTATTGTTTATTTTAACCACTTGCCGACCAGCCGGCGCAGTTTTACTGCGGCAGAATGGCACGGCTGGGCGAAACGACATTAAGTAACGTCGCTTCGCCCTGTGGCCACTAGGGGCGCGTGCCCGCTGCTCGCCCCCGGAGCCAATGCGAGTGCCCGGCATTCACAATGACCGCTGGGCTCCCGCGATCGCTCGTGACACACCGAGACACAGATCCCGGTTCTCTGAGGGGAGAAGAGACTGATCATGTGTGGAACACAGTTAACCCCTTGATCGCTCCCTAGTGTTAACCCCTTCCCTGGCAGTGACATTTATACAGTAATCAGTGCATTTTTATAGCACTGATCGCTGTTTAAATGCCAATGGTCCCAAAAATGTGTCAAAATTGTCCGATGTGTCCGCCATCATGTCACAGTCCAGATAAAAATCGCAGATCGCCGCCATTACTAGTAAAAAAAAAAATAATAATAATAAAAATGCTATAAATCTATCCCCTATTTTGTAGACGCTATAACTTTTGCGCAAACCAATCAATATACACTTTTTGTGATTTTTATTACCAAAAATATGTAGAAGAATACATATCGGCCTAAACTGAGAAAACTTTTTTTTTTTTTAAATGAGGATTTTTATTATAGCAAAAAGTACAAAGTATTGTGTTTTTTTTTCAAAATTGTCGCTCTTTTTTTGTTTATAGCACAAAAAATAAAAACCGCAGAGGTGATCAAATACCACCAAAAGAAAGCTCTATTTGTGGGGTAAAAAGGACATTAATTTTGTTTGAGTGCAACGCCGCACGACCGCGCAATTGTCAGTTAAAGCGACGCAGTGCCGAATCTCAAAAAATGGCCTGGTCATTCAGCAGCCAAATCTTGAAGCGGTTTTAATGAAAAAATGGCATCAGCTTTTAGCCCACATGCTGTAAATAAAAATATTTTCAGAAAAAAAAAAAAAAAATTATGATTGCACTTACATTCACAAAGTACCCATATCCATTGGAAGAAGTAAAGTGTCTACCTCTAATGCCATACTCCTAGAGTTAACATTACTACTACAGGACAGGTGCTCTATAGAAACTAAAAAGCATGATAAAAGCCTAGTGTTTAGTGTCATAATAGAACATAATGGAAATATAAGCTCAGTTGAAAAGACAACACCACATCCCGGTTTATAATGGATCGAAAAGAGGAGAAAGAAAATGGATTGGGACTTTAAAGGTGTTGAAACCTCCTCTCAGAGTAACAAGTGCACAAGCATGTTATTAAAAATATTTTTTTATTACAAAATGTATAAAAAAAACTGTGTAGTGTTACAGATAGACATTCCTTTAAAAGCAGAAAAATCTATACTAATACATAATTCTTATCATATGCACTCCTGGAGATCATGATATCTACCCAAGTATAGACACAATATATTATATGGGTAAGTAGGAAGTAGAACTGAGGGATTATGACAGTGCCAATTAAGTGGTTGTCAACAATATAATGCTTTTTACAAAAAAGTGTTTATTTGGAAATATTAAGAGCACAAAATTTAATTTCTACATACAAACATAGAAGTAAAGCAATTGACCCACAAAACAATAAGACATAATCAATATTCATGGATAAGCATCTAAGATGTACATATACATTGGTGTCTCTATACATAGATATAAGTTTAATTTAACTTTTTTAAATTGTAATTTAAGATTAACTTATATCTATGTATAGACACCAATGTATATGTACATCTTAGATGCTTATCCATGAACATTGATTATGTCTTATTGTTTTGTGGGTCAATTGCTTTACTTCTATGTTTGTATGTAGAAATTACATTTTGTGCTCTTAATATTTCCAAATAAACACTTTTTTGTAAAAAGCATTATATTGTTGACAACCACTTAATTGGCACTGTCATAATCCCTCAGTTTTACTTCCTACTTACCCATATCACAATATAGGGATGAGGTGCCTGTATAACGTTTTGGACCCTCTCAACCATCATCCTCACAATATATTATATGTTATAATACCACACTGTAACAAGAGACAATGCCATAACAGATTGGGGAGAAGTATCAAAATCCGACGCGTTTCGCCTTGTCAGCTTTCTCAGGGGCTCAAACATGGAGTGTGATAAGAAAAAGTTGCTATTGGAGGAGCAAATGGAATCGGGGTGAAACGTACGGAACACCAACCAGATGCAGCGACCAAAGGTGCCCCCCCCCCCCCCGGATGGAACCATAGACACAATCCCTGATTGAACTTTTAAATTGGATACAACATGGAGAGGCCACTGGCCCAATATTCAATATACTGTATATGTATTGTGCCACTGCTGGGATAAATTCCCTAGAAGTGTCTCTATCTAATAGGGGTCCTGAATCAGAGCTTCAAAACATCTCATGCCATATATGTTCCTCATAGACCAGCTGTTATTCAATAAAACACCTCCATCAAAGCAATCCCTTATTATTATTATTATTATTATTATTATTATTATTTAGTACCATAATCTTGCAGTGTTCCACCAGAGAATTACCCAATGAAATTATCAAGGGGCACTGGGTTGTATATACAGTATATAAGTAAGGTCACAATTAAACAGCTTTTCATATTACTGAAGCTTGTGTGTTGCCTAAGAAGCTCCTCTAAGATGAATAAATACAAAGATTTAATACATATAAGGGAGCTGTTTACTTGATTTGCATTTCTGTCCATCCCATCCTGAGATTTACACTGTTCCGACACCCAGCACAGCCCTGACTTACAGGGCAGGATACCTGAATTTTCTCTACTGTAGTCAAGTAACATTTGCAGATCTTGTCTCCACCCCACCCTGTGAGTAGACAGTGAAAAGAGAAACAGCAGACAGATGAGCTCATCTCTCTGTTCTCTCCTACCATCAGCATGTTCTTTGTGAACACATGAGCACTGCAAACTGATTTGCTCCTTGTGCTGCTTCTCCCTCTGCCATTCTGAGCTCTGCTGTACAGTTGAGGATGATACCAAGTCATAAGAACGTACTTACACTGGTTGAATTTAAAAAATACAGTTAATGCTGTATTAATGAATACAGAGCAGCATTCATTTGTGTCTTGTGAATCTGCCTAGAGTTTAGCTTTAAACAGAAGTGGCTTTTGGACTGTCACTAACAGAATGATGAATGTTTAGAGGACATCTGTGCTGTTCACATGGGGTTATATATAGATCCTTCTTGTCTGGCAGGTGGAATCAGCTTGATCTGGCGATCGTTCTTCTCTCCATCATGGGGATAACACTGGAGGAGATAGAGATCAATGCCTCCCTTCCCATCAACCCTACCATCATTCGCATCATGAGAGTGCTGAGGATCGCTCGAGGTAAGGACTCCAACATCTAGCTTAGTATAGTGGTGTCCATATTTATACATTACCTTTATTTGTAGTCCATTGCATTATGGATTTAGTAGACACTTCTGGCCAATCAGTCTCCCCATCAAATTAAAAAAAGTTGAACTTTTCAATATAAGTCCAACACCAGGGGTGTCTGGTGGATTCATACATAACAGATAGGCATATGATGTTTATGTGGATAGGGGATATTACTGCGCTAACTCAATTAGTGAAGAAAAATTAACAGCTGCTACATAACAATCCTATGGTAAACATATATGGAGTCCACCACGGAAAGTTGTTGCTCAGAAGTGGGGTACAAAGGCCTCATCAGGCATGTAGAGCATCAGGGATAGTGTGTCCTCCACCCAAGGTAAGGGGCATACACTCTTACCGGAAATAGTGGACTCAAATGTCAGCGACGAGTCAATCAAGTGAGGCTAGCCCGATCAGCAGATTTCCAAAATGATCCAGGGAATCCAAAGAACTCCAAGAACAAATCCAGGTAATCGTGAGGCTGGAACTCAGATGTTAAGCAGCCAGACTGGGAAGCCAAAAACTCTGATTACAAGATCACTTTGTTGAGTCATCAAAACTTGTTGATGACTCAACAATGTGCTCTTGTAATCAGAGTTTTTGGCTTCCCAGTCTGGCTGCTTAACATCTGAGTTCCAGCCTCACGGTTACCCTCACGATTACCTGGATTTGTTCTTGGAGTTCTTTGGATTCCCTGGATCGTTTTGGAAATCTGCTGATCGGGCTATCCTCGCTTGATTGACTCGTCGCTGACATTCGAGTCCACTATTTCCGGTAAGAGTGTATACCCCTTAGCTTGGTTGGAGGACACACTATTCCTGATGCTCTACATGCCTGATGAGGCCTTTGTACCCCACTTCTGAGCAACAATTTTTCATGGTGGACTCCATATATGTTTACCATAGGATTGTTTCACCTTTGGGACTTTCTCACCTGTGTTTCTACTCATTATATACATGTTCTGTTTTATATTCATTATATTTGAGATTGATTTTTATCACAAAGTTTTTATTATTTACACACAATACTTGATATATTGTTCAATGTTTATTGTTTTATATTTTTGGGCTACATTTTTCACTGATCATATGATGTTTATGAATCTACCTTTAAAGGAATGGTTGATAGTAGGTCAGATTAGGAACTCATGTTCCATGTGGTCAATATGTGACAAAATATCATAAGTTCCAACTGTCAGTGTACTAAATGTTGGGGCTGCAAATGTCAGTGTGCCATGGTCATGGGTATACCAAGTCTCAGTGTGCCATTGGGCTGGAAAAGCAAGCGTCAGCATGCCATTGATATAGATTACTAAGTGTCCTTGTGCCATTGGTCTAGAAAAGCAAGTGTTATAATAACCACTAAAAACTCCAGTGCTATTACACCCACTCTGGACCTATTTTTATAAAGAACATATGCCAGCAATTAATTAAATGTCCCGAGCTCCTCCTGTTAAGTGCATATCAACAAAGGCAAAGTTGAACCAGAAGAGAGACAACCATAACACAATACACAAAACCACGTCACCAGAAGTAACGTGCCGCCAACACTCCAGAAGGTTAATCGGAAAGGGCTGGAAGCATCTTCAGGTCTCTAAAGCCCCATACACACGGTCGGACTTTTTCATGGATTTTGTCCGATCGGACAAGGTTGTTGAAAAATCAGACCGTGTGTATGCACCATCGGACAGTGTTCGTCGGTTTGTCCGACGGACAAAGTCTTATCTCCTGCTGGAAAGATTTGCCGTCAACCCGGTCCGATCACACCAAACCCGATCGTGTGTACGGTTGTCCGACCGGACAAAGTGCTACGCATGCTCAGATCACATTACAAGACCAAAGCTATTGGCTACTAGCCTCTACGTAGTCCCGTCGTAGGCAACAAACGTCACCACGTTCAGAATGATCGGATTTTCCGACAACTTTGTCCGACCATGTGTACGCAAAACCAACATCGGACAAAGTACGACGGACATGATCCGACGGACCTGGTCCGCGGATTGTCCGACCGTGTGTATGGGGCTTAAGACAACACGTTTTGAGGTGTGACCTCTTTGTCAAGTCACTTCAGTTACCTGTGATTGTGCATTTTGGCTGTGATCCCGTGATGTATATGGAGACGGTTGATGGTGGTCTGTTTATTAGGGAATCCAATCGTTAACAAGATTATCATCACTACACTATATTCTTTGGGGACGTTGGACCATAGTAATTATCTGGTGGACTATCCACAGACCTAGAATAGTATATGTATTTATTTTCAAGCCTTTATGTGCTGTGTTATGGTTATCTAAAAAGCAAGTGTTAGCATATGCCATTGTTATAGATTACCAAGCGCCAGCGTGTCACTGGTCTGGAATAGAAAGTGTCAGCATCCCATTGGTCTGGAATGCAAAGTGTCAGTGTGCCATTGGTATAGATTACCAAGTGTCAGTGTGCTGTTGTTATAGATTACCAAGTGTCAGTGTGCCATTGGTATAGATTACCAAGTGTCAACATGCCATTGGTATAGACTACCAAGTGTCAGTGCGCCATTGGTATAGATTACCAAGTGTCAACATGCCATTGGTATAGATTACCAAGTGTCAGTGCGCCATTGGCCTGAAATAGCAAGTGTCAGTGTGCCATTGGCCTGGAAAACCAACTGTAGTGTGTCACTGGTATAGATTACCAAGTGTCAGCATGCCATTGGTATAGATTATCAAGTGTCAGCATGCCATTGGTATAGATTACCAAGTGTCAGTGTGCCATTGGTATAGATTACCAAGTGCCAGTGTGCCATTGGTATAGATTACCAAGTGCCAGTGTGCCATTGGTATAGATTACCAAGTGTCAGCATGCCATTGGTATAGATTACCAAGTGCCAGTGTGCCATTGGTATAGATTACCAAGTGCCAGTGTGCCATTGGTATAGATTACCAAGTGTCAGCATGCCATTGGTATAGATTACCAAGTGTCAGCATGCCATTGGTATAGATTACCAAGTGTCAGCATGCCATTGGTATAGATTACCAAGTGTCAGCATGCCATTGGTATAGATTACCAAGTGTCAGCATCCAATTGGTCTGGAATACCAGCTGTTAACATGCCATTGATATAGATTGCCAAGTGTCAGCATGCCATTGATCTGCAATATAAAGTGTTAGTGTGCCATGCACTGTACTTATGTGTCAGTGTGTCATTTTTTTTTAGGGTAAACATTGTCAGTATGACTTTATTCTGGGATACCATGTGACAGTGAGTAATTATTTTCTTATGTATTTACAAAAATCTCTTTCTCCTTGCAGTGCTGAAACTGTTGAAGATGGCAACGGGGATGCGTGCTCTACTGGATACCGTTGTTCAGGCACTACCACAGGTAATTAACATTCTTTGATAATGTGCTGTGGGTCTGACGGGCCACTATTAGGACCCTAAAGCCATATGTATTCTGTGGTATATTCTTATGATCTCTCTTATTGTGCCAACATTGTCTTCTACTAGTTATGCCCTCCTTGGTCCCCAATTACTCCTAACACGTGTCTATTTTGCCTTTGTCAACAAGTAGGCAGAATTGGCCTGGTTACGATGCGTATAGACACTGAGGGGTTGATTTACTAAAACTGGAGAGTGCAAAATCTGGTGCAGCTTTGCATGGTAGTCAATCAGCTTCTAACTTCAGCTTGTTCAATTAAGCTTTGACAAAAAAAAAAACTTGGAAGCTGATTGGTTCCTATGCAGAGCTACAACAGATTTTGCACTCCAGTTTTAATAAATCAACCCCTGAATGATCTTCTACTGGATGTTCACACCAGTGTGTAGTAGTAGTTCAATCAGTCTTAGGCCCCATACACACTATTATGCCCCATACACATGAGCAGAATTTCCGACAGAAAAAGTCAGACGGGAGCTTTTCATCGTATATTCCGACCATGTGTATGCCCCATCGGACTTTTTACGTCGAAAATTCTGACGGACCTAGAAAGAGAACATGTTCTATACTTTTCCGACGGAACCCATCCCTTTTGGGGAAACCGATCTTCTGTATGCTGTTCCGACGTACCAAAAACAACGCATGCTCTGAAGCAAGTACGAGACGGAAGCTATTGGCTACTGGCTATTGAACTTCCGTTTTCTAGTCCCGTCGTACGAGTTGTACATCACCGCGTTCTAGACGGTCGGACTTTGGTGTGACCGTGTGTAGGCAAGACCGCTTGAGCGGAATTCCGTCAGAATTACGTTTGAGAAACCTTCAGAGTTTATTCCGACGGCAAAACCGCTCGTGTGTAGGCGGCATTAGATTTTCTGCAGATTTTTGTCTTCAGATTTACCAAAACCATATAACACGAGGTCAAACCTTAATGCCGCGTACACACGTGCGGAATTTTCGTCCGAAAAAATCTTGAATGTTTTTTCCGACGGAATTCCGCTCAAGCTTGTCTTGCATACACACGGTCACACAAAAGTTCTCTGAACTTTCGACCGTCAGGAACGCGGTGACGTACAACAATAAGACGAGCTAAGAAAATGAAGTTGAATGCTTCCGAGCATGATTTTTTGCGCACCCGAATTGCATACAGACGATCGAAAAATAGAGAACCTGCTCTCAATCTCTTGCTGGCTGGAATTCCGCCAGCAAAAGACCGATGGAGCATACACACGGTCGCATTTTCCGACAAAGAGCTCTCATCAAAGTTTTGCTGGCGGCATTTCCGCTCGTGTGTATGCGGCATAAGAGTTTAAATTAGTTTAAAAATCGGCAGAAAATCTAATAGTGTGTATGGGGTCTAAGTCTCTTCTCTTCTTAGTCCTCTTCTTCGTTCTTTGCGTTATCTTCTGCAGCTGATGATAATTTGTTTCTGTGGGCCAAAGATGGATGTCATATCCTGCCGGCAGCCCAATTAATCCAGTATTTTGATTAATGACGGTTTGTTGTGCTGTTTGCTTTCATGGACACCGTAGCCATGGAGCCACCACCAGATTCCGGAGGATTTCTACAAATAATTCCCTGTGCAACCCTCTGAAAATCCTATTTATAGATTAGTGCATGACTTATTTCTTTTAAGACGTCTTTGTGTAGACTTGTATATTAGACTATTTCTCCTGAAAAGTCAGGGTCGGGAGAGTGAAATAGAACATGGCCAGCCAAATTTCATCTTTAAAAGGAAAAATGATGTCCTGGATGATGTTGGGAGATCAGGGTGATATCTGCAGTGTTAATTTTTAGGTCAGAAAAAAATTCTGACACTCACAAAGAGGACCTTTCAGAATAGAACTATGGGAGCTGCTGACTTGCTTTAAAGGTGCAGGTTCCAGGGCTGACAACACAAGAGACTTCCAACTCCTTTACGGAAAAAAACTTTTTGGTTGAAGTTGTACTTTGATCCCATTTGGAGAGTAGAGGAAGCCATAGTCTGTCTTCCAATCTGACTGATGTAACTCTTATGCCACGTACACACGAGCAGATTTTCCATCAGAACAATCTTGGATGTTTTTTCAGACGGAATTCCGCTCAAGCTTGTCTTGCATACACACGGTCACACAAGTTCGCGGAACTTTCGACCGGCAAGAACGTGGTGACGTACAACACTACGACGAGCCGAGAAAATGAAGTTCAATGCTTCCGAGCATGCGACGAATTGTTTCCGAGCATGCGTAGGAATTTTGCGCGTCGGAATTGCTACAGACGATCGTAATTTCCGATTGGAACTTTTTCCGCCCGAAAAATTGAGAACATGCTCTCAATCTTTTGCTGGCTGGAATTCGGGCAGCAAAAGTCAGACGGAGCATACACACGGTCGCATTTTCCGACTAAAAGCTCTCAACGGTCTTTTGCTGGCCGAATTTCCGATCGTGTGTACGCAGCATTACTCATGGATTGGTACATTAAGTGTGTAACTAGGAATCCATAACAAGGATTTCCAAACTCAGAAAGGGTTTCTTTTTCCAGCTGGGATTATTCAACTTCCCGGAAGTGTCTGTACAATTTAGCTATTCATTCCCCCTTCAAGCCTACTCAGTCTACTTTTAATAACTTGGAGTCACTTTTGCATGGAAGCTTCTTAGTAGATGGCATAGGCTGTTCAAATGTGGGCAGATCTGTCACCAAGAATAAGTGACTTTATGTTTTTGCATTACTAAACCACAACTCAATAACTGGTTCAGCGGATTTTCTGTTACGGGACAGGCAAGGTAAAAAGGCCCAGTGCTTTCTAAACATTTCGAGATTTTACTAAAGATTTTGAAAGATCAGAAGAAAGGAACTTCTATCAATAGTCAGTCTTATACAGCTGCTGTGTCCTTCAGAGGTGGAAATTGCTCGGAGCATCAAAAACCACAGTTGTTCTGTTTCCACTTACATTTTAAATACAAAATTAAAAATCTGCTGGAAGCAGCCATTGTATGATTTAAAATATATGTACTGTATCCCAAAAACATTATTTTTTTCGTTTTGAATACAGTGGGCATGGATCAAAAAAATCTGTAGGGTTATTTTTGTTCCATTTGTGTCGCATTGGAGAGATTTACCTTCACTTCTTTTCCCAGGGACCAAACTTTAAATGAGAGAAAATCTCTTGAAAGTGAGGGGAGTTACCCTCTTATACAAATGTCAGACGGAAGCCTTGTACACACAATCAGACTTTCCGATGGGAAATGTTCGATGACAGGCTGTTGGTGGTAAATCCGACCCTGTGTATGCTCCATCGGACAATTGTTGTCGGACTTTCTACGGACAAATGTTGGCTAGCGGGTTATAAAATTTTCTGTGGACAAAGTACAAACACGAATGCTCGGAAGCAAGGATGAGCCAGAAGCGGTCGGTCTTGTAAACTAGCATTCGTAATGGAGAATGAACATTCGTGACACGGCAAATTATGAAATCTCGAAATGCAGCGCACAATTCTCTTCTTCTTTAAACACATGCCGACCGAGCCATAGCCGAAAGACGGCTACAGCGCGGTCGGCTTATTCTGGGTGGACATCCGTAGGACGTCCTCCCAGAACCTTGCTCCCGCGCGCCCTTGGGGCGCGCACTCAGGAACATCCGTGACCGCCGGCCGTTTACCACGTGATCGCTCCGTCAAATGACGGAGCAATCACATGTACACAAACCGGCGTCACGTCCTGATGCCAGTTCCTCCCTCCCCTCTCTGTACCGATTGGTACATTGAGAGGGGAGAAGCGGAGAGGGGGAGAGATGGGACCAGCGCTGTGGGCTGGATGTGTAGTGCCCACAGCGCTGGTCAGTGACAGCAGTGTGCAATACTCGGCCTGCAATGTGCAATACTCTGCCACCACTGTGCAATACTCTACCAATACTGTGCAACACTGCAACACTGCAATACTCTGCCAATACTTGTCAATACTCTGCAATAAATTTTAATAAAAACAAAGCATTTTTTTATTTTTATTTTTACAGAATTTTCAGTATTTTTTGATTTATAGCGCAAAAAATAAAAAGCCCAGCAGTGATTAAATACCACCAAAAGAAAGCTCTATTTGTGTGAAAAAAGGGACAAAAAATTCATTTGGGTACAGTGTTGCATGACTGAGTAATTGTCATTCAAAGTGTGAGAGCACCGAAAGCTGAAAATTGGTCTGGTTAGGAAGGGGGTTTAAGTGCCCAGTGGGTAAGTGGTTAATGGGATAATAATGAAGCTGCTTTGCTGGTGATACTGATGCAGTTATTGCAAACACATTTTCAAAGGCTTTTTTTTTCTAGTGGTATCAAGAATAATATTATGTTTTTTTTGGGGGGCAAGTTACCACAACACCATAATCCCGTAGTTTTTAAGATCAAACACACAACTATGTTGGTGTCTGTTGTTAATTTTACATTGTATTTTTTAAAATGTAACTGCCGACTCCCAAACTGTCATTTGAAGTAGAACACATCCCCAAGTATTATTCTACACAATTGTTTTATTGTGCATTAAAAAAAGAAAATTAGACATGTTATCTGCCAATAGAACTTAACCAAAAAGTGCGTTCTATGCATCCAAAAATATATCAAATCAAATCATTATTCAACCAAAAAAATAATGTCAAAGCAATAACTCCAAGGCCAATAATAAATAACACGATATCTCCTCCGATTCCGCAACATGTTCTGGTTGACGAACGGCCGTTCAAAAACTAACTGAAAAATGCGAAATAAAAAGCGTGAATCAACACTCACCAAACTTCTACTAACACGAAATTAGCAGAAGGAGCCCAAAGGGTGGCGCTAAAGAGCTGAAAAACAACGTAGTACGTAACTACGTTCGTGATTGTTGGCCAACATTTGTGTGGCTGTGTGTGTGCAAGACAAGTTTGGGCCAACGCCCTTCGGACAAATATCCATGGTTTTGTTGGCGAACAATCCGATCGTGTGTACGAGGCTTTACCCCCTTATACAAATGTCAGAGGAAGAGTTTCCCTTACTTCTTGATCTGGTAACAATATTTAAATGTTGAATATTCCATCACTACAGTAAGTCCCGATTGCAATGCTCACCAGTGCAAAGTGCGGTTGAATCTGCTCAGTGGAGACACAGACAGTAATAAAACTTTAAACACATTTAAATGAGGTGCTGGATTTGATTTATCAGTAGATCAAGGTTGTAGAAAATCAATCTTATTCATACGGGGCGCAGTAGCTCCAGTGAGGCCACTCTCATCAATACCCGGGTACCTCTTAACTAAGGAACCCAGCGTTTAGGATTCACATGTAAAAAGTCTAATGAGAGCGCCAGACAAAGATCAAAGAGCCCCAAATCTTTTAATATTGTTGTTATTTCATAACTTTAAAACATAAAACATGAAACGCAGTGGATGTTTTATGTTTTTTTGTTACGAATTAACAACAATTTTAAAAGATTTGGGGCTCTTTGATCTTTGTCTGGCGCTCTCATTAGACTTTTTACACAGCAATAAAAACTTGGCAGAGGGTCTACTCCTTCCCCTTCTATCCAAAACAAAACGCCTTTACATACACTTGAAAAGCAACAAGAGAGACACTTAAACTGAGATTGCCCCTCTCTATACAAGCTAAAAATCAGTGCTGCGCTAATCATCAGAGACTATTCCCATCATGATAAGATACAAATCAATAAAGTGCATATACTTGGAAAAAAGAGGATTTTAAAAGTGTTGAGTCCTTTTATCAGAATGATTCACTAGTAGACTCACATTCTTAAAAAGTAATCTTAATTACAAATTCATTAAACAGTTTATAGAGTATTAATCCCCTAAAAGCATTAAAAAATTCAGCAAGCCATATTTAGTATTGCTACCCCCCCACCCCCCCAATAAAAGGCGACTCCCCTACATGCATATACACTATATTACCAAAAGTATTAGGATGCCTGCCTTTACACACACACATGAACTTTAATGGCATCCCAGTCTTAGCCCCCGTACACACGGTCGGAAATTCCGACCACAAAATCCGTCCAATTTTTTCCGACCGATTTTGTCCGAAACTGGTGTTGCATACACAAAATCGGACAAAGTTGTCGGAAAATCCGATCGTTCCGAAAGTCGTGACGTTCGTTGCGTACTACGGAACTACGTAGAGGCTAGTAGCCAATAGCTTTGGTCTCGTAATTGATCTGAGCATGCGTGGCACTTCCCTACGCACGATCGGAAAAAGTCTGATCGGATTTTGTTGTCGGAAAATTTTAGATCCTGCTCTCAAATTTTTTCCGTTGGAAATTCTGATGGAAAAAGCCCACTAGAGCCCACACACGATCGGATTTTCCGACAACATAATCCGATCAGGCTTTTTCCATCAGAATATCCGACCGTGTGTACGGGGCATTAGTCCGTAGGGTTCAATATTGAGTTGGCCCACCCTTTGAAATGTATAACAGCTTCAACTCTTCTGGGAAGGCTGTCCACAAGGTTTAGGAGTGTGTCTATGGGAATGTTTGACCATTCTTCCAGAAGCTTATTTGTGGGGGTCAGGCACTGATGTGGACGAGAAGGCCTGGCTCGCAGTCTCCATTCTAATGCCCTGTACACACGATTAGACTTTCCGATGGAAAATGTGCGATCGGAGCTTGTTGTCGGAAATTCTGACGGTGTGTAGGCTCCATCGCACTTTTTCCATCCGAATTTCCAACCACACAAAGTTTGAGAGCTGGATCTAAAATTTTCCGACGACAAAAACCGTTGTCGGAAATTCCGATTGTGTGTACACAATTCCGACGCACAAAGTGCCACGCATGCTCGGAATCAAGCAGAAGAGCAGCACTGGCTATTGAACTTCATTTTTTTCTGCTCGTCGTACGTGTTGTACATCATCGCGTTCTTGACTTTTGGAATTTCTGACCAACTTTGTGTGACCGTGTGTATGCAAGACAAGTTTGAGCCAACATCCGTCGGAAAAAATCATATGGATTTTGTTGTTCGAATGTCCGATCGTGTGTACAGGGCATAATTCATCCCGAAGGTGTTCTATCGGGTTGAGGTCAGGATTCTGTACAGGCCAGTCAAGGTTTACCACCCCAAACTCGCTCATCCATGTCTTTATGGACCTTGCTTTGTGCACTGGTGCGCAGTCATGTTGGAACAGAAAGGGGCCATCCCCAAACTGTTCCCACAAGGTTGGGAGCATGAAATTGTCCAAAATGTCTTGGTATGCTGAACGCCTTAGGAGCTCCCTTCACTTGAACTAAGGGGTCAAGCCCAACCCCTAAAACAACCCCACACCATAATCCCCCCTCCACCAAATGATTTTGATCAGTGCAGAAAGCAAGGTCCATAAAGACATGGATTATTGCCAAGTACTGGCGGCAAGTGATTGATGTATTGTCTACTCTTTTAGCTATACCTGTCCCTTGCACACCGCAGATTTGCCTATTGGGTATTATAGATGAGGAGCAGTGGCCAAGATACATTAGAATTATGTTGAAGGAAACTTTATTCCTAGCTTACAAGGCTATAGCGCTTAAATTGATCCAACCTTCACCTTCTTCAGTTCTTACATGAATGCAATTGGGGAATCAGCTATTTCCATATGAAAAACTTGTGTTTGAGCACAGGGTATGCCCACAAAAATATAACAAGGTGTGGGATGTATGGTGTTCTTCTACCCTCACCAGGGCCGTCTTTAAGGCAGGGCAAAAGGGGCAGCTGCCCTGGGCCCCATCATTGTTGTGGGGACCAAGGCAGCTGCCTCATACTTGCCAACTATCCCAGTTTAAATTCACTTGTCCCGATATCTCAGTGTAAAGTTCTGTTACTAATGCTGCCCAGCTCTGCCCTATTGCTGGGTACAGACGACTCACCTGCAGACCCTGTGTTTATATGTAAATAACTGGAATTGATATGTAAATTGCGGCAGCATTAATATGTAATTAGCTGCGGATAAATAAAGGCGGCATTAATATGTATATCATGCCCCCCCCCTTTGGTCATATCCACCATCACTTCTGCTGAATGCTGCCCACTGGGCAGGTAAAGGAGCATGCTTGAAAGTCCTGTCTACAACTGTGGTCATTAAGCCTAACATCAGCCTGTTCTGCAAAAGGTAAGCAGATTGGAGGTGGATCCCTTTTTCAAAATAACATGGTGCCATAGCACTTTGAATTTTGGTGGATGTGAATACGCACATCTCAGCAGATGCGTGAGGGTGGCATTAACAATTAATGGCACTGCTGTGTCTCTGCTAAAGAGCAGCACATTTCTATGGTGTCAGGAAAGCAATTTTGCATTCGTTCCCGGCACACACAAATGTGAACGCAGGCTAAATGTTACATTTGTGGTCAGTGTAAATCTCATTACATTAAGGCTTGGTATACAATCCTTTCATTCACACTAATGGTCAGTGTGAAATCCCCCCTTACATTGGTGGTCAGTGTAAATTTCTCCTTACAATGGTGGTTAATGTGAATGCTCCTATTACATTAGGCAGTCATTGTAAATCCCCATTGCATTGGTGGCCAGTGTAGAAACTCCTCTTTATATTGATAATCAGTAAAAAAAATCCAAACTTACATTGGTGGTTCATGTAGAATCCCCCTTTAATTGGTGGTGAGTGTAAATCCCCCCTTACATTGGTGGCCAGTGTAGAAATCCCCCTTTATTGGTTGTTGATGTAAAATCCCCCATTACATTGGTTGTCAGTGTATGAGCAGATGGAGAGCGAATTTGCATGGGGCGGGGGCAAGAAAATGTTTGCCCAGGGTCCAATCAATATTAAAGATGGCCCTGACCCTCACTATCTCCGATACCTGAAAAGGTCACTCATTTTGACTAATTTGGAACTCCCTCTTCCTGGGACAGTTGTCCTCTGCAGCGTGCGCTTCTTTTAGCTCTGATAGACAGGATTATCCCAGGAATGACATTTTTCACATTACATATACATGGAGCAAGTTTGGCCGGAAGCCATGTGCTGCTTGGGAAACAACGCTTGGAGACATTAACTCTCTAAGTGCCGTTGGGATGCATGTCATCATCACTTACTGACAAAAGACTGTTGAGTCAACAGCAAATAATCCTGTAGATCTGTGTGTTCATGCTTCCTCTTAGAATGAGGGATGGCTCTGGTCCTCAGGCCCCCTTGGTCTCAAAGGCTGGCTCCGGCCTGTGATTTGTGTAATTTTGTGAGTGTAGGGGGTGCTACAACCTCTACGTCATTGGGTTGTATGGGGGTCTGCAATATATTGCCATCAATGAGAGTGTGGGAGCACCAGCATAGTGGGTCAGTCCACCTAAAATCCAGGTTTTTGATATTTGCTAAAGAGTGCTAACACTGAACTGCAAACAGATTTGAAATACATATATGGGAGCTGTTTTACCTAAGGATTTGCCTTTCTGACCCTTCAGTCTTACAAAGCACAGTTAGTGACCTCTCTTTTTTTTTATTGCAGATGTGCAATGCAGCTTGGTCACTTCCCTACCCCCAGCCAGTGATTGGACAGTGAAGGAGTAGCAGCAGACTGGTGAACTCATCTCTCTGTTGCTCTGCTCTCTTCTCCTGTCAACATGTTCCTTGTCAGCACATGAGCACTATAGCACTTGTGATTGGACCCTAGTGCATGCAACCCTTACCTCTCTCAATCAAAGTGCTGCTGTCCAGAGATTCTCCTGATTCCAAGTCAGATTTAGGCACTTACATTATCTGTATTTATATATACACTATATTACCAAAAGTATTGGGGCGCCTGCCTTTACACGCACATGAATTTTTATGGCATCCCAGTCTTAGTCCGTAGGGTTCAATATTGAGTTGGCCCACCCTTTGCAGCTATAACAGCTTCAACTCTTCTGGGAAGGCCGTCCACAAGGTTTAGGAGTGTGTCTATGGGAATGTTTAACCATTCTTCCAGAAGTGCGTTTGTGAGGTCAGGCACTGATGTTGGACGAGGAGGCCTGGCTCGCAGTCTACGCTCTGATTCATCCAAAACTCACTCATCCATGTCTTTATGGACTATGCTTTTATTAGCTGAGTACTGAAATCATGCGCTGGAAGCTTCTTGGATGCAGAGAATACTTTACTGTCATGGAGAAATATCAGAACATGTCTTTATCATCATGAAACAGGAACACATGAAGCAGAAGGCTACAAGTACACTGAGCGAAGATAGAATGTACACTTCCTCTCATTACATTACCATAGAATACATATAACACTGCAGTGCCACCTGCTGGATTGAAAGGTACAATGCATATATATAGTTCAGTTTATATAAGCAACTTTGCTGTTGTTCTTCCAACAGTTTTGTGCACTGGTCCAAACCATTTGGTGGAGGGGGATTATGGTGTGGGGTTGTTTTTCACGGGTTGGGCTTGGCCTCTTAGTTCCAGTGAAGGTACCTTTTAAGGTGTCAGCATACCAAGACATTTTTGACAATTCTATGCTCCCAACTTTGTGGGAACAGTTTGGGGATGGTCCCTTCCTGTTCCAACATGACTGTGCACCAGTGCACAAAGCAAGTTCCATAAAGACATGGATGAGCGAGTTTGGGAGGGAGGAACTTGATTGGCCTGCACAGAGTTCTGACCTCAACCCGATAGAACACCTTTGGGTGCACAAAGCAAGGTCCATAAAGACATGGATGAGCGAGTTTGGGAGGGAGGAACTTGATTGGCCTGCACAGAGTTCTGACCTCAACCCGATAGAACACCTTTGGGATGAATTAGAGCAGACCTTCTCGTCCAATATCAGTACCTGACCTCACAAATGCGCTTCTGGAAGAATGGTCAAACATTCCCATAGACACACTCCTAAACCTTGTGGACAACCTTCCCAGAAGAGTTGAAGCTGTTATAGCTGCAAATGGTGGGCCAACTCAATATTGAACCCTACAGACTAAGACTGGTATGCCATTAAAATTCATGTGCATCCACATACTTTTGGTAATATAGTGTATATATATTCAATGTTTTTCTTAATAACTGCATTCATTGGCATTTTTATATCTGCCTGGAGTTCAGCTTTAAAGCCCAACTCCAGAAAAATGAAAAAATCCATCCTAGCATTAAAACCCCCTGCACAGCAAGGGTTAATTTTTTAGGGGCAGAGAAAAAAAATGCTCACCTTACTGCTTGCTCCAGCAGGCTCTCTCCAGTGCTAGGACTGGTCACCCGCAGCTGATCTTTAAGTTGCGGCTTGCTCCGGTCGCACACCAGCCTCCTCAGCGTACAATACAGGGTTAAGGTCCTTGTATGGTAATAAATGATGCTGACGCTCCACCCACTGACTGGAGATATGGGCAGAGGAGGAGAATGTCCAAGTTCGTTGGAGCAAGTAATCGGGTAGGAAACATTCTCTTCATCTCTCCCCCAGACATAATGAGACATAATTAACCCTTGCAGTGCGGGGAGGGCATCACTTCACAGGTGGATTTATTTTTTTCCTGGAGTTGGGTTTTAAAGTGTCACTAAACAAACATCCCCAAAAACTATCACTAAATGGTGTATTATGTGCTGTTCATACTTACTCAGTCACCATGAAATTTGTTTCCTGTATTCTGCAAAAAAACTGGTAGGTCCTGCTTCTCTCTATCTCCCCCTTCTGTCCATGTCCCCAATTCGGCTAGGGATTTTGCAGCTTTGTTGGCAACTCTGCACATGCTCAGTTTTCAGTGAGTTTCTATGCTGAGCATTTCCTCCCTATTACATCTGAGTAGCCCATGTGACTATAGAGTCACACATGTGGGCGTATACACAGTGATAAATGACAGCCCACCCCCTCCCTCCTCCTCTATGCCCACTAACCAGCTAAACACAATGGGGACAGGATATCACATGTAGATTAATGGAAGCTTCACCTCCCTCTTATTCTAAGATGCAGGCTGGAGGGACACGACAAAGCCTGTGACTGGCAGAAATCTGTCCACACCATGTTATTGCCAAAAATTAATAAAGATTTAATTTCAAATATATATTTGCATATCAATTAAAACAGTTTATTGATATTATTTATTTATTTTTACTTTGTCTTCCCAAGGCTGTTTTTTTTTTTTTTTGAACATGTGACCAGCAGCAGAGGACTAGAAGATCCTTCTGCTTATGTTTCCCTGCAGAAAGGCTGGGAAAGAGCTGGGTCATGTGACAGATGTATATCGATTAGCAAAAAGGTACTTTTTTAGTTTTATTAAAATAAATACAGCGCCATCATCCACATACAGAAGTAGAAGGAACAATGTCAATTAAACAGTGTGTGTTAAAGAGGAAGTAAACCCTCGTTTACAACTTTAGCTTACAGGTAAGCCTATATTAAGGCTTACCTGTAGCTAACAGGGATATCTCCTAAACCTGCACGGTTTAGGACATATACCTGTATTTGCATGTGCCGACGTCATGCGGCACATGCGCACTTGCGACAACTGAAGCAACGGCGCTATATGCCGATGCTTCAGTTGTACTGTGCCGATCTCGTGCGCATGCGCGGAGTGACGGCATCGCGGCTCTGGCAAATCACAGCGCCGGAGCCGCGATACCCGGAAGTCACTCCGGGAGAACATGTCGGCGGTCGGAGGGGGAGAAGAGGACCAATGCCGGGGCTTCGATCTCAGGTAAGTGATACATAATTACCTAGTATGCTATGCATACTAGCTAATTATGCCTTTGTCTTGCAGGTTTTTTTTTTTTTTTAAGAGGGTTTACTTCCTCTTTCAGTATTACTTTAAGCCACCTTAAAGTTTCCAGAAAGACCTCTGTGGTAAGACTTCTGGGTGATGCAACTGGTATTTTGGGGGAACCTCCCCAACTGGGACACAAGTATCAACAAAAAACTGATCAAGGTTCTAACCCATCCCTACTGTATCCAAAACTATAGTAAAAGTTTCAGCTGGAGTTCTACTTTATTGTTAGGCTTCAGAACGTAGCTAAAAAAAACAAGTACGAGCCCTACATTCCCGAATTTACAATTGCATGACCCATGCTCCAAAAATAAAGATCCAGTTGAAGATGGACATACGGGGCTCTCCAGAAGCAGATCATGCCTCATGTCCCCTGTACACCTTTGGATCATCTCCTGCCTTATTGCTAAGTAGCAAGAAGCCAGAGCGGCAGGCTGGCATCTCTGCCCCTGCAGCAGCTTGGCACTTATACAGCTTGCTGAAAAATGCATCCTGACAGGCCTCCCTGGGTACCGTGCGCTACAATGACTGAAATGGCATGGTGTGGGCTGATGGCGCAGAAATAATGGAGCTGGGGGAAACGAGAAGAGAGATGTGTAAAAGCAGGATGTGGTGCTTCTCTCCAACGTTCCCGGAGAGAAATATTATGTCTGCAGTGCTCAGCATGCCATTCAGCAGCCAACCATAGCGTGGGCCTCCTCTGCATAGCTGCTATCTGCATAAACACACTCAATTTTCATAATTACACACAGATAAAGCAGGTCATGAACATTAGACAACAGTTACCCAATTTGGACAGGACAGGTGATAATCTTTTGTCCGTAGACAGCCAAAGACACCACTGACTCGCATTTCTCCCCACTCCATTCACTTAACGTGAAAATATAATGTTTTTTGTTCAGTTTTGCCTTACTACTTATACACTATATGGCTACAGGTTTGTGAACACTTTTCACACCTACACCATATGGCCAATCTATTGGGATCAGGTGTTTCCAGTGAAGGGTACTGTTAATGCTGCAGCATACAAGGACGCTTTAGACAATTGTGTGCTTCCAACTCTGTGGCAACAGTTCGGTGATGGCCCTTCTCTGTCCCAGGATGACTGCGCCCTTGTGTCCAAATCCAGCTCCCTAAAAAATTGTTTGATGAGTTTTGTGTGGAGGAACTTGAGTGGCCTTCACAAACCTCTGACCTCAACCCTACTAAACATCTTTAGGGGTGAATTTCAAGCCAGGTCTTCTAGTTCAACAAAAGTACCTGACCACACAAATGCTGTTTTGGCTGAATTGGCACAATGTACTACAGACACATGCCAACATCTTGTGCAGATTGGAGGCACTAAAAGGATGGGATGCCAAACTAGCTGATATGGGTGTGATGGTAAGGTGTCTATAAACTGTCAGCCATATAGTGCATTTACTTTTAGGCAGACATAGTCTGGGTGAAATCTTGGAGAGGGCCGTATTGAGGGAGACAGAGAAAGTCACTGTTTTGAGTCACTGTTCTCTCTCCCTCAATATGGCCCTCTCCAAGATTTGATCCAATGTTCTAACTTGTCTGTAAAGGCTTGTGTGGCTGGGCAGGGATTTCCCACTTTTAACTTGCATTTGAAATGCATGTCAAAAGCATGTCACCGGATACCCATGTGCTTCAGTAGTGAAGTGTAGATCTAAGGCCTTGAGGCGATTCAGTTCGCATTTGCAGCGCTATACAAATCATTCATTCAAGGCCCCATGCACACGAGACGCAGATGCAAACTCTGCTGAACGCATGTTTTAAAAAGCAGAAACCTGCGTTTAAAAAAACACGCGTTTTGCTGCGTTTTCATGCTGCGTTTGTGTCTATAACCGTTTGTAAAGATAACATCATATAGACCCTGCCCAAGCTCAGAAAGCATGTAATATTAACTATTTCTTCCATTTTGATCAGAGTGATTAGCAGTAGCAGAGAGAGCAGTTGTACACTTGCATTTTCCTCTCTTTCTGTGTTTTTTTTTTTGGAAATGGATCCCATATTGAATATATGTCAGGAAATGCTCCTGATGTTGCTCTTGATGAGGCAGCAACGTTGTCACAAATTGCGTGAGAGGTCCAGAGTCAGAGCTCATCGATATTGGACCCATCCGTTGATGGCACAGCGAATGTCCGTTGGATATTTCACAAACATGGTGGGGGGATGGGGCTGACTAGACATTGGTATGCAGGTTTTTCTTTGTGAAAAAAAGACATTGCTATGCTTTGGTCAGACTAGGTGGAGTCACTGATTATATTAGAAATTGGATGAAGGGTTGGGGCAAAGAAGTGGAGGCATTCCTCATTGTCTAAGCCATCTAAAAAACTTTTTTTATGGCATTGCATAAGTGAGTATATATGCTCTATGAACTATCTAAAGTAATTACGACATTTTAAACCAATTTTTTTAGTATTTTTTATGGTTTACAATCATATTTCTGAGTTTTCTGGTCCAAAAAATTGTGTTCCTTTAAAAACGCTTATAAACGCAAACGCGGGTGCCTCGTTTAGCCACGTTTAGCTGCATTTTGTGTCTGAAACATGGAAAAGCAAAGTGTCTGAACCCATTTTTTTTGCTTCTGGAAAAACGAGGTTAAACGCAACTGCATAAAAACGGGAAAAACAAGACTGTGTACATGGACACATAGGATAACATTGCATGCGTTCAGGGGCAGTTGAAAAAAGTGTCCAACTGCCTCTGAACACGCGTTTAACAGCGTCTCGTGTGCATGGGGCCTAAGGCTGTGTTTGACTTGCTTCGCTTTTGCATCTTTGGATGAGGCAGATCCTATTGAGATGTACTGGCACTGCAGGCAAAGATAGGAAAACATGACCCTTTGCAGTATTTTTGGGGTTGAGCATATGCATTTCAGCATCCCAGCATTTGAATAAAGAAAGCTGACAACACCTTAACTTTCAGTTTGAGCTATTAAACTCTGTTAACAAAAGAAGGTAAGAATAAACTGTAATACATATGAAAATGAGTCAAGAACTCCACCTACTGTTTGGTCAGTAGAACAAAAAATATACAAAGTCAATATTTTAATATTTTAAAAAAAAATTAATATATTTATTCACCTGTGCATAATAAATACGTACAAAGCCATTACAGTTTTCCTTTACACACACATTTGACTGATACAAGTGTGCATGTTTAGAAAAAAGCAGGTCGAAAATCAGGATCATAAAACTATGCATCGTCTGTTTTATTTTTCGGTTTCAGAGATGAAGTAGCAATTGATGGGTTTTATTTATGTACATTGGGCTGACAATGTTTTTCCCAGGCAAGATTTTAAACTTGAAATATGTTTAGCTGGAAGTTTGCCGAATCCTTGTGCCCAATTATTAAACGTATTAATTACGGTTGTGCCATCTCCAGCACGAGCAGAACTGAAAAGGAGACTGGAGCTTATGTGCGTTCTGGCCCCGTGTTCACCTTCCTTTAACTCAAACCAAAGCGCCTTGCCCAATTCTTAAATTCAGCTTCATCTTTTACTGCTTTATATGCAACAGTGAGGTCTGTGGCTGCGCTGTCATCTCCGGTGAGCGTCCTTCAGGCGTCTTTCTAGTTTTTACCGTACAACTGAATTAGCTGTAGTAATAGGACATCGTTTGGTGGCCTCTCTCAATGCATATCAAGTAACTTGAAACTCGCAGCCGTCCACGTCCCTCAACATTCATCTTATTAACTGCGGTAGTGGTGGCTCCTTTGACAGCTGTCCTTCACTCTCTAGGGCATAACTGAGCTCTTTATCCCTTCAATAAAAAAAAAAAAGGTTGACTGTTACATTTGCTTCTTACTCGCTGTTAATTTTCTTTCCCCTGCCCCATTCAACTAAGTCTGTATTTGAAAGCTATGCTGCTATTAAAGTAATCCCGTTATGGTGGTAGTCTGCCAATGCTGACCTTCTGAAAATGCTAGTTGCTTAACTTTTATGTTCAGAAAAGTCAGTGTAAATCAAAAGTTCTTATTTATATATTTATTTTGGGTCAGCAACTTAAGATAAAGACTTAACAAGGAGCTTTAAGATAACTTTAAAGTAGAACTATTGTTTTTAGTAAATAGCTCCCTATCTTGACACAAGAACAGGTCCCGAGTAGCTGAACAATGCTTTAATTTAACCAAAATCACCAAAAACCACCCGATGTTCTCCTTCCTTGTCAATACATAGTTACATAGTAGGTGAGGTTGAAAGTCCATCAAGTCCAACCTATGTGTGTGATTATATGTCAGTATTACATTGTATATCCCTGTATGTTGCGGTCGTTCAGGTGCTTATCTAATAGTTTCTTGAAACTATCAATGCCCCCCGCTGAGACCACCACCTGTGGAAGGGAATTCCACATCCTTGCCCCTCTTACAGTAAAGAACCCTCTACGTATTTTAAGGTTAAACCTCTTTTCTTGTCATTTTAATGAGTGGCCACGAGTCTTGTTAAACTCCCTTCTGCGAAAAAGTTTTATCCCTATTGTGGGGTCAACAGTATGGTACCGTATATACTCGAGTATAAGCAGGCCCGAATATAAGCCGAGGCACTTAATTTTACCACAAAAAAATGGGAAAACTGTAAGTGGAAAAGAGGGTCAACAATGGCCATTTGCAGCCTCACTGTGCTCATTTGCAGCCATAGGTCCTACGAACTTCAAACTTGGTAGTTAAGGGTTCCTAGATGCCCCCTAGCTGCAGCCAAAATGTGGGGTCTCTGGACCCAAAGGGTCCCGAAATGACATTCCTGCAGGTGGACACAGTTGACCGACTTTGGGGCCCTGTATCTCGGGGCCACTTGGTGCTAGTTTGGATATGGATATGTTGTAGTGTTGGTTCCACTGGGTTTGCACACCAAATTTGGGATTCCTAGCACCAAGTGGCCCTGAGATATGGGGCCCCAAAGTCGCGTCAGAAAATGTCAAGCACTTTTCTGCAGCAGAGAATGACATTTTCCAAACCGACTTTGGGGGGCCCTTATCTCGGGGCCACTTGGTGCTAGGAATACGAGGCCAAATTTGGGATTCCTAGCACCAAGTGGCCCTGAGATACGGGGCCCCAAAGTCGGGTCGGAACATGTCAAGCACTTTTCTGCAGCAGAGAATGACATTTTCCGAACGGACTTTGGGGTGCCCTTATCTCGGGGGCCACTTGGTGCTAGGAATACGGGGCCCCATAGTCGGGTCGGAAAATGTCATTCTCTGCTGCAGAAAAGTGCTTGACTCCAGTATAAGCCGAGGGGGGCACTTTCAACACAAAAAAATGTGCTGAAAAACTCAGCTTATACTCGAGTATATACGGTATTTGTATATTGAAATCATATCCCCTCTCAAGCTTTTCTTAGCCAAAAAATGGGGAAAAAATCAATACAATTACATGATTTTCTCCAAAAGTTTAGGGAAATTAAGCTCTAAATTGTTGTCCATCCCTAATAGAGAGCTTCTAACTTATCCCCACTTTATTCAAAGCTAACAAAAAAGTTTTGGTCAGAGTTGGGCTAACGTGTTTTCCGTTATCCTCGTCTATTTATTTCTTGCATCTATGTATTGTCAGTTTTTGATTTTGGTTTTATTGTGTATTATATCTCACTTGATCCTTTGTGTGTCTTTTGGCAGGTCGGTAACTTAGGCCTTCTCTTCATGCTCCTTTTCTTCATCTATGCTGCCCTCGGAGTCGAGTTATTTGGGAAATTGGGTGAGTAACGATCGCTCTTGTTTTGGCAACACTAAAGGAGGTTTATATAAAACCTTTCGGCCTAGCCAGGCTTCCGGCCTATCAGGAAGCATTTTCCTGAAAAGATTAGACGGCACATCTGCTCATTATCAGTGGAATTCTTCAGACTTCTAACACACCATACCACTTGCAGCTGTTCCTGCTAACTTCACAAGATGTAGTCACTGTTAACGAGTTTTAAAGTTCTCCTGGCACTGTAGAACACCATGTGCTGGTCCTCTGTGACTTCAAGGAAAAATGAAATGAAACCAATACGTAGGCTGCCATTGCATACCTCTCCTCTTGAAAATACTGGTTGCCTGACTGCCATGCTGATCCAGTGGAATCAATACTTTGAAAAAAACATGTTTATAAGAAGTTCTAAACTACACGTTGTCTACTCTGGCCACCTAATTGTTCTGGCTACAATTTAGAAGGTACAGAAACCAGAGACAGCCAGACAGCTAGCATTCTAATGTGGAGTACACACGGTCGGAATTTCCGATGGAAACAGTCCGATGGGAGCTTTTCATCGGATTTTCCGACCATGTGTATGGTCAAAGGTCTTTTTCTGTCGGAATTTCCGACGGACTTTGAATTGAGAACCTGTTCTCAATTTTTCTGACGGAAAACATTTCTATCGGATTTTCCGATCGTGTGTATGCAATTCCGACACGCAAAATTCTGACGCATGCTCGGAAACAATTCGACGCATGCTCGGAAGCATTAAACTTCCCTTTTATAGTGCTGTCGAACGTGTTTTATGCTGCTGTGTTATTGACTGTCGGAATTTGGTGTGATCGTGTGTTGGCAACACAGCTTGAGTGGAATTCCGTCGGAAAAACCGTCAGAGTTTTTTCCGACGAGAATTCCGATCGTGTGTACGCGGCATAAGAATCAAGTCAGCAAAGGAAGTCATCATATTTCTCTTATTACAAATTAAGGGCATTAAAGGTAATTCACTGAAGCTGATGTTTTTAGTTCAGTATTTTATTGAGTGGAGTTGGATAAGTTGATCAACCAGACTATCTATTCTACAGTGTATCTCAGAGGCAAGATTCCCCATAGTCACATGTGACTTGGCCCCTTCCCCTTGGATCGGCATGGTATTCAGGATGCTAGCGTTTTCAAATGTAGAGTAGTCAGCAATGGCAATGCTCATACCCTCTGTACATGTCTCTAAATCTGCAGCCTTATTTTTATAATTTTGTCTCCTAGTCTTTCAATGACTGCATGCTTGTTCCTGGTCATTGACTCACAAGTTTCCCTTTAATAGGTCAGTCCACACAAAACTGGTTTTGAGAGATCAGGTAGAAGACCAAATAAGGAAGTCAAAACATTTCAGGGACCCAAACTTGCCCCCTTTATCAGGGCTTAAATAGGAAACAATGTATAAGGACCGATGTGGGGATACCATGTTAACCGTATTTTGGCCAGTATTAAGGACAGGACTCATCAGCAGCTGGTTTCTCTTGGGGGATCCACTGAAACTTCTTATTTTCTGTCTCTTACATCTATATATGAACCCTGGAGACAGATTTATTCTATACACTTATGTGCTCACACAATTCTCCTTCACATGTAGCAATTGTCTTCTAATCATTCATGAGTGATTGCAGATACGTGGTCAAAATCGGTCAACAAAAGCTATAGGGAGATGGTTTATGTGCGCTTTAAACAGACAGATTTTCTTTTATGAATTCTTTCTAACAGTGCCAACTCTGCAGATGCCCTAACACTTTTCTTTGTCTGCAGTGTGTAATGAAGACAACCCCTGTGAGGGCCTCAGCAGACACGCCACTTTCGAGAACTTTGGCATGGCTTTCCTGACTCTGTTCCGTGTCTCGACAGGTGATAACTGGAATGGCATCATGAAGGTGAGAAACAAGTGGACACGGGTAATCATTGAAGTCACCTAAGGCTGTATGTATCATAGAACTGTGCAGAAGGGCTGTCCTTGTTGCCCATGGCAAACCAATATGATTTCCCTTGCATTCTTCCATGACAATAGGGGAGTGTGTGACTTTGGTGTGGCCAACAGGAACAGATCTACCTTCCGACATTCCAATGAATTAGCCTTGTGGAGGGGAAATCTTTAAACTGGGATACTAGTTCTGCTGACAACCTCACTTTTGAGGGATTTTCTCTCACCTCCTTGTTGGGCTATGGGACAGGAAGTGAAGGGAAATCTCCCCAATGGGTACACAGATGGTAAAAGAAAATTGATTGTGGGCACCGCAGAGGTTCCCGTCCTACACAGAAGGTTCAAGAGATAAGTTGAGGAGGCCGCAGAGAGTGCACTGTGGGGCCCACTCCGCTACTGGGGATTATAGTGTAAAATGCTGGACAGGTGGATGTGGACATTGGCTCAGTTATGGAGAGAGTGTACGTTTGAATTAACTGGAGAACAGTTGCAGTGCAGAGTGCACATTAATGTCTAAAAGTAGAGGTACCCCATATGTGTGTTTAAGGTGGTCCTGTAACTAAATGCCTAACAAAGCCCAGAAGAACCCACTCTGGGGTAGGCCTCTCAGGTGACCCTTGCTTGGCACCCAACAAGGAGGGAAACATGGAGGACGTGACAAACAACCACCACCCTAACCTTACATACACTTTGGTACACCCCATGTGAACAAGTCCTTAAACTTGGTAAAGAGGGAGGCCTGGAATACTCATTCATAAATGTACCTCATCCCAATTAAAGTGGTAAATGGGTAAAAGGGGATAGAGACAGGGGATTATAGCGGTACTTAGTAAAGAGAAGGACACTTGTGATTTTTTGTAAAAAATACAAATACATTTATTTTATAGAGAATTTTACACATAAATAATGACATACAGTTAACATATGTCTGTCAATCAGGGTGAGGCCCACTGGGAAGGGGGAAAGGAGGCCTCAACAGTGATTGAAAAACCATACACAATCTACAATTCCTTAAGGGTTGAATTAAAGATCTATACAACTGTATAGGTCAGGGGTACAGTGTAGTTGTCAAGTATGGATGACCGACATGTTTCGCCAAAGAAAAGGAAAAAACTGCACCAGGTAAATTAACCAAATGTCTATACCATAATCAAAAACAGTCAGGCTGAGAACTGTTAGTACATGACCAGTGGGTAAAATATTATCTATACAAATAAAAAGTAAAAGAACACACTAATCCTAATGTGAACAGCACTATCTGGGGGTGATGGTAGTGGTTGATTAAAGTGGTTAGCAGTAGCAATCTATGACAAATGAGTCCTGTATTGTATCACACACTAGCCCATGTGTGAATCAACCTGTGAGGGTATAAACAGTTCAAAGATTGAATGCCGTCCTGAGGTGTAGCCTTCAATTCTTTAATAACCAGGCACTTCAGATTAAGATGCTTTTCACACCGCTGTGCTCCAAACCACACTAAAGTGCCACCACCAGTATATATTATCCTTACCAGATGGTAGGCATAATCAAGCCTTTCAAACTGAGCTCCTATAGAAATCCTGGCTTCCAACGGATGGAGGGACAGACTTCAGGATAAACGGACACAAGACCTCAGACCAGACCCAATAGCAAATCAAATCCAGAGGGTAGCACTCAGCGGTGCATCAAACATAGCCAGAGAGGGAAAAAAACGCAGACCATGGCATAATAACGTTTAAAACATAATGAGTATTTTTATTTGGTTAAAAGTACTCACATTCCAAAAGAATATTAAGCGCATAAAAGGACTCCAAACGGAAAAGGACACAGAACGCCGGCCGGCATGTGATAAAAACGAACCCTTCCTCCTTCCAGAGACGCTGAACGCGATGACGTCACTGCACGCCTTCCCAGAAGCTTTTCGTCTTAAGAGACGTTATCATTGATAACGTCTCTTAAGACGAAAAGCTTCTGGGAAGGCGTGCAGTGACGTCATCGCGTTCAGCGTCTCTGGAAGGAGGAAGGGTTCGTTTTTATCACATGCCGGCCGGCGTTCTGTGTCCTTTTCCGTTTGGAGTCCTTTTATGCGCTTAATATTCTTTTGGAATGTGAGTACTTTTAACCAAATAAAAATACTCATTATGTTTTAAACGTTATTATGCCATGGTCTGCGTTTTTTTCCCTCTCTGGCTATGTTTGATGCACCGCTGAGTGCTACCCTCTGGATTTGATTTGCTATTGGGTCTGGTCTGAGGTCTTGTGTCCGTTTATCCTGAAGTCTGTCCCTCCATCCGTTGGAAGCCAGGATTTCTATAGGAGCTCAGTTTGAAAGGCTTGATTATGCCTACCATCTGGTAAGGATAATATATACTGGTGGTGGCACTTTAGTGTGGTTTGGAGCACAGCGGTGTGAAAAGCATCTTAATCTGAAGTGCCTGGTTATTAAAGAATTGAAGGCTACACCTCAGGACGGCATTCAATCTTTGAACTGTTTATACCCTCACAGGTTGATTCACACATGGGCTAGTGTGTGATACAATACAGGACTCATTTGTCATAGATTGCTACTGCTAACCACTTTAATCAACCACTACCATCACCCCCAGATAGTGCTGTTCACATTAGGATTAGTGTGTTCTTTTACTTTTTATTTGTATAGATAATATTTTACCCACTGGTCATGTACTAACAGTTCTCAGCCTGACTGTTTTTGATTATGGTATAGACATTTGGTTAATTTACCTGGCGCAGTTTTTTCCTTTTCTATGCTATATTGTGTTTATCCCACTATTCTGCAGCCGGTTTAGATATTATTAATTTTATTATTTTTTACATATTATTGTTCCTGTGTTACCCATATTTATTTTGTTCCTCCCCTTTCCCCTCCCTTTTTCCCTTCACTTTATTTGGTTAGCGCGGTTTTTCCTTTATATAATGTTTCGCCAAACATTGGCTTCTTCAGGGTCACTGAAACAGTCTGTACCCGAATAGATAAGTCACCAAGCCAAAGCCAGCGCCAGATCTAAATCGCAGGGGTAGTCATGTGCATATGTTTAGACGCGAGGGACTGCCGGGAGCATATATAAAACCAAAACAGGATAAATAGTGAACATAGGGGGCACCAGATTGGAGAAATAAGGACAGCTAAGGGGTCTGGATGGAAAGACATAGAACCCCTGTCATAGAGGAAAAGTATTAGAAAATGTTTGAAAGGTCCATAAGGATAATAACTAGTACTGGATGTAATGGCTGCTAGCTTACCAAGAGATAAAATAAGCGTTTTAAGCCAAGGCAGGAGAACCATGGAAGGTTTCAAGTTGGTATTGGAGTTTTTAGAGAAAGAGAGCCAGTCCAAAGGTAGATGTAAGGCCGCAGCTGTAAAGGGAACAAGTTTGTAAGGTAAAGACAGAGTCTATGAGTAGCAAGAGAGTGTAGTGAAGGGAGAGGTCATTAACTGACCTTATGCAGCGATAGTCCGGATGTACTGGCGCCCCTAAGTCCATCCAAGATGACTCAGGGGCGCCAGTACACCCTGAAGAAGCCAATGTTTGGCGAAACATGTCGGTCATCCATACTTGACAACTACACTGTACCCCTGACCTATACAGTTGTATAGATCTTTAATTCAACCCTTAAGGTATTGTAGATTGTGTATGTTTTTTCAATCACTGTTGAGGCCTCCTTTCCCCTTTCCCAGTGGGCCTCACCCTGATTGACAGACATATTTTAACTGTATGTCATTATTTATGTGTAAAATTCTCTATAAAATAAATGTATTTGTATTTTTTACAAAAAATCACGAGTGTCCTTCTCTTTACTAAGTACCGCTATAATCTCCTGTCTCTATCCCCTTTTACCAAGTCCTTAAACTTGTTTGGCATTTACATAGGTCTATTCTCAGACGAAATTGTTAAAGCTGAACTCCAGAATAGGTGAATTTTCTGTAAAAAAAAATCTTCCAGATCTGTGCAGTAATCCAGTGTGAAACGTTGCCTCTATGCGGGAGCTACCTATAATAAAGACCACTCACTGTTGCTCTCTCTCCTTGTACAGGGTGACTGGTTTTACTAATTACTGTTTACTAATCAGGTCTATTAAAGCAGAGCAGCTGCAGAGAGAGATATCCATGGGGTTCTTCCTGTGACAGTCACACCAATGGGCGAGGGGTGGGTAAAGATGGCGATAAAGCCTTAGCTGGTGACTTTTAACAAAAAAGTCAAAATTTGCATATCCATAACCACATTGATTAGCCTGCTTAGGGGGTGATTTTGATTGTATCCCATTATTTCAATGCATGAGGAGTGAAAAGGTTCACTGCAATTAACCCTAAAATCTAGGGTGTGTAAACCCTTCCATATACGTAACAATGTGTCTCTGATCACATCAGTATGATAATAATGTGAATTGTTCTCTGTCTAGGATACACTCCGCGAGTGCACCAGTGACGACAGGCACTGCCTAAGCTACCTGCCCATCATCTCCCCCGTCTATTTCGTCACCTTTGTCCTCATCGCCCAGTTTGTCCTGGTTAATGTCGTGGTGGCTGTGCTAATGAAACACCTGGAGGAGAGCAATAAGGAGGCCAGGGAAGACGCAGAGATGGACGCTGAGATCGAGATGGAGATGTCCAGGGCACTCACACCAATCGGTGGAGCCATCCCCCCTACACCAGATGGCAGGGGGATCGGCGGGGGGCAGAATCCAGTCAAAAAGGAGCTGCCAGTGCTGCTGAAACAAGCCAGGGTAAATTGCTTACATCATACCCTTCCATAAAATTGGGTGGGGCTTAAGGAAAATGGTTGAAGGGCTTAAAGGGGCTTTCCACTCCCACTAAAATATGAAATTTCCCTTTAGCTCAGGAAGCATGCATGCAACCAATGGGAACCCACATAGAAGCCTTGCTAAAAGAGTGTACCACACCACATAACTGAAATAGAACTTGATAAGTGATTAGGGCACTCACAGTTTCTTTATCCCTGATGGGGAGGGGCTTATAAGAAAAACAGTTGTGGCTTTGCCTAGATGAGGTTAGATGGTTCTTGTTCGATTTGTGAAGACAATGAGAAAACTTATAAGATAGATACAGAAACAGGTAAAATTCCTGGCAGGTTTTGTATTTCGGGCTGTGATCCCTTTCGGGAGATGTTCCCTCACTATCCCTGTGACACCAGGACAAGAAATGAGGAGAGCAGTTTTTCACTGCAGAGATTTCACATCACTTCCTGTCAGGACAGGAAGTGAGTAGGAGTGGAAGTCCTCCCAGCATGCACACAAGCAGCAAATAAAAAAATAAAAAAAACCCATAGACCATATTTGTTTAGCCCAAGGGTTAGGCTTTAAAATGTTAATCCAATAGCACTTTGCCGCCTTATGCCCCTCTTTGACTTTACAGTCACTCTTAACATGTGGTTAATTGTTTGCTTTGTTTCTTTACGGTGGAACCAAAGGGGGCTCTGAGCCGGGAGAATGTGACAATATTGATCCCAGAGTCAATGGAGGGCTCAGTTCTGATGAAGGACATAAGGCCCGTCTCTCCCGTTTCCCATCCGCAGGCCCTGCCTTTCTCCCTGCTGCCCCGAACCTACAGCCCCGAGGTGAATCCCTTTGCTCCCTTTTTGTGTACTTTGTGTAATCTTCCGCTATGCTTTTTGTGGCTTCCTGGCCTTTGCTTGTGGGCTCTGCTGTAGCGCTATTCTTCCTAAAGGGCTTCTCTCTTTTCCAAAGAAAGGAGAAGATGTTTTGGTACCTAAAGATGCCAGATTTTGCCTTTTCCTCCACCATGAGTGCACAAAGTATAGTCCCATATTGTATCTTAAAGTGCATCTAAACCCAAAAACAAAATGGTAGTCTATTGCAGTTTAGCAGTCCTTCAATGTGGTGGCTGCATTCGTTTTATCCGTTAAGGTTTCCTTTTTTCCTTATCTTCACCTGGTGATCCTACCACTTCCTGTCCTAGGGTGAAAACACTGTAATGTATTTATTAAGGAACAGCATTGTCAACCAAGACAGGACTACAAAATACCTCCCCCTTTCCTCATCTCCATAACATAAGAGGAGGGTGTTCTGTAGTTATCAGATGAAGCTGACAGGGCTGATAAGACTGCTTGGATTTTTGCCCTGATAAGCCCTGCTTGGAATTTTGGTGCAATAGAGGCAATGGGGGTTATTTACGAAAGGCAAATCCACTTTGCACTGCAAGTTCACTTGAAAGTGTACTGAAAGTGCACTTGGAAGTGCAGTCGCTCTAAATCTAAGGGGTAGATCTGAAATGAGGGGAAGCTCTGCTGATTTTATCATCCAATCACGTGCAAGATAAAATGCTGTTTTTTATTTTCCTTGCATGTCCCCCTCGGATCTACAGCGACTTTACTTCTAAATGCACTTTCAAGTGCACTTGCAGTGCAAAGTGTATTTTCCTTTAGTAAATAACCCCCAATGTGTTATTGTTTCACTACAGAAAGGTATGAGCACACTTGCTTTCTGGCAGGATCAACAGGTATTTTTTTTAATTTTTATTGATTGGAGACTCTGTTGGAGAGATCTGTACATCTGAGTTTACCAGGTTTCTCCCACTGCTGCAGCCAGTGTGAGGGGTCTTACTGCAATATGGAGACAGCCGTCAAAGGAGCAAATGAGTTAGAGCTCAACCCTGTAGCCCTCAAGTGATACAAGAAACCAGAGGCTAATTAAACCCACCAGCCTCCACCAATCACTTAAATATCAGTTGTGGTTGGACCATATTATACTAATTGCTTTCACAAACTACAGACCATGAGAATAAATGACGTATACCAAGTAGAACTGGGTAAACTGCTTTTATTATGAGCAACCTGGTGTGCTGCTCCACTTATCGGGTGGGTCAACTCAGACTTATAATGGTTCAATAAAAACAAAGCATTGCCTAGGTGGCTTAGCCTGTACCCAGTCATTCAGCAGCAATGCTCTTTGCATCGCCTGAAATCAGACTTTAGATTAGGCAAAAATTTACTGTAGCTTTCTGATACTTTGCAAGGAACATAGCTTCACTTTGTGCAGCCCTGGAGCCGTTTTCACCAAGGTCCTCCATCTTTGTACTCCAGCTGACAGCATGTTCTACATTCTCTCTACAGGATGGGGACATCTACTTGAGGGATGGGATGGGATCCCAGAACCTGTTGACTGTCAGGAAGGTTTCGGTGTCCAGAATGCTTTCGTTGCCCAATGACAGCTACATGTTCCGCCCTGTTCTGCCGGCAAAATCGGCGTACCCGTTGCGGGAGATGGAGGCCTACGAGGACAGCTGTACGAAAGGTATTTGTGACTGTTATTACTCAATGCATCCTGCTGCATGAATGTTCCTACCCATTCTTAATACAAGCAAACCTCACAAGGTGATACTGAGCACCACCAGTGGCCCAAATGTCCTTCCAGCAAACTACAGGGGGGCTCTAGTGCAAACAGAAGCCACCAGAATCTTGGCTCTTCAGAAGGTAGAGTGCTGGAAATGAGTTGATATAAACAAAAAAAATCCTCATTATCCAAATGTTTGTTTCACCCAACGTAACCACTTGACCTCTGGAAGGTTTACCCCCTTCATGACCAGGCCATTTTTGCAATACGGCACTGCTTTACTTTAACTAAAAATTGCGCAGTCATGCAACGCTGTACCTTAATGAAAATGTCCTTTTTTCCCACAAATTGTGTTTGATTACCACTGGGTTTTAAATTTTTTGTGTTATAAACAAAAAAAAAGACAGACAATTTTGAAAAAAATAAAATAAAACAATATTTTTTACTTTCTTCTATAAAACATATCCAATAAAAAATCTAATTTTTTCATAAATTTAGGCCAATATGTATTCTGCTACATATGTCTGGTAGAAAAATCCCAATCAGCGTATATTGATTGCACAAAAGTTGTAGAGCCTACAAACTATGGGATATATACTGGAATATTTTTTTTTTTTATACTAGTTTTAGCAGCGATCAGCAATTTATAGCGGGACTGCGATATAGCGGCCGACAGTCTGACACTAACTGACACTTTGTGGGAACCAGTGACACTAATACAGTGATCAGTGCTAAAAATATGCACCGTCACTGTACTAATGACACTGGCTGGGAAGGGGTTAAACATCTAGGGCGATCAAAGGGTTAAATGTGTGCCTAACCAGTGTTTTTTTTTGTACTATGTGTGCTGTTTCTACTAAGTGATCTGATGGATTCCATCACATCCCTGCTGACAGAACAGAGCTCTGCTTTGTTTACATAGGCAGAGCTCTGTTCTTGCAGTTGTAAATTGTGATTATCAGTGAAAACACAATAAAAACAGACCAAAGTTTATATATATAAAAATCTTAAAAGTGCTCTGTGCTCCAAACTGTCCAAAAAAAAAAGTGCTGAAGTGCTTCAAGAAACATGCTGTGCCGAGTGCCACACTCCCCTCTTGTATCCCCACTCACCAGAAGGAATGGACCTACAGCTTTAAATACGTCAACACGTTTCACCCCTCCCACAGGGCGTCATCAGGCCTTGATGGGAGCCAATGGCACCACTGCTGTGTCTCAACCAATCAGGAAGGAGAATCTCGGACGGCTGAGACATTCATAGACATTGCTGGAACTAGAGAGACCTCGGGTAAGTATTAGGGAGGCTGAGGGGGGCTGCTGCACACAGAAGGCTTTTTATCTTAATGCATAGAATGCATTAACCACTTGCATCATATCCGGTTCATATCTCCCCTCTCTGTACTGATCGGTACAGTGTGAGAGGAGAGGGGAGAGATCAGATGCAGCAGCGCTGTGGGCTGGATGTGTAGTGCTCACAGCGCTGGTCTGTGACAAGACCTGCCTCATCTAGCCATCCATCCATCCATGCTCAGCCATCCATCCTCATGAATACTCAGCCATCCATCCTCATCAATACTCATTCATCCATCCGTCCATACTCAGCAATACTCATCCATCCATCCATACTTATCCATCCATCCATACTCAGGAATACTCATCCATCCATCCATACTCAGCAATACTCATCTATCCATCCATACTCATCCATCCATCCATACTCAGGAATACTCATCCATCCATCCATACTCAGCAATACTCATCCATCCATGCTTGCTCAGACATCACATCCATACCCAGCCATACCCAGCCAAACCCAGCCATACCCAGCCGTTCCCAGCCGTATTCAGCCGTATCCAGCCATACCCAGCCATACTCAGCCATACCCAGTCGTACCCAGTCATACCCAGTCATACTCAGCTGTACCCAGCGGTACTCAGGCATACCCAGCCGTAGCCAGCCGTAGCCAGCCATACTCAGCCGTACCCAGCCGTAGCCAGCCGTACCCAGCCATACTCAGGCATACCCAGCCGTAGCCAGCCATACTCAGCCGTACCCAGCCGTACCCAGCCGAACCCAGCCGTACCTGGCCGTACTCAGCCATACTCATTAATGCTCAGCCATCCCCATCCATGGCTCATCCATCCCCATTCATGCTCATCCATGCCACTACAGTGCCTCACAAAAGTGTAACAGGTAGTCAAATTAGACTTTTATGACATTTATGCCCCTATAAAACACCTGATGGTACTCTCTGCATGTTGGGCCTCTGTATGTGGCCAGGCTGTGTAAAAGTCTCCCACATTTAGTATTGCGGTACTCAGGAGGAGTAGGAGAATCTATTTTGGGGTATAATTTTTGGTATGTACATGCTATGTGTTAGAAATATTGTATAAATGGACAACTTTGTGTAAAAAAAAAATGCGTTTTCATTTTATTTACACATTTTCCAAAAACTTGTAGAAAAAAATTACATGTTCAAGAGACTCATTATGCCTCATAGATTATACATTTGAGTTGTTTTCTTTCCAAAATTGGGTCATTTTTGGGGCGTTTCCATTGTCCTGGTGCTCCAGGGCCTTCAAAAGTGTAAGAGGTAGTCAAGAAATTATATGTGTAATTTATGCTCCAAGAACGCCTGATGGTGCTCCCTGCATGTTGGGCCTCTGTATGTGGCCACACTGTGTAAAAGTCTCACACATGTGGTATCGCCGTACTCAGGAGGAGTAGAAAAATGTGTTTTAGGGTGTAATTTGTGGTATGCATATGCTGTGTGTGAGAAATAACCTGCTAATATAACAATTTTGTGGAAAAAAAAAATCTTGATTTTGCAAAGAATTGTGGGAAAAAATTAAAACTTCAAAAAACTCACCATGCCTCTTACTAAATACCTTGGAATGTCTACTTTCCGAAAAGGGGTCATTTGGGCGGTATTTGTACCTTCCTGGCTTGTTAGGGTCTCAAGAAATGAGATAGGCCGTCAGTACATGAGGTGTGATCAATTTTCAGAGATTGGCACCATAGCTTGTGGACTCTTTAACTTAGACTAAGACCAAATGATATACACCAATTTGGGTTATTTTTTACCAAAGATATGTAACTGTATACATTTTGGCCAAAATTTATGAAGAATAATTACTAATTTGCTAAATTTTATAACAGAAAGGAAGAAAAATTCATTTTTTTTACAGAATTTTCGGTCTTTTTTTTCTTTTATAGCGCAAAAAATAAATAACACAGCGGTGATTAAATAGAACCAAAAGAAAGTTCTATTTGTGTGAAAAAAAGGACAAAAATTTATTATAGGTACAGTGTTGTATGACTGATTAATTGTCATTCAAAATGTGAGAGCCCACGAAAAATGAAAATTGGTCTGGTTAGGAAGGGGGTTTGGTAAGTGGTTAAGATAAAAAACCTTCTGCCTTTATAACCCCTTTAAGGCTGATGGGTCTTATAGGCCATGATACCCCACTACCTGTGATTTATTTGATCAAATAAATTAGTAGTAAGAAGTATAGTACATCCCTGTGTCACATGGGAACTTTATAAAGGATCGTCCTGAACTCTGACTTGGTGTTCTATAGAGAAGCCCACATTACTAGTCAAAGATCAGTCTGCTTCTCCAGTACAAGCTGTTGGTCTACCTGATAAGCATCTACTGGACAAGTGGAAAATGCGCTTCTAGGATATCCCAGTCTTTCTGTGTTTGTTGTCATTGAGTTTTTTTAGCCTAACATCTGTATCATGCCAAAGACAGCTCACACACATGACAGATTTTCTTTTTCTTTTTATAGGATCTGTTTTATCGGTCCATTCCCAACCAGTGGAGTCCGGTAATTCTTCAAAGTTACCCGTGGAATGTCAGCTATTATCGTCTGCCAGTAGCCACGCTGAACCAGATGAAATGCCTAAAATCCCACCTCCACTCTCAGCCTCAAGGTCACCCAGTCTAAATAGACTGCTACACAGGCAGGTAGGAAGTCCAGGAATCTAATGTGTGTTAAAGAGACCCTGTCATACTGTCCATTCAAGGCAAAGCTTGAATAAAGTTCCTCCATGCCTAGCTACTTGATACTCACCTCTTCACTCGTCGTCCCTTCTTCCCTCGTTGCCACCACCAAAATACATGGTGTCAGCTGGTATTTGTTCTCAGAATGGTCAAGGTGCTTGGACCTCTTTAATGTTCTAAAAATCCCTGTTGCATTTCATAATTAGTAAAAAGAGCTTAAATTGAAGCCACACCACTGCTAAGAGGTCCAGATGCAACTTTATTCTTATTATTATTATTTAAAGTTCAGGGGTACATCAGGGTTTTTCCAGTGTGAATGCAAAGCATTCAAAACCTGATGCCACATAAGCTGCTGACTAGGCCTTTTGCTTTGAATTTACACTGGAAAAACCCCGATGAAGGGGGCACGTAGACCCCCAAAACATGTTGGCTACTTTTTAAATGGTACCATTGACCTTTAATTGAATAAAGTTGTATCTGGACCCCTTAGCAGTGGTGTGGCGCTTTAATTTCAACTTGTTCTACATCACACTACAAGCCAAGGAGACTCTGGAGATCCTCTAGGGCAGTGATGGTGAACCTTGGCACCCCAGATGTTTTGGAACTACATTTCCCATGATACTCACCCACTCTGCAGTGTAGTTGAGCATCATGGGAAATGTAGTTCCAAAACATCTGGGGTGCCAAGGTTCGCCATCACTGCTCTAGGGTGTAGAAGGCACAGGAACCAGATCATTTATACCAGGGGTCTTCAAACTATGGCCCTCCAGTTGTTCGGGAACTACAATTCCCATCATGCCTAGTCATGTCTGTGAATGTCAGAGTTTTACAATGCCTCATGGGATGTGTAGTTCTGCAACAGCTGGAGGGCCGTAGTTTGAGGATCCCTGATTTATACCAATACCTTAAGATAACAATACCAGTAAAATAAACCTATGGGTCCCACGCTCTCTTTCCAATTTCCTCAATCAATATATCATTTGTGAGTGTAGCTAAACTTGCTCATTATACATGATATAAAAGGCACTGAATTATGGTTAGCAGTACCACACATTAGGTGCGCCTTCTTATTTCTCTCTCTCTCAAAATATCAACCTGCTCAGAGTAACTCAGAACAATGATCTCGTTGTAGCTCATCCTATAATCTCAGCAATTGCCTTGCAGATATGCTTGCTACCCTTTTCGTTATAGAATGGTATTTCACATTAGCTAACTTGTGCTTGTTTCCTAGGAGGCCATCCACATGGATGATCAGAATGGTGACTCTAAGGACGGTCTTCAGGTCGAAACATTGGAGAATGGAAAACTGAGGACACCATCAAATACACTTGCTCCACCTCTTCTCTGCCCCACCCCTCTATCTCTGCAGGGAACCCCCCAGTCTTCTCCCAAGCCACCTTCCCACCATAGACATTCCAGTGTCCGCACACGCAAGCACGTCTACAGCCAACACAGTATTCCCAGCCGTCCCTCAAGTTGCAGCAGCGAGAACACCAATCCGGAAGAGTCTACAATCGATTCATCAGACCCGGCTGATGAAGAAGTCAGCCACATCAACAGTTCAGCAAAGGGCTGGCAAGTACAATCCAACGACAGGAGCCTCTCTGTCTCTCCGTTCATCTCCCAAGCGTCATCTCCTCCACCTATACTAAAGAATTGCAATAGCACAGCCAGCCTGGCAGGTACCAGCAGTAAAGACTTGAAGAAGTTTCACAGTGTTGATACTCAAGGATTTTTAGCTAAGCCCATGTGGGCAGAAGACCAAAGGAGGCATTCGATCCAGATCTGCCCCTCCATTGATGATGATGGAGATTCCTGCTTTGATCTGTCCATTGATGATAAGCATGATTCCTCCATCCTCTTTCAGTCCGACCCAGAGTACATCAATGGGGTCCGAAGGAAGAAGAAGATGAGCCCACCTTGTATTTCTATAGATCCTCCCATGGAGGACGAGAGTGGCACAGCTTCCCGTACCAAAGTATCTGAAAACAGCATGATGTTACGAAGGAGGACACCATCGTGTGAATCCACAGCCTACAGGGACTCTTTAGACCTTGGCGACAACCAGTCTGGAGAACAGCCGCCCAAAAGTGAGAGGAGAAACCAAGCAACTTGTCGGAATGAACATTTGGTCATCCCTGGATACACTTTCGACCAGCTGGAGACCAACAATTTCAAAGAACATTTATCGGAGGTTGGGCATCCTGCATCTCCATCTGCAATCACAGTGGACTCTAGGCCTGACAACGTGGCTTTAGAAATTCTACCGCTAGACCATCAACATAGCAACAGCTCTGAAAAGACCAGAGATTTCACTGAAATTAAGAGTTCTTTTAAAAATCCTGCACTAATTAATGCTTCTAACACAACAGAGGAAGTAACAGACAAACCACTATAGCTTTTAATGATAAAGGGCTTGTGACATTGACGAAACCACTGGATAGACGGGTCTGAAAAGCCCCGTTGGGTGTTGGTATTTTCAATAATCAGCGGGGTTTCATGTGGATTATAGAGAAGTGTGGAGGGTTTACGTAAAAAATTGATTTGTTTGATTTTATAAACGAAATACGGAAACAAATTCCCATATAGCCTCAATCACATTGATTCGAGTTTTTATTTTAATGTTTTTTTTTTTTTTGTTTGTTTGATTTTATATTTTTAAATTGGCACTTTTTTATTGTGCAGAGACACAGTATGCAGAAGTGCTGACATATGAAGACTTGTACAATATCTGTATATCAGCGGTATAAATAAAATAGAAATAATGTATTTGTGAAATTATGTGTTTGTGGTTTAGCTCAGATAGGGTAACCAGTGGGATTCTTGGGTTGTATGACTATACCCTACTCATTGATTTATTGTAATAGTCGAGTAGTAGAACCTTCAGGGCCCCAGTGCAAGAAACCATAAAGGGCCACCCTGACCCTGGCCGGGGTCCTTCCTACTGATCCTGGGGCCCAATACTCCCATTGTGGAACCCATTATTATTGTCCTGCAGCGGGACCCTTTCACATGTTTTGCAGTAGGCCCCCTTCCTTCTGTCTTGGGGCTCCCCTCGCGATACCGGAATGCCAGGGCCCGGTTGCAAGTGCCAACTTTACGACCCTGGTAGTTCCGCCACTAGTTAGTAGTTTTGTTATTTTTGTTTTGTTTTTTTATTATTTTTTACAATTTTATTTATTTTTACAATTTTATTTTTTAGATTTTTTTTACAATTTTATTTTTTAGATTTTTTTTACAATTTTATTTAGGAGCCCCATTTGGTCTAAACAGACCTCTGGTGTTCCATTTTTTGAGACTGAGAACGGAGATTGAGGACCTCAATCTCCATCTTTGCAGCCTCAGCTGTACAGAATAAATGAACAGGAATAGGTCTGTACAGAGCTTCCCGTTCATTCTGAAGTTATGAATGGACAGAGTCAGTGATCGGTAATGATCACTGATTCCCTCATTTTGAAGGGATTTCCTCTCACTTCTGTTTTGGCTATGGGACAAGAAGTGAATGTAAGGGGCTGATTTACTAAAGGTAACAAGGCTGTGCACCATACAAAGTGCAGTTGCTCTCTGCAAGTGCAGTTGCTCCAGAGCTTAGTAAATGAGCAAAAGCTCAGCTGACTTCCATCATCCAATCACGTGCAAGCAAAAATTCTGTTTTTTTTTTTCCTTGCATGTGATTAGGTATTCTTTGCAAAGTGAAGCATTACCTCATTTACTAAGCTCTGGTGCAACTGCACTTGCAGAGGGCAACTGATTTATTTGCCTTTAGTAAATCAACCCCTAAATCTCCCCAATGAAACACAGATGGCAAAAATAAAACCAACATAGGTTTGTATTTTAGTTTTACATTAATCCAACTACAGCATTCTTGCTTATGTCTGAAGATGTTTTTTAAAGAAATGTGTGACATTGACCTGGTGTATATAACTGTCCTTTGACTAACCAAGTCTGACTAACCCCTCCTGAGTGGGCAACATGTTCTTCTGAAACTAACGTCCATCTATAGAGACACTGTCATCTTGCCCATTCCTGCCTCCACACCAGCAAGTTATAATTAACCATCAGGAAACACACTCTGTCAGAGCCCTCTAATGAAGTAGGACTTCTGGATATGGTTGAGTGTATGACCTGCCCCCATGTGACAGTGCTCAGGCCTAAGTGGCCAATGTCAAAGCCTGAATACTCTCATGCTGAAGGGGTCAGTGACTTTATGCTTAGGGTAGAACCATGCAGAGATGAGAGAACATGGATTGATGAGTAAACCCTGCTGGTAGGCCATGAGGAGACACTGTCACCCTACCCTGGAGTCAGAGGCGGCTCTCTAATTAGGCAAATTAGGCGGTCGCCTAAGGCCTCGCACTCACAGGGGCCTCGCGGCCTCCTAATTTGCCTGTGCTCAATCACTGATTCTCTCTCTCCCCCCTCCTTATCTCACCCTCTTTTCTGTGTGCTTGTATTTTTTTTTTTCCTATTATGGGCGTGAGTGGGGCCTCATGTGTAATTCTCGCCTAAGGCCTCACAAAGCCTAGAGCCGCCTCTGCCTGGAGTGGAGCACTGGACCATTTAATCTAGGTGACTATTCCAGCTGGAACTTAATGTTGGCCTTACATGGTTCCATTTTTTTCATTCAGCCAGGGGTGGTGGGAGGTGGATGGTGGAATCCTCTCTGCTTTGCTTTTGTATTCTGACAGCGGGGAGACTCGCATACTGTCAAAATATACAGATCAACGCTGCATCCTATTGCCTGCAGCACTGATTGAGCAGCTTTTTTTCCGACAGGTCGGTTGAACAGAAATTAATCAGTAGATTGAGTTCTGTTCAACTGCAGTGGCTACACACATGGATGGAAATTCAGCCAGTCCCTGCTGAACCAGTTGAGTTTTGATCCATGTATAGCCAGCTTTAGTTGGATATAGGGTTTTGTTTTAAGGCATCTCCCAGAAGAGTAGCCACTGTGGATTGACGCATGTCTCAAATTGGCTCATGTGTGTTTTGTTTTGCAACAATACTTGATGAAGGGGGACCCTTTGAACTCCCCATAACAGGCTGGCTTTAACTGAATGTGTGTGGGTAGGGTGCAGCGTGGTGTGCCGGTAACACGAATACACTCAAAGACCAAGGTAGAAGAGAACAGTAAATTGAGAGAGATCCAACAATGTACAAACAGGCCCGGCAGGTAGGCACAGCTAATCATAGCCCCTTACAAACAGTAGCAGAGGATCTAGATCTCAGGATGATGCCAACAGCTTTTGCAGCGACGAGCAAGAATGCGGCCTGGTCGGTCCACACCCAAAAATAAGGCTTTGTACGAGGAGCCGGTGTAGCCCCTGCACTTTCCGTACTTCTCAGGAACCTTTCCCTGCCACTAAGTACTGTCCTTGCCAGTCAGGAAGCCTGTCCCTACACTAGCCACTTGAAGAAAGCATGCCAAACCCAGGAGACAGATTCCTTAATAGACTCTGCTCTGACCCAAGATGGCCACTGAGGTCACATGGGGCACCAGTGTCCAGGTGGACAGCTATCCCTCTGGTAAATGCAGGAAGTCATAGAGTAACCAAGTTCCTCACGATTTCCTTCCGCTTCTGCATTGCTACTTTGGTTGAGTGCCACCTATATTGGGGAATACAGACTGCACCTGCCTACATGTTTCTTTCAATAAAAGTTACTCCTGGGCTTTATATACGTTCTGGACATTTGTCCTCCTGCATATAAGTTGAATGGGCAGATGACAGTGTCTTTCAAATGGAAAATTATATAGATTTTTGATCAATTTTAATAATTAATTTTAAGTTGTGTTAAGTTTGTTTTTCAATCAATGTTTTATATCTTTTTTTGCTATACATAAACATTTAAATACAGAGTGTACCCATAACACAGTATTCATGGGTTTTCTAGAGCACAGCAGGTGTTGCCTCCTTTCAGGCGCTCTGTCTCTGATTGAAATCTCACAAAGAGCCATACAGATGAAGGGTCACTGCTCTGGCTCATGTAGTGCGACTTCCATCTTGAGCTGAGGAGCTCTGTAAACAACAAGTTTTTATTTCAACCAGTAGATAAGGATAAACTGGAATGCATGACGAGAAGCCTACGGCTCCACCCGCTGGCTCAATACGAGAATACATAATATTCAAGTGCAGTAATTTGCTATTTACCTGCTTAAAAAGAAGTATATTTTTACAATTTTATTTTTTTAATATTGACCGTAATAAATAAAGGAAAATATATATAAGGCTGCATTACATTCCATTTAATGTCAATCGATGAGAGTGGAAGTGTTGTAATCCCATTACAGTAATTAGTGAGATGACTTTGCTCTGTTTTTTGTTATCTGACAGTAGCAGGCCTTTCTTGTCAACAAAGCCCAGGATCACATTAGAGGGCCGATAGGGGACATTATTGTCTCCTATCACTTTCCCAGTATCTCATCACTGTTATTATCCCCCAGTGACCCAATAGCATGAGCTCTGCACTGTATCACTTAAGGAATGACGCTAAGCCTAGAGGCCTATTAGTTGATAGTATCCTGATTCAAAGCTCTGCTGTATGAATTCTCATCCAAACAAAGTATTTCCTTTGTTCCTAAAGACAGGATTATTTAAAGGATGTCTATACCCAAGAACACACATGCATTATATTGCAGGTTGACAATATGTAGGTGTGATGGTTGCATTAGTTTTCTGTCTTCAAAGAACATTTTCAGCAAGTACTGAAAAATACCTGTTGATCTTGCTGGAAATGCGGGGTCCTTGTCACTTCCTGTGAGCTGAACTGAAAGCGCAAACAATGTTATCTTCCTTCCGCAAACCACTAATCCCTCTACCCCTCTGTATGGAGAATCTGTGTCTGTGCCCGCCTTTATTTTTGCATGGTCATGAATGACACCTTACCACAGGAAGTAAATCTCCTATGAGGCATGTAGCATAAATGACATCTGTGAAGGACCATGAAGACTGACATATACAGTATCTCACAAAAGTGAGTACACCCCTCACATTTCTGTAAATATTTTATTATATCTTTTCATGTGACAACACTGAACAAATGACACTTTGCTACAATGTTTCCATCCAGCCCTGGCATCCCTCTAATCTTTACGCCCAGGGAGCAGAAAGGAATGCCTGATCACATGACTATTGTGATTGGCTGTTACTAGAGATAGGGAATAGTCTATGACAACTTGGTCATTGTGAGCGCAACCCTCAGCATAGAAACCTCAGCTGCCCATGGACATATGTGCCGGATGTGGGCACTAAAGCCCGCCCTCTTTGCCACTGCACATATACCCGTTATGCAGACGTCATGGGTCTGCTTTCAGGCAGGAGGTAAAGCCTGAAAGGACATAGATATGACATCAGTTCCATTCTGGTCTGATTCAGCAAGGGATTCAGGGGACACCGCTCTTCTGAAATGACCCCTAAGATACGGAATGGTCCACTTTAAAGTGAATGTAAACCCAAATGTTTTTTTTTGATGTCATAATGTAGATAATACGATTTCCTTTCATTTGAGCCCAGTCTTGCCACACAGATTTACTCGAGGCCTGAGCAATCCTCTTTTATTGTTCAGTTAGAGAAATCTTGACAAAGTCTTGAAAACGTTGTCAAAAACGCCCCCTTGCTGTGAGTGACAGGTGATTTACATATCTCATGCACTAGCCTTAGACAGGCGCATCCTGTGTAAAAAGTTCACAATTCACATCCCCTCCCCTCCTCTCCAGCTCTCCCAGGATTGGCTGCCTTTACTGGATGTTTCTCATCATGGGATGCAGTGAACAGTCAGCAGACTATAGACAGACAAGTGATTTAGAGGACATGTACAGTGGTGTGAAAAAGTGTTTGCCCCCTTCCTCATTTCCTGTTCCTTTGCATGTTTGTCACACTTAAGTGTTTCGGAACATCAAACCAATTTAAACAATAGTCAAGGACAACACAAGTAAACACAAAATGCAATTTGTAAATAAAGGTGTTTATTATTAAAGGTGAAAAAAAATCCAAACCATCATGGCCCTGTGTGAAAAAGTGATTGCCCCCCTTGTTAAAACATACTATAACTGTGGTTGTCCACACCTGAGTTCAATTTCTCTAGCCGCACCCAGGCCTGATTATTGCCACACCTGTTCACAATCAAGGCATCACTTAAATAGGAGCTGCTTGACACAGTAAGGTCCACCAGAAGATCCTTAAAAGCTACACATCATGCCGAGACCCAAAGAAATTCAGGAACAATTGAGAAAGAAAGTAATTGAGATCTATCAGTCTGGAAAGGGTTATAAAGCCATTTCCAAAGCTTTGGGAATCCAGCGAACCACAGTGAGAGCCATTATCCACAAATGGCGAAGACATGGAACAGTGGTGAACCTTCCCAGGAGTGGCCGGCCGCCCAAAATTACCCCAAGAGCGCAGCGACGACTCATCCAAGAGGTCACAAAAGACCCCACAACAACGTCCAAGGAACTGCAGGCCTCACTTGCCTCAGTTAAGGTCAGCGTTCATGCCTCCACCATCAGGAAAAGACTGGGCAAAAATGGCCTGCATGGCAGAATTCCAAGGAGAAAATCACTGCTGAGCAAAAAGAACATCAAAGCTCGTCTCAATTTCTCCACAACACATCTTGATGATCCCCAAGACTTTTGGGACAACATTCTGTGGACCGATGAGACAAAAGTGGAACTCTTTGGAAGGTGTGTGTCCAAGTATATCTGGCGTAGAAGGAACACTGCATTTCAGAAAAAGAACATTATACCAACAGTAAAATATGGTGGTGGTAGTGTGATGGTCTGGGGCTGTTTTGCTGCTTCAGGACCTGGAAGACTTGCCGTGATAAAAGGAACTATGAATTCTGCTGTCTACCAAGAGATCCTGAAGGAGAATGTCCGACCATCTGTTCGTGTACTCAAGCTGAAACGAACTTGGGTTCTGCAGCAGGACAATGATCCTAAACACACCAGCAAGTCCACCACCGAATGGCTGAAGAAAAACAAAATGAAGACTTTGGAGTGGCCTAGCCAAAGTCCTGACCTGAATCCTATTGAGATGTTGTGGTATGACCTTAAAAAGGCCGTTCATGCTCGAAAACCCTCTAATGTAACTGAATTAGGACAATTCTGCAAAGATGAGTGGGCCAAAATTCCTCCAGGACGCTGTAAAAGCCTCATTGCACGTTATCGCAAACGCTTGGTTGCAGTCGTTGCTGCTAAGGGTGGCCCAACCAGTTATTAGGTTTAGGGGGCAATCACTTTTTCACACAGGGCCATGATTGTTTGGATTTTTTTTCACCTTTAATAATAAACACCTTCATTTACAAATTGCATTTTGTGTTTACTTGTGTTGTCCTTGACTATTGTTTAAATTGGTTTGATGTTCCGAAACACTTAAGTGTGACAAACATGCAAAGGAACAGGAAATGAGGAAGGGGGCAAACACTTTTTCACACCACTGTATGTAGTCAGAGCTGGACAGAGTAGAACATCCAGTGATCTGATGATAACCTGTCTCAGGCTAGTGCATGAGATATGTAAATCACCTGTCACTCACAGCAAGGGGGCGTTTTTGACAAAGTTTTCAAGACTTTGTCAAGATTTCTCTAACTGAACAATAAAATAGGATTGCTCAGGCCTCAAATCTGTGTGGCAAGACTGGGCTCAAATGAAAGGAAATCTTATTCTCTACATTATGACATCAAAAGAAAAAAAAAATGTGGGGTTTACATCCACTTTAAGGAAATCCTAATGCTACAGTATCTCACAAAAGTGAGTACACCCCTCACATTTCTGTAAATATTTTATTATATCTTTTCATGTGACAACACTGAAGAAATTACACTTTGCTACAATGTAGAGTAGTGAGTGTACAGCTTGTATAACAGTGTAAATTTGCTGTCCCCACAAAATAACTCAACACACAGCTATTAATGTCTAAACCTCTGGCAAGAAAAGTGAGTACACCCCTAAGTGAAAATGTCAAAATTGGGCCCAAAGTGTCAATATTTTGTGTGGCCACCATTATTTCCCAGCACTGCCTTAACCCTTTTGGGCATGGAGTTCACCAGAGCTTCACAGGTTACCACTGGAGTCCTCTTCCACTCCTCCATGACGACATCACAGAGCTGGTGGATGTTGGAGACCTTGCGCTCCTCCATCTTCCGTTTGAGGATGCCTCACAGATGCTCAATAGGGTTTAGGTCTGGAGACATGCTTGGCCAGTCCATCACCTTTACCCTCAGCTTCTTTAGCAAGGCAGTAGACAGGCTTGGAGTATCCCTCCCTGCTAGAGCTGCGGGAGAGATTCCCCCATGAACACTGACTGTATTGATGGGGGGAATCGAGCGATTTTCCTTTGTGTAACCTGTGGTGGAAGGAAAGGAAATTGCATCACCTATGACTTGCTTTACATTGAACTTCCATTCAGAAAAAGTGACAGGCGGATCTGATCGGAACGCTTGTCTGAAAGGACTCTTATGCCGCGTACACCATATTCCGTCGGAAAAAACTTGGATGGTTTTTCCGACGGAATTCCGCTCAAGCTTGGGTTGCATACACACGGTCACATAAAAGTTCTCTGAACTTTCGACCGTCAAGAACGCGGTGATGTACAACACTACGCCTAACCGAAAAAATTAAGTTTAATGCTTCCGAGCATGCGTCAAATTGTTTCCGAGCATGCGTAGTAATTTTGCGCATCAGAATTGGTACAGACGATCGGAATTTCCGATCAAAAAAACTTTTTTCGACCGAAACATTGAGAACCTGCTCTCAATCTTTTGCTGGTGGGAATTCGGCCAGCAAAAGTCCGATGGAGCATACACACGGTCGGAAATTTCTGATCAAAAGCTCTCATCGGTCTTTTGCTTGGCTGTCGGTGCCACTTATCCCAGGAGGAACACTGGGGATGGGGACCTGCCCAACTAATGTTCCATTTGATGGTGGTCATGTAAAATTCACAAACTGTTTTCATAGTCAAATAATTAGGACTCAATCTGGCCAAAAATAAGCCCAAAATATGTCAACACACAGACTGAAAGATCTTTAACATGTGTATGTTTAATCGCAATACATTTTTCTAAATAAAACAGAAGTAACTGCCATAAAGATGTTCCTATAGAGAAAAACCTAAAGCCCCATACACACGCGCAGATTACCCGAGGACCAGGTCCGTCGGATCATGTCTGTCGTACTTTGTCCGATGTTGGTTTTGCGTACACACGGTCGGACAAAGTTGTCGAAAAATCTGATCATTCTGAACATGGTGACGTTTCTTGCCAACGACGGGACTACGTAGAGGCTAGTAGCCAATAGCTTTGGTCTTGTAATGTGATCTGAGCATGCGTAGCACTTTGTCCGTCGGAATTCGATACACACGATCGGATTTGGTGTGATCGGACTTTGTTGTCGAAAAATCTATCCAGCAGGAGATAGGACTTTGTCCGTCGGACAATCCGACGTACACTGTCCGATGGTGCCTACACAGGGTCGGATTTTACGACAACATTGTCCGATAGGACAGAATCCATGGGAAAATCCGACCGTGTGTATGGGGCTTAAGACAAATCAGCAGGTTGCCAAAACCATGAGCGAAAAAAGTACACTAAAAGTGTAGCGTAAGCCAGTGGGGACTCTTTTCATGTGGGAGCCAGGAGGAGGCTGTTTTTTTCATGCCCCCCTGCAAAGTGCTGCCCTAGGCCTGGGCCTTGTTGGCCTAGGCCAGGATACAGGATTGCTAACAGCCATCCTTGAGTCTGTAATTTTATCTAGGTTGAGATGATGTTATCACCTGCAGGTAGGAGGAAGCTTTTCCTCAATCTCCTTTGCCTAGGTATTCTGACTGCGACATTGTAACCTTTATAGTCAGTGCAGGGGCTGATCTGTGTCAGACATTAGCCAGGAACTACCCAGGTAACAGGATTTACACAATCATGTCATCTCTGAGCCAGCAATTCAAGATGATGCCACCCTTTTGGAGAAAAAAAAATGCAAATGAAGGTATTGTCGGGGGGGATTTGGTGGCTGTGCTATTAAGATCCCTTTGAGAGGTAATACATACATACATACATACGTGTTGGAACTGTTACACATTACTCGACAAGCATAGAAAAATACATCTGGCTCTCTGGCTCTGGGTCTACTGTCAACTTTATTTGTGTGAGTGGTCTGCAATGTATATACAGTACAGTATAAAGTTAATAGGGCTCTGGTACATCAGCAGCAGTAAGCAGTGAAGACAACTGCCCCAAGGTGTATAATTTGCCAACGAGATGATGATATTTGTGTTTGCTGATGTCTGAAGTCTGGGTTCTCTGCAGATCAGTTCCATCCGTTACCACCCCATGAGCACAGCATGTCCTGTTGCAGCTCACATCCCACTTCCTGACAACCCTTTATTAAGGAGAGCTTCAGCCGCCATGAAATCTCTGCAATCACTAAAAATTCATCCTGGTCTTTATTAGATCTGTACGCAGGGCACTTAAAGGACAACCACCATGGAATTTACAATGTCAGTGTTCTGTCCTCGCTACACGTTTTCCTGTGTGTAACTCAACATGCAGCTAATCCTTCCTATTCTGCAATAAGCCAGACTGAGTGCAATCTTCAAGCTTTATTAACAAAACAGGGTGGGGTGAAACTATTGAGAAAAAACTGATACAGATACATATAATCAGTATCTGAAATATACAGAAATACTGTGTTTCCCCGAAAACGAGACCTACCCTGAAAATAAGACCTACTGGGGGCTGCAATATAAGCCCTACCCCGAAAATAAGCCCTACTTTAAAATGCTTGTAAAATCCTATAATGCACTCTATTACAGTAGTTTATAATGTACAATGTGTGCTTTTCTGTAATATAATTGTGCCAAATACGTTCGGTACAGCGCCGCTCAGCTGATCCCCCGCTGCTCTCCTCTTCTTGCAGCTGTCAGCGGGGGGGAATCTCAGCCCCCCCCCCTGCAGTGCTTGCAGCGTGGAAGAGAGCTTCAGTGGGTCACGGACGTGCGGATCGGCGCTGTAACGAAGGTATTTGGCACAATTATATTAAAACACACACATTGTACATTATATAATACTGTAATAGAGTGGATTATAGGATTTTACAATCATTTTAACTCGGTTCACACTGGGGATTCCTGACAGGCAAGGAGGGAGAGGGGGAGAGAAGACAGCGCATTACATGGTAAGATCTACCCTGAAAATAAGCCCTACTGTGTCTTTTGTTGCCAAAATTAATATAAGACTGGCATATTTTCGGGGAAACACGGTACAATGAATAACCTAGGCCGTAGATGGCAATAAGTAATTCTCATTAGCGCTGCTGTGTTTAGGGGATGCCAGCGGATGCAAGTTTCAGTCAAACATGTGCTCTGATAGCTGGTTCCTTCTTTCAGTCTCTAAGATGGAGACTGAGCTCCCAGGATGCACCTGATTCTTTTTCTTAGACTGAAGAATGATGGGGAACTTTGATAAAGGTGAACAGTTTCTATTTTCTGCAAAAACTGTAAATGTACCAGCGGCTCCATCTTGTGGTCAAATCTGATATTGCAGGCAAACAACTTAAAGTGGTTGTAAACTCACATATATTCCTACATAAGTTTTACTTGTATATCTGCTGTCTCCCCCTTTCTACACTCTTTGGAAAGTGCACATCATGTTAGAAATCCTTTTTTAGCAGTAGGGGGAGAGCTGCACTTACGATGTGTGAGAGCTGATTGGAGGAAATGCACCCCCCCCCCTCCACATAGGCAGTGGAATGAAGGAACATGCAGAGCTGTATTGTGAATAGATAAGCTCCCTATTCATCTACCTCTACCCTCCCATTCAGCTGCTGTTATCTCATGTGTCGAAAAACTTGTCAGAAGTGACTCATTCTGATAACAGAGGAACGGAGCACCAGAGAGAATCTACACTTAGAGCTTTGGAGAGAGATAAGTAAACACTACAGATGTATGTGCTAATGTCAAATTTCATGAATGGGGTTTACAACCTCTTTAATGATTGTCCTGCTGCATTAACCATGCAGATTACCTTTTGTAACAAAAGTGGAAAACTCCTTTTTTAAATGTACTCCTCCTCCCCCTACTGCAATTATCATCATCACCTCATACCTTGTCTTGCAGAGAAGTCTTCACCTATGCATTAATGATGGGATATCCACGCCACAGATCCCAGGAGGCTTCAGGGCCACACTGCGCATGTACAGTGAGCGTCATCAGGATGCTGGCTGATTGGACCTGGAAAAGACAGCCAGCATACTGATGACAACACAAAGAAAATGGCAATGTGGGACCCGGAGTGCATTGGCTTTTGAAAGAGGACAGTGCTGGATTCACTTGGTAGAGGAGTATGCTAATTAAGCTCGACCCACCATACCAGGGAAAAAGGGGTTGATATTAAAATTCATCCGAGGGGAAGGTGAACTTCCTCCTCAATTTGTATAATTTTATATATATTTGTATTCACTTTCTACTTATAGGGGTGATAAGTGCCGTCCTCAATGGGTATTGGTATGATCCACAATTTAAAACGAAAACGTTGTGTTCTGTAACTTTTGAAAAGTTAACAAATTTGTAGGTAGGTGCAATCTGCTTTCTCCACTGCAGGTGGCATTCAACGCAGAAAGAGTGCACCAGTGCAACAAACAAGGTCCATAAAGACATGGATGAGCGAGTTCGGGGTGCAAGAACTTGACTGGCCTGCACAGAGTCCTGACCTCAACCCGATAGAACACCTTTGGGATGAATTAGAGCGGAGACTGCGAGCCAGGCCTTCTCATCTAACATCAGTGCCTGACCTCACAAATACACTTCTGGAAGAATGGTCAAACATTCCCATAGACACACTCCTAAACCTTGTGGACAGCCTTCCCAGAAGAGTTGAAGCTGTTATAGCTGCAAAAGGCGGGCCAACTCAATATTGAACCCTATGGACTAAGACTGGGATGCCATTAAAGTTTGTGTGCGTGTAAAGGCAGTCGTCCCAATACTTTAGGCAATATAGTGTGTGTGTGTATATATATAAATATATATATATATACACACACACACATTATATACTGTATATGTATATAGCGATAACATTATGACCACCAACAGGTAAAGCGAATAACATCTCCTTACTATGGTACATGAAAGTGGGAGGGCTATGTTAGGCAGTAAGTAAACATGTTCTCCCTGAAGTTGATGTGTTGAAAGCAGAAAAATAAGCAAGCGTAAGAATTTAAGCAACTCTGACAAGGAACAAATAGTAATGGCTAGACAACTGGGTTAGAGCAATAATGATAAAAGAGGGGAAAATGAGGCCACAAGCCTCTGGGACTTTTTAAAGGGGTATCAAGATCTGGATAGTAATAATAAACAGTAGCGATGTAAAAAAATATAGAGAATTTTTATTTCCACATAGGAACAAGTAAAGACAAAAGGACACAGATAATATATCCATAAACTACAGACATATGGGTTAAATCAGACAAAATATGTGTAGAGCGCTACCATACTCGACATGTTTCACTCTTTGGAGTTTCTTCAGGAGATTCAAAGGTATGGCTCATAAATATGCTGAAATAACAAAATAGCATGAAAATGCATCCATTTTAGAAGTACAGTATAAATGTACAAGATTAAGTAATTAGTCAAATTGGCTCAGTATACACATCAAAAAACTGAGCAAATACATATTAAAGTAATTTTACATATAGATAATGACATAGGGCATAGAAAACAGACGAAGGGATAAAACTGGACAGGCTGGTCTTACCACATATACTTGAATAGTATGGATAAAGTTGAACACATAAGTGTCGATTTCTTAATTAAAAGCAAATTTAGACATGAGGCAGTTCAATCCCAGGAGACCAAAAACGCATGAAGTCGCTTGCAGAGAGGAACACTATAGAATATAATGAAATAGTTTAGGCAAGGTAATTAAATATAGGGCCAATAAATTGATGCTCAGGGAACTGAACATAGTGATCAGAGGATGCATTGGCATTAAATGGATTACCTGAACAGGTTAATGATATAAGGAATGAGGGAAGTTGAAAAGAGTGTGCAATGCACTCAGATTGCTGAACTTCAAGGTTGCCGAAGTGCAGGTATACACTAAAAATTAGTGCTACATGGGGTCCAAAAATTGAGATATGATTTATCTAAAGGCAAGATATGAAGATAAGTTTGAGTATAAAGCCACCTAAAAAGTGACTAAAATAGAGCAATTTTTGCTAAAGAAAGTTTGTGAAGAGAAGTGAACAATGAAAAATCTTACCCCTTTGCAGTATGATGGTAGCGGGCTCAGCGCTGGAGGATGGGTTAGAGCAACTCCAAAACTGCAGCTGGTCCAAGATAGGAAAGCCATCAAACTGGTGACAGGGTCATGGGCGGCCAAGGCTCAATGATGCACATGGGAAGCGAAGGCTGGCCATGTAGTACGATGCAATAGAAGAGCTACTGTAGCTTAAAATGAAAAAGTTAATGCTGGTATCAATAGCAAGGCATAGAACTCATAGTGAATCGCAGTTTGTTGTGTATGGGGCTGTGTAGCCGCAGACGGGTCAGGATGTCATGCTGTCCACAGCCAAAAGCACCTACAAAGGGCAGGTAATGAGAACTGGACCACGGAGCAATGGAAGAAGGTGGTCTGGTCTGATGAATTCAAGAACGGTTTGCAGAACACAAAAATAAGTTCAAGGTGTTGACTTGGCCTCCAAATTTTCCAGCTCATGATCCAATCGAGCATCTGTGGGATGTGCTGGAAAAACAAGTCTTATCCATGGAGGCCCCACCTCACAACTTACAGGACTTAAAGGATCTGCTACTGATGGCTCAGTGCCAGATACCACAGTATGTCTTCAGAGGTTTAGTGGAGTCCATGGCTCCACAGGTTATGGTGGGCGGTGGTAATGTTATAGCTGATCAGTGTGTCTGTGTGTGTATATGTGTATGACTGATCGGTGTGTGTGTGTATATATGTAGCACTGCCCCCTTGGGGGTTGCTTAGAATTGCATGTTCATCTGCGCCACTTTGACCCTGTGAACTTTCCAGTCCTCCTGACACTCTAGGTTCAGACATGTTGTATGTACCTTTAAATAACACACCGACACAATGCAGATTGATTAGCTCTCTCTGATTTTACTTGTTCAAAGGGAGAGTCTTGTAACAGGGTATTAGTCATCTAAGTCCTGGGTAAACAGCCAAAACTCAGTTGAAAAGGTCCCCTGAGGCAATCAAATAACAACTTGAAATCACAGATGTAAAATAGCAATGCACATAGGAAACTGACAATAAATGAATGAATAAAGCTACTAATTGCTGTACTATCATTGCTAAAAGGTGTCCCCAGGGTGGCCTATTATATCTTTAATCCTAATGAGAGCCTGGGTATTCGAGATCTTAGGGGTATGTCCCTTTAAATAGCAATAGTATAACAGTGTCCAGGATGCAAGGCCTCGCAATGATCTTCACCGGCAAGTTGGAGCTTATAGAACAAGAATCCTGAGTGTGGGACAGTGATGTGTACTCAAAGCAAAACAGTTGTGCCTGGCTAGTTGTAATCCTCAGAGTAATTCCAGGTGTAAGGTGTCTGTATAGTGTTCTGTTAGATAAATTAAGGCAATTCCAGGTGGGAGATGTCTATATACAGTGTTCTGTGAACTAGAATAAAGCAGAAGTTGTATTGGCGGGAGGATGCCCTCTTACCAAACTGAAGAACAGCATAGGAACTTCCTGAAGAGCGATCCAAGTCGATGCATCCTGCTGCAGAAAGGGCGGAGTTAGGGTTGCCACCTTTTCTTGAAGCCAAACCCGAATACTTTAGCAGCGCACGGAATTTTTTTTATTTTGTAGTACATTAAATTCATTACCTCTGTACAATGCAATGAGCAGCAATTTTTTATGTAGTAAACACTATACATATAGTTTGTGATTAAATAACATTTCTGGAGGGTAGGATGGGGACAGTATGTACAGGAGAGGAGTGTGGAGGGTATAATGGGGGCAGTATGTACAGAAGAGGAGTGTGGAGGGTATAATGGGGGCAGTATGTACAGGAGATGAGTGCAGAGGGATGGGGGCAGTATGTACAGGAGAGGAGTGCAGAGGTTATGATGGGGGCAGTATGTACGGGAAAGGAGTGCAGAGGGCATAATGGGGGCAGTATGTACAGGAGAGGAGTGAAGAGGGTATAATAGGGGCAGTATGTACAGGAGAGGAGTGCGAATGGTATGATGGGGGCAGTATGTACGGGAGAGGAGTGCGGAGGGTATGATGGGGCAGTATGTACAGGAGAGGAGTGCAGTGGGTATGATGGGGGCAGTATGTACAAGAGAGGAGTGCTGAGAGTGTGATGGGGCAGAATGTACAGGAGAGGAGTGTGGCAGGGATATGATGGGGCAGTATGTACAGGAGAGGAGTGCAGAGGTTATAATGGGGGCAGTATGTACAGGAGAGGTGTGCGGAGGGTATAATAGGGCAGTATGCACAGGAGAGGAGTGCGGAGGGTATGATGGGGAAGTATGTACAGGAGAGGAGTGCGGAGGGTGTGATGGGGCAGAATGTACAGAAGAGGAGTGTGGCAGGGAGGCAGGGATGATGGGGGCAGTATGTACAGGAGAGGAGTGCAGAGCGTATGATGGGGGCAGTATGTACAGGAGAGGTGTGGGGAGGGTATGATAAGGGCAGTTTGTACAGGAGAGGAGTGCAGAGGGTGTGATGGGGGCAGTATGTACAGGAGAGGAGTGCAGAGGATGGATTGGGGGCAGTATGTACAGGAGAGAAGTGTGGAGGGTATAATGGGGGCAGTATGTACAGAACAGGAGTGCGGAGGGTATGATGTTGGCAGTATGTACAGGAGAGGAGTGCTGAGGGTATGATGGGGAAGTATCTACAGGAGAGGAGTGCGGAGGGTATAATGGGGGTAGTATGTACAAGAGAGGAGTGCGGAGGGTATGATGGGGCAGTATGTACAGGAGAGGAGTGCGGAGGGTATGATAGGGGCAGTATGTACAGGAGAGGAGTGCGGAGGGTGTGATGGGGCAGTATGTACAGGAGAGGTGTGCTGAGGGTATGATGGGGGCAGTATGTACAGGAGAGGAGTGCGGACGTTGTGATGGGGCAGCATGTACAGGAGAGGGGTACAGGGGCACTATGTACAGAAGAGGGGTGCAGAGCGTGGATTGGGGGCAGTATGTAAAGGAGAGGAGTGCGGAGGGTATAATGGGGGCAGTATGTACAGGAGAGGAGTGAGGAGGGTATGATGGAGGTAGTATGTACAGGAGAGGAGTGCGGAGGGTGTGACGGGGCAGTATGTACAGGAGAGGAGTGCAGGGGCACTATGTACAGGAGAGGAGTGCAGAGGGTGGATTGGGGGCAGTATGTACAGGAGAGGAGTTTGGAGAGTAAAATGGGGGCAGTATGTAAAGGGGATGAGTGTGGAGGGTATAATGGGGGCAGTATGTACAGGAGAGGAGTGCGGAGGGTATAATGGGGGCAGTATGCACAGGAGAGGAGTGCAGAGGGTATAATGGGGGCAGTATGTACAGGAGAGGAGTGCGGAGGGTATGATGGGGGCAGTATGTACAGGAGAGGAGTGTGGAGGGTATGAAAGGGGCAGAATGGGGAGGGGTTTCTTGCAGTGTCTGTGGGGTGACCATGGAATGATGTCCCTCAGCTGGGGGATAAGAAGCAGCTTGGAGTGATGTCTGTCAGCTGGATGTATGAAGAGGTCTGAGGATGATGTAAGCTGGGGGGGAGTTGGGGGCTGAGAAGTGTTCAGATAGTGATGTCTATAATAAAAAAAAGCTATTTTGCTCATCCACTAATATATACAGCCATAAATCATACAGCAAACGAGTGTTTTCGAGTGTCTTCGAGCATCTCTGAGCGTCTTCAAGTGTCTCCGAGCGTCACCCCTGCACCTCTGACCAAATGCGGTACTGCACACCCCAGCAGCTTGAATCCTGCTCGTCTTGCGAGATAATGCTCGCAAAGTGAGTCAGGATTACAAAAAAAAATAGCTCGTATTGCGAAATGCTCGTAATTCGCGTTACTCGCAATCCGAGGTTCCACTGTATATATATATATATTTTTTTTTTCTCCTAAATTTGAAGATAGATGAAACATTCAGGGTACGTTTCCAGGACATGCATATGTATTCCTCACAATGCTCAGGATACAGGTGAGTGTTACATGAATGAGGAGCTGTTAATTGAACACAAAACCAAGAAAAGTGACATGGAGAAAATTGCATTGCTACGTTCTCCTCTGACACTTGGTGATCTGTCAAACAGAGAGACATCAGGTGGAAATCAGAGTGGCTTTTGGATTAACACAAACTTGCCCGCTGTGATATCCAGGGGTGCAAACACAATGATTATATTAAAAGGGAATGTATGGTGTCTGTGCATATTTTGGAATGAAAACCTCTGAATTGACATATACTGTATATCGGGGGTCAGCAACCTGTAGATTGCGATCTACCAGTAGACCGCGGACAGGTGGCTGGTAGATCTCGGTCTGGGTTTGCTGACCTGCCATTCCAGAGTATCAGAGTGTCATGCAGAGGGACTACTTGTAAAGTTGGAGCTGTAGAAGGGAGCAAGAGCCACATAAGCCGGTGCCTCCTCTGTAGTGCCGGCTCCTGTCCCATGCGGAGTGATACCAACTGCACCCCACCTTTTATCCTGTCTAGCGGTCTCCATAGTGGTGCCAGCAGCAGGAAAGAAGAGATCTTCAGTGTGTGTTGATAGGTGGTGAGGAGGAGATATGTTGCCTTCTCAACACATTATTTAAACCCATGGTTGCCATGCAATGCACACATTTGCGACATTTGCGGTAGTCCTGCAATTAGAGGTTTAAATCAGGTGTGATGAGGCGGCACTGTGACTGGTAATCTTTGACTTCTCCTCTGTTGTTCAGGTAGATCTCCACCTCTCTAAAGTTGCCTACCCCTGCTGTATATAGACCAGTTCACACCACATGCAGTGCAGTTAGGGTTGCCACCTGTCTGGGATTCACCCGGACAGATCGGGTTTGGAATCATGTGTCCGGTTTTCAGACCGCCTGGAACCCGGAGACATATTTTAGTTTGGACTATGGCTTCCCAGCAGGGTTGCTGGTTGCAGCTGTCTAATCTGAGAGTGTCTGTTACACTCTCTTTCATGCTGCCCAAAGCCAACACTAACAACCCCCCCACAACACACACAGACAGGAGAGGAGAGAGGGCTCGATCTGCACCTCTTCCCCCCACCCCTCCCCCTCTGTGTCTGCCCACACTCTAATCGCCAGCGCTGTGGCTCAGAAAAGGAAAGTGTGGGCCAGAAATTTTAAGTCCAGCAGCCTCAGATACATCTGGATGAGAGGTGCTGACTGCCAAGGGGTGAGTGAGCTCACCATCCATCCCTGTCTGTGACTGAAGTCTCCCCCCTTCTCTCTCCTGTGAGTGAGTACACTAAGGTAAATCAGGGTTTTCAGAGCACCCCTTACATCAGAGTTCCCCTTTACACCAGAGGCCACAGTGTTCCCTCTTACATCAAAGTCCTCTCCATACATCAGAGTTCCCCTTTACATCAGAGTTCTCAGTGTTCCCCCTTAAATCCTGGTTCCCAGAGCATCCCTTATGTTAGAGGCCCCAGAGTTCTCCCTTACATCAGAGTCTGCAGAGACCCCCCTTACAGTCAAAGGAAATTCAGATGTAAAAGGGGAACTCTATGGACTCTGATGTAAAGAAGGACTCATGTTATTAACTTCATATGATTAGAAATGATATTTAATAGCAAAATATATATATATAGTTTATACTATAAAAAAAAAATTACTCGCACTACCCTAGCCCACCCTTTTTGAAGCTAATTAGAGCCTCAAGTTCTAATCACGTGCTTCAAAAAAAAAAGAAAAAAAAGAAAACACAATGAAATCCAATGCGTCTGGCGCCCTGCATGGATATTAATGAGCGGGCCGCCACTGTATTCCAGTGCTTTTGGGTTCCAATAAAAAAAGTACAACATGCTGGAATGTGGTAAAAAACATTACAAAAAAAAAGGTAAAAATGCGGATCAGATCTGGAGGACATTTTTGTGGTGTGAATTGGCACTTAAAGTGGTTGTAAACGTTTTTTTTTTTTTTTTTGAAATAACAAGCATGCCTATACTTACCTGCTCTGTGCAATGGTTTTGCACAGAGCAGCCCTGATCCTTTTTTTCTGGGATCCCCCCGCTGGCGATCCAGGTCCCTCCTCCTTCACGGAAAGCCGCTTTCCATGGAGGCACCCATGCGGGCTCGCTCACGAGTCCAGCTGCTGCATCCATTGACACAGACAGTGGCCCCGCCCCCCGCTGTGTCACAGCTTTTGATTGACAGCAGTGGGAGCCAATGGCTCCTGCTGCTATCAATCTGTCCAAAGAGGAGAGCGGCAGTGGCTGGAGCTGCTGCGCTCATGCACATTGCTGGATCGGATCGGGCTCAGGTAAGGAAAAAGGGCGGCAGCTGCCGCACGCATTAAGGTGAAAAACCACAACACTTTACAACCACTTTAATGTAAATTCCAACAGAGAAATTAGCTAATGAGTCTGCTGCTTCTCCTTCACTGTCCAATCACAGGCTGGGGGTGGGACAAGACCAGTAAGTGTTCATGAACTGCAGCAGAATAAAAATGACGACAGACAGGACTGTGCTGTGTGTCAGAGCTGTGTAAATCTCAGGGCTGGTTGGACACAAATAGAAACCGTTTGCAGGTCAAACAGATCCAATTTATGTATTTCATCGGTGTATTCAGCCATTTGGCTGGAGTTTAGCTTTAAGGTAAGCTTTGCAATGATAACTGAAAATGCGAAGTGCGTTGGCACCCCTTTAAAACGGAATGTCCTTCTTATCTGCAGTTTATCTGTTTGTTATGGAGCTGCGTCTCCAGGGACACAAGGAGAATTACAACGTTTGGGAAGTTATCTGCTGAGCCTCTCTGTGGGAATGGGAAGTGACCTTAATAGACTTGTCTGTCTTCCCCACTACACAGCGGTCTGAGATCGGCTCCCCAGGGGCGGCAAGGATGCAGCGAAATGATGGGAAGCAATACTGGTGTGGATTTAACCCTAGCCTTGTGCTATCCCCTTCCACTACAGCGGCCAGTGACAGAATTGTTTAGTGTACAGATATCATACCCGGGGTATGGAAGGGGGGCCCAGGGCCACTTCAGGTTTGGTGGGCCCCTCATACACAGCAATTAACAACTTGAGGTCAGTGGCAGGGGGGTGCAAAAAAAAAAAAACATAAATTGCAGCCACTGTGCCCATCAAGCGCAGCCACTGTGCCATCAAATGGAGCCACTGTGCCCATAAAGCGCAGCTACTGTGCCATCAAACGCAGCCACTGTGCCCAACAAGCCCAGCCACTGTGCTATCAAACGCAGCCACTGTGCCCATCAAGCGCAGCCACTGTGCCCATCAAGAGCAGCCACTGTGCCCATCAAGAGCAGCCACTGTGCCATCAAACACAGCCACAGTACCCATAAATTGCCACCCAGGAGTCCATCAAACACAGCTACTGTACCCATCAATTGCTGTCAGTGTGCCCATCAATTGCTGCCATTGTGCCCATCAATTGCCGCTACTGTGCCCCATCAATTGCTGCCAATGTGCCCATCAATTGCTGCCAGTGTGCCCCATCAATTGCTGCCAGTGTGCCCCATCAATTGCTGCCAGTGTGCCCATCAATTGCCGCTACTGTTCCCCATCAATTGCCGCTACTGTGCCCCATCAATTGATGCCAGTGTGCCCATCAAATGCTGCCAGTGTGCATCGCCCAGGAGTCGGGACTTACCTGTCTCGCAGCGGGTCACGGTGGCGTCCGCCGCGTCCACGCTCCTCGATGCCTCCGGTCCTCTCTATCAGGCTTCCAATCACAGTGCCTGTTGTTTCAGCCAATCAGGTGACAGGTAACCAGACCCCAGCACCTGATTGGCTGAGAGGCAGGTCAGTGTTCCTAACACAACACTGAGTAAACAGCGAACGCACAGCACTGCGCCCGCTGTTTACCATTTTGGAAGCCTATTAGAGCCTACGGCTCTAATCAGGATGCCTATTAGAGCCCACAGCTCTAATCAGGCGCTTCCAAAGAAAAATGTCGACAAGGGGCCGGACACCTGAATAGGGTGCAATGCATGAATCTATCTATGGTAAGAGAGAGGTGACAGGAGAGAGGGGGCGGCGCTTCTGCGCACTTTATGGACGCACCGCCACTGCTTGAGGTCCATCCTATAGCAGTTTTACCTATAGATCCAAAACTTCCGGGTAGAGGGGCGTGCATGCGCGCTGCCGGCGGCTCCCCCCCCCCGCTGTGATTACACACTCGATCAGTGGGTGCACGGTACCTGATGTCTGCCAGCACCTGCCAATCTTTAGGCAGAGAGCCAGAACTGCAATCTGCCTATACAAGCCAGATCGCTGTTCTGACAGGAAGGAAGGGATGGAATTTGTGTCTCTGCAAAGCAGGGAATAAATTCCATCTCTTCCCCCAGTAAAAGCACCTCACATAGTGTAGTAAAACACTGGCTAGGCACACAGATAACCCTTTGATTGCCCCTGATGTTAACCCCTTCCCGGCCAGCGTCATTAGTATAGCGATAATGTATATTTTTAGCACTGATCACTGTATTAGTGTCACTGGTCCCCAAAAAGTGTCAGCTAGTGTCAGAATGTCCGCCGCATATATCGCAGTACCGATATAAGTCACTGATCACCGCAATTACTAGTAAATTTATTTTAAAAAATGCCCTAGTCTGATCCCTTAATATACGCTTATTGGGATTTTTTACTAAAAATATAAAGTAGAATACATATTGCCCTAAATTTATGAAGAAATTCGATTTTTTTTCATTTTTTTTATTGGATATGTTTTGTAGTAGAAAATAAAAAATATTGTTGTTTTTTTTTTTCTAAATTGTCGGTCTTTTTTTGTTTATAGTGCAAAAAATAATAAATGCAGAGGTGATCAAATACCACCAAAGAAAGCTCTATGTGTGAGAATAAAGGACATACATTTTATTTGGGTACAACTAGACATGTGCAATTAGTTTCGTTTTTCGTTAAAATTCGTTATATTCGTTCATTTGTTATCGTACGAATGAACGAACGATTCGCAAAAAATTTTAACGAATATTCGAATCGAACGAATACGAAAAACAACGAAAATCCGAAAAAAAATAATTAGAAACACGAATCTACGAAAGAATAAAATCCGAAAAACGAACAGGAACAATGAAAATCAAAAAAATTCGTACATTCGTAATTTTTTTTTTTGGTTGAATTGGTTATTTTCCAGGTCCCTTACAATGGCGCTGCTTAACGTGCTTCGAATGGATTGAACGAAAAAATTAGTACATTCGTAACTTTTTTTTTTTTTTTGCGATTCGTAATTTTCCGTGTCTCTTACAATGGCGCTGCTTAACGTGCTTCGAATGGATTGAACGAAAAAATTAGTACATTCGTAACTTTTTTTTTCGATTCGTAATTTTCTGTGTCTCTTAAAATGTAATAATAGCATACACATTACATAAAATTATGAATTATGCTCCGATTACGAATCTACGAAAACAATGTTACGAAAGTACGAATAAATCAATCTAACGAAAGTACGAATGTAACAGAAAAACGAATCAACGAAAAAATAACTCTTACGAAAATACGAATCGTTACAAATACGAACACCGACGACTTACGAATTTACGAATCGTTACGAATCAAAGGAAACGAAAGAAACGAAACGAAAATAAACAAATTTTTTTTCTATTGTGCACATGTCTAGGTACAACATTGCATGACCGCGCAATTAAAGTAACACTGTGCTGTTTGCGCACAAATGGCCTGATCATGAAGGGGGGTAAATCTTCCAGAGGTCAAGTGGTAAAACCGTAGAACCCTATGGTTGAATGAAAAAAAAATACCCTTGTACAGCCAGCTTAAGGGCATAAGCAATTTACATGTAGTTTGCTTGCGCTGCCAAAATGTGTTTAAAAATGATACAATCATCATCATTCATATATCACACTATGGCTGTTATTAGTTCTCCCCTGCTGGACTACAGAACACTTTTTTCTTTTTTTGCGATCTCTATTACATAAGGGGCAGAGGCATAACTAGAACCTTCCGGGCTCTGATGCAAGAAGCCATGAAGGGACCCCCAGCCGGGGCACTTCCCTCCAAGCCGATGGTGGCACACCAGGGCCTGGTCGTCAGTGTGACCTTTGCGACCCTGGGAGTTCCGCCACTGGACTGTCAGAGGTTTTTTTATTTATTTTTTATAATTTTTTTACCATTTTTTTAATTTTTTTTACAATATTATTGTTAAAGTTATTTTTTAATTTTTTAGGTGCCCTGTTGGAGGCGTTTGGTGAAATATCAAGGATCTAAACAGAGCAATGATGTTTCACCTTTGTGAAAGAGAAAGGAGATTGAGGAAGTCCTCCTTCTCTGCAGCCACAGCTATACATTATGAATGGACAGGAATAGCTCTGTACAGAGCTTCCTGTTCATTCACAATCTGAAACATAGTAAACACAGTTTACTATGTTTCAATTATGAATGGACAGAATCAGTGATCGGTACCTATCACTGACTATTCATTTAGACAAGGAAGGGGCCTGGTAAATTACACATTTATTGGCCCCTTCCCCGCTCTTCATCCTGGGGGAGAGTGGAGGGGGGACCTGGCAGAGCTGCGGGGAACGAGGGGGAGGGCCTGGAGAGAAGACAGGGGCCAGGAGAGAGCAATAAGAAGATGGATAGGAGGGGTGGCTGCATATGAAGGAACCAATCCCCTTCCTCCCACAGCTGCTGAATGCCCGCAGAAGCGGGCATTTAGAGGTTGCAGGAGGGAAGGGAAATGTTCCTCTATATCAGGGATATGCAATTAGCGGACCTCCAGCTGTTTGGAAAACTACAAGTCCCATCATGCATCTGACTCTGGGTGTCATGCTTGTGGCTGTCAGAGTCTTGCTATGCCTCATGGGACTTGTAGTTCTGCAACAGCTGGAGGTCCGCTAATTGCACATCCCTGCTCTATATGCTGCCACCCCTTCTATCCAGATGTATAGGGGGCTGGCTCGCAATTGTGGCCCCTGTAGGCACGCCCCCTACAGGAGGTCTTCTGTAATCCAGCAGGGTAGAACTTAGGGCAGACAACACTGCTTAGGATTTCAGTGTCTCCAGCCCTGACTGAGTTTTACCCTGCTGGACTACAGAATACCTTACTCCTTCTTCATCTCTATAGCATAAAGTGGTATTCTGCAGTCCAGCAGTGGAAAACTCAGGTGTTGTGTCAGCTCTGTCTGAGGTGTTCCCTGCTGGACTACAAAACACTTTAACATTTTTCATCTGTATAACACAAGGGGAGTTCTGTAGTCCAGCAGGGATCACCTCAGACAGAGATGACAGCACTGCTTAGGATTTAAGTGTTGTCGGTCCTGCCTGCATTCTCTCCTGGTGGACTGCAGAACACCCCTATATGCTAGAGATGAAGAAGGGGTAAGGTATTCTGTAGTCCGGGGGGGGGGGGGGGGGGGGAACAGGTTGGGCTGAAGAGGACACTGAAATCCCAAGGAGTGTTATCAGCTCTGTCTGAGTTGTTCCCTGCTGGACAACATAGCACCTTAACTTAAGGTGCTTTGTTGTCCAGCCCTACCTGTCCCCTCCCCCCCCCCCAGGACTACAGAATACCTTACCCCTTCTTCATCTCTAGCATATAGGGGTGTTCTGCAGTCCACCAGGAGAGAATGCAGGCAGGACCGACAACACTTAAATCCTAACCCTTTTTAACCACTTGCCAACACCACACCAATTTACATCGGAAGAATGGCACGGGTGCGCAAATGGGCGTACCTGTATGTCCCTCGCTCCCGTGCCTGCGACGGTTGGATTAGTTCCAGAACCGATCAATCTTCAGGTCCAGGCCAATGATTTCTGGCCTGGACCTGCTGATCGGTTCTGGCGAATGAAAATGCTTCCCCTGCCTGTAAGTGTAAACTATAAATATAAAATATTCCATGGACTCAACATGCCTCTCAGCAAATAGCTTGGGGTGTCTACTTTCCAAAATGGGGTCACTTGGGGGGGTTTTGTGCCATCTTGGCATTTTATGGCCTTCAAAACTGGGATAGGTAGTGAGGAGTGAAATCAAAAATTTACGTCCTGAGAAATCCTAAAGGTGGTGATTGGTTTTTGGGGCCCCGTACGTGGCTAGACTCTCAAAAAGTCCCACACATGTGGTATTCCCGTACTCAGGAGAAGCAGCAGAATGTATTTTGTGGTGTCATTTCACATATGCCATTGCATGTGTGAACAATATATCATTTAGTAACAACTTTGAGTAAAATTATATTTTTCTTGTCATTTTTCAATCACTTGTGCCGAAAAAAATGAAATATTCAATGTGCTCAACAAGCCTCTCAGCAAATTCCTTGGGGTGTCTAATTTCCAAAATGGGGTCATTTGGGGGGGGGGGGGGGGTTGTACTGCCCTGCCAATTTAGCACCTCAAGAAATGAGATAGTCATAAACTAAAAGCTGCGTAAATTCCAGAAAATTGACCCTAGTTTTTAGACGCTATAACTTTTGCGCAAACCAATAAATATACGCTTATTGAATTTGTTTTTTACCCAAGACATGTGGCTGAATGCTTTTGGCCTAAATTTATGAATAAAATTAAGTTTATTGTAGAAAATATATATTTTTTTCAAAATTTTCGGTCTTTTTTCGCTTATATTGCAAAAAATTTAAATTGCAGAGGTGATCAAATACCACCAAAAGAAAGCTCTATTTTGTGGGAAAAAAAGGACGCAAATTTAGTTTGTGTACAGCATTGCATGAACACGCAATTACCAGTTAAAGCAGCGCAGAGCCCAATTGTAAAAAGTGCTCTGGTCAGGAAGGGGGTAAATCCTTCCAGGGCTGAAGTGGTTAATCTGTATAACATAAGGGGCCTTCTGCAGTCCAGCAGGGGAGAACACAGGCAGGGCAGACAACTCGGCTTAGGATATCAATGCAGCAGAGGCAGAATTGTCAGCTCACTACATGGCTTTGGGAGCTCACTGGATTTCTGTCAGGATCTACAGGTATTTTTCTGTACTTGCAGCATCTTTGTAAAGGGATATACGCATATATTGAGGGGAATGTTTTGATTTTTTTTTTTCTTTTTGCCCAGACTCACACTTTAAATTCCTTTTTGGCATGTGAGCATTCATACCCACCCCCCCCCCCCCCCGCACCAGGTGCCACCAAGGACTCCAAAGGACAGGACTGTGTCTGGTTTGGGCCTTCTTCATATATCTATCCCCCTTACTCTATATACAATATCGTGCATCCATAGGAATTAGATTCTCTGTATTTCTGGGAACTGAATGGCTGGCTGCCACCTGTGCCATCCCCGGACACATGCGGAGCCATTGGACTCTTCCCGATGACGTCTTGTGCAGTCTGCTGGACAGTCCCGTTCTAAAACGCGTGCATTCCACCGTCGCTGCGTTTCGCCTGCAGTTGTTGTTTAAAGACTTTATTTGTGTGTATCAGATATCCCGAATAATCAGCGGTCTGTAGATAGCGGAGACGGCCACCTCGCAGTGTGTGTGTGATTTACTTAATAAGTCATTTGCAAGCATCAAACACAGAGCGCTCATGAATATCGCATCGATTGCTCGCAGCCTCGCTGCAGACTTTGCTTTACCACGTGTTTCTCCGGGATTTGAATTCCCTTTGCAGTGAGAATTCCCCTCTGCCCGCGTGTTACCATTAGATCACACATTTACACTGAACACTAATGGGCATGTCTGATGTAGCTACAAGCACGGCCTCTGAATAATTTAGCAGGCGTTACCCGATGAAACCGACGCCGTTTAACTCGTTCAGCGCTGGGACATTAGCAGCGTACCCAAAGTCCTTGTATGTGGGTGGGATGGGAAGTTAAAACTTGATGATCTTTATTACTATTAACGGTAATAGTCATGTTATCATCTTCATGGCAAAGGAAGTTTGACAACATCTATTCCTATTGAGATATTGCTGAACCAGAAAAAAAAGCAAAGCAAAAAGATACAAAATCATCCTCAGAGGCAGTGGCGTCGCTAGGGGGTGGCTTTTGGGGCTATAGCCCCGAATCTGGGGACCATAGCCCTGAGTCATTGCAGGGGTTCCCAAGGGGAGGAGAGGCTCTCTGAGGACCCTGATGTAAGTGGTGGGCTCTCTGGGGACCCTGATTTTAAGAGGGAGGCTCTCTGGGGACCCTGATTTTAAGGGGGAGGCTCTCTGGGGACCCTGATTTCAAGGGGGAGGCTCTCTGGGGACCCTGATTTTAAGGGCGGAGGCTCTCTGGGGACCCTGATTTAAGGGGAAGGCTCTCTGGGGACCCTGATGTAAAGAGGAGGCTCTCTGGGGACCCTGATGTAAGTGGGGGGCTCTCTGGGGATATATATATACACACACGTATATTACTGTATATACATGTGTATGACCGCCCAAGCATGTGACTTTCTTTACTACGCTGCTATGGGCTCTAGCCACAGATCTTTTGTAGACCTAGCAACGCCCCTGCTCAGAGGAAATACAAATTCCTGCTGATCTTTTAAAGTTGAGGTAATTCCCACAGTCAGTCATATGGCGTGTATCTGCAGCCAGACTTTTTTTTTGGTATTAGTTGTGCATGGAGTGTGGAAGGGATAAGAAGCTCTGTCTGGTTTTATTGCCCAAAGCGTTAAAAAGGAGCTTAAAAGCAAATGGTGGCAGAGTCCAGGTAGATTTAAGGCTTCACTGTAATTTCAAAGTCGCGCAATTTTGAGTCCGACTTTGAAGCAACTTTCATGCAACTTTACACTCTCTGGCACTCAAAGTAGTGCAGGAACCTTTTCAAAGTTGTGCGACTTTAGGCCGCATAGATTGGAACAGGTGCCATTGAAATCAATGGGCTGCGAGTTGTCATGAGGATTACGTGTCCAAAGTCGCATAACAAGGCGCACTAGTGAGAACGAAGCCTAAACTAGAATTTAAGCCAAATGCTTACTATTCTTAAAAATGTTCCCGTTACGACCACCCCACCTACTATCAAGTAGGTCCACCTTTTGACACCAAAACAGCCTTGACTCCTCGAGGAATGGACTGCACTAAACCTAGGTATACAGAATACTTTATTAATCCCAAAGTGAAATTGGGAAATTTGTTACGACACAGACACACTTAACAAAGACAACACAAGATCACAAGATGCAAAAACACAACAAAAATTACCAATAACAGCCATTAACACCAAATAACAAAATGAAAACTACACTACAAACAAAACATTAATACAACTAAAATACAACATAAAATAAATAACACAGATTAAAATAACAGGCAAACTACCAAATACAAATCAAAAACAGGAAGAAGATCTGGACAGCCACACTCAAAAAACGTTTCAAAAATCGGAAAGTCCGACCGTGTGTACGGGGCATAACACCACCCCAGATAATACCCAACACAATACCAACATACTATAAAAACAACACAAAATCCTGATCATAAACAACCATAATTAAATCTTAACCTCCAGCCCTCACAGAAAATAATTATATATCTTGATCGCCATAAGCAAAAATTATTTCCTGTGTCGCTCTGTGGTGCATTGTGGGTGTAACAATCTTTCACTGATGGACCTCCGCAGACTGACCAGCATATTGTGGAGTGGGTGGGAGGAGTTGTCCAAGATAGAACGTAACATTGAACATCTCCTCTCCAACATTGTTGTAAAAGACTCCAATTCCAATCCAACATCAAATCAGTTTGTTGAGCCTGTTGGTGTCGGACACCCTAAGCCTGCTTCCCCACCATGCCACTGCATACAGGAGAGCGCTGGCCACCACAGACTCATAAAACACCTTCAGCATCGTCTGGGAGATGTTAAAGGACCTCAATCTCCTCAAAAAGTAGAGGCGGCTCTGGCCCTTCCTATAGAGCACCTCGGTGTTCTTGCTCTAGTCCAGCTTATTATCTATGTGCACCCCCAGATACTTGTAACTCTCTACTACCTCCACATCCACTCCTCGGATAGAGATTGGGGTCACTGGTGGCTTTCTCTTTCTGAAATCTACAACCAGCTCCTTTGTCTTTGTCACATTTAGATTAGGGTGACCAGACATCCCCGGTTTCCGGGGAAGGTCCGTGGATTGAGGACACTGTCCCCGAACCAAGTCTGTCCCCGGTTTTGTCCCCGGATTGGATTTGAACAGGGGCTGGGGCAAATTTCAAAGACAGTCAGTGTAGAATTAAAAAAAAAATCTCTGCCGCTCCTACTAACTTAGGGGGTGGGGGTGTATTTTTTTCATTATCTGTGCCCCTTTCTGATGATCATGTGCTGGTCGAGAGGAGAGAATATTTCTTCAGTTTCGGGTGCATGCCGGTTCTGCTCCTGCTCGCATGTTCTTCTGCCTTGGCTCAATTCCCGGCCAGCCACCTGCTCATCTCCTTGCCTTCCCTAGCGGAGTGATCTTCCTCCGCTGCACATAGAGTAGTAGCCGGGGCCCGGAGAGTAAGACTTGACAGGCTGTAAGGCAGGCGGCGACGGGCAGAGAGTCGCTAATTGCGCCATTACTAGTAGAAAAAAAAACATGTCCCCGGATTTCATTGAAAAAATCTAGTCACCTTAATTTTGATACAGATGATTAACCTCACACCATGTTCTCTAGTCCTATATGCTCAGTCTCTTCCGCAGAGTCATCAGAAAACTTCTGAAGATGGCAAGAATCTGTCTAGTAGCTGAAATCAGTGGTGTAGACAGTAAAAAGAAAGGGAGAGAGAACTGTGCCCTGTGGAACCCCAATATTGCTGATCACCCTATCTGACACACAGTCTTGTAAACGCACATACTGTGGTCTTCCTGTCAGGTAGTCTACAATCTATGACATAAGGGAAACATCAACCTGTATTGCTGCTAGCTTCTCGCCCAAAAGATCCGGCCTGATAGTATCAAAAGCACTGGAGAAGTCAAAAAACATGACCCTCACAGTGCTTGCTGACTTATCCAGGTGTGCATATATGCGATTTACCATGCTGTGGTATCTGCCACCAAGCCGCCAGTAGCAGAGTGTTACTAAACCCACAACAGTAAAATCACTCTGTATATGCAGTAAAGCATGCCTGTTATACTCACTTTGGAACCTAAGGGGTTAATCCTCTGCATTGTGTAAAAAGGCTGTTGTATCCTGTCTTTTCTGATCCTCCCCTCCTTCCACTGTCCCCAATTCATCTGCTGATAGTACAGAGCCTTGGAGGCACTCTGCACTTGCTCAGTTTGGTGTGTGTTGCTAGACAGGCTTTTTTTTGGGGGGGAGGGGGGTGCATGTGATGAGCACAGGGCCAATCAGCACATTCCAGACAGAGGTTCAGTGGTCATGCCGCCTCATAGGACAGTCAGAGGAGAATAAAAATGGGCACTCATAGAAGTCACAAGACTGCTATATACAGCTGATGAAAAAAAGGTATTTAGCAGTTTATAAGTTGCAAGGTGGGGCCTACATGAATTGGACTTGTTTTTCCAGCACATTCCACAGCTGTTCCATTTTATTGAGATATGTAAGTCATATAGACTTGGAAGAAAGGAGTCCAGTAATGGAGCCCTTAAAAGTATAAGACATAAGCTGTCTGTGTCGCATACCTGGTCAGCGAGCCTGACGTAAAGAGGAAGGCCTCTAGTACAACACCGGCTCAGTGGCCACTGGTAGTGAGACAGCAGCCACAGGACCATGGTGAGGTAAGAGTGCCAGTGATCAGCTCAGTAGTCTGTATGGTGGCAGCAGTCAGCAGGCGATATGTGGCAGCAGAACAGGATGGTGGCAGATGAGCTGGCACGGAGCTTGGCTGGCAACAGGCTATGGGTAAGCAGCTGGAAGCAGGAGCCAGATGAGAGCTTGCTGGCCTGAATAGCTGTAACAGGCTTGATGAGCAGGATGCAGGGTCAGACGAGCCAGGTCGGTAACGGTCCGGCAGATCAGGCATAGACGGCAGACAGCAGGATAGTTGGGTCACAATCCAAGGCAGCAACGGGAGGTAGATCAGGCAAAAACAGGGTGCAGAATCCAGAGACAAGCCAAAGTTGGGGCAGGTAGCAGACAAATGAAGGTCAAAAGCAAGTCGGGTCAGGATCAGAGGTCAGGAATCAAACAAACAGAAGCTGCAGACCAAACACTAATGAGCCTATACTGTAACCTGTTTAAATAGCCGTTTGGCGCCAGCATTAGTGACAGGCGTGTGCCTGGATGTACGAGTGTGCATGCGCACGCCTATGCCCACATTCATGCACATGTGCCCGGCCAGTTGCCAGTCTGCGCATCCGGGACACTTTATCTGCACTACAGGCATTCCTTCCCTGACAGTCTGGTACCACATCATGTTACTGCTAAATTTCTAAACAAACTGCTCATAACCAAAAAACCTTTAGGACTTTAATGGTACCACAATTCCATATGTGTGAAAAAAATATTGAATTTTATTAGTACAAAAGTTAAAACATTACTGATTAAAATAGATCAGCTGTTGCTCATCATTTGATACATATACACGTGCTGTATCATACAAACATCAGGTAGTATTTTTTTCACAGTTGATGTCAAGACTGATGTATTGATAGCTTGTTACTCCTTCAACACGTTTCACAGGTCATTGCCCTTCCTCAGGAAGATAAGTAACAGGAAGCTCTGAAATTATAGAACAATGGGGTGGATTTACTAAAACTGGAGAGTGCAAAATCTGGTTCAGCTATGCATAGTAACCAATCGGCTTCTAACTTCAGCTTGTTTAATTCAGCGTTGACAAAAAAAAAAACTGGAAGAGGATTGGTTTCTATGTAGAGCTGCACCAGATTTTGCACTCTCCAGTTTTGGTAAATAAACTCCAATGCGTCAAAACCAATAACTCAAATACTGCAATGCAAATTCCATTGATCAGATTCACAAATATGTATCATACCTATTGCAGATGAAAACACTGATCATAAAACACACTGAAGCAATATGACCAGCAACTGAGACCATCATGGAGAAAACAGATCCACAAATTTCTAAATATTCAATTAGAAGAAGAAGAATGCCCCGTACACACGAGCGGATTTTCCATGGGAAAAATCTTGGATGGTTTTTCAGACGGAATTCCGCTCAAGCTTGGCTTGCATACACACGGTCACACAAAAGTTTGCTGAACTTTCGACCGTCAAGAACGCGGTGACGTACAACCCTACGACGAGCCGAGAAAATTAAGTTCAATGCTTCCGAGCATGCGTCGAATTGTTTCCGAGCATGCGTAGGAATTTCCGATCAAAACTTTTTCCGTCCGAAAAAATTGAGCAATGAACATGCTCTCAAACTTTTGCTGGCGGAAATTCGGCCAGCAAAAGTCCGATGGAGCATACACACGGTCGCATTTTCCGACGAAAAAGCTCTCATCTGTCTTTTGCTGGCCGAAATTCCTATCGCGTGTATGCGGCAGAAGAAGATATTTATTGGGATCTGGAGAATTTGGAGATCAGGTCAACACCTTGAACATGTTGTGTTTGCCAAACCATTCTTGAACCATTTTTGCACTGCGGTAGGGCACATTATCCTGCTGAAAGAGGCCACTGCTTTCAGGGCAAGTATGTACTTGGTCGATGTTTAGGTAGGTGGTATGGGTCAAAGTATCATCCACATGAATAGCAGGACACAATGTTACTCAGAACATTGCCCAAAGCATCACGCTGCCTCCTCCAGCTTGCCTTCTTCCCATTCTGCATCCTGGTGCCATCTCTTCCAAAGGTAAGCGATGTACACACACCCAGCCATCCATATGATGTAAAAGAAAACGTGATTCATCAGACTAAACCACCTTCTGCCATTGCTCAGTGGTCCAGTTCTGATACTCTCATGCCCATTGTAGGCACTTTTGGCTGTGGACACGGGTCAACATGGGCACCCTGACTGGTCTGCGACTACGCAGCCCCATACACAGGGCCGTCTTTAATATTGATTGGACCCTGGGCAAAACTTTTCTTAGGGCCCCCCCCCCCCCATGCAGTTTTGCTTTCCACCTACTCTGAGACATACAATAAATAGCAGCTAGACTCAAAATCAGTTTACTGAATCAGGCAGATATTGCGATTGGTTGCCAGAGGTATCATTACCGCTCACTGACTGGTTGCTAGAGGTTACAGAACACATTACAGCTCACTGGTTAGTTGCTAGAGGTTACAGCACATGATTTCTGCTTGTTGATTGGTTGCTAGAGATTACTGTGGATATGACCTCGGGGGGCATGATATACATATCAATGCTGCCGACCGCCGCTATTTACATATCAATGCCGCCACTATTTCCACATGAATGCCGGTAATTTACATGTAAACACAGGGTCTGCAGGTGAGTCATCTGTACACAACAATAGGGCAGAGCAGGGCAGCATTAGTAGCAGCACTTCACACTGAGATATTGGGACACAGCACAGGACTAAAACCCTTCAGGGGGCGAGGGAATTTAAACCAGGATAGTTGGCAAGTATGAGGCAGCTGCTTTGGGCCCCACAACAATGACAGGGCCCAGGGCAACTGCCCCTTTTGCCCTGCCTTAAAAACGGCCCTGTCCATACACAGCAAACTGTAATGCCAATTTTTTTCTACTTTGTACACATCAACTTCAGGGAGAACATGTTCACTTGCTGCCTGATATATCACACCCACTTTCAGTTGCCATTGTAACGAGATAATCAATTTTATTCACTTTACCGGTCAGTGGTCATAAAATTATGGCAGATCTGTGTATATCATTATTACAGTGGTGTGAAAAAGTGTTTGCCCCCTTCCTCATTTCCTGTTCCTTTGCATGTTTGTCACACTTAAGTGTTTCGGAACATCAAACCAATTTAAACAATAGTCAAGGACAACACAAGTAAACACAAAATGCAATTTGTAAATGAAGGTGTTTATTATTAAAGGTGAAAAAAAATCCAAACCATCATGGCCCTGTGTGAAAAAGTGATTGCCCCCTAAACCTAATAACTGGTTGGGCCACCCTTAGCAGCAACAACTGCAACCAAGCGTTTGCGATAACGTGCAATGAGGCTTTTACAGCGTCCTGGAGGAATTTTGGCCCACTCATCTTTGCAGAATTGTCCTAATTCAGTTACATTAGAGGGTTTCCGAGCATGAACGGCCTTTTTAAGGTCATACCACAACATCTCAATAGGATTCAGGTCAGGACTTTGGCTAGGCCACTCCAAAGTCTTCATTTTGTTTTTCTTCAGCCATTCGGTGGTGGACTTGCTGGTGTGTTTAGGATCATTTCCTGCTGCAGAACCCAAGTTCGTTTCAGCTTGAGTACACGAACAGATGGTCGGACATTCTCCTTCAGGATCTCTTGGTAGACAGCAGAATTCATAGTTCCTTTTATCACGGCAAGTCTTCCAGGTCCTGAAGCAGCAAAAACAGCCCCAGACCATCACACTACCACCACCATATTTTACTGTTGGTATAATGTTCTTTTTCTGAAATGCAGTGTTCCTTCTACGCCAGATATACTTGGACACACACCTTCCAAAGAGTTCCACTTTTGTCTCATCGGTCCACAGAATGTTGTCCCAAAAGTCTTGGGATCATCAAGATGTGTTGTGGAGAAATTGAGACGAGCTTTGATGTTCTTTTTGCTCAGCAGTGGTTTTCTCCTTGGAACTCTGCCATGCAGGCCATTTTTGTCCAGTCTTTTCCTGATGGTGGAGGCATGAACGCTGACCTTAACTGAGGCAAGTGAGGCCTGCAGTTCCTTGGACGTTGTTTGTGGGGTCTTTTGTGACCTCTTGGATGAGTCGTCGCTGCGCTCTTGGGGTAATTTTGGGCGGCCGGCCACTCCTGGGAAGGTTCACCACTGTTCCATGTCTTCGCCATTTGTGGATAATGGCTCTCACTGTGGTTCGCTGGATTCCCAAGCTTTGGAAATGGCTTTTATAACCCTTTCCAGACTGATAGATCTCAATTACTTTCTTTCTCAATTGTTCCTGAATTTCTTTGGGTCTCGGCATGATGTGTAGCTTTTAAGGATCTTCTGGTGGACCTTACTGTGTCAAGCAGCTCCTATTTAAGTGATGCCTTGATTATGAACAGGTGTGGCAATAATCAGGCCTGGGTGTGGCTAGAGAAATTGAACTCAGGTGTGGACAACCACAGTTATAGTATGTTTTTACAAGGGGGGCAATCACTTTTTCACACAGGGCCATGATGGTTTGGATTTTTTTCACCTTTAATAATAAACACCTTCATTTACAAATTGCATTTTGTGTTTACTTGTGTTGTCCTTGACTATTGTTTAAATTGGTTTGATGTTCCGAAAAAACACTTAAGTGTGACAAACATGCAAAGGAACAGGAAATGAGGAAGGGGGCAAACACTTTTTCACACCACTGTATATTGTATTATATCATATCATTCTAATTATGTTTGCTACTACAAGTATACCTTTTATCCATGGCACTGCTCCCCTGTAGTGTACTGACTATGCTGACAGCTCTCCTGCTGCCTTCTCTTGATTTAGGCAAACATGTATGTCAGGATGAATGACACGTGTTGTTATAGTTGACACTGCCAGCTGCTACAGAGCAAGTTAGCTGGAGGGGCCCCGTCAAAATTTTGCTGCGGGGACCCCTTGATTTATAGTTACACCCTTGGAAGTAAATATAGGAACGTCACATCAAAACTAACATTACAATAGCATCTGAAAATCTGTACTCCCTAAAAAAATACACCAACAATGCTAAAAAAACAAAAGAACCCGTATTAGCCTGAAGCACGCTGAACATGAAACAGGTCTCGGAATGTAATGTGCACCATCTAGCTCTAAATAAAATGAAAGTGCATGCAGCAGATCCCGGTAAATGAACTGCCAGCGGTAGACCACCCTGAGACCAGGCATCAATCACTTCTCCAAATAGATGGAGCACAGCCTGTGTCGTCGCCGGGAAGCACGCTGGGCACTCTCCTACCCGTCCTCCCCCGGGCACCATCGTCTAAGTGATTGTTGTTGTCTGAACAGCTAATTTTTGAAGAGCCACTGCCTGCTCTAATTATCGGCAGCAGACAGGTCCTCGGAGAACCGTGCTCGCTCTATCTCTCCGATTCGAGTGAAGTTTTGAAGGTGAATTAAGCTGCACTTGTGTTCCAGCAGAGGTTTTCGAAACGCGTCAAGCTATACAGGTCACACCGTAGCTGTCCCGCCAGCTCGGAGTTGTTAATCATATGTATGGGAAATACATGACTAAGTACTGAATTCATCATCGCTGTCACCCCAGGGGGAAGAGGCACACTGGAGTATCCTCACAATATCCCATTTGTTTCCTTCTCCCCTGCAATTATCAGATCACATTCTGTACTGTGCTTAAAGGTCAGCTTTCTATAACTGTCACCTCCATAACATTTAAAGCTGAAGTTTAATCTGTTTATATTTTGCCTTCCCTGGTTCCTCCTTTCCCCCCTCATTATATTTTTTATTTAAACTTTTCCATTTTCATTACATACTTTATTTTAGACCCAGCGATGTCATCACTGGCTTTCTGTGCTTCTCTTGGGGCCCAAAGCAGCTGCCTCATACTTGCCAACTATCCTGGTTTAAATTCCCTCATCCCTTGAGGTTTTAGTCCCGTGCTGTGTCCCGATATCTCAGTGTGAAGTGCTGCTACTAATGCTGCCCAGCTCTGCCCTATTGTTGTGTACAGATGACTCACCTGCAGACCCTGTGTTTACATGTAAATTACTGGCATTCATATGTAAATAGCGGTGGCATTCATATGTAAATAGTGGCGGCTGACAGCATTGGTATGTATATCATGCCCCCCTGAGGTCATATCCACAGTAATCTCTAGCAACCAATCAACAAGCAGAAATCATGTGCTGTAACTCTAGCAACTAATCAGTGAGCCGTAATGTGTGCTGTACCTTTGGCAACCGGTCAGTGAGCGGTAATGATACACTGTAACCTCTGGAAACCAATCGCAATAGCTGCCTGATCTGATTCAGTAAACTGATTTTGAGTCTGGCTGCTATTTATTGTATGTCTCAGAGCAGGTGGAGAGTGAAACTGCATGGAGGGG